>OW804096.1:2327332-2974866 GCA_942159475.1 Sthenelais limicola
ATATATTTATTACAATGTCTTGAAATGCGGTACCTGCGAACCCGAAAAATTAAAACATTCTAAGCAAAGGTTCTTATAAATATTCTACTTTGAAAAATGTCAATTTTGCGGCTTGTGACCAATTTTCCTGAAACACACCACATTTATTATGAGCCGAGTGGGAGGTGTGTGTGTGTGTGGGGGGGGGGGGGGGGGGGGGGGGGGCGGGGGGGCGAAAACAAGCAAGAAACCATGACAAGGTAAAGGGAAGAAGAACACAAATCTCTGGAATCAACTCATATGTGAACTGGAGGAATAACAGGTGTAAAATCGCAGAGACAGAGGATATATGATGTAACACTTGATGAGTTATGATTGTGATTTAATATCTCCATAATAATTGTAAGCTTCGTATGAAACCTGTTAGTTCAGGAGGGACGTGATGAAAGAGAAAAACCGAAAATACAAAAAAAAATATAAAATAAAGAGGGAAACGATAATTGAACGTTGATTAGAATTGTATGAGCCTAGTCGGCAGGATATGTTGAATAAAACCTTTTAAAAACAAAAAAACAACATGAAACCATGAGTTTTGTAATACAATATGGTTCACATACATTTACACAAGCTGTGATATTGGTGAAAACATTATTTCATTTTTCAATAAAAATGTTGCAAAATATTCATATGTCAGATTTTATCAGAATCCATTCCAGATGCATGCATTGTAACAGACATGCGCAGTGGCACATGCAACTCCCCTATTGTGACCTTTCAGGATATTTCCTGACATTTCTGACTTTAACTTTGCCTTCTGTATTTTACAGGTGAGTACTGCTGTGTAACCGCTGCTGTGGTGGTGGTGGTGGGCTAAGTATTACCTTTATATATACTTGTATACAGATATTCAATTCAATTCAAACACATTTATACACAACAGTTGTACAAAAAGGAGACCCGTATCTGAAAGTTAATTCCAAGTCTTTCTCACCTCTCTTTCCTTTTCTCTCCCTCTCTGTCCCTCTCTGTCTCTCCTGTCTCCCTCTCTCTCCCACTCTCCTCCCTCTCCCTCTCTCTCCTCTCTCTCCTCTCTCTCCCTCTCTCCTCTCTCTCCTCTCTATCTCTCTCCTCTTCTCTCCATCACTCTCCTCTCTCTCCTCTCTCTCCTCTCTACACTCTCTCCTCTCTCTCCCCTCTCTCCTCTCTCTCCCCCTCTCTCCTCTCTCTCTCTCTCCCACTCTCCTCTCTCTCCTCTCTCTCCTCTCTCTCCTCTCTCTCCTCTCTCTCTCTCCCACTCTCCTCTCTCTCCTCTCTCTCCCTCTCTCTCCTCTCATCTCCTCTCTCTCCTCTCTCTCCTCTCTCTCTCTCCCACTCTCCTCTCTCTCCTCTCTCTCCCTCTCTCTCCTCTCCCTCTCCTCTCTCCTCTTCTCTCCCTCTCTCTCTCTCCTCTCTCTCCTCTCTACCCTCTCTCCTCTCCCTCTCCTCTCTCACTCTCTCACTCTCTCTCTCCTCTCCTCCCCTCTCTCTCTTCTCTCTCTCCCTTCTCTCTCTCCCTCCTCTCTCTCCTCTCTCTCTCTCCTCTCCCTCTTTCTCCTCTGTCCCTCTCCCTCCCCTCAGTCTCTCTCTCTCCTCTCTCTCCTCTCTCTCTCTCCCTCTCTCTTCTCTCTCTCTCCCTCTCTCTCCCTCTCTCTCTCTCCCTCTCCGCTCCCTCCCTCCCCTATGTCCCTCTCTGTCTCCTCCCTCCCTCCCCTCTCCTCTCCCCCTCTCTCTCTCCTCTCACCCTCTCTCTTTCTCTTCCCTCTCTCCCTCTCACTCCTCTGTCCCCTCTCTCTCCCCTCTCCCTCCCTCCCCTCTCTCCCTCTCCCTCTCCTCTCCTCTCCCTCTCTGTCTCCTCCCTCTCTCTCCTCTCTGAATACTTTGCCCTTCTATTAATAGCCCTGCCTACCCTAGGACCACCTGTACGTATCAGGGCACATCAGCTGATCCGATTACCTCCCCCCCCCCGCCATTCCCTTTCAACCGCTCTCATCTTTGATGCTGTTACCACTCCCTCCCGCTGGCTAGATCTCATCTCACAAATCTCATTAGCCTGCCCTCTCATGTCAGCCAAACGCATCAGTCACCGCAGCGCCCCTCGTATCAATTCCAGGTACTAAATAACACCCATCAGTCCCATGAGGAACTTCCTCAACAAGAAATTTGTTATATTGCTTACCCCCCCCCCCCCGCCTCCAGCGGGAGGAAGGTGGGGTGTTGGAAGATCTAATGGCGGCGCATCATGCCATGCTTTGTGTTTCACCTTTTTACTGGACTGGCGGAGGAAGCAGGAATTAATGATTTTGAATAGAAACCGTTTCTACCCTCGGAAGCTTGTGCTTTTAACTTGTTAAATAGAGCGATTGATTCCTTGGTGGATAACGGGGGTGGATGGTGTCTACCCTGCCTGGCTGGGTTGTATGGTGGATAACGGGGGTGGATGATGTCTACCCTGCCTGGCTGGGTTGCTTGGTGGATAACGGGGTGGATGGTGTCTACCCTGCCTGGCTGGGTTGCTTGGTGGATAATGGGGTGGATTTCTACCCTGCCTGGCTGGGTTGTATGGTGGATAACGGGGGTGGATGGTGTCTACCCTGCCTGGCTGGGTTGTATGGTGGGTAACGGGTGGATGGTGTCTACCCTGCCTGGCTGGGTGCCTTGGTGGATAACGGGGTGGATGGTGTCTACCCTGCCTGGCTGGGTTGTATGGTGGATAACGGGTGGATGGTGTCTACCCTGCCTGGCTTGGTGCCTTGGTGGATAACGGGGGTGGATGATGTCTACCCTGCCTGGCTGGGTTGTATGGTGGGTAAGGGGGTGGATGGTGTCTACCCTGCCTGGCTGGGTTGCTTGGTGGATAACGGGGGTGGATGGTGTCTACCCTGCCTGGCTGGGTTGTATGGTGGATAACGGGGGTGGATGGTGTCTACCCTGCCTGGCTGGGTGCCTTGGTGTATAACGGGGGGTGGATGGTGTCTACCCTGCCTGGCTGGGTTGTATGGTGGATAACGGGTGGATGGTGTCTACCCTGCCTGGCTGGGTTGTATGGTGGATAACGGGGTGGATAGTGTCTACCCTGCCTGGCTGGGTTGTATGGTGGATAACGGGTGGATGGTGTCTACCCTGCCTGGCTGGGTTGCTTGGTGGATAACGGGTGGATGATGTCTACCCTGCCTGGCTGGGTTGCTTGGTGGGTAAGGGGGGTGGATGGTGCCTACCCTGCCTGGCTGGGTTGCTTGGTGGATAACGGGGTGGATGGTGTCTATCCTGCCTGGCTGGGTTGTATGGTGGGTAACGGGGTGGATGGTGTCTACCCTGCCTGGCTGGGTTGTATGGTGGATAACGGGTGGATGGTGCCTGGCTGGGTTGCTTGGTGGGTAACGGGGGTGGATGATGTCTACCCTGCCTGGCTGGGTTGTATGGTGGATAACGGGGGTGGATGGTGTCTACCCTGCCTGGCTGGGTTGTATGGTGGGTAACGGGGGTGGATGGTGTCTACCCTGCCTGGCTGGGTTGTATGGTGGATAACGGGGGTGGATGATGTCTACCCTGCCTGGCTGGGTTGCTTGGTGGATAACGGGGTGGATGGTGTCTACCCTGCCTGGCTGGGTTGCTTTTTTTTTTTTTTTTTTTAATACTTTATTTATCCAGGTGATAACAGACAGGGTTAGGCATTTGCCTGCCCTTTCATTTTGGGGATCGATCTTATTGTTCGATTTCCACCCCAACCCTGGCATGGTGGCATGCACAGGGTTATATTCAGAGTATAAGCTTACCATCCGGGATTACCTAAAAATTTAATAAATTGGTGGATAACGGGGTGGATGGTGTCTACCCTGCCTGGCTGGGTTGTATGGTGGGTAACGGGGTGGATGGTGTCTACCCTGCCTGGCTGGGTGCCTTGGTGGATAACGGGGTGGATGGTGTCTACCCTGCCTGGCTGGGTTGTATGGTGGATAACGGGGTGGATGGTGTCTACCCTGCCTGGCTGGGTTGTATGGTGGATAACGGGTGGATGGTGTCTACCCTGCCTGGCTGGGTTGTATGGTGGGTAACGGGTGGATGGTGTCTACCCTGCCTGGCTGGGTTGTATGGTGGATAACGGGGTGGATGGTGTCTACCCTGCCTGGCTGGGTTGTATGGTGGATAACGGGGGTGGATGGTGTCTACCCTGCCTGGCTGGGTTGCTTGGTGGATAACGGGTGGATGGTGTCTACCCTGCCTGGCTGGGTTGCTTGGTGGATAACGGGGTGGATGGTGTCTACCCTGCCTGGCTGGGTTGCTTGGTGGATAACGGGTGGATGGTGTCTACCCTGCCTGGCTGGGTTGTATGGTGGATAACGGGGTGGATGGTGTCTACCCTGCCTGGCTGGGTTGTATGGTGGATAACGGGTGGATGGTGTCTACCCTGCCTGGCTGGGTTGTATGGTGGATAACGGGGTGGATGGTGTCTACCCTGCCTGGCTGGGTTGTATGGTGGATAACGGGTGGATGGTGTCTACCCTGCCTGGCTGGGTTGCTTGGTGGATAACGGGGTGGATGATGTCTACCCTGCCTGGCTGGGTTGTATGGTGGATAACGGGGTGGATGATGTCTACCCTGCCTGGCTGGGTTGCTTGGTGGGTAACGGGGTGGATGATGTCTACCCTGCCTGGCTGGGTTGCTTGGTGGGTAACGGGGTGGATGATGTCTACCCTGCCTGGCTGGGTTGCTTGGTGGATAACGGGGGTGGATGATGTCTACCCTGCCTGGCTGGGTTGTATGGTGGATAACGGGGTGGATGGTGTCTACCCTGCCTGGCTGGGTTGTATGGTGGATAACGGGGGTGGATGGTGTCTACCCTGCCTGGCTGGGTTGTATGGTGGATAACGGGGTGGATGGTGTCTACCCTGCCTGGCTGGGTTGTATGGTGGATAACGGGGTGGATGGTGTCTACCCTGCCTGGCTGGGTTGCTTGGTGGGTAACGGGGGTGGATGGTGTCTACCGTGCCTGGCTGGGTTGCTTGGTGGGTAACGGGGTGGATGGTGTCTACCCTGCCTGGCTGGGTTGTATGGTGGATAACGGGGAGGATGGTGTCTACCCTGCCTGGCTGGGTTGCTTGGTGGGTAACGGGGTGGATGATGTCTACCCTGCCTGGCTGGGTTGTATGGTGGATAACGGGGAGGATGGTGTCTACCCTGCCTGGCTGGGTTGCTTGGTGGATAACGGGGTGGATGGTGTCTACCCTGCCTGGCTGGGTTGTATGGTGGATAACGGGGTGGATGGTGTCTACCCTGCCTGGCTGGGTTGCTTGGTGGATAACGGGGGTGGATGGTGTCTACCCTGCCTGGCTGGGTTGCTTGGTGGATAAGGGGGGTGGATGGTGTCTACCCTGCCTGGCTGGGTTGTATGGTGGATAACGGGGTGGATGGTGTCTACCCTGCCTGGCTGGGTTGCTTGGTGGATGACGGGGTGGATGGTGTCTACCCTGCCTGGCTGGGTTGCTTGGTGGATAACGGGGTGGATGGTGTCTACCCTGCCTGGCTGGGTTGCTTGGTGGGTAACGGGGTGGATGGTGTCTAAGTGAAAATTCAGGGTAAGGCGGAATACCCGGTTTACCCGAGCCTTACAACGTATTGCCCTGGCATATGCCAGCACTTATTTACCTGTATAAAGATATGTTTAAAAGAAATACAAAAAAATAAGCTTATTTCCTAGAAGTCCAGCCTAATATGAGCACTTCTAGGCCTGGTGCCCAGTCACTCAGTCTAGTCTAGCCGGTGTCAGTAACTGTCAGCCCAGCCACTAGGGGGCATCCTGTTACTGTGGGACAGTTCTGGCGGCTGCCACTAGGGGTCAGTGCCCAGAGTGGGGGCATGTAACAGGACTCCAAAAAGACAGAAAGACAGAAAAAACACTTAGCAGGCATCCTCTTTCAGGCAGGAAGTCATCTCAGAGTAGATGAATTCTCATTATACACGCATTGCTCTGAGAACAATGCGTCTAGCATGATTTATGCACAGTGTGTATTTCACTAGTCAGTTATGAGTGGTAGTCATGGCAACAAATCTGTTTTTACTGAGTTTACGGCATGAATACAACGTTATAACCCAAACTGTTTCCTATTTATTTAGTAACAAGCTTATATAATGAAATAATTAACAGTATTGTTAATTTCACCACAAATTACTAAACCCAAAACAATTTTGGTTTCAATCAATTAGAATATTGCACTAATTGCAACTTGTACAATAGTCAAGCCTCTTCAACCGACTTCAGTTAGTTAACCTGTACATATAGTGTACTGTTGGTGTAGAGTGTAGAATATGATGTTGATCTCTGAGTGTAGATGTTATGAGCTTAGAATATTCTACTCTATGGAAGGACTGATGTGATGTTCAATAGAAAATCCACGTTCATGAATTAAAACACAAAGGTTGTATATATATATATAGATCATAATTAAGACATCCCCAATTGTAGCCTTACCCACTCTCCATACACTACTCACTGCTAGTTCTACACATTGCCTTACCCACTCTCCATATACTACACACTGCTAGTTCTACATATTGCCTTACTCACTCTCCATACACTACTCACTGCTAGTTCTACACATTACCTTACTCACCCTCCATATACTACTCACTGCTAGTTCTACACATTGCCTTACTCTCCATACACTACTCACTGCTAGTTCTACACATTGCCTCACTCTCCATACACTACTCACTGCTAGTTCTACACGTTGCCTTACCCACTCTCCATACACTACTCACTGCTAGTTCTACACATTGCCTTACTCACTCTCCATACACTACTCACTGCTAGTTCTACACATTGCCTTACCCACTCTCCATACACTACTCACCGCTAGTTCTACACATTGCCTCACTCACTCTCCATACACTACTCACTGCTAGTTCTACACATTGCCTTACTCACTCTCCATACACTACTCACTGCTTGTTCTACACATTGCCTTACTCTCCATACACTACTCTCTGCTAGTTCTACACATTGCCTTACTCACTCTCCATACACTACTCACTGCTAGTTCTACACATTACCTTACTCACTCTCCATACACTACTCACTGCTAGTTCTACACATTGCCTTACCCACTCTCCATACACTACTCACCGCTATTTCTACACATTGCCTCACTCACTCTCCATACACTACTCACTGCTAGTTCTACACATTGCCTTACCCACTCTCCATACACTACTCACTGCTAGTTCTACACATTGCCTTACTCACTCTCCATACACTATTCACAGCTAGTATTCTGCTCCCATTTCCACCTCCACCACCCAAACCTACCCCCTCATCCTCCCCCTCCTCCACCACCTTCACATCCTCCACATCCTCCGCCTCTTCTACCACATCGATCACTCCCCCCACCTCCCACAACTCCCCCTACCACCTCCTCCACCTCTTCCTCCACCACAACTCCCACCTACCACCACCTACACTCTCACTCCAACCTACCACCTCCTCCTCCACCGCTACAAATACAATGCACCCAGCCGTTTAACTTTAACCGGAAATGACCAATTCCAGAGGGAGGAAATAGTTAATTTCCGGTTGAAGAAGAAGCTGTGAATGTGACCTTTGTGCCCTTTACCTGGCCTTATTATCGCCCATATTGCTACCTCAGCATGTCAGGTATGCAGATACATGAGGTAAATCTAGGTCAGAAAAGCTAGCGCACTTTCAGCATGGGATCATGACCAATTTTTTTTTACAAATGTTATTGCCAAAATTCCGCAACAGTGTTACGTTCTTATCTGACATGAAAAAAAAATTAATGAAAAACATAGATCAAAGTACCAGAAAGTAGTAACTTTAACATTTTTTTTTCTTAAACAAGTTTTATTATTGACAATTTCACATTCAGTGGGTGGAAGACCAGGGTTATTCCTCACTGGATATACTACCATGAACCCATATCTTAATGACCACAACTGTATTATAACTGACAATATACAGCGTACATACCTTATTGTAATATCTGTGTATTGTCTGATGATTGCTCTATAAACATACTAAATAAAAAAAACAAGGTCTTCCAGAATGTTGCTCACCTGGGAAAACCATAAATCTAGATGAAAAACACTGTAATATAGGAGATGAGACAACATGCACAGTGACAGACATGCGCAATGAGACATGCAACTCCCCTATCTACTTGTGTTGATAAGGGTGTAAAGCAAACAACCTCACTCCCTCACTCACTCACACACTCACTCCCTCACTCACTCCCTCCCTCACTCACTCACTCACTCACTCACTCACTCACCAATTTACTGCACCCTTCCAAGTATGTGGGTCTGATTTTCAGAAAATGTACAATTGGCAGCTCTACACATTTAATAGATTCTGCTAAATTAGCCTTTCATTTGGTCAATACTAGGTAAATTTGTGCATTGATTCTAGCAATCTGTTTGGTTAGGTTGAACTGTATTTTGAACTTTATTTTCGTCTGAAATTTGGGTTATTTGAGAGGATTGGCGAAGTTGAATTGTACTTTTTCTGAAAATCTGACCCATATATTCCATATTACATCACAACTACCATGGTTGAATGGTGAAATGAGTGTCAACCCTTTCACATTGTCTACATACTGCAACAAACACCTTCACATCTCCAGAAGCACATCACTTGGCAGAAATCACATGAGTTTGGTTCAAACAAACCCAACGTTAGCTCAGATTAGCTTCTAGGTTAACACTGGGTCGGACTCATTACAGGACTCTAGGAGTGTGAGTGTGTGGCCCAGTAATGAACCACTAGACCCTGTAATCAATCTAACTGTATTACTGGGCAACAGGGGGCACTTCCCTGGTGATGTAGTGATACCAGGTTGTGGGCGGGCAATTAATATGAAGGTGTGTGTGATTTATTAGTTTGTTTACACTGGCAACTGGTTTTAACTCATTATTTCTTTGGGCATGTTGAAATATAATACTTTTGTAGTTTTTTATTTATTATTTTCGGAGAACTGAGACATTTTTCCGAATCTGCAAAACTGCACAATTAGCTGGCAGTTCTGCATAGTTTTGTGCAGAAGAAGACAAAATAGGCCCTAAACCTATTACACTTCTAATGAGTTTAGATGAAATTAGCGTATTACTGATATTTGGGTTTCTTCTGTATCCAAAGACTAGGGGGGGGGGGTTCATATGGTCTAAAGCACTGAGTTGTGTCACTGGTATGAGCGGCATGTTGTGTGTTCAAATCCGATCCCAACGGCAGTTTCACACTCACTAGCGCAGACAAAAGTCAAATAAGTCAGACTGTATTTGTGATCCATTTTAGTAATGCCACAAGTGGCAAAATATAGATTTTGAGATATCATCATGTTTGAAACGATGAGAAGATCAAGCCAATTCAAATGATAGTAAACATTAAGGACATTTAATAAGTATTTCTATATTCTAAATTTGATATTCTTTTTTTAAAAAGCAATATCTCTGGGGTGGACAATTACAAGTAAAGAAGCTCAATATACTCTATAAGATGACCTTAGTAATGCAAGATGTATTTATCACAATGTCTTGAAATTTGGTACCTGTATTTATGCTGCTAGCACCTCCGAGAACTCTAAAAATGAAAAACAGCCTAAGCAAGGGTTCTTGTAAATAATCTATTCTGAAAAATGTCAGTTTTGCGACTTGTGACTCATTTTCCTAAAACACAGCACATTTGTGGTATCAGCAGGGACTGCTACCAGGCTCCACTAATTACCTGGCTACTACACCGGAAGTGACCTTAGGTCAGGGTCAAGGCCGTCACATATCCAGATTCTACATACATGAACTACAAAGGTCAAATGTTAGGCCTACTGCTGTGTAGCACCCAGAGTTGTGGTGTGGTCTGTTGATGGAACAAGCTGATGCTTCACATCGGATGTACAGTAGTAACTTGTAGGTGAAGTCGCCAGAAAATGTACAATAACTCAGATTTGAGACGAAAATAAAGTTCAAAATAGAGTTCAACCTAACCAAACAGATTGCTAGAATCAATGCAATGTTGAATATATTCGAATTTACCTAGTATTGACCAAATTGCAGCCTAATTTAGCAGAATTCGGTAAATGTGTACAGCTGCCAATTGTACATTTTCTGACGACTTCACCCTTGTATATCCTTCAGTAGGGTCGGGCCCTCAACAGGGTCATGCTGCCTGCTGCTCTTAGTTCTAGAATGGTGGAATTAATGAAATAGAGTTATTAAGTGACCTCAAGCCACCCTTAGACCATCTTGCTCTGCTTCCAGATTGATTTGAATTTAATTTCCTTGACTCTTTATACTTATTACATAGGAAATTGGACAATCATTCTATGCGCCGTTACATTTCTTCCTCGCACGCAGACCATCAATAACTACCATATTTTTACGTCATTAGAAGCATAAAATACAATAATAATCATGAAGACTGAACTGTCTTTCAATTAGCAAATGTACATTAGGAAATACAATATAAATAACAACCACAGTTTGAAGTAAAAGGGATCTTCTTATTAAAATTGACTTGTCTGGTTATTGTAACTGATTTTGGTTGTGGGGTTATTGTAACTAATAATGGAGGCAGGCAGAGAGTTGGTGGAGGAGGAAGATAAGGTGGTCATACAGGAAGTGTGGGTAGCCTAGCAACAGTAGAGAAGGAGGAATAGTGGTGGTGGCGGTGGGGGATGGGAGGTGGAGTGGGAGAGTGAAGGGGAGAGTGAAGGGGAGAGAAAAAGTCTTTAGCATTAAGAAGATAGAAATGAGATACAGAGAGAGGGAAAAGAGAGACAGGAGAAGTATGCAACAGCAACTTACAGATCAATTTAATAACATATATATTTTTTTATGGATTCCGTAAAAAACATTCAATTCAGCAAGCTCAAATCGATCTTCTTGATGACATCTATACAAATTTAGATAATAAACTTTTGAATAAAACATTCTTGCTTGATTTTAGTAAAGCATTTGGTACTGTTCATCACCAATTTCTTTTAGACAAATTGAAACCTTACGGTATAACAGGCATGGAATTACTTTGGTTCACCAATTACCTTAAAGGTGAACAGATTCTCACTGTACAGGGCCTGAGATTAGAAGTGGGAGTCCTTATGTTTGGTGTCCCACAAGGTACTATTTTGGGTCCCATCTTATTTCTATTTATATTAACGATTTGCAATGAGTTGTTCCTCATGCCAGAATACAACACTTTGCAGATGATATTTACCATCATAATCCTAAAACTGATTCCCTCCATCAGAATCTTTAGAAAGATCTTAACAACATCTACTCGTGGTCTGCCAAGAATAATGCTTCCAAATGTGATGTGTTTCAGGAAAATGAGTCATAAGTCGCAAAATTGATATTTTTCAAAGTGTTTTTTTCACAAGTTCACATTATTGGAATGTTCTACTTTTTAGAGGGTTCATCACTTACATCTATATCAATCGATGTATTAAATTTCAGGACAATCTATGTAATATATCCTTTAGTTTTAAAGGTCCTCATATAGACTACATTTAGTTACTTTACTGTTTATTCACCCCAAGAAATATTGAAAACTTTTTTTTTCAAAAACGAAAATATCAAACTTAAAATCTAGAAATACTTATGAGATTATTAGACTGTTTACTATCATTGGAATCGGCTTGATCTCATCTTTTCAAATATAATGGTATCTCAAAATCTATTTTTTGCGACTTATGGCTCATTTCCCTGAAAAACATCACAAATGCAAGGCCATGTCTCTCTCGATAAGTTATGTAACCAGGTCCAAATTACAGAACTCTGCTATTAACCTCACCCTTGGTACCTGTGTTGGACGTAGCTCATGAGTATAAGTATCTCAGCTCGAGGACTGAAAGCAATATGGCAGACGATTAAAACACACTGCTACGGACGGACAGAATAACTGATCCTATCATGTAGATTAACAACTATCATCTTTCCTTCTACACTAATTACTAATTACCTTTACTTATGCACCACTCCTTTCCTTCTATAGTAGTAGGACTGCACCTAACAGCCCCTGGCGGAAAATCATGGACAATGCTAAATAATAGCCCCTGTGAGCCTTGTATATCCTTAGCACTTATGGCTGTATAAATATGTTAAATATAAAAAAAAAAAAAAAGTTTCACACTTGATAATCTACTCAATTGTAAGTCACATGTTAATAACACTCTAAAATTAGTTACATTTAAGGTGAGACTATTATACAAAGCCAGTGCTTCTTTGACTCACAAAGCAAAACATGATATATATATATATTAGCCATTCTCCCTAACATGGATTTTAGTGATTTTATAAATGATTCTGCCCCAAAAGCTTTATTGTAAAAAAATCTGATCCCAACAAAATTTAGCTTTAAGGATAATTTTTAACAAATCCAAATATGACAATGTAGATCTTGAAGATAAAGCTCTAAACATATTGCCCCTTCAAATAAGAAGAGATAAACATATTTTAGATATAGCTTTTTACCTAGCCCAAAACAAAAAAGATATTGATAGTAGAGAACTACATGGGTCAGATTTTCAGAAAATGTACAATTCAACTTCGCCAATCTTCTCAAATAACCACAATTTCAGATGAAAATAAAGTCCAAAATACAGTTCAACCTAACCAAACAGATTGCTAGAATCAATGCAACGCCAAATATACTCAAATTTACCTAGTATTGGCGGAATTGCAGCTTAATTTAGCTGAATTTACTTAATGTATACAGCTGCCAATTGTACATTTTCTGAAAATCTGAGACACATACATAAAGTCACACAAGAAGGATAAGAAACATGCCTGTTTTAACTTCTAAGTTTAAAAAGATCACTGATTCAATTACATATAAATCTCAAATAAGTAGGACTAAGACATTGCTTCTTAGATAATAGACTCATCAGAATCTTGTACCTTTTTAACATTGTTATTGTATTGTTATTATATATTGTATTATTATCTCACTGTAGAGTGTTACTGCTCTGCCTAAAATTCGTGTTCATACTTGTTACCTCACATAAATAAATAAATACCTTACATAAATCTACCTGCTCCTTCTATACTACACTCAAATATATCCGTTTATATCACTTTGTAGCAACCCATGATATGTTCATAGTTAATAACTATCACTTATCAAATAATTGTTCTTTACCTGCAATAAGATGAACTTTGTCAATAATATGGCCGTTAGCAAGTTCCCTCATCGCCTCCTTCATTGTAGTTATTCATTGAACTATTAATTAATCATATCAAACATTTAAAGGTTGGCAGTCAGTGGAAGACCTGGCATGTCCTCTGACAGAAGTGTCTATTGTAATCAAGATCCTACAATAAAGATGTTTTTAATTGAATTGAATTGAAGAAAAGGGGGAGAGACAGATAAGGAAGAAATAAGAAGTAAGAGAGAAGAGGGGTAGAAAGGGGAAAGAGAGAGAGAGAGGGGAGAGAGGAGAGAGAGAAGGAGGGAGAGGTGAGGGAGAATTGAAAGAAGACTAGACAGACAGGAATTATATAGACGTTGAGATGGGGAGAGAGAAGAGACAGAAGAAAGAGAAGGAGACACAGTGAGCTGTGGTTGGGGGAAATTGTCTCAGCAGGGGATGTGTATGTGTGTGAGTGATTTGTGTCCTGTGGCAGGAACCGGAAATTGAGTTATGAAAACATGGCCGCCCTATTGTCTGAGTTTTATGAGGGTTTTGCGGGGGGCTGTCGTGAACGGCGTCATGGCATGATTGTTGTGGGCCGGGGGTGGGGCTGGAGTAGGGAGGAGAGCTGGGGGGAGGAGAGCTGGGGGGAGGAGAGCTGGGGGGAGGAGAGCTGGGGGGAGGAGAGCTGGGGGGAGGAGAGCTGGGGGGAGGAGAGCTGGGGGGAGGAGAGCTGGGGGGAGGAGAGCTGGGGGGAGGAGAGCTGGGGGGAGGAGAGCTGGGGGGAGGAGAGCTGGGGGGAGGAGAGCTGGGGGGAGGAGGGGGAATTGGCCATAGAAAAGGCAAATTAGAAAGGATGAGTATTAGTTAAACTGCTGTGGTTTGGATATATGGGAGGAGGACGGAAACTAGAGGAGGAGGATGGATACACCAGGTGTGGTGTGCACCTAATGAATTTATGGGTTTCCATGAACATGGCCCGGAGCGTTTGTGGTATTCTTAAGGGTGGTCTCCACTGGCCGCGGTAAGCTCTGCGGTAAGCTCTGCGCCTGAGAAGTGGCAAGGACCTGCCTACATGGTCAGTGATTCATTTAGGCAGGACCTCGTCATTCCTCTCCACCTACAGAACCAGCACAGACCACTGCAAGGCTTAACGCAGAGCTTACCGCAGCCAGTGGAGACAAACTATTACCCTACAGTAGTTCATTCTTGTATCTGCAGGGGGCGCTTTTATTTCTTCCTTTACTTTTCACTAGTTCCATTGACAACACCATTAGTGGGTGTTGTATCTAGTCTGCACAGGGTCTGTTAATCGCCTCCCTGAGAAATACCCGACCCATCATTACTCATTGAAAGGCCACAGTGTTGATGAAGGATACATGATTTTATCACAAATCTTAATAACATGAAGTTGTGGAGGGCTTCACTGAAGCTGTATAGGAGAGACCACCTCTCTATTGAGACCACCCTTGGCACTGAACCTCTCTATTGAGACCACCCTTGGCACTGAAAGAGCTGTGGTTTCATAGCGAGTTGGTCTCATTACGGGGGCTAAGCTAATAAGAAGAAAGCAATTGAAAGAGAATATGACATTGAATGAAACATATCGCAGCAGTGGAATTTTCTGTCAATAAACACGTTTTTAAAAAAAGTTCGGGACTGAGAGAAACTGGTGTTCGAGGGGTTGTCTGTATAGTGAAGTGGTCTATATGTGAGGTTCCACTGTATATATAATAGAGGGGTAGTCTGTATAGAGAGGTGGTCTGTATGTGAGGTTCCACTGTATATATAATAGAGGGGTAGTCTGTATAGAGAGGTGGTCTTTATGTGAGGTTCCACTGTATATATAATAGAGGGGTAGTCTGTATAGAGAGGTGGTCTTTATGTGAGGTTCCACTGTATATATAATAGAGGGGTAGTCTGTATAGAGAGGTGGTCTTTATGTGAGGTTCCACTGTATATATAATAGAGGGGTGGTCTCCATAGAGAGGTGGTCTTTATGTGAGGTTCCACTGTATATATAATAGAGGGGTAGTCTGTATAGAGAGGTGGTCTTTATGTGAGGTTCCACTGTATATATAATAGAGGGGTAGTCTGTATAGAGAGGTGGTCTGTATGTGAGGTTCCACTGTATATATAATAGAGGGGTAGTCTGTATAGAGAGGTGGTCTTTATGTGAGGTTCCACTGTATATATAATAGAGGGGTAGTCTGTATAGAGAGGTGGTCTGTATGTGAGGTTCCACTGTATAATAGAGGGGTAGTCTGTATAGAGAGGTGGTCTTTATGTGAGGTTCCACTGTATATATAATAGAGGGGTAGTCTGTATAGAGAGGTGGTCTTTATGTGAGGTTCCACTGTATATATAATAGAGGGGTAGTCTGTATAGAGAGGTGGTCTTTATGTGAGGTTCCACTGTATATATAATAGAGGGGTAGTCTGTATAGAGAGGTGGTCTTTATGTGAGGTTCCACTGTATATATAATAGAGGGGTAGTCTGTATAGAGAGGTGGTCTGTATGTGAGGTTCCACTGTATATATAATAGAGGGGTAGTCTGTATAGAGAGGTGGTCTTTATGTGAGGTTCCACTGTATATATAATAGAGGGGTAGTCTGTATAGAGAGGTGGTCTGTATGTGAGGTTCCACTGTATATATAATAGAGGGGTAGTCTGTATAGAGAGGTGGTCTTTATGTGCGGTTCCACTGTATTCACCCAATCCACAGCGTGTATAGCCTACTATGAGGTGTTGAGTGGCAGTAAGTCTGGTTGCCATTTGGTTGCCATGTGGTTGCCATTTGGTTGCTCGATTGTTGCTTGCTAAACAACTGCAAAACGACTACATCCCACTACCAGGCTCTCTAGGGGCAACATTACATTATAAGTGAGGCCCGATACAGTTAGACCCATATGGGGCCTATTTGTCACTGCCCACGGGGCTTTCTCTGGTCTTAGGCACATCACATACACAGTGAAACCCTAGCCCCCCCCCCCCCTCCCCCTCTCCTCCCCCTCTTCTCCCCCACTCCTCCCCCACTCCTCCCCCACTCCTCCCCCCCCCCCCGCTCACTGTTGACATTTTACCCCTGCGTCTCCGACGTCATCTATTACTACAATAACGTGTTTCCATGGCAACTGATGAAGCCTAAGAGAGTCGGAGTGGCTCCCCCACCTGGTGCTCAGATAAACAACATCCATCTCTCATTGGTCGATATTGACAGGCCTCCCTGGGGGGGGTGGGGGGGAGGGGGACAGGGGGAATGTAAGAGGGTACTGGTTTTTAAAGGAGGACTGGGAAAGGGAAGAGACTGTATACATATTGACATATAATGAGCGGGTGGGGGGGATAGAGGGGGACGCCAGGGACCTGTTGCATAACATACTCTTACTTAAAATAGTCCTTGCTAAGCTATGTATCGTTGCTTTGGTTGGTACTGCCTAGTGTAGGAATCAAATAACCATTACTGGAGGCAATTGGGTCTCATAAATTGATTTTCATTGATAAAATAGATCCGAAGAGAGAGAGTTTAATCCAAAACGAGGCGAGAACAGAACATACTACGACTCTATGGTGCGTTTCTACTATTGAGTTTTGCCTTCTTCATTGGAGATCCACTTACAATATGTCTCACAGATATAACTGATATTTTGCTTATTTCTGGTTATATTTTATATCATCATGATTTCTATGTATATACTCCTATATTTGTTAAATTATAATTTGTTGTAACGTACCTTAATGCCCATCTCTTTTTTCAACAGCTAAGACTGAGAGAAGTGTATAATAGCATAATGTGTCTTGGCTGAATAAACACATTTAAAACAAAAACAACAGCTGCCTGAGGCTAGACATGAGCTGCCCAGTCCCATGTTCAACACTAAAAGCCTCCATTACACCGGCCCCCCAAAAAATAGGTGTGTTTCCAATTTAGCCCCCCCCCCCAACCCCAACCCCTCCTACCTAGAAAAACCTTACCCTACCTTAAAATGTTTTTAACATACCTGATTTTTTTTTCATCATATCTTACTTTTTTTTGATTTTTTGACAAAAAAAGGTGATAAAAGCAGGAAAACGGGTTTTCCTAACCCGAAACTCAAAAAGCACATTTCCCATGTTTAAAACAACTATTGTTATGAAAATGACATTAATTTCAGTTCATGGGAGGTGGTTTCTGAAAAAAAAAGTAGTATAAATACAGGTACAAAATTTCAAGACATTATGATAAATATATATTGCATTACTAAGGTCATCTTCTAGAGTATATTTAGCTTCTTTACTAGTAATTGTCCAACCAAAGATATTGCAAATTCTTTTTTTAAATAAAGAATATCAAATTTAAAATATAGAAATACTTATTAAATGTCCTTAATTTTTACTATCATCTCCTCTTTTCAAATATGGTGAAAAACGGATCACATATGTGTATAGCAGAACTGTTGTCTGTGAGGGGGAGGGAGGGGAGGGGTGCATTAAGGGTAAAAACGATACACCCTCCCCCCCCCCCAGCCCCCCCCCCCACCCTCCTCCTCAATCCAATAAATGGCAAAAACTGGAGTCTCTGGTTTATGGTAAATTAAAGGCGGGTCCCGGGTTGGGTGGTAACTTTGATTTTAGTTTCTCTAAGGAAACCATCTTACAGCAAATGAAAAAATTGCATGTCTCACCTTTGTCATCTTTGCTCATCTATGTCTTGATACCTTACTTGTTAGCTTGTTAGCCCATTTTAGCATAAGCCGTTTTTTATCATTTAAAGTTAGCCTTAGAACTTTACACACCATAGTTATAGCTCGCACCTCAGCAGCAAGTCGAAAACCTTGTTTTCATCCATAAGAAACTTGTTCTCATGTTAACTCATTGGAGAAGCTGTCGAAATAAAGTCTTTAAAAAAAAAAAAAAAAAAAAATTAAATGATCATAAAAAAGGGTAAGAGAGAGTAGCATGACCTGGGCTGTTCCAGTCACTACTGTCCTCCCCACACGTCTGGCAGCTGCTCAGTCTCATGTCCAACACTAAAATGTGATGTGTTTCAGGAAAATGACTCATAAGTCGCCAAATTGATATTTTTCAAGTATTTTTTTCACAAGATGTCATTATTAGAATATTCTAATTTTTGGAGGGTTTATCACTTGTAGCTATATTAATAGATGTATCAAATTTCAGGACAATGTATGTAATATATTCTTTCGTTTTGAAGGTCCTCATATGGACTACATTTAGGTACCTAAATGTTTATTGACCCCCAGAAATATTGGAAACTTTTTTTTTCAAAAACGAAAACATCAAACTTAAAATCTAGAAATATTTATTAGATTATTCAACTGTTTACTATCATTGGAATCGGCTTGATCTCATCTTTTCAAATATGGTGATATCTCAAAATCCATTTTTTGCGACTTGTGACTCATTTTCCTGAAACACATCTCAAATGTGTCCATTACACCTGACAGCAGCTACGTTTGAGGAACTGAGAAATAGCACGATTCAATCATCTGAAACTCTGAAAAAATTGGGGAAAAGCCTTTTTCTCATCGGCTCCTTTAGTAAATGGTAATAAATTCCAATGGTCTCTGAAATAAAAACTAATTTGTGCCGCATTCGTAAATGCATAAGGCGGGAACAGCTACTCACAACCCCATTTAACTATACTACAACGCCACCTGTCCACCACTATATGGGTCAGATTTTCAGAAAATGTACAATTGGCAGATCAACATATTTTGCAAATTCTGCTAAATTGGACTGAAAAATCATCAACACTAGGTATATATGGGTATATTTGGTATTGCCTTGATTCAAACAGTCTGTTTGGTTATGTTGAACAGTATATTGAACCTGATTTTTGTCGTAAACTTGGGTTATTTGAGAGAATTGGCGAAGGTGAATTGTACATTTTCTGAAAATCTGACCCATATATAACCCTGCTCAACCCACCAACCGGCCTCATTCAAACTTCAATCTCTAACGAGTCACCCACCCACCCACAACCTATCATCTTATAACCACCGCTCCACATACGTTTCAATGTGGATATTATAATTATTATTTCATCAATCATTACTTCATCAAATTTTACTCATACTCTCTTATCAACCTACAATTTTATTACTTATTTCAACTTTTACAAATCTCAAAACCATTTTACAAAGAAATAATAAAATATGGTTTCCCAAAATACAAGCCTTCTCTTACTGTTTGCTTATTGACTAATGCTATGACATATAATATATGGTTTCCATGGCTTTTTTGGTTCTCCTAAACATGTTCTTTCTAAATCCAAACTTTTAAACAAATTCCATGATTCCTTAACCCTTTTTGATTGAACGCTGATATTTACCTTTAAGTGGAGCTAGGTGTTCCAAGTAGAGGGAGGGAAGTGTGGTGGTGGGGGGGGGGGGGACCTTGCAATTCCGACCTCCAGTACTGTTAGAAAGGGTAATCCATATATTAATAAAATAAGGGTTTGGAGCCTTAAACCCCTGTCTTCTCTGAAACCGCTGGCCAGATCTCCATTATATTTCACATGCACATTGCCAAAAATGGTGCCGAACCATTCCACTATGTTTCATTAACAAATTACGGTTGGAAATGGGTTAGAAATGGGTTTATATCGAGCACCCCCATCCAGGGCCCCCAGCATTGCCTGAAAACAAACCTATCAGTATGGTGATATCTCAAAATCCATTTTTTGCGACTTATGACTCATTTTCCTAAAACACATCTCATATTCTATGCAAAGAAGGATATTGAAAATGTAATTTGAGACACCAGAACTACATAGTATCACATACAAGCTGATATTTTATAGAACAAGAAATACTCATAGGATGACCTGGATGACATTTTCACACGTTATGAGAGATCTGATTCTCGTTGACGCTTTGTCCTCATTGTAATTGTGATAAATGGAAATAAATGAAATACATAACGAGCTGGACACAGCAGCAGGCGTAAGGCCATTATCGTTCAACATTTATACCTCGCCAATGTTACAATGTTACAACCCTTGCTTACCTCTCTATCTTATGTAAACTTGTCATGTTTATCTACGCCAACAGTACACTTGGCCAGCCAATCACCACCTGTGATATCCTCTGACATTATTATCCTGACATAGTACAATGTCAGATGGAACGATAATAAAAACCTATTTACATTACATCCGCATAACTACTTACCCAGTAGTACAACTGGGCGAACTAAACTAAACTAACTGAATCTAAAAAGCTGATCGTATTATACCATATTATTATATTATACTCACCTTGCTATTAACGTGTATTATCATATGTCCTATTGAATGTGTTAGTTAGTTTGCTAGTTAATTTTTCGAACCTGTTAAAACTGTAGAATGCAGCAGCAGCAGGTAGAAGGCCACAAATGTACTCGTGTTACCTGTTCTCCACTGTTTTACTGTTAATCATGTCTTGAGATGCTGGATAAATAAAATCTTTTAAAAAAAAAAATTATCTTCCAGTCACGCATATGGGTCAGATTTTAAGAAAATGCACAATCTACAGTTCTACACATCTATCAAATTCTGCTAAATTATAGTGAAAAATAATAAATACTAGGTATATCTGAGTGTATGATGTATTGTATTCATTCAATAAATCTGTCTGGTTATGTTGAACTGTATTTTGAACCTGTTTTTCGCCTTAAACTTGAGAGAATTGGTGTTGGCCAATTGTACGTTTTTTGAAGATCTGACCCATAACCAACAAAAGGGTACAATTGGGCTTAGCCTGGTTGGGCGATAATTGGTTCTGTTTACTTCATTGTTACTGACCTCAGCCTAACAGTCCTCTGCGCATGCCTATTATGGTGCATGCTGGGAGAGAAGAGGACTATGGGTAATGCATTATTTATGACGCTTGTTTGTCAGGATAAAGTATTAATTATTAATTACACTCATTCTTACAACTGTCAACTCCCCACGCAAGACATGTTTGTTTCGCTACAATTCAGTTTTCTACCCCCAGGTTTGACACCATCTGCCTGTCTCTGTTGATTTGCATAGCCGCCATTTTGAATCTTGATTCACATGGAATTATGGGACTAATGGTACAGACTAAAATCTATAAAAAAACAAGCCATCTTCAGCTTGGACTATTCATCATTGCTCTAATGTCAATTTCCATGAGTTACACATAAGTGTCCATAACAAGTCCCCATCCTTTCCATCATACAATTGGTTTTCACAAATCATTTGTGAGGGGTTTCAGGAAAATAAGTCATGAGTCGCAAAATTGATATCTTTCAAAGTGTTTTTTTCACAAGATCTCTTTGTTGAAATGTTCTGATCTTTAGACAGTTTATTACTTATAGTCATATTAATCCATGTATCAAATTTCGGGACATTATAATAAATATATCCTTGCGTTTTGAAGGCCTTTGTATGGAGTATATTTAGTGACTTTACTGGTAATTACCCATCCAGAAACATTGCAAACTTTTTTTTTTCAAAAATAAAGATATCAAACTTTAAATACAGAAATACATATTAGATGTCCTATCTTTGGAATCAGCTTGATCTCCTCTTTCCAAATATGGTGATATCTCAAAATCCATATTTTGCGACTTGTGACTCATTTTCCTAAAACAGATCACAAATCATTTATGAAAGCTATTGGTGAATACATACGTGCAGATTTCAATAAAAATGTTGCCAAATATTTGTATGTCAGATTTCATCTGAATCCATCCCAGGATGCACCTTAAGCTACATGGTGTCACGAGTACTTCATCATCCTTTTATAATTATAGGTATTACGTAACATTATGCAATCGCATAACGGTAAATATTAATAAATGTAATATATTGATTATGAATATCATTTAGGACCATAAGTAACACAGCTTCACGCTAGGGGGAGCCACTATCGGTAGAGTTCATAAGTCACCACCATGAATAGTCTTGCTAATTATCATTGGATAGCCAGAGGGACCCCCATGGCTTGATATGTAAGGTTAACCTTATTGGGTAACCAGGTATAATTACCATGATTGGATAATACCTGCACGCGCTCGCGCATGCGCATTACATGTATTCTATGTATAAATACTGATGTTTTCAGCCATTAAAAGTTATGTCTAAACAGGACTAAATTGCTGCTCTTTCATTACTAGATCTAGGCATATACCATTGCCTAGACTCTAGATCAACCACGATATTATATCCCCAATACACTCTATCACTAGCACCCTTACCTCGGAGATATTCCATACATGGGTCAGATTTTCAGAAAATGTACACTTGACAGCTCTACACATTTAGGAAATTCTCCTAAATAAGGCTGAGAAATGATGAATACCGGGAATATCTGAGTATATTTGGTATCACATTAATTAAAATATCAGTTCTCTTATGTTTAACTGCATTTTGAAGCTCATTTTTTGTCTTAAATGTGGGTTATTTGAGAGGATTGGTGAAGGCGAATTGTGCATTTTCTGAAAATCTGACCCATATATCAATGGCACATGCAACTCCCCTATATACAATGTTGCCACATGTGACATCAGAAATTGTTTCCATAAACCGTTCCGCTAACACTAGGTGGCACCTCGAGCATGTCATCCTTCATCCCTCCTCTGTCAACATGTTTCCAACAGTTATTAAAAAAGCTTAAATAATTTGATTTATAAGAGATACCAATAAAAACCAGTTCTCACAATCAGCGAACTGACAGGTATTTCCCATGTTGCGTGGATATTTATTACTTTATATGAATTAATATTCTGATAAACGGTAAGGACTGCAATGAAGAATCTGTACCGGAAATGACAGGCACGTGACAGATGGTGGAACGTATTTACAATAATCTGTATGATGTGTTACAGAAAAATGGGTCACATGTCACAAAATCTTTATTTAAAAAGTGTATTATTCACAAGATGTATTGCGGGAATGTTGTTATTTGTGGGGTCCCTAACGCCTTTTGTAGCATGAATACGTGTGCCAAATTTGAGGACAGTGTATTAAATATCCTTATTTATTTCGAGTATATTCACGTTTACTATCATTAAAATGGGTTGATCTCATCTTTTCTATTACGATGATATCTCAGAATCCATTTTCAGGACTTATGATTCATTATCCTGAAACACATCCCATACATCCAGGTCCACTATACCCACAATCCAATGCAAAACCTGAGAACCAGTTGTGGGCCCTAACGCCTGAAAGTGGGTGGGCCTAACGTCTGAACTATGGGCGTTAACGTCCGAGGTCTCTAGGCCCAATCGTCTGGGCCCTATCATCATTGGGCCCTAACGTCTGGAGCCCCCTGATACAAGATGACGGCGTTACAAGTGCTCTATCCCAGCATGAGGCACCGCACACAAACATGTTTACAACTGGGCGTGCGTGTTCTCCCATGTATCCCATCATCCATCACTCAGTGTACCCTGGTGGGCGCCACCACAACTAATTGTGTTGATTACATGAGAGTAAAAACGTCTACAGCCGCTAGGGGGGAACGGGCGATAATACAAGGCCTTGTTTACTGTTCGTTTAGTTATTTTAGCACGCATCTAAAATTCATTTGGCGAACTTCTTGCAAGATTCAATCAAAGCCAGGCTGGCTAAACTTGTCTGTGTTTACCTATCGGGTAGACTAGCCCTCGTCCCTAAGACTGGTATTGTTTGTAGGGCCCTATACTGCAGGTCTGGGACTCCTCATTCATTGACTGTCTTAGGTCTTAGGTTTGAATTCCTCAGTCAAGGGGGGAGTGACCATAACATGAAAGTTTTCGTTTTTTAAACAAACAAATTCAAAGACTTGTGCAAGTCAACCTATCGGGTTCAGATCTTCAAAAGACGTACAATCGTTCACGTATCCTCTCAAATAACCCAAATTTAACTCGGGAATCAGGTACAAAGTACAGTTCAACATAACCAGACAGATTCATTGAATGAATACAATACAGAATACACTCAGATGTACCTAGTATTTATCAATTTTTACTCTAGTTTAGCAGATTGTAACAGATGTGTAGAACTGTAGATTGTGCATTTTCTAAGATTCTGATCCATTAAGACGTGCTGTAGGAGAACTGCCATGCGTCTCCTGTCACACACATGACTTGTACCAAGTGACGAAAGTCTGTGATCGAGACGAGTGACTGACGCAAGGCGCAAACATATCCAGATGCAAATAGCTGTGGTTCTGATCTTAGATTATTATATTTCTGGGTGGACAATTACTAGTAAAGTAGCTAAATAAACTCCACAGGATGACCTTTGGAATGCATGGATTTATTTTGTACACAGTCATCAATTGTGGTAAGTTCATTTATAGGATGTCAAACGGTAGTTACCCAACATATGAAAACATTCATACAAAGAGATCTTGTGAATAAAACCCTTTTAAAATATATCAATTCTGCGACTTGTGACCAATTTTCCCGTCACACATCACATTAATGACCCATGGTGTCATAATTGTCATAACCGCCGACCCATAACCCCCACACCCGTTACCCCCACCAACTCCCCCCATAACCCCCACCCACCTCCACCCACACCCCCCCATAACCCCCCACCCCCACCCACACACCCCCATAACCCCCCCCATAACCCCCACCCACACCCACACCCCCCATAACCCCCCCATAACCCCCACCCACATCCCCCATAACCCCCCCATAACCCCCACCCACACCCCCCATAACCCCCCCATAACCCCCCCATAACCCCCACCCACCCCCACCCACACACCCCCATAACCCCCACCAAGCCCACATACCACTAATTACAGCCCCTGTCACCATGTGTCCGGTTACTATGACAACACATGATCTTACATGTATACAGCGTGTGTCAGGGATGGACGTCAGGTTACCAAGGTAATCTGACGTACTCAGGTTACCAAGGTAATGTGACGTACTCATGTCAGGCAGGTGTTATGTAAGTCATGAGACGTCAGGACATTGTTTACGTCTTCCTACAAGACTTGCAGGCATTAGGGAGTCTGTCACCAATAGGGGGATTTGCATGAACGTTATTCATGAAGGTACCGGTGTTAGCCGCAGAATGAGTCACAAGTCGCAAAATTGATATTTTTTCAAAGTGTTTTTATCGCAGGATCTCTTTATAGGAATGTTCTGACATTTAGAAGGTTTAGCACTTATAGTCATATCAATTTGCGTAACAAATTTCGGGACATTCTATTAAATATATTCTTGCGTTTTGAAGGCCTTTGTATGGAGTATATTTAGTTACTTTACTGGTAATTACCCATCCAGAAACATTGCAAACATTTTTTTTTTCAAAAATAAAAATATCAAACTTAAAAATGTATATATAACATATATAACACTCATTAGTTGTTCTAGTGTTTACTATCATTGGAATCGGGTTGATCTCCTTTTTTCAAATATGGTGATATAAAAAAACCCAAATTTTGCGATTTTTGCGATCACATATTGCATCTGCAATCTTCTTCTCTAATGTGCCAATGCCGGACTGTCTAGTACTGCACACTCTCTGGAGCACATATGATATGTGTTTTAGGAAAATGAGTCATAAGTCGCAAAAAATGGATTTTGAGATATCACCATATTTGAAAAGATGAGATCAAACCGATTCCAATGATAGTAAACAGTCTAATAATCTCATAAGTATTTCTAGATGTTAAGTTTGATATTTTCGTTTTTGAACAAAAAGTTTCCAATATTTCTGGGGGTCAATAAACAGTAAAGTAACTAAATGTAGTCCATATGAGGACCTTTAAAACGAAAGGATATATTACATAGATTGTCCTGACATTTGATACATCTATTGATATAGCTATAAGTGATCAACCCGCCAAAAAATAGAACATTCTAATAATGAGATCTTGTGAAAAAAACACTTGAAAAATATCAATTTTGCGACTTATGACTCATTTTCCTGGAACACATCACATATATTGTGTGTTATACTGCTGTACCGTGGTACCATTCATTCACGGTTACAGATCATCGTCACTGTGTGTAGAGGTGGAATTTGGTCAGATTTTCAGAAAATGTACAATTCAACTTCACCAATCTTCTCAAATAACCCAAATTTCAGACGAATATAAAGTTCAAAATACAGTTCAACCTAACCAAACAGATTGCTAGAATCAGTGCAATGCGGAATATACTCGAATTTACCTAGTATTGACCAAATTGCAGCCTAGTTTAGCAGAATTTACTAAATGTGTACAGCTGCCAATTGTACATTTTCTGAAAATCTGACCCAATTAAGTCATTGTGTAATCATTGATTACTCTCATATGTACAATAATCGTGCGATTCTCTATGGAATGGTTTGTATCTGATTCCTGCATTATTTAGATAAAACTGTGAATTATTCAATAGACATTGTTTAAATCATCTCCATAACAATATAAATCATCTTAAAGTGTCTACATCCACTTGTTACCTGCCTTACATAACTGGCCCTTCCCGCCTTTCCATGATTCATGTACAGTGATTTTGATTTGATTTTGATTTTGAATTTTTTTTATTCAGGACACAGACATTTCCATATGGCAGTACGAATATTCCCAGAATAGCCTGAGTTTTAATTACTTTTGAATTACATCAAGATATTACTATATTACTCATAAATTTAATACACGAAAAGAGAGTAAATAAAATATAATAAGAGAGATTCTGAGTCTAAACTAATTATACAACACTAAATTTTGATTAATCATTTTACCTACTTAGCGACTGATCAAACTATTCGAGTTTACTGTTACTTCTAGTAGTAGTACAGTGATACAAATGGGTACCTATCTGATTAACATGCAGATAGTTTAAGTAGATCAGGTGTACAGTTGATGGCCTGCTGTGTCCCATTACCATCATATATGCTGGTATTATTCATACAGTGGACGTCTGTAATAGCCTCAGCCAGACTCCTCTGTGGATATGTAGTAAGCCATATATACAAGCTTACCATGAGTGATCCAAAGTGATACAGGAAAATATACATTATATGGAAAGATTGCTTCATTTCTGCTTATTTGGTGAACTTAGTTGCTGCATCCAACAATTATCTTTTGAGTCACTTTTGTAAAAAATTCCATAAAATATTTGTTTAATCTTATTGCTATGTGCTATTTATTGCACATCTCACACAGCATCAATGGCATGTGGTGGTTTCTTAATTGTAGTATTCCTAACTGTCTGCTGAGGTAGTTCTTCCGTGAAACGGTGACTTTCTGTCAGTTATGTTCTTGGAATCTGTCATGTTTCCAGTTGTTTTTTCTGCTCTGTACAGTTCCGTCGTCCCTTTTCGGAGGAGAATTTAAGTGGTTGGTGAAGGTATCTGGGTTGAAAATGTGATTTTAAAGCCCTTTTTAATCATGGATCTCCACACTCTATTTATAGCCTGGGAAAGCCCCTGCTGGAAACTAGAAGTCCCATCGTCCGCAGTGGGAATCTTTTGAACGAATTTGTAATGATGTCATGCTTTCAATGCACCATGGGAGGGGGAGAGTGAAGAAGAGGGCAAGGAGAGGGTGGTGGAATAGGAGAGTCGGAGGGGAGGGGAAAATATATGAGGGACAGAGAAGAGGGGGAGGGAAAGGAGGGAAAGGTGTGGAGCCAAAGGGGGACCATTGGGACAATGGGTATTTTGCTAGTTATATTATAGTGTGTAAGGTGTTATCCATGTGCTACTGTCTATTCTTGTGTGTTTCACTGATAGTCAGGGAATATTACAAAAATCTGCGAACAAATTCCTAACCAAGAAATTCCTTCTCTCCATACATGTATGGAGGATCATTGAGTACATTAATAAATGATATATTTATACATAATTACACTTCAAGTTTCATGCAACATGTAATAAATATAGAATGCAACTCCCCTGCACGATTTGTCTCCAAGATGGCATGATGCTTATGGGGACGAATCAAGTCTAATACATTATTGATTATTGCCGGCAAGTTCCATTATCTCTATTTATTGGAGCTGAAGCCAACAAACACAACACCAGTCAATAGACATGTATACAGCAGCCCCATATGCTGCACAACACCAGTCAATAGACATGTATACAGCAGCCCCCATATGCTGCACAACACCAGTCAATAGACATGTATACAGCAGCCCCCATATGCTGCACAACTCCAGTCAATAGACATGTATACAGCAGCCCCCATATGCTGCCTCCACCTATATTTACATGTATACAGCAGCCCCATATGCTGCACAACACCAGTCAATAGACATGTATACAGCAGCCCCCATATGCTGCACAACACCAGTCAATAGACATGTATACAGCAGCCCCCATATGCTGCACAACACCAGTCAATAGACATGTATACAGCAGCCCCCATATGCTGCACAACTCCAGTCAATAGACATGTATACAGCAGCCCCCATATGCTGCCTCCACCTATATTTACATGTATACAGCAGCCCCATATGCTGCACAACACCAGTCAATAGACATGTATACAGCAGCCCCCATATGCTGCACAACACCAGTCAATAGACATATATACAGCAGCCCCCATATGCTGCACAACACCAGTCAATAGACATGTATACAGCAGCCCCCATATGCTGCACAACTCCAGTCAATAGACATGTATACAGCAGCCCCCATATGCTGCACAACACCAGTCAATAGACATATATACAGCAGCCCCCATATGCTGCACAACACCAGTCAATAGACATGTATACAGCAGCCCCCATATGCTGCACAACACCAGTCAATAGACATGTATACAGCAGCCCCCATATGCTGCACAACACCAGTCAATAGACATGTATACAGCAGCCCCCATATGCTGCACAACACCAGTCAATAGACATGTATACAGCAGCCCCCATATGCTGCACAACACCAGTCAATAGACATGTATACAGCAGCCCCCATATGCTGCACAACACCAGTCAATAGACATGTATACAGCAGCCCCCATATGCTGCACAACACCAGTCAATAGACATGTATACAGCAGCCCCCATATGCTGCACAACACCAGTCAATAGACATGTATACAGCAGCCCCCATATGCTGCACAACACCAGTCAATAGACATGTATACAGCAGCCCCCATATGCTGCACAACACCAGTCAATAGACATGTATACAGCAGCCCCCCATATGCTGCACAACACCAGTCAATAGACATGTATACAGCAGCCCCCATATGCTGCACAACTCCAGTCAATAGACATGTATACAGCAGCCCCATATGCTGCACAACTCCAGTCAATAGACATGTATACAGCAGCCCCCATATGCTGCACAACACCAGTCAATAGACATGTATAAAGCAGCCCCCATATGCTGCACAACTCCAGTCAATAGACATGTATACAGCAGCCCCCATATGCTGCACAACACCAGTCAATAGACATGTATACAGCAGCCCCCATATGCTGCACAACTCCAGTCAATAGACATGTATACAGCAGCCCCCATATGCTGCACAACACCAGTCAATAGACATGTATACAGCAGCCCCCATATGCTGCACAACACAAGTCAATAGACATGTATACAGCAGCCCCCATATACTGCACAACTCCAGTCAATAGACATGTATACAGCAGCCCCATATGCTGCACAACACCAGTCAATAGACATGTATACAGCAGCCCCCATATGCTGCACAACACAAGTCAATAGACATGTATACAGCAGCCCCCATATGCTGCACAACTCCAGTCAATAGACATGTATACAGCAGCCCCCATATGCTGCACAACACCAGTCAATAGACATGTATACAGCAGCCCCCATATGCTGCACAACACAAGTCAATAAACATGTATACAGCAGCCCCATATGCTGCACAACACCAGTCAATAGACATGTATACAGCAGCCCCCATATGCTGCACAACACCAGTCAATAGACATGTATACAGCAGCCCCATATGCTGCACAACACCAGTCAATAGACATGTATACAGCAGCCCCCATATACTGCATCTATCTATATTTACATGTATACAGCATCCCCCATATGCTGCCTCCACCTATATATACATGTATACAGCAGCCTCATATGCTGCCTCCACCTATATTTACACTGCTCTCCTCCTCCTTAGAGCAGCTCAATAAACTCTGCCTCCTTCAGACCCATGCTTCAGTAGCTCACCGTCACAGGGGAGACATCAGTACACATAACAACACATATATACATATATAGCATATTCCCAGACTAATACTGTGTACACATATGCTATATCTGTAAAGCATACTCTTGGGTCAGACTATATGTATGCATAGATGGAGCAATATACAATATTACCAAATGTCCTCAGTGTTTGACCTCTAGCTGTACAAATAGCCCATTCAAGTGACTGGGCTGTAGAGCGCCCTATGCAATAATTTCCAAAATCGCCACTTTGTGTATGAAACTTTAGTATATTTCTAGTAAAATTACTCATGTCTATCTCTAAGTTGGAACATTGTTAAATACATATTTCGCAATACTTATATTAAACAATCAGACTGACTGGCGGTAAAATCAACTCTGAACAACCATTGAAACAGACTTTAGTCACTGGTGAAACAGACAATAAGCGTGGCACTGATACTACGTAATGCGTAACCATGCATGCCAGTAGGTTTACCGTAAGTGGCAGCGGAGGCTGGCAAGCTTTGAAAGTGTTTGAAAACACCATTTCTACTTAGTATATGGCAAGATATGGCTCACATTTACCATGTTTAGAAATAGAGAGAACTAAGAGGCAGTTTCCTGTTATTTTGGCCATTTTGTAGGAAAAATTTCAATCCACTCCACCCAAGCGTGGGTGGAGTGGACATTTGGGTACTGCTTAGCAACAGACAAAATTGCGTCATGACCTCAAATGTGATTGGGTGATGCGTCACAACAGGCATGACTCATGCGTAGCCGAATATAAACAACATTCATCGTCTACAGAATTCGTTGCAAAACTTAGGATTACAAAATACCTATTGTCCCCCGCATTTAGGTAATATACCCGTGTATCAAACTAATCCTATAAGATACTACATGTAAAGTTTCCCTGCTCAACTCTGTGCATAACTCTAGATCTGAATGTTTTCTATTTATTTTGTATGGGCTGCTCTTCGACCCTATTCACGCGTACACGGTAGCACGGTATAGGGTTGATGGTTCGGCTATTTGACCTCTAGGTGAGCAGTTATTTAAGGATTACTGACTGACGCCAGGTGGACACCAGGGATTTACAGTCCTCAAAAATATCCTGGGGCAAAGCCTGTTTGTACAAATGACTGTACAACGGGAGCCTCCACCGTGCTAATGTTATTGATGTTAGACTCCCCATACCCTAATGAGGCCCTCATATTTTTTGTGGAAAAACTGTACTTTTGCAGAAGTACTGCCATCCAAGGCTCTGGTCCTGGGAACCTAAATATCCCAGAACCCCATTAAACTCATTTTCCTCACTTAATTTGATTTTAGCCTCTCTAGTTCTTTGACCAAATGAAAGGGAATGACATCAATAACTTCATGTGTAAGTTTAAAACAAAACCGTGCCAAGATGTGAAGATATTAGTAAAATTAAGAAATAAAATGACTTGAAATGAGACAAATGTAAAAAGGCTGACCATTCTGGGACTCACCTCACAATGTCCAGTTTAGAAGTATAACGCTCTAACTATTTGACCAATGAGAACATGCATATAAACACTGGGTACTGTAAACGTATTTATTTTCGCACAGATAAATTTTCGCGCACTAAGTGCTGTGACCCCTTTTCGCGCGGATTTAAATTCACGCAGCAAGGAAGTCTCACAATTGTTCATGCAATAATTGTACCTTTCGCGCAAGACTTTTTTTTTTGCGCACAGAGGAGGGTGCGCAAAAATAGCGAAAATAAATACTGCGCAAATAGTAATATGTTTACCCATTGATTCTAGGGAACATGCATATTAGCACTGGGTATACCCATTGGTTCATCTCATTTTAGATTTAGATTTTAAACCCCGATTCTCCTCATGGTGATTGAGGAGAAAGGGGAAAATAAATTATCTATGACTGGCGATTTAATGATTCAAATTAACATTAAAGTATATTATCATCTGCAATCTATTCCTATACTATGACAATGCAGGAATATCTAGATCTGCACGTTTCTCTAGATTGAACCGGAGATTAAGTAATTTTTACTCATATCATGACTTGTAGACCTGAAGTTATCAATATTCTGCTGGCTGTATAACAGAACATAGCTTGATACCACGTCAACAAACACACAGATGCATGTGGGTATAGTTACAAGCCTATGTATAGGTTGTTTGTTGCTTAGTTTCATTGGTTGATGGACTTGGAGTCTCATTCTGAAACCAACCTATTAGCCATGGAATTGCCTCCCGCTACATTAGAGTGTCAATATATATAGTGGCAAATATATTCACTGAATACTCAGAGGCAACATTATGGTTTATCTTCCTGTCATCTCCAGGGAGCACTTCTATCGTCTAGCATATGTAAGCTGTCTACCATATGGACATAAAGATTCACATATATTAAGTACATATATAACATGACCTATGGGTTGTTACATATATTCCGACTAGACTATGGTCACGCCACGGGCCGTGAGAAAGGTATATTATATTTAGCATATTTCAAATGTTGGCAACATAGACTCTGCATATCTGAATAACACAAACTGCCGAGTGTATACAGACACACACCCAACAGTCTCTCCTTACACAGGAGGAAAATGTATGGGTCAGATCATCAGAACATGTACAATAGGCAGCTATACATTTTAAGTAAATACAGTTAAAAAAACCTACAATGAATTACTGGGTTGTCAGGTTGGTTGCCTTGGTCTTGTTTAACTGCATTTTGATTCTCATTTGTGTCCAAAATAAGGGGTCATTGAGAGGATTGGTAAAGGCAAACTATATGTTTTACAAGCACATTAAATATACAGGATATTAGACATAAAACAAGTCATAAGACAGGTTATAAAGTTAAAGCACAAAATACACATATTGGCTAGAAATAAAATGACTCGAAATGAGACAAATGTAAAAAGGCAGACCATTCTGGGACTCAACCTTGCAATATATAGCACTCTAACCACTTGACCAATGAGAACATGAATATATAAACTAGACATACCCATTGATTCATGTCATTGTAGATGTACTTTAAACCCCCATTCTCCTCATGGCTATTGAGGAGAAAGGGGACAAAAATTATCTATGAAGTTCTTTGTGTTAACCACTGGTGATTTAATGATTCAAATTAACATTAAAGTATACTATCATCTGCAATTTATTTCTATAATATGACAATGCAGGAATGTCTAGTTCTGCACGCTTCTCTAGACAGAACCTGAGATTAAAATTTGATAATATTTACTAATATCATGACTTGTAGAACTGAAGATATCAATATTCTGCTGCTGCAACATTGTTGTATGACAGAACGTAGCTTGATACCATGTTTGCAACACATAGAGCCATGTGGGTATGGTTACAAGAGAGCACATCGGTTTCATGTTCTTTTGTTTCATTGGTTGATGGAGTCTCATTCTGAAACCAACCTATCAGCCAATGAAATTGCCTCCCGCCACATTTGAGTGTCAATATAGACTTGAAAATGTACAATTCACCTTCACAAATTCTCTAAAATTTCAGACGAAAATAAAGTTAAAAAAAAAACAGTTCAACCTAGCCAAACAGATTGCTAGAATCAATGCAATGCCGTATATACTCGGTGAATACTCAGGGGCAACATTATGGTTTATCTTTCTGTCATCCCCAGGGAGCACTTCTACCTTCTAGCATATGTAAGCTGTCTACCATATGGACATGAAGATTCACAAAGATAATGGGTCAGATTTTTAGAAAATGTACGATTCACCTTCACCAATTCTCCCAAATAACCCAAATTTAAGACAAAAATCAGGTTAAAAATAAAGTTCAACATAACCAAGCAGACTGTTTGAATCAAGGCAATACCAAATATACCCATATATATACCTAGTGTTGATGATTTTTCAGTCCAATTTAGCAGAATTTACAGAATATCTTGATCTGCCAATTGTACATTTCCTGAAATTCTGACCCAGATATATTATAACATGACCGATGGGGTGTTACATATATACAGACAGAGACTAGTCTATGCTCGCGCCCACGGGCCATGAGAAAGGTATATTATATTCAGCATATTTCAAATGTTGGCAACATAGACTCTGCATATCTGAATAACACAAACTGCCGGGTGTATATCGGTCAGATTTTCAAAAAATGTACAATTCGCTTTCACCAAATACTCTCAAATAACCCACATTGAAGACAAAAATCAGCTTCAAAATGCAGTTTAACATAACAGAACTGATACTTTAAATCAATGCGATACCAAATATACTCAGATATTCCCGATATTCATCATTTTTCCTATTTTTTAGGAAATTTCCTAAATGTGTAGAGTTGCTAATTGCAAATTTTCTGAAAATCTGGCCCATATGGACCAACATCCAACAGTCTCTCCTTACACAGGAGGAAAATGTATGGGTCAGATCATCAGAACATGTACAATAGGCAGCTATACATTTTAAGTAAATACAATTAAAAAAACCTACAATGAATTACTTGGTAGTCAGGTTGGTTGCCTTGGTCTTCTTTAACTGCATTTTGATTCTCATTTGTGTCCAAAATAAGTTTTTTTTTAGAGGATTGGCGAAGGCAAATTATACGTTTTCTGGCGATCTGACCTATATATGTAGACATACCTTGTCACTGTCAATAAGGGGTAAAAGGGCGGTAGGACTTTTGTGAAGTCTTTTAAGAAAATGAGTCACAAGTCCCAACAAAAAATTGAAAAGATGAGATAGCCTAGGGCCAGACATACAAGCTCCAGTCCCTCAGACACCCTCCCCATGTGAACCGACAATTATATCTCACCACTCACTCCTGCTGTCTCCGGCAGTTCCTTACTCTCTAATGGGGGATTTGCATTGCGCCATTTTGAATCTTGATTCGCATCGAATTATGGAACTAAGGGCACAGTCTAAAATCTATAAAACAAAACATGTCATGTTCAGCATGGACTCTTTAAGCATGGACTATTTATCAGTGCTTTAATGTAAATATCCATGTCTTATACATGTTTCCATAACACAAGTTCCCATCTTTCCCATCATGCGCTTCGTTTTTATAGTTCATTTATACAAGCTATGAAATTTGTGAAAACATTCTTGCAACTTTCAATGAAAATGTTGCCAAATATTTTCATATCAGATTTCAGCAGAACCCATCCGATAATGCACTGTATCAGACATGCGCAGTGAGACATGCAAATCCCCTATTCTATCTATCTCACCACTCACTGCTGCTGTCTCCTGCAGTTCCTTACACTATAGGACGCCAATACAGATCCATGTAAAGCTACCACCACCACATTGTGCACAGAGTTGCTCTAGTGTACACCTGCATGAGATGCTCAGACTCAGACTGATTCATCTCAAGCTTGAATAGCAAATATTGACATAGTCAGCTGTGCGCTGGGAGAGATTTCATCTGCTCTGTACACATGCTGAGCTTGTCTGGGTCCATTGTAATGGACTCACTATAATCTATATTAACAATGGTTGACAGATGGGCAAATGTCTGCTACTGTCACATGAAGTTTAACTCAGATTTCTCTGTATTGTGACTTATCAACATTGACAAGGTAATACCAGGGCATTTGGGATCTGTTTTAAGAAAATCTGTCACAAGTCGCAGAATTGATACTTTTGAAAGGGACTTTTTCGAATACTTCCTTTATTGAAATGTTCTGATATCTCGAGGGTCTAGCACACTTAGTCATATAAACCTATGTGCCAAATCTCAGGACATAGTATTAAATATATCCTTGTGTTTGTAAGGCCTTCATATTGATGATGTTTAGTTACATTAATGGTAATTAACCACCCAGAAATATTGCAAACTCTATTTTTCAAAAATAAAATATCAAACCTAAAATGTAGAAATACATATATAAAGTGTCCCAGTGTTTACTATCATTGGAATCCCCTTGATCTTATCTATACAAATACGATGATATCTCAAAATCCATGTATTGCGACTTATGACACATTTTCCTGAAACACATCACATTTTACAATGAAATTTCATTGACACAACCCTTACCCCTAAAACCCAAATACCACCTGGAATGGTAATCCAGTATTACAATATGTAATATTACACACTGTATAGAACTATTTAAAACACAACATCTAAACCAAACTTAAACTCAGACTTGTGGTTTCCAATATTATTTTTAACATTGTAACTTGTCAACATGAGTAAGGTAATAAATAACAGGGCATGTTAAAGTGAAGTTATATCCACAGACTTCCATATTCTGAAACACAGATACCACCTGGAATAGTACTTGACAATATAACAATAGGTAAACGATCTGATTAGAAAGTATTACTCTCTGGAAGATGTATCTTATATAGGTATAGCTATTCTAATAGTCGTTTCGGTGAGTCACTCAATGAAGAAGTAAAGACAGTTTCTTGCTTTCATTGTGAATATATTCAGCCAGGATGTATGGTAGCAACACTTCTCTATTAATAGTCACATGAGATTTTATAGCATGACTCAGATTAACCTTCAACAGCTAAATTACTGGGCGATCATTCTCTAGCTTTCTCTGGACTATTCTCTGGCTTTCTCTGGACCATTCTCTGGCTTTCTTTGGAGCATTCTCTGGCTTTCTCTAGACCATTCTCTGGCTTTCTTTGGAGCATTCTCTGGCTCTCTCTCTGGACCGTTCTCTGGCGTTGCCTTGTTTTAACACATATAAAGCTAGACTGGCATTTACCAACTGCTGCAAGCACTGCTGCAAGCATTAATGGGCTGCTGTACTCATCAGTCAACACTGAGTTACTCCCATATGGTACAAGTCTAATTACTGCCATGTGCTGAGCTGCTCAATACAGGGTCAATAACTAGGACTCCCCAGCTCCAACACACATTTAGGGAGAGAGAGGAGGAAGAGGGAGATGGAGAGGATAGAGGGAGAGGGAGAGGATAGAGGGAGGAGAGGGAAGGGATAGAGGGAGAGGGAGAGGATAGAGGGAGAGGATAGAGGGAGAGGATAGAGGGAGAGGGTAGAGGGAGAGGATAGAGGGAGAGGGAAGGGATAGAGGGAGAGGGAAGGGATAGAGGGAGAGGGAGAGGATAGAGGGAAAGGATAGAGGGAGAGGGTAGAGGGAGAGGGAGAGGATAGAGGATAGAGGGAGGGGGAAGGGATAGAGGGAGAGGGAGAGGATAGAGGGAGAGGGAAGGGATAGAGGGAGAGGGAAGGGATAGAGGGAGAGGGAGAGGGAGAGGGAGAGGATAGAGGGAGAGGGAGAGGATAGAGGATAGAGGGAGAGGGAAGGGATAGAGGGAGAGGGAGAGGATAGAGGGAGAGGGAAGGGATAGAGGGAGAGGGAAGGGATAGAGGGAGATGGAGAGGGAGAGGATAGAGGGAGAGGGAGAGGATAGAGGATAGAGGATAGAGGGAGAGGGAAGGGATAGATGGAGAGGGAGAGGATAGAGGGAGAGGGAGAGGATAGAGGGGGGAAGGGAGATTTAGAGGGAATTTTTTTTTTTATTTTTTTTTTTTATTTTTTATTTAGAATTTTAATACAGCTAATCTTCCGTGAGATGACAAATGAACAAAAATGGGCATGCACAGTGTACAAATAATATTATGAACAATGGATGTCAATGAACACTTGAGGATAATGGGCTCACAGGTGATAATTTAACAGAAATACCATGGTCTTCCTCCCACTGCTGTGTCTAGCTAGACTATACCTTACTATACCTTAATTGAAGATAAAGAGGATGCTGAGGAGATCTAGGAATGACTACCTACTGAAGGAGTGTCTAACTTCAATTCTTATTTACAATTTATAACTTTAGTGGATGTGTATTGCTCACACGACCGTCCCCCCGTTGAGCAGGGCCAGAGTGAGGCTGCTGATAGGCCTCTCTCTGTCCTCTTGTATTGATTATGATACATAGAAAGGAAACATCTGTAATGCCATGTCTTAACTCTACTTTCTATATGTTATTTACATATGAAATAATGTGATTAAATGCAAGTACAATTTGTTACTATTAAGTACTATTTGTGATGTGTTTCAGGAAAATGAGTCATAAGTCGTAAAAAAAGGATTTTGAGATACTATTTTATTTGGAAAGATGAGGTCAAGCCGATTCCAATGATAGTAAACAGTCTAATGATCTAATAAGTATTTCTAGATTTTAAGTTTGATATTCTCGTTTTTGAAAAAAATGTTTCCAATATTTCTGGGGGTTAATAAACAGTGAAGTAACTAAATGTAGTCCATATGAGGACCTTTAAAATGAAAGGATATATTACATAGATTTTCCTGAAATTTGATACATCAATTGATACAACTATAAGTGATAAACTCACCTAAAATCAGAGCATTCCAATAAAGTCATCTTGTAAAATAAACACTTTCAAAAATATCCATTTTGCGACTTATGACTCATTTTCCTGAAACACATCACATTTGTATGTTGTCCACAAGGTGGCAGTAAGAGTCTAGTAGACTGCATTTAATCTCCTTTACTTCCTTATACCTTTATGTTACTATATCCAACACCTGTATTCTTATGTTAACATTTCTGCTATGTCCAATGTCAATCGTTTATTAAACAGAGTAATTACAGGCTAGATTCGCTCCTGTTCTTCTTATTTCTCCTCCCCAGTGTTAACCAAGGGTCATTACACATCCTTTTTCATTTTTCATTAAATGAATTGAGCCATGGCCATAAGATCGCCCTTAAATATTCTTCACTTTATATGTCATTTTTCAAAATATATGTAACATTTTTTGGATGGATTAACAGCAGATTGCCTTGAAAATTGCTTAAAATAATTCTTGAGCGAAGTGTCCATCTGCATTTTTCTATTAAATGTAAAAATAAAATTCTTTAAAAAAACAAAATAATATCCCACCTGGGGTTGGCCTTTGCTCATTATACCGGGATCAACAGGGGTTAGCTGGGTCTGAACTGGATCAACAGGGTTTAACCTTGGTCTGGGCTGAAGGTCACGGGGCTCAGCGTCTTAGACCTCATCAGAGGAGGAGGAGAGCAAGTGAAAAGGGCCTGGTCCACTAAGCCGATTCTCATGCGATTCTCACACAACTTAAGTCCTCTGCGGCGCAAAATCAGATGAGAATCGGCTTGGTGGACTAGGCCCTTAAACCCTCCATTTCAACCCCCTTGATCGCTTACAACCGTCTGAACTGTAGGTCATGGGGCTCAGCTTAGACTGCAGCAGAGGAGGAGGAGAGCAAGTGAAAAACATCCATTTTCACCCCCTTGAGCGCATACAACCGTCAAACCTATGTTAAGGTATGAATGGAAGAATAGCAAACGAACGTGTGGTCTTCGTGAGAAGAACTCTATCAATAACGTGCATTCTTCTGCCTAATAGGGGAGTTGCATGTCTCACTGCGCATGTCTACTGCAGTGCATGCTGGGATGGATTATGTTGAAATCTGAAACACACATATTTGGCAACATTTTTATTGAATTTGCAAGTATATTTTAAAAAATATAACAATGATCAATGAAAACCAAATGCATGATGGGAGAGATGGAGGCTTGTGTTATGGAAACATGTATAACGTATGGATATTGACATTAAAGCATTGATAAATATCCCATGCTAAACATGGCATGTTTTCTATAGATTTTAGACTGTCCCATTAGTCTCATAACTCGATGCGAATCAAGATTCAAAATGGCGGCTATGCAAATCCCCTATTGTGATGTGTTTCAGGGAAATGAGTCACGAGTCACAATGAATGGATTTTGAGATGTCATCATATTTGGAAAGATGACATCAAGCTGATTCCCTTGATGGTAAACATTAAAGGCACCTAATACGTCTTACCTGCCTGCTTTATTGTACTGCTAATTGTACAAGAAAAAGTTCAATATTTCGATTATTTTCCTTTAGCAGAGAGTCCTGTCAGAAGAACATGAGACCCATTCTTCATGTAGATTAAAAATATGCATAAAAAATGGAAAATAAAGTTTCAATATACGGCCACTCAGACAGAGGTGGTACATGGGGGTGTTTCATACCACCTCCACACCTCCCTACCAGACTACTGATGAGGTCTAGCCACAGTGTCTCCGCTAGTCGGTGTCCAGGGCCATGTTGTATAAGCTGAGGAAGGAATTTTTTTGTAGGAATTCCTACGTTTTTTTCCTTTACCTCATTGGGAAATTGCTACACTAAAAAGCATTGAGTGTATAGGATATTCCTTCCCTAAACCATTCCTTCCCAGCTGCTAAGCAAGGAAAACCTTCCTTCCCACTACGCAGAGGTAATCATATTTACTCCAGCATTTCCCTCCTTGAACCACTCAATGTCCCCTGCCTACTTCAAACAACAATCCTCAAGGTACATGGTAAATGAGGGGACATGCCTTGTTCTCACTAGAAATCAACACTCTTGAGGCACAAACACTTGAGGCAAACTGGAGTTCCAAAACTCAGAGGAAAAAATGAGGAAAATTACTTCAGAGGGAAAACCTCTGGGGGAAATTCCTACATAGGGAACAACTACAAGTATCAGTGTAGGACAATTCCTACATCAAGTAGGGTCACATTCTAGGTGACGCCTGTGAACTTAAGATCTAATCATTTCAGTGTAATCTGCATCAGATTTAAAGGTATAAGAATCAAAGTATCTAATATTTTACCCACTTTACCACTTCAAATTAAAGGAAATGTGTTATATTAATCATTAAACCCAAGAAGTGATTGAATCCTATGCATCCTATTTACCTTCTACCTTGCTGACCCACGCCTATACAGAAACAAAATCCTTGCTTAGCTTATACAACAGAGCCCTGGGAGGCGATATATTCACACCAAAGGACCAAAGTCCTCCACCTAACTCCCCCTCCCCCCCCCCCCGCTGCCGCCCACGCTGCCCCAGCTAGCTCCAGATGTTGAGTGATGGTGCTGAGGAGGTTGCCAGACATATGAGGGACCACTACCTACTCACTGTATGTGAATACGTGGCTAAGATTAAATTACTTCAGGTCATCAACAACTACTGCAGGCTACTCGCCCACCTGTAGTTAGACCTATCTATATATATATCTATTTATTTTAGGTGTATCTTTATAATGAAAACTATTTTTTAATGCATCAAATGAAAAATATCTTGCTCTAAAATGCAGTGCAGGCTTCAATTGACAAACTAAAACGTATATGTATATATATTCGATGACTTAAAACGTACCACTTGTGTGGAATTGTGTATCGAAAAAGAATATGTTAAAAAAGGAATAGTTTTAGTTGTGCACTTTTCCTAAATGGTAGGTCACCAAGTCACGTTTATTTTTAGCAACAGAGGGAGTATTCCTCAATGCATTTAGAAGACAGTCCCAAAGGCTTGGTTCAGCAACATGAACCACCCGGCCTTGAATCATATTATATGTTCTTGTTATCAAAAACACTCTATGTATAATGTTCCCAAGAATGATCTCTGTGTTACAGAAGATAATAATCCTTTTCCCATCAAGAAACATTGCAAACCTTTTTTTTTTCGAAAACAAAAATATCAAACTTAAAACATGGATATACTTATTAGATGTCCTAGTGTTTACTATCATTGGAATCCGCTTGATCTCCTGTTTACAGATATGGTGATATCTCAAAATCCGTATTTTGCAACTTATGACTCATTTTCCTAAAAAGGATCACCGACGTAACTGTGGTAATAACATTATCGGATACATACATACATAAATACAGAACAGCACTATGTTACATGTTACTTAATGATATTTGGCAACGCATACAAAATATATCACATATGTGGTTATGCATATTTTTTGTAAATATATTAAATGATGTGACCAATGAAAACATTAAAAAATGTATACATAATGTTCCTATGAATGATCCTGGACAAGTTCAGTTCTGTACAAGTTTTGATATTGTTTTTGTTCAAATTGTTTTCATTACAGAAACTTTTCTCATTTTACAATGGTTTCCGTCAGATCCCTGTAGTCTATGGGTGCTGTATCAATAGTTACTTTCTTGCAATAGGGCTTTATATGCTTCTAGCTTATATTTACATTAAGTTTTCTTGGTGAAATATCCATAATGACATACACTTCTTTTTATACAATGACTTTGTCACACAGTGTTTGTATTGACCCTTGACACACATGTTCTAACTTTACTTCTCTTTCTCTCCACCAGTTCGCCAGCTTCAGACCTTGCCGCCAGGAGGGGCGTCTTCAGCCGCCGCCATTATGGATCTGTTGAACTGGTGAGTGACCTACTTATTGACCCCTACTGACCCAGGAGCTGCTCTGATGTACTCTGATGTACTTTGGTATAATAAGGAATAAGATAAGAAGTTTTTTATTTGTCATGATCAAGGGTACAGGAGTGAGTACAATTGAATAAGGCGATAAAATAGACAAATGGGTCGACATACCTCTATGGTTTCTTCCAGTAGTTACCAGAAATTTTGAAAAACTAGTAGGACAAACTAAGAACTAAAGCTAATTAAATGACTTAGAAGTAAAATGACTAAAAGATTAGATAACAGATCTTATAAATTGATCTGGTTAACAGAGACAGCTTGATAAGTTGGGCAATACAGCACAACTTTTACAATATGTGTGTGACTTTTAAATCGTGGGCACATCTGTATTAGGCAGTACAGCGCAAGTTTACAATGTAAAAGACAGTTACATTAGGCAAGAACCGACGACCGACAGTCAGGTGTATAAGATTAATAAAGATTTTTTTTCGAAAACAAAAATATCAAACTTAAAATAATCATTCACTATTTACCATAATATCATGAGTGGCAATAGTGGAGTTGCATGTCTCACTGCGCATGACTACAGCAGTGCATGCTGGGAATCTGACAAACAAATATTTGGCAAGGTATTATACAAAATTGTAAGAATGTTTTCGCTAAAATCACAGTTTAGGCCTATATAAATGATTTATTGATATATTGATTTGTGGATTTATTTATGGATATTGACATTAGAGCATTATTAAATATTCCATGCTGAATATAGCATGTTCTCTATAGATTTTATACTGTACCATTACTCCCATAATTCCATGCGAATCAAGATTCAAAATGGCGGCTATGCAAAGCACCTATTGATGAGAAGACAGCTTGCTTCATTTTACTTCTCGCATTTTAATGTGTCCAATATTTCTGGGGGTGAAACAGTAAAGTAACTAAATTTAGTCCATATGAGGACCTTTAAAACTAAAGAATATACTACATAGATTGTCCTGAAATTTGATACATCGATTGATATATGTATAAGTGATAAACTCTCGAAAAATCAGAACATTCCAATAATGTGATCATGTGAAAAATATACATTTTGCGACTAATGACTCATTTTCCTGAAACACATCACAATTTGGGTCTTTTTTTCAAATTCTTTATTCAGGCTAGGTCATTACATTTACGTCATCACATTATGTAATTACATGTGTTCAGAACACAAACCTACATCTTTCTCCTCATGCATTTGGTTTTAATAGAACATTTTTAAAAACTCTGATATTCGTAAAAACAGTCTTGCATTTTTTCGTGAAATGTTCCCAAATATTTGTATATCAGATTTCATCAAAATCCATCCCATGATGCACTGTACTAGACATGCGCAGTGGCACATGCAACTCCCCTATTCATCGTACAACCACGGCTCGCCGTCTGCAGCTTGTAGAATTTGACTCTGTCAGACTGAATTTATCATTATTATAATTAATGCTAGATGACCGCATAATAAACATATCATTCATGTACGCATGGGATTCAAGGTATTAATAACTCGCCTTCCTTAGTCCTGGGTAGTGATTATTACTCATTTATATTCTCCACAAGCCACTAGAAAGGCTACTATACGATGTGTATCATGTGCATAATATGGGTCAGATCTTCAGAAAATGTACAATTCAACTTCACCAATCATCACAAATAACCCAAATTCCGGACAAAAATACAGTTCAAAATTCAGTTCAACCTAACCAAACAGATTGCTAGAATCAATGCAATGCCAAATATATTCGAATTTACTTAGTATTGACCACATTGCAGCCTAATTTAGCAGAATTTACTCAATGTGTACAGCTGCCAATTGTACATTTTCTGAAAATCTGACCCATATACAGCCTGAGTGGGAACTGTATGTTGCACATAGCGCTAGAGCCAGGGCGGAGGCCATACAATATATTGACAATTGTTTGATAGAGAGGCATCACTGCATCATAAACATAGCATTTATCTACACTTGTGATGGAAGGGAACACAAGGTCAATAGTGCATCTGTCCTGAGTATTGTTGGGCGGATAGCGTGGATTCATAGGATGTGTAACCTTTACCCCAACCCTTAAGCTTACAAACATATATATGCTTGTAAAAAATAAGGAAATACTTATATATAGTTATATGTATTTCATGTCACTGATTGGAAACCTACTGTAGTAATGGCTTTCCCTGCCCTGAAGCGAGAGGCTTTCCTTTAGTTTTGAGGCACTCTCAGCTCTGAGAGCCTAGACTGCTTAGGCCAGACCCCTAACAAGCATAGCAGAGCCCTCTCTTTGTCCTCAATGTCAGTCATTAGTCCTATAACAGAGCCCTCTCCCTGTCCTCAATGTCAGGCATTATTCCTATAACAGAGCCCTCTCCCTGTCCTCAATGTCAGCCATTAGTCCTATAACAGAACCCTCTCCCTGTCCTCAATATCAGTCATTAGTCCTATAACAGAGCCCTCTCCCTGTCCTCAATGTCAGTCATTCATCCTATAACAGAGCCCTCTCCCTGTCCTCAATGTCAGCCATTAACCCTATAACAGAGCCCTCTCCCTGTCCTCAATGTCAGCCATTATTCCTATAACAGAGCCCTCTCCCTGTCCTCAATGTCAGTCATTATTCCTATAACAGAGCCCTCTCCCTGTCCTCAATGTCAGTCATTCATCCTATAACAGAGCCCTCTCCCTGTCCTCAATGTCAGCCATTATTCCTATAACAGAGCCCTCTCCCTGTCCTCAATGTCAGTCATTAACCCTATAACAGAGCCCTCTCCCTGTCCCCAATGTCAGTCATTAACCCTATAACAGAGCCCTCTCCCTGTCCCCAATGTCAGCCATTATTCCTATAACAGAGCCCTCTCCCTGTCCTCAATGTCAGCCATTATTCCTATAACAGACCCCTTTCCCTGTCCTCAATGTCAGTCATTATTCCTATAACAGAGCCCTCTCCCTGTCCTCAATGTCAGCCATTATTCCTATAACAGAACCCTCTCCCTGTCCTCAATATCAGTCATTATTCCTATAACAGAGCCCTCTCCCTGTCCTCAATGTCAGTCATTCATCCTATAACAGAGCCCTCTCCCTGTCCTCAATGTCAGCCATTAACCCTATAACAGAGCCCTCTCCCTGTCCTCAATGTCAGCCATTATTCCTATAACAGAGCCCTCTCCCTGTCCTCAATGTCAGTCATTATTCCTATAACAGAGCCCTCTCCCTGTCCTCAATGTCAGTCATTCATCCTATAACAGAGCCCTCTCCCTGTCCTCAATGTCAGCCATTATTCCTATAACAGAGCCCTCTCCCTGTCCTCAATGTCAGTCATTAACCCTATAACAGAGCCCTCTCCCTGTCCCCAATGTCAGTCATTAACCCTATAACAGAGCCCTCTCCCTGTCCCCAATGTCAGCCATTATTCCTATAACAGAGCCCTCTCCCTGTCCTCAATGTCAGCCATTATTCCTATAACAGAGCCCTCTCCCTGTCCTCAATGTCAGCCATTATTCCTATAACAGAGCCCTCTCCCTGTCCTCAATGTCAGCCATTATTCCTATAACAGAGCCCTCTCCCTGTCCTCAATGTCAGCCATTATTCCTATAACAGAGCCCTCTCCCTGTCCTCAATGTCTACCATTATTCCTATAACAGAGCCCTCTCCCTGTCCTCAATGTCAGCCATTAATCCTATAACAGAGCCCTCTCCCTGTCCTCAATGTCAGCCATTAATCCTATAACAGAGCCCTCTCCCTGTCCCCAATGTCAGCCATTATTCCTATAACAGAGCCCTCTCCCTGCCTAATGCCTAATGACCACTTTTTGTCCATGATAAATTATTTGTCATGCCAAAATATAGTTCATATCAACAAAATCAGTTTCTCTGTACCTCAACACTGTACTATTCTCTCCAACACAAAACATATCCAACTCAATCCCATAATAGTCTATACATCCCATAATGCTCAGTATATATCCCATAATACTGCACAGATCTCAGGTTACAGGAAGTTGTTTAACGTGATAGTGAGAAGAGGCTTATGGGAAAGCAATTTCCTTTAAAACACTTTCCTACCTCCACTGAATTAATGGAGGAGAGTGATAACGAGGCTGGGCATATCACATGTCTCAATTTTCACCCACTAGATGTCCCATAATGCATCTGACAGCACTTTATTGGGCATCCATCCCATAATTGTCCAGCCTCGTTCCCAGAGTGTTTGGTAAACAGTGGATGTGATATGGGGGGCAGCCATTGCTGTGACGTCACCAATATTGGGGCTTTATATATGATGTTTGATGAGGGAGGGGTAATATACATCTGGCTATAGTGGGGTTGTATTCTATTTTGTACAATGTTAACTAAATGTTGGACAAAAAGATTTCTATTATAACTAAATAATGGAGGAAATAGTTTCTATTATAACTAAATATTAGAAGTAACAGTTTCTACTAAAACTAAATGTTGGAGGGCATAGTTTTATTGTAACTAAATGTTGATGGAATAATTTCCCTTATAACTAAATATTGGAGAAAATAATTTCTATTCTAACTAAATATTGGAGGAAATAGTTTCTATTCTAACTAAATGTTGCAGGAAATAGTTTCTATTATAACTAAATGTTGGAGGAAATAGTTTCTATTATCACTAAATATTGGAGGAAATAGTTTCTATTGTAACTAAATGTTGGAGGAAATAATTTCTATTATAACTAAATATTGGAGGAAATAGTTTCTATTATAACTAAATGTTGGAGGAAATAGTTTCTATTATAACTAAATATTGGAGAAAATAATTTCTCTTATAACTAAATATTGGAGAAAATAATTTCTATTATAACTAAATATTGGAGGAAATAGTTTCTATTATAACTAAATATTGGAGAAAATAATTTCTCTTATAACTAAATATTGGAGAAAATAATTTCTATTATAACTAAATATTGGAGGAAATAGATAGCTTCTATTTTAACTAAATGTTGGAGGAAATAGTTTCTATCATAACTAAATGTTGGAGGAAATAGTTTCTATTATAACTAAATGTTGGAGGAAATAGTTTCTATCATAACTAAATGTTGGAGTCCTTCTTCACTCCACGCAGGCCATTACGGAGGTAAAGTTTTATGGTGAGGTGCACTGAACAAACACTGAAGACATTAATTTGTCATGAATCAAAAATATCCAGAATTGATTGCTTCCCCTCCATGGCAGAACCATTAGTGACCAATTGGTGGGTAAATATTACTCCAGTTTCAGTCGATCAGTAAATTCTTACAATATTCTTACGATCTTCTATGAAAACTATAACTTTTCCAGAGCTTCCCTGTTAAAATGAAGTTAGAAGAAAGTGCAGAATAGGGGAGTTGCATGTGCCACTGCGCATGTCTGTTACAGTGCATGCCGGGATAGTTTCTGATCACATTCCAAACTCATTTTTGAGACTTGTGACTTTCGCTGTAAGACATTACAAATGTGAGGTCGAGCATCAAGGGGGCCAGATTGGATGACAAAGGAATTATTGATGAGATTGTATTTTGTATTTAAATACTTTTATTCAGACCAAATCATTGTGTGACAGGTACATTATTTTCAGAGTTTGCTGATTTTAATTAAACAAAGATTCTACGAAATAAGTAGCGTAGATGTTGATCACAAACAAAAGAGTATTTTTCTTTAAGAAAAACAGACGATAAAATAATGACGTATACATATATATATATAAACCAACACCTGCTATATACTGACATCATGACAGTCAAATAAAGTTTTAAACAATTTCATTCTGCATATTCTAATAGTTAAAAATATGTATTCGCACGAGGAGAGATTACACTACAGTACGTGTGATGTAGTGTATATATTTCCTCTATTGCCCACTCACTCTCTACTGCTTTGCCGCTTCCTTTCTCCCTCGCCTCTCTTCTTTTTAACTTGTCGCTATCTGCTCTCTCTCTCTCTCCATCTCCCTTCCACCAGCTCCCTCTCCCCCTCTCTCCTATCTCTATCTCTGTTGCCTCGGGGGGTCTTTTTCTCTGCCTCTCTCTCTATCCTCTCATGTTTCTCCACTAATGTTCCTTCTCTCTCTCGCTCAATCTTGCTCACTCCTCTCCTCTCTTCTCTCTCTATTCTCTCTCCTCTCCTTCTCTCTCCCTCTCCCTCTAGGATATTCATACATGGTTCAAATATTGTATCTGACGGATCTTTTATAATCATCACACCATGTATTTGTTCATTTTAACAACAATGTTAAGGACATGTTAACGCTTGTACAGACTGTTTCATATATATATATCTAATAGCCCGATGGAGGTTTCAAATCGATCGAGACGGAGGGTCAAATCGCACGACACCCCGAAGGGGTGGAGTGAGATTTGACCTGACGTCGAGATCGATTTGAAACCGAACAGAGGGTTATTAGATATTTATTACATACATATTTATCGATTTATTTGTTATATTTACCTTGTTAGTACCGTTTTTCTTGACGAATTATCGAAACAATCTCTGAAAACTTTCAAAACATGCAAGGCAGCGCTACGCTTCTGCCGCTAAGAAGCGCGACGTCATGAACCAATTAAGTTACGTTATTTGGGTCACATGCTTCCATGACAACCCGAATCACATACGTATGTGATACGAGATTTCTAATGGCACCCCCGAATCACGCACTGGAAATCATGTATGTATGTAATAAAGAGCTGCATTGACGGATATATCGTTTGCAGACTGAACGATAGGGGAGTTGCATGTCTCACTGCGCATGTCTACTGCAGTGCATGCTGGGATGAATTCTGTTGAAATCTGCCATACAATATTTGGTAGCATTTTTATCATAATTCGCAAGAATGTTTTCAGCAATATCAGAGCTTGTACAAATGATCTATACCAACCAAATGCATGATGGGAAAGATGAGAGTTTGTGCCATGGAAACTTGTATAACACATAGATATTGACATTAGAGCATTGACAAATATTCCATGCTGAACATGGCATGTTTTCTATAGATTTAAGACTCTACCAATAGTCCCATAATTCCATGCTAATCAAGATTCAAAATGGCGCCTATGCAAATCCCCTATTCCATGCTAATCAAGATTCAAAATGGCGGCTATGCAAATCCCCTATTCCATGCGAATCAAGATTCAAAATGGCGGCTATGCAAATTAAACTAGCTTTTGCCATGAAGTCAATAAGAAACAAATGCTAGTTATTACAGGTACGTGCTGTGTTGATTATGTAATATACCCCTGATAGCTGAGACATATGATATAAGAGTAAGTCCATGGTAAGATATAGAGAGTGGAGGATGTATGGAGACATACTCAGACAGAAAAGAATATATTGACAATAGAGAAGCAGCAGTGACAGAGGATCGTCCCTTTCTCCCTACCCCTGGTGTTCATATTGCAATTAGTGTGTGAGGATATCACTATTGCTGACAGTATATCATACAGTGGCGGCCCCAAGGTATTGCCTCGGTAGAACATTAGTGTGTGAGGATATCACTATTGCTGACAGTATATCATACAGTGGCGGCCCCAAGGTATTGCCTCGGTAGAACATTAGTGTGTGAGGATATCACTATTGCTGACAGTATATCATACAGTGGCGGCCCTAAGCTATTGCCTCGGTAGAACATTAGTGTGTGAGGATATCACTATTGCTGACAGTATATCATACAGTGGCGGCCCTAAGCTATTGCCTTGGTAGAACACAATAGTCCAACGCGATCTCTATGGAGTGTTAATGCCCTGCTGTATATATGGGTCAGATCGCCAATCTTCACAAATAGCCAAAATGTTAGACGAAAATAAAGATCAAAATACAGTTCAACCTAACCAAACAGATTGCTAGAATCAATGTAATGCCGAATATACTCGAATGTACCTAGTATTGACCAAATTGCAGCCTAATTTAGCAGAATTTACTAAATGTGTACAGCTGCCAATTGTACATTTGCTGAAAATCTGACCCATATACGGTAAATAAGGTTTACAAAAAAGTTCCTATGAACTACTGGGTAGTCGGGTTGGTTTCTTTGGTCTTGTTTAACTGCATTTTGATACTCATTTGTTAGCCTAACACTGATATCTCACCACCCACTGCTGCTGTGCGCTACAGTACCTTACACTATAGGACGCCAATACAGATCCATGTAAAGCCACCCCCACATTGTGCACAGAGTTGCTCTAGTGTACACCTGCAGATGCTTAGACTGACTCAGATTGATTCATCCCAAGCTTGAATAGCAAAACTGATATAGTCAGATTGATTCATCCCAAGCTTGAATAGCAAACACTGACATAGTCAGATTGATTCATCCCAAGCTTGAATAGCAAACACTGACATAGTCAGATTGATTCATCCCAAGCTTGAATAGCAAACACTGACATAGTCAGACTGATTCATCCCAAGCTTGAATAGCAAACACTGACATAGTCAGACTGATTCATCCCAAGCTTGAATAGCAAACACTGACATAGTCAGACTGATTCATCCCAAGCTTGAATAGCAAACACTGACATAGTCAGACTGATTCATCCCAAGCTTGAATAGCAAACACTGACATAGTCAGACTGATTCATCCCAAGCTTGAATAGCAAACACTGACATAGTCAGACTGATTCATCCCAAGCTTGAATAGCAAACACTGACATAGTCAGACTGATTCATCCCAAGCTTGAATAGCAAACACTGACATAGTCAGACTGATTCATCCCAAGCTTGAATAGCAAACACTGACATAGTCAGACTGATTCATCCCAAGCTTGAATAGCAAACACTGACATAGTCAGACTGATTCATCCCAAGCTTGAATAGCAAACACTGACATAGTCAGACTGATTCATCCCAAGCTTGAATAGCAAACACTGACATAGTCAGACTGATTCATCCCAAGCTTGAATAGCAAACACTGACATAGTCAGATTGATTCATCCCAAGCTTGAATAGCAAACACTGACATAGTCAGACTGATTCATCCCAAGCTTGAATAGCAAACACTGACATAGTCAGACTGATTCATCCCAAGCTTGAATAGCAAACACTGACATAGTCAGACTGATTCATCCCAAGCTTGAATAGCAAACACTGACATAGTCAGACTGATTCATCCCAAGCTTGAATAGCAAACACTGACATAGTCAGACTGATTCATCCCAAGCTTGAATAGCAAACACTGACATAGTCAGATTGATTCATCCCAAGCTTGAATAGCAAACACTGACATAGTCAGACTGATTCATCCCAAGCTTGAATAGCAAACACTGACATTTTCTGAAAGTCTGACCCATATATAGTGTGTATAGAAGTCAGACTTCTTTGAATAATGTATTGTATTGTAATAGTTGTATTTCCATACCTTATTCTAATATATCATGGAAAAAGGATCAAAGAGGATAAATCATGTTATCTTACAAAACCATCTGTAAACAGATCTTCCAGGTCACCCTGATTTAAATGTTTGACGTTTTGTTGATATTAAACTTAATAGGGTGGTCATCCTCATGTACATTCATATCTGGCCCACATATATACTTATATATTGACGGTTTGGTGGACCTCTCCCTACTAAATAGGTCAGATTTCCAGAAAATGCACAATCTACCGTTTTACATATCTGTCAAATTCTGCTAAATTAGAGTGAAAATTGATAAATACTAGGTTTATCTGAATATATACTGTATTGTATTTATTAAATAAATCTGTCTGGTTATGTTAAACTGCATTTTGAACCTAATTTTATTCTTAAATGTGGGTTATTTGAGAGGATTGGTGAAGGCGAATTGTACATTTTCTGACGCTCTGACCCTTTATGTGGGAAATGCGAGTTTTTGATCTGAGAGTGAATATCATGAGAATATGTCTTTTTTCATTCAGAAGTTGTTATGATATCGGGGTGGGTATTGGTGTGTGTGTGGTGGGAGGGGGGATGCACAGACTGTCTGAGGCACTCTGTAGATTGTCAGAACAAGTCCAGTCCCCTGTCATCACTCTGTGCTGGTCTATAGGACTGCATGCAATGGCCGTCATTGCTGGTCTGAGACAAAGCTGAGGGACTATAGACCAAACAGCGCACTAACAGACCTGACATCTGGATTGATATCCATGTCTACTGTATTGTATTTCCACTTTATTTGTATGAACCTATGTTTATTTGTATATCATTACCTACATACCTATGTCAATAGGTAGTTAGGTACTGCTATTACTGATGAGATACCGGCGATCTTAGTACATTATATCATAATATCATTATATCATCAACTAGTATAGATCCTACTTCCAAACTCAGGGATATTTGGAAGACCTGTAAACATTTCAGATGGTACTTCTTTTTCTATATTTTTATTTCAATTCAATTTCTAGTACGTACGCCTTATTATACACGCATTCAATACTGAGGCCCTGACAGCCCCACATTACTTGTAACGTGGTATTGGACTAGTACATTACCAGCGCGTTGTCATGGCGACGCAAGTTTGGTGGCGCAAGATTGCCGACGCAAGGTTGCCAACGCAAGTTTGCCGTGTGCGAGGGCTTTCTTTCTCCAACATTTCAACTGTTTCTATAGTTATATTCCTCTTGTACAAACACCAGATATGGCAATTATGTCAATGTATCTTTAATTAAGCATGTTTTGCATGCAAAACTAGGCATGTATAATAATCAACTTATAGGACGAGTTGCCGCACAGAGCGTAAATAAAGGACGAGACCGCAGGTCGAGTCCTTTATTGCAAGCTGATTGTGCTGTAGATACATCTTTGATTCCTACTGCATGAAACAATGCTCAACTGCAAGCTGATTGTGCAGTACATACATCTTTGATTCCTACTGCATGAAACAATGCTCAACTGCAAGCAGATTATGCAGTACATTCATCTTTGATTCCTACTGCATGAAACAATGCTCAACTGCAAGCAGATTGTGCAGTACATTCATCTTTGATTCCTACTGCATGAAAAAATGCTTAACTGAAAGTGGATTGTGCAGTACACAAGATTGACAGATTTAGTACATTGATGGATATGTTCATCTGTGATCTGTTTCAGGAAAATGAGTCACAAGTCGCAAAATTTGTGTTTTTCCAAGTTGTTTACTTACAAGAGTTCTTTGTTAGTATATTTACATTTTTGGGGTGTCTAGTCATTGTGGTTGTATGAATACATGTACCAAAATTCATCCTAAGATCATCCTATTGAGTATATTTGGCTACTTTACTAGTAATAGCCACCTAGAAATATTGCAAACTTGTTTTTCAAAAATAAAAATATATGACTAAAAAGTAGATGTCCTTAATGTCAACATTCATTGGACTCAGCTTGGTCTCATCTTTTTAAATATGATGATATCTCAAAATCCAATTTACGTGAATTATGACTCATTTTCCTGAAACACATCACATATACCCTTGCAAATACATCTCGGATGCTGCTCCCATTCTAACATGTATTACACCCCTGTGATGTTGCTTCCTATACCTTCAGCATTGTATGTCACACTTGGTCAAAGTGGTGCATAACATGTGTGTTATGTCACCCTTGGCGCATACAACAAGTAGGTCCACCAAAAACTTAAATTATTCTTTTATTTTTAATTAATTGTATTTTTTATTTATTAATGGGGTGTAATAAATATGGAACAAAGCTCGGGTGAACAAAGCTCGGGAGCGCAGAAGATCTCGGGCAAACGCCCTCTATCTTCCCGCGCTCCCTCGGTCAATAACAAGTGTACAGACTTCCCCCTTGCTAGGTTCCATCTATGTATTTCAATAGAATGATTGAGCATTGGCCGCCATCTCAACTTAACGTACCATAACCTTCATGGAATTGTCTTTCGAAATAAAATATGTTTTTAAAAAAAACTTTCTATGTTACACAAGGGTGTAGGGATATCAGTGAACATAAAGTACGATTATCACATCACAATCACAATCCCCCTCATACAGATGTCATCGTTAAAATTGTTTATAGCGACATAAAAGTTGTTTACTTTCAGAAACAACCAAATAGACAGTTAGTTTATAATTCAAACAACCTCAAAAGAAGAGAAATCCTATTGTTGTTTCAAATATCATAAATCAAAAGAAACAATCCAAGTGCATTATTTCACTCTGTCCTCAGGACACGTCCCACAAGATTTGTGTTGAACTTCAACATTGTGGTACAGAAGTTACAGTCCCATTCCCGGATATGTATTCTGTATGAGGGTTATATTTTCCGTAAATGTACCATCTACAGTTTTACACATCTATCAAATTTTGATAAATTTGAGTGAAAATTGATAAATACTATGTATATCGTAGTGTATTCTGTATTGTATTCATTCAATACATCTGTTTGGTTATATTGAACTGTTTTTTAACCTGATTTTCGTCTTAAATTTTGGTTATTTGAAAGGAATGGTGAAGGTCAATTGTACGTTTTCTGGAGATCTGACCCATGAGGAATACAAATGAATACAAATAGTGTTCAGGTGCGGTGTAAAAACAATCGTGGTAGTTACTACGTTTTTCTCCAATAGAGGACTTGCATAGCCGCCATTTGGAATCTATATTCGCATGGAATTATGGGAGTCATGGTACAGTCTAAAATCTATAGAAGATGTGTCATGTTCAGCTGGGATTATTTATCAATGCTCTAATGTTAATATCCATGTGTTATACATTTCTATAACACAAGCCTCCATCTTCCCCATCATGCATTAGGTTTTTTTATAGATCATTAATAAAAAGCTATTATATGAGTGAAACCATTCTTGCAATATTTAATAAAAATGTTGCCAAATATTGTTATCTCAGATTTCACCGCAGTCCATCCCAGCAAGCTCTGTAACAGACATGCGCAGTGGCACATGCAAATCCTCTTTTAAATCTTTATTGGGCCATCGTTCAATTATTTTATTGAACTTAAATTAAATAAAACAGTAAAAAAGGCCTGGACAATCAGATGAGTCTGAATTAACAAATATTTCAGCCATTGTGCCCCGGACCCAGGCATTGTGCGCTTTCTTCTCTTGCTACTTTTAATCAGATGTAATTTCATTTGATTTGATTTAGGAAAATGAGTCATAAGTCGCAAAATTGAAATTTGTAATAGTGTTTTTTTCACAAGATCCCTTTATTGAAATGTTCTGATATTTATAGGGTTTAGCACTTATATTCATATGAATCCATGTAACAAATTTCAGGACATTATTTCAAATATATTCCTGCGTTTTGAAGGCCTCTGTATGGAGTATATTTAGTTACTTTACTGATAATCACCCATCCAGAAACATTGCAAACTTTTTTTTCCAAAAATAATAATATCAAACTTAAAATATAGAAACACTTCTTAAATCTCCTTCATGTTTATTACTATCATTGGAATCAGCTTGATCTCCTCTTGTCAAATATGATAATATCTCAAAATCCATATTTTGCGACTTATGACTCATTTTCCTAAAACGGATCACATTTGATTTGATTTGATAAATATTTATATCAAGTCAAGAGAGCACATCTTCTTCACATAAGAGGTTGTCAATCTCCCTTTCCTATATGTGATGTGTTTCAGGAAAATGAGTCATAAGTCGCAAAAAATAGATTTTGAGATATCATCATATTTGAATAGATGAGATCAAGCTGATTCCAATGATAGTAAACAGTCTAATACTCTAATAAATATTTCTAGATTTTAAGTTTGATGTTTTCGTTTTTGAAAAAAAAGTTTCCAATATTTCTTTGGGTCAATAAACAGTAAAGTAACTAAATGTAGTCCATATGAGGACCTTCAAAATGAGAGGATATAATATAGATTGTTCTTAGATTTGATACATCGATTGATATAGCTATAAGTGATCAACCCACCAAAAATTAGAACGTTCCAATAATGAGATCTTGTCAAAAAAACACTTTGAAAAATATCAATTTTGCGACTTATGACTTATTTTCCTGAGACACATCACATATTACAGCGGCTTTAAAGCACATGGACAATACCACCTTGGCATTGTCTGAGTATTTCTTCAGACAATGCCAAGGTGGTATGCATGAAGGTGAATTGTACATTTTCTGAAAATCTGACCCATATAGTCCCTGAGAATCATTAAAGGGATGTGAGGATCATTACCCTATTCAGAGGTAGGTTTCTCATCTAGATTGTATGTGTTCGTGTAATATCCCTCTGTCCATTTATGACACTCATTTATGCCAATGAGTGGATAATAATTGAGGGGTTTGACAGCTTTGACCTGTCCATTCACAGTAATATCGGGGTCAGATTTTCAGAAAATGACTTTCATCAATCCTCTCAAATAACCCAAATTCCAGATGAAAATATAGTTCAAAATACAGTTCAACCTAACCTAACAGATTGCTAGAATCAATGCAATGCAGAATATACTCGAATTTACCTAATATTGACTAAATTACTGGCTTATTTAACAGAATGTACTAAATATTTAGAGCTGCCAATTGTACATTTTCTGACAATCTGACCCATAAACATGTTGGCTGTCCTACCTTGGATATGTGTGATAGTCAATTGCCACCTGCATGGACTAGTGGGCCTAAGGAGGAACGGTGCAATAGCCACACTGGCATTTGTTATGGTTCTGTATCACTCCCATTCTGGATGGCGATTTGTACCTGCAATTTACCTGCAGGGCATTGAACCCTATTGTTATGTTTCTACCATAGAACACTTTTAGATCATTTATTCTCCATATCTTTATGTAAAACTAATTACATAGAAAGGTGGATGATACTCACCATATAGAAAGAGTCGATTGCTCTTTGTGTGTAGCCTTTTGTATCCACAACAGGCTCAAAATGCATACGTTAGGTCACATGGGTCATATTTTCAGAAAATGTACAATTCGTTTTCGCCAAACCTCTCAAATAACCCAAATTTAAGACAAAAATGAGCTTCAAAATGCAGTTTAACATAACAGAACTGATACTTTAAATCAATGCGATACCAAATATACTCAGATATACCTGGTATTCTTCATTTGTCAGCTTAATTTAGGAGAATTTCCTAAATGTGTAGAGCTGCCAATTGTACATTTTCTGAAAATCTGACCCACATGACTAATTATTTCCGGTGCCAAACATGGCTACAATTATAGCCTGCCGTTGCAGTGTTTGTGAGGTCGGTAATGGGAGGCTTTATGTAGCCACTGTCTGCCTAAACCTGTTTGCTCATCTTTCATGTACAAATATATAATAAAATCGTGTCTCATCAACTGCAAAACATAGCAATTATATATATATATATATATATGTAGTTGTAATCAATGCTTATTTAGTCTACATTTCTAGTTCCATCTTTTTCCTCAATTCCCCAATGGACAATATGTGAATGGGTGGCTACCTGTAGCTGGAGCCTAGTTATCCACAGCCATAGACCATATCTGGACGCCTCATGAATCAGAGTAGTGGGCCACCGAAGGTGCCACTAAGTACCAATTAATTCCTGTAGGTGTCACCCCAGTCTCTCTATTCAGAGAAAGGATGTATTATAGCAAATGGCCCGATGGAGGGTTCAAACTGATCGAGACCCATCAGAAAACGGGACGAACCCCGAAGGGGTGAGTTCCCTTTTTCTGATGGGTCTCGATCAGTTTGAACCCGAACAGAGGGCCATTTGCTATTTATTACACACTCTATTTGGATGTTAAAAAGTAAATTTAACTTGTTAAGCCTATAGTTTAGCTCGAGGAGGCTTCATTCACCGCAATTTCTAGGCTAGGTTACGCGGTCGGGACGACGTCATCTGGCCTATGCTGCACCAATGAAATTACGTCTTTGGCCAAACGGCACACATGAGCGGTTCGTATCAACCGAACGGCACCCCCAAACGGCACCTTCCTAACTGCTCACGTGTGTAATAATGCTCAAAACGGCACACAAACACCTTTTTACAGTTATCTGATATATCTAGTCATTTTCGTTGCCACAGAACGCCCTCTAAACATCTCTAGATTGATGTTTTAAAGTAACACAGTCATCATAGCATGAATAAAGGAGTAATGGACGTTTTTCCTTCCTCTGCCATGCATTGGCCCTGCTTATATCACCAGCAAAGTTCAATCATTGCTTCACCCAAGGGGCATACCCCAGTGGTTAGAGCACTGGAATTGAGAGTGGAGGTTTGAGCCTCGGTCAGGTACCGCAGCCTTATTTTTTATTTCTTGGTCGCGTAGATGCTCTCATTCTATGCAACAGGGATGGCGGGTGAACAGGGATGACATATATCTATATAATGTTTTACACATAATTACCCATCGATACTCAATGGGCTATAGATAATACTAAAGGAAAAAATAGGTGTTCAGGCCAGCGCTAGCATATCGCCACTCTTCCTGGACCATTGGCCGCCATTTTTGCGCACATAGGATTGTTGTGCTGGTTCTGTGCTGGTGTTCTGTGCTGGTTCTGTCCTCCCTACATGGTTCACTACTGATTTTGAATCTAAACAAATATTAGTTTGCGGAGGAAGGTGGGTTAAGTTGCACCTCCAGCCACACGTTCTATTGGTTTGGGTATGTGCAGCACACCTGGGTCACATGTTCAGAAAATGTACAATTGGCAGCTGTACATATTTAGTAAATTCTGCTAAATTAGGCTGCAATTTGGTCAATACTAGGTAAACTCGAGTATATTTGGCATTGCATTGATTCTAGCAATCTGTTTGGTTAGGTTGAACTTTAAACTTCATTTTCGTCTAAAATTTGGGTTATTTGAGAGGATTGGTGAAGGTGAATTGTACATTTTCTAGCAATTTCCCCCACCTGGTTGTTGGGAAACAGTGATGCCAGGCAGGCCAAGTTTTGAATATTCTTCAAATTTAGCAAAGGATACTGAATGCTAAACATGATCTGAGTGGCAGGTCGTGCTTTCCGTTTTTGATTTGTGAAAGTATGTACAAACATCTGCGCCAGATTTGATAAGTAACACAGCGTGCGTTATAGGACCTAACGAGAGTGGTTACCTAATAAAGAACGACATATTTTAACATAGCGTGCGGTAAGGGCCAAAATTGATGGGAAATAATGTTGCGTTACTATAACAAACGTGTGCTGCATTAGTTATGTATCCTGCAAGTAACTCCACACTGGGGCAGGTGAAAGCCCTTGGAAAGCGGACCTGTGTTGTTCTGAAATACGGGATCGTACATCTTCCGTGTACCTAGACGGGTATATAGATCTAGCGACAGACAGCCAATGTTTGCCCAGTCTACCGCCTACACGCGGGTGGGTGGGGGAACAACACATAGACATACATATGTAATGACCCCAGCTATATGTGGAGCTGGAGAAAGAACAACGAGAACAAAGTTTTAATGTTGATAATCTGGTTTATGAAGATGGCATGAAGAAAGGTAGGTAATATGACAACTATACATACAATGTGTGTACCGGTGTGTACAGTTGGAAGTATAAGCAGTAAGTAGTAGAATAGAAATATATTAAGACATGCAAAATATACCAAAAGAATATGTTACTTGTATATAAAATTGTACGATGATGTCTCTCTCTTTAAGCCCTATTAAATTAAGGGCAGGTTGGAAATGTTAAAGTTTAAATGTGTTAAAGAAGACAAAGCTGCATCAGCTAATATATACTGTATGATACTTTGATAATATTTTCCTTGTACCACATGAAAATACCAGGTTTACCTGCAATTGTGTGCAATAAAAACTTTTATAAAAAAAAATAAAAAAAAAAAATGACTGTTGTCTGAAGGCTCCACCTGGTGTTAGAACACTCTAACGTGTGCGTAAAACACTTCCTGTGCATACACAAGGTAACAGGGACCGTTAGCGAGCCTGTTTAAATAGTGGGCCAATAGCGCACTGAGAGCGGGCCAACAGTCTAACCATTGATTCCATAAGGAAACAAGTGAACCAGTAAAATCGCCCTGCCTGTCTATTGCACTAAATATAAAAGCGGATGAAGAGCGCACAAAATGCACATTATGAATAAGTGGAGCAGGAGCAAGCCATGAGCGCAGATACAAGTGGGTCAGATTTTCAGAAAATGTACAATTCAACTTCACCAATCTTTTCAAATAACCCAAATTTCAGACGAAAATAAAGTTCAAATACAGTTCAACCTAGCCAAACAGATTGCTAGAATCAATGCAATGCCACATATACTGGAATTTACCAAGTATTGACCAAATTGCAGCCTATTTGAGCTGAATTTACTAAATGTGTACAGCTGCCAATTGTACATTTTCTGAAAATCTGACCTAAGGGATGCAGTGGAACCCCTGCTTTAGTGTAATAATTAATGTGTTTATAAGGCACAATCCCATGTGTTCATACATCAATAGTTATAAAGAACCTATGTTTCACAACCTACCAAGACTCTCCTCTGACCAGGTCCATTTTGTATTATATTCGGATTGAGATTCACTGCAGAACCCAACCGCAGCAGGAACAAACATCAGTGGAGTTGAGCCTCATGAGTATGTGGTAAAGGGAGTGATGGGGCGGTGGAGGGACTCATGAGTATGTGGTAAAGGGACCAATAGAGTGATAGAAGGCAGAATGGGCCAGGAAATGGAGGAGATGAGGAATGCAGACTGGGGTGGGGTATAGAGACTAGGGTGGGGTATAGAGACTGGGGTGGGGTATAGAGACTGGGGTGAGGTATAGAGACTGGGGTGGGGTATAGAGACTGGGGTGAGGTATAGAGACTGGGGTGGGGTATAGAGACTGGGGTGGGGTATAGAGACTGGGGTGGGGTATAGAGACTAGGGTGGGGTATAGAGACTGGGGTGGGGTATAGAGACTGGGGTGGGGTATAGAGACTGGGGTGAGGTATAGAGACTGGGGTGAGGTATAGAGACTAGGGTGAGGTATAGAGACTGGGGTGAGGTATAGAGACTGGGGTGGGGTATAGAGACTAGGGTGGGGTATAGAGACTGGGGTGAGGTATAGAGACTAGGGTGGGGTATAGAGACTGGGGTGGGGTATAGAGACTGGGGTGGGGTATAGAGACTGGGGTGAGGTATAGAGACTAGGGTGGGGTATAGAGACTGGGGTGGGGTATAGAGACTAGGGTGGGGTATAGAGACTAGGGTGGGGTATAGAGACTGGGGTGGGGTATAGAGACTGGGGTGGGGTATAGAGACTGGGGTGGGGTATAGAGACTGGGGTGGGGTATAGAGACTAGGGTGGGGTATAGAGACTAGGGTGAGGTATAGAGACTAGGGTGGGGTATAGAGACTAGGGTGGGGTATAGAGACTGGGGTGGGGTATAGAGACTGGGGTGGGGTATAGAGACTGGGGTGGGGTATAGAGGCTAGGGTGGGGTATAGAGACTGGGGTGGGGTATAGAGACTGGGGTGGGGTATAGAGACTGGGGTGGGGTATAGAGGCTAGGGTGAGGTATAGAGACTAGGGTGAGGTATAGAGACTAGGGTGGGGTATAGAGACTAGGGTGAGGTATAGAGACTAGGGTGGGGTATAGAGACTGGGGTGGGGTATAGAGACTGGGGTGGGGTATAGAGACTAGGGTGGGGTATAGAGACTAGGGTGGGGTATAGAGACTAGGGTGAGGTATAGAGGCTGGGGTGAGGTATAGAGACTGGGGTGAGGTATAGAGACTGGGGTGAGGTATAGAGACTGGGGTGAGGTATAGAGACTGGGGTGGGGTATAGAGACTAGGGTGGGGTATAGAGACTGGGGTGGGGTATAGAGACTAGGGTGGGGTATAGAGACTAGGGTGGGGTATAGAGACTAGGGTGGGGTATAGAGACTAGGGTGGGGTATAGAGACTAGGGTGAGGTATAGAGGCTGGGGTGAGGTATAGAGACTGGGGTGAGGTATAGAGACTGGGGTGAGGTATAGAGACTGGGGTGAGGTATAGAGACTGGGGTGGGGTATAGAGACTAGGGTGGGGTATAGAGACTAGGGTGGGGTATAGAGACTGGGGTGGGGTATAGAGACTGGGGTGGGGTATAGAGACTGGGATGGGGTATAGAGACTGGGGTGAGGTATAGAGACTGGGGTGGGGTATAGAGACTGGGGTGAGGTATAGAGACTAGGGTGGGGTATAGAGACTAGGGTGGGGTATAGAGACTGGGGTGGGGTATAGAGACTGGGGTGGGGTATAGAGGCTAGGGTGAGGTATAGAGACTAGGGTGAGGTATAGAGACTAGGGTGGGGTATAGAGACTAGGATGAGGTATAGAGACTAGGGTGGGGTATAGAGACTAGGGTGGGGTATAGAGACTAGGGTGGGGTATAGAGACTGGGGTGGGGTATAGAGACTGGGGTGGGGTATAGAGACTAGAGTGGGGTATAGAGACTAGGGTGGGGTATAGAGACTAGGGTGGGGTATAGAGACTGGGGTGGGGTATAGAGACTGGGGTGGGGTATAGAGACTGGGGTGGGGTATAGCGGCGGTGATGGCAGTATGCTGAACCTATCTACAGGGTGGTTAAAGGTTAGGGCACAGCTGGGCATAGACATAGGGAAGGTAAATAATGGGATATAACATTGTGGGAGAGATGGAGGACATGGGGGAGAGTCTATACCATAGTGGGAAGTCGCCTGCAAAAGGATTTGTGATGTATAATAAGAAACTTTATTTCCATTTTGTCATACAGACAGTGATGAAAGCTTTCTACATGGAAATGGATTTTTGTTCTCTGTCCCAGACAGCTCTTCCCAACAAAGCTTCTGTAACTACATCTCTAACTACACCTTTATACAAAAAATAGAATAAAATATTACGACTCTCATACAGTGTACAACATTTCACTCAATTCAATTCAATTCAATTCAAGGATTCTTTATTGCAAAAAGGTGTTGGTTACAATAAGGTGGACCAGCATTCTAAGTAGACAAAAGCCTAGGTAGGTCTTCCGCCGGTTGCCTGAAAACTTGCTTGAACTTATATTTGGTTACATGTTTCTAGGTGACTAGTTCTATTTCGGGTTATATGAGTAACATGACAATGATTGGATGGGAGTGATGGGGTGAAAGTAATGAGTTGATGAGATGATTACATAGACTGGGTAATACAGTTGACAGTAAGGTCACTCCGCTAAGTGTCCTTGCAGCTTTTAGCTCCATCTCGATGTGTCACAGGAAGTGTGTCACAAGTCGCAGGATTCATTCGCAGGATTCAAACTGGTGTATTCACAAGATATCCTCATCTGACTATTGCCTGTTAGTAGCATCAGTACGGGCCCACATGTGCCACATCTCAAGACTGGGTATTTAATATATGGGTCAGACTTTCAGAAAATGTAGAATTCAACTTCACCAATCCTCTCAAATGACCCAAATTCCAGACTAAAATAAAGTTCAAAATACAGTTCAACCTAACCAAACATACGGTTATCGGAGTATACTTCAATACTGGTGATTGACTATCAAGAAATATTTTTGATTTTTTGATTTAAAAATATTTTATTCAGGACGTTTGAACATTTTCACACATATAGTACGAATATTCTCAGGACAGCCTGATTTAAATGATACAAAAAGTTTTACATTGTACATATGTTTGACCAGGGAGGTATAAACAGAGGGAGTAGAAGCCAGGTTTCATGCATGGTACCTAAATACATAAGAGTAATGCCACTACAGCTTGTGGCGCTAACTACAGTCATAGAAATAGACAAGTGTGTCTATTTCTATGCTATAGTGAATCAGGTCCACCCATCCTCACCCACATCCAATAGCTAACAATTGTATAGCTATTTTTCAGTATGAGATTATTATGGTGTTGCTGGGAAAAGGTAATGAAATTTACCTGGGCTACCACTGTGTCAAAGATGATGCATGCTGATGGAACAACTTAGCTGTTGTTTACTGATTCATGATTGTATGGTACTAGTGTCAACAGCAGCACCACAGCGCCACCTGGTATTCAGTAGCTACAACACAACCCTGAAAATCATGATCCTGTAGGATCAGCCTGCGGCTTCCACTCCCTCTGTATATGGGTCAGATTTTCAGAAAATGTACAATTGGCAGCTGTACACATTTAGTAAATTCTGCTAAATTAAGCTGAAATTTGGTCAATACTAGGTAAATTTGAGTATATTCAGCATTGCATTGATTCTAGCAACCTGTTTGGTTAGGTTGAACTGTATTTTGAACTTTGTTTTCGTCTGAAATTTGGGTTATTTGAGAGGATTGATGAAGGCGAATTGTACATTTTCTGGAAATCTGACCCATATAACTCCCTGGTTTCACTTGGTTTTCATGCGTAACACATATCATTCACTTGATCGCATCTTTTCAAATAAGTTGTCGCTGAGAAAAGCGACTAAAGTTGTAATGCTATTGTTGAATAAACATAGCTTAAACTGATAGCTCAAAATCCATTTTGGGGACTTTTTACTTATTTTCCTGTGACACATCACATATGTGTCAGATTTTCAGAAAATGTACAATTGGCAGCTGTACACATTGAGCAAATTCTGCTACATTAAGCTGCAATTTGGTCAATATTAGGTAAATTCGAGTATATTTGGCATTGCATTGATTCTAGCAAGCTGTTTGGTTAGGTTGAACTGAATCTTTTACTTCATTTTTGTCTGAAATTTTGGTTATTTGAGAGGACTGGCGAAGTTGAATTGTACATTTTCTGAAAATCTGACCGATATAGAACCCGCCCCGTCAGGCCCAGCTCCATGGTTATGCTGGTCACGCCCCAACCAGTCCACACACAGCTAACTCCAGCATACAACTAGCATTGATCTCCACAAGTCTCTGTATCTCACATCTGGGTCAAGTCTCCAGAAATGTACAATTGACCTTCACCAATTCTCTCCAATAACCCAGATTAAAGACGAAAATCAGGTTCAAAATACAGTTCAACAAAACCAGACATGTTTATTGAATGAATACAATACAGAATACAGACAGATATACCTATATTTTTTTCATTTTTCACTCTAATTCAGCAGAATTTGATAAATGTGTAGAAATGTAGATTGGGCAGTTTCTGGAAATTTGACCCATCTACTGGTGCTGTACTGCTGCTTAGGCTTTTGTGCAGTCTCTGTATGTGGGTCAGATTTTCAGAAAATGTACAATTGGCAGCTCTACACATTTAAGAAATCCTCCTAATTTAGGCTGAAAAATGATGAATACCGGGTATACATATCTGAGTATATTTGGTTATGCATTGATTTAAAGTATCAGTTCTGTTATGTTAAACTGCATTTTGAAGCTCATTTTTGTCTTAAATGTGGGTTGTTGAGAGGATTGGTGAAGGCGAATTGTACATCTTCTAAAAATCTGATCCATGTATAGTGGTCTGCTAGAGGCAATTCTTGGTCATAAATTTGAATTTCGGCTGTAAACCTAGTAAAAATTGCTTCGGTTGCCATGGCTACCACATGTAATCCCTATGCTTGATCAGGGCGTAAAGCAACCAATGTCACTCACTCACTCACTCACTCACTCCAACATGAAGAAATGGTTTAATATTGATATGGCACCTGATATAGAACACGGGTGTCAACTTCACATTCATCTCAAGATCTAAAAAGGGAACATCTGGGTCAGATTTTCAGAAAATGTACAATTCAACTTCGCCAACCTTCTCAAATAACCAAAATTTCAGACAAAAATGAAGTAAAAGATTCAGTTCAACCTAACCAAACAGCTTGCTAGAATCAATCCAATGCCAAATATACTCAAATTTATCTAATATTGACCAAATTGCAGCTTAATGTAGCAGAATTTGCTCAATGTGTACAGCTGCCAATTGTACATTTTCTGAAAATCTGACACATCTATGAGCTGTTGTGTGCTACACTCGGCGGTCGTTCACCTCCATTTTATTTTGAAAGCTGGAAACCAACTTGTGCATCAAATAACTAGTTAAGGGTGGTCTCCGCTGGCTGCGGTAAGCTCTGCGATAAGCCTTGCTATGGTTTGTACTGGTTCTGTAGGTGGTGAGGAATGACGAGGTCCTGCCTACATGGTTCACTGGCCATGTAAGCAGAACCTCGCCACTCCTCACCAACACAACACCATCGCAAGGCTTACCGCAGAGCTTACCGCAGCCAGAGGAGATCCCCCACCCCCACCCCTTAACATTGTAAGTAAAGTTTGAAATACACAGAAACAATCTGTTCGGTGGAAGTGATTGAGTTTAGCTTATTTTATATAAGAAAACTATATTTCCAATAGGGGAGTTGCATGTCTCACTGCGCATTTCTGCTAGGTGCATTCTGGGATGGATTCTATGAAAATCTGGCATTTAAATATTTGGCAACATTTTTATTGAAAATTGCAAGAATGTTTTCACCAATATCAGAGCTTGTATAAATGTTCTATGAAAGCCAAATGCATGATGGGAACGATGGGGACTTTCATCATGGAAACATGTATAACACATAGATATTGACATTAGAGCATTGGTAAATATTCCATGCTGAACATGGCATGTTTTCTATAGATTTGACACTGTACCATTAGTCCCATAATTCCATGCGAATCAAGATTCAAAATGGCGGCTCTGCAAATCCCCAATTGCATACAGACAACAACAGTAACAGATAAAGGTTTTCTATAAGGAAACAGGTTGTTGACATTCTCTGTCCGTGACAGTTCTTCCAAACGGACCTTAAGGTCAAGTGTCAAGAAATTGTACAATTGACCTTCACTAATCTTCTCAAATAACACAAATTTCAGACGAGAATAAAGTTCAAAATACAGTTCAACATAACCAGCCATGTTTATTGAATGAATACAATACAGAATACTCTCAGATGTACCTAGCTTTTATCAATTTTCATTCTAATTTAGCAGAATATGATAGATGTGTAGAACTGTAGATTGTGCATTTTCTGAAAATCAGAGCCTTCTACATTATACATTACATATTGCGTACAAATGCGCATCATTATATTTACCTCATTTTTTTTTTTATTATTTTATTATTTCAGGTATTACAGAAGGGTTTGGCCTTTGCCATCCCTGTTCAAACGAGGATTATGCACATATATTATATGGATGATTTTCACCTCGCACCTGGCTTGAAGTGTCACTACATGGTTTCTGGAGATTATGGAAGGTCCCTGTGGTAGCCGCAGGCGATTTAATGATTAAAATTAATCATAAGGCCCTGATTAATGTCCTGGTAGTTATGGGAATTAATGTCACGTGACATTCAACGCCCCCTGGTGAGAGGAAGGAGCAATATTTCAGGGTGCTAACAACAATTTCCGGACTCAGCAGATTCAATTTAGTATACAACCACCGTCTATATACCAAGCATTAACATTAAGCAAGGATTAACCAAGCATTAACGGAAAATGCCCTTAATTTGTGTTTAATCTTTATGTGCCACTAGTCTATGCACACATCCTGGACTAATGTACAGGTCTTCCAGCAGTCACCAAGTAAGGGGATAACTACCTAACAGAGGATAAAATTCGATTCAATAGGGGAGTTGCATGTGCCACTGCGCATGTCTGTACAGTGCATCCTGGGATGGATTCTGATGAAATCTGACATACAAATAATTTGCAACATTTTTATCAAAATTTGCAAGAATGTTTCCACCAATAATTTAGATTGTATAAATGATCTGTGTTTACGATATGCATGATGGGAAATATAGGGACTTGTGCTATGTAAACATGTATAACACATGGATATTGACATTAGAGCATTGATACATAGTCCATGCTGAACATGACATGTTTCCTTTACATTTTACACTGTACCATTAGTCCCATAATTCCATGCGAATCTAGATTTAAAATGGCGGCTATGCAACTCCCCTATTCACAACATTCTTTATTTGCGTACAAAAAGGGAGGCCCGTTTTTGAAACTTTGGTCCCAAGTCTTCCTGAGTGGTTGGTGGTTGTCGAAACAAATTAATAATAAAATAATACTAAAGAAATTTCATGGCTATTTCTTTTTTTTTAGTAAGATTTTATTGAGTCCAGTTCCTTTAATTTGATATATATATTCAGGGTCTATTTTCTACTTGTCTATAACTAGCTAACAGAAGTTGTACTAACTAGAGCATGAGGTTAAAATACACACAAATAAAATAGAATAGTTTGTTCAACGTATACAATAGTCCTTAAGGCACTATACTTAAGACTACAAGCTTTTGTGGATATATTACACTTTTCTCATGATAAAAATCGAGATATGATTCTTGGTAGAGTGTATCTGACAATAGGTATATATGGGTCAGATCTTCAGAAAATGTACAATTCAACTTCACCAATCATCACAAATAACCCAAATTCCGGACAAAAATACAGTTCAAAATGCAGTTCAACCTAACCAAACAGATTGCTAGAGTCAATGCAATGCCAAATATATTCGAATTTGCCTAGTATTGACCACATTGCAGCCTAATTTAGCAGAATTTACTGAATGTGTACTGCTGCCAATTGTACATTTTCCGAAAATATGACCCATATAACAGCTACACTGGTTAAGAGCATTATTGTATAAATAGTATAAATGTCTTATATAGATGCTATATGTGATGTCTTTCAGAAAAATGAGTCATAAGTCGCAAAAAATAGATTTTGAGATACCTTTATATTTGAAAAGATGAGATCAAGCCGATTCAAATGATAGTAAACATTCTAATAATACAATCAGTAGTTCTAGATTTTAAGTTTGATATTTTCGTTTTTGAAAAAATGTTTCCAATATTTCCGGGGATTAATAAACAGTAAAGTAACTAAATATAGTCCATATGAGGACCTTTGAAATGAAAGGATATATTACATAGATTGTCCTGAAATTTCATATATCGATTGATGAAGCCAAAAGTGATCAACCCATCAAAAATTAGAACATTCCAATATCAGGATCTTGTGAAAAAAACACTTTGAAAAATATCCATTTTGCGACTTATGACTCTATTTCCTGAAACACATCACATATATGGAGCAGGCTTACCCACCCCTAGGCGGCTTTAATCTCTCGTTTTGTAAGAGGATGGCAGGTAGCTCTTTAGAGGAACCTTTTGATTAAACTCTAATTAAAATTTAATTACGTTTTCGCTAATCGGCCCATGAGTATCTCTAAGCGGGATAACGCGCGCATCCTCGACTCTAATCTCTCTTATAAATAACCGCCTCATCTGCCTCTCAACATCTGCTCGCAGCTCATTTCTAGATTAACAGGAAAACACAATTTGACTGCATGTGGGAAGGATTTTCAGAAAATGCACAATTCACCTTCACCAATCCTCTCAAATAACCCAAATTTCAGACGAAAATAAGAGTACAGTTCAACCTAACCAAACAGATTGCTAGAATCAATGCAATGCTGAATATTCTCGAATTTACCTAATATTGACCAAATTGTAGCCTAATCTTGCAGAATTTGCTTAATGTGTACAGCTGCCAATTGTACATTTTCTGAAAATCTGACCCATGTTTCTGGGAAGAGGATTGGGTGCTTATTTGTATGCGCCTTCAGGCGACGTGAGGGGATGAGAGCCCTCGCCGCCAGCACAAGTGTCAAAGTTTTACTTTTCAATGAGGAAAAGACCAAACAGTGCAGGAATAACAAGGATATTGACTTGAAACCCAAGTCAATAATAAGGAGAACACTCTTACTTGAAAATCAAATTAATTATAATGAGCGAAATATATGAATAATTCCAATACATTAAAATATGAGATGCAATCTATCAAAAAAAGTCCCATGTCGGCAACTTTCGTTTTGAGATATAGGGCTATTGGAAAGTATTTTGTAAAATAAAAAATAATTTATGCTTCATAATGGCCGGTAAACATTTTCATAACATGGTTGAATGGGTTTAAACAAAGGAGTCGGAGGCTATTTTTCACTAAATTCACTCGTACGCCGTGGACATTAGAGCATAGGATACCCCAGCACATTTGGTATCTATTTAATAGGTAATAAAAATTATGGATTGTACGGAAGATCTGCTATGCAGAGGATCTCTTCCAGTTCGGCAAATGATCGATATGATGCTGTTATATGTTTCTGCAAGAGTTACCCATATTATGACTTATAGGACTGGATTTATCAATATTCTGCTGCTGTTATATGTTTATACAAGAGTTTCTCATATTATGACTTATAGGACTGGATTTATCAATATTCTGCTGCTGTTATATGTTTATGCAAGAGTTACCCATATTATGACTTATAGAACTGGATTTATTAATATTCTGCTGCTGTTATATATGTTTATGCAAGAGTTACTCATATCATGTGTACCTACCAGATATATATGTATTTCAAATCTTCAAGTGTCTATTGATTTGCATAGTAATAACCCGAAAGAAGGAGAATTGTCTTAAATGGTGAAACAATCAGTAAAACAAAAAGTTTGATAACAGATTAATCACTTAATCGGTGAAATGAGATGAGGCTGGATGGACAAATTTCAATAATATTAAAACAGTTTTATTAATAAGAAATATCAAATTGAATCACACTTATTAAAGTACCTGCCCTGATATAGTTTGAAACTGAACACAGAGATTATGTTCATTAATCTGAGCAAGATTTTACTTCAGTTCCAAAATATGGACATACTTGGAACCATGCCAAAAATATATGTCATCCAATATGTCGCAGTTTTAATAACATGTTAAACTTAGAAATATTATATGAAACGTTAGTCCACTTATTACTTTGAATTATAGTAACCTGAGGAACTGATCTCACCTTGCAAGTAAATCTATGCCCTTGACTCTTTGGGAGGAAATCCTAAAACCCAATATCCATGTTATAACGTGACACCCAATATCTACATATCAAGACAATAGGGGACTTGCATGTACCACTGCGCATGTCTAAAGCAGTGCATGATTGGACGGATTCTGTTGAAATCTGATATACCAATATTTGGCAACATTTTTATTGAAAACTGCCAGAATATTTGCACCAATATCAGAGCTTGTATAAATTATCTATGAAAACCAAATACATGATGGAAAGATGGGGATTTGTGTTATGGAAACATGTATAACACATGGTTCTTGACATTAGAGCATTGATAAATATTCCATGCTGAACATGACTAATTTTATATAGATTTTACACTGTACCATTAGTCCCATAATTCCATGTGAATCAAGATTCAATTTGTTTTTATTCCATTTACAAGCGACAGCAAAATGGCGGCTATGCAAGTCTCCTATTATTCTGCGCAGATCTTCATATTTACTCCATGATTTTTGTATTTAAATATTTTTATTTAGCCAAGCGTCATGTGATACACAATATTCTCAGTCAAAGCTAATGGAAAAAAAGAAAAAAAGAAAGAAATTACCAGTACAGTTATACAAATCGAGCAGGTCAACAAAAGTGTATTACTGAGATTTACAATCAGAAATAAAGAAAAAAGAAAAACAAATTATCTTAAAAACCTACAAAGAAGTTAAGATCAAGTGCAGAATGAGGAGCATCGTCATACTACATCAGAAATAGACATACGGGCGTCAACATACTCATTATCAAGACAATCCATGAAAAGAAAGATTTATCAGTATAATAATAGTTACAACGTTCCATAATCACCCATTACATGTTATTGTATATCATGATGATGAATAAAGCTGTAATAATAACTTTATATTATGAATGTAATATAAATGTGTCTTTTTGTCTCCTGCAGCTCATCTCGACCGACTCTGACGGCTCCTCACAGACAGCGGGCAGGTTCCGCGTGGAGAGCGGGGAGCGGGAAGCAGATGAGGTGAGCACCAGTATCTTATTACATGCTTATCATATGTGATGTGTTTCAGGAAAATGAGTCATAAGTCGCAAAATTGATATTTTTCAAAGTGTTTTTTTCACAAGATCACATTATTGGAATGTTCTGATTTTTGGAGGGTTCATCCCTTATACCTATATCAATCGATGTATCAAATTTCAGGACAATCTATGTAGTATATCCTTTAGTTTTAAAGGTCCTCATATGGACTACATTTAGTTACTTTACTGTTTATTGACCCCCAGAAATATTGAAAACTTTTTTTTTCAAAAACGAAAATATCAAAATTAAAACCTGGAAATACTTATGAGATTATTAGACGGTTTACTATCATTGGAATCAGCTTGATCTCATCTTTTCAAATATAATGGTATCTCAAAATCTTTTTTTTGCGACTTATGACTTGTTTTCCTGAAACACATCACATATGCATTATTACATGTTATTGTATATCAATGTAGTATAAGGGATTATCAACATGAAAGGAGATTTTTGTTAATGTTTTTGTCTATATGGTCTAGAGAGGACAAAGCCAGGTTAATGAAAATGTGTATACCATTTATAATAACACATTTATAAATAATATACACAAATTTCTTTGTTAGGGTACAGAGGTAGTGAGACAAGGTAGTCTGAGGGTAGCTCAGATGGTAGCTGGTAGAGCACCAGGTATGTATAGGGTAGTTGTGGTACAGAGGCAGTAAGACAAGGCAAAGCTGATAGCTTAGATGGTAGAGCACCAGGTATGTAGGTACAGGGAGGTTGTCTAATAAGTACTTTGTTTTTTTTAGTCATATATTTTTATTTTTGAAAAAAGTGTTTGCAATATTTCCAGGTGGATATTACTAATAAAGTAGTCAAATATACCCAATCATCTAAATAATGCACTGATATTATTAATAAACAGTTTTGAATTTTGATACATTTATTCATACAACCACAATGACTAGACACTCGAAAAATGAAAATATTCCAATAAAGAAATCTTGTAAGTAAACAACTTTGAAAAACACCAATTTTGCGACCTGTGACTCATTTTCCTTAAACGGATCACAACTTATTTATCAACTCCTCAACACACCACTAGGCGGAGCGCTGTAATGGCCGCCAATACCATTAGACCTTGACCTTTGATCTTTGTGTGATTGGTATCATTTAGGTCGGCCACAAAACTTGATGGATTAATTAGGTTAATAGATTAGGTGATTAGTTGAGGGGGAGGGGGAGGCGGGAAGCTATTACCGCAGTGCATCGAGGCCGGGTGAGACGTAGTGAGGACAAGTTACGAGGCGTGGGTCTGTAGGTGGAGGAGATTATCAGAAAATGCACATCTACAATTCTACACATCTATCAAATTCTGCTAAACTAAAGTGAAAATTGATAGATACCAGGTATATCTGAGTGCATTCTGTATTGTATTCATTCAATAAACATGTTTGGTTATGTTGAATTGTATTTTGAACCTGATTTTTGTCTTGAATTTGGGTTATTTGAGAGGATTGGTGAAGGTCAATTGTACATTTTCTGAAGACTTGACCCTTGGAGGAGATAAGGGGACGAGGTTTAGATTTTGTTTTGTTCATTTAATAATATTCCAGGATATGCATTAGAGACGCCGACTTCTGCCATTATCAATGGTGCTGACGTCATCATAAGGGTCAGATTTTCAGAAAATGTACAATTCTCCTTCACCAATGCTCTCAAATAACCTACATTTATGACAAAAATGAGCTTCAAGATGCAGTTTAATATAACTGAACTGATAATGATAATTAATAAATCAATACAATACCAAATATATTAGTGATTATTAGTGATTTGTTCCCTGACGGGACAATGTAAGTATGGGTGGTGGGGGGTCATACACTCAGTGGGTGATTTCTGCAGTTTCAGCAGGAAAATCTTGTCCGTAAACTACATTAGTTGGCGCTAAAGATTGATACATCTGTATACATATATAACACTGTTTCTGTGTTCTACCACCAGGTGTCCAGTCCAGTCAACAGTCCGGTGCACCTGGAGAACCCCGAGTCACAAACACGCTGGTACTTCAAGTACTTCCTCGGCAAATGTGAGTATTCCCTTTTACAGTGTAAATAAATGTGATCCGTTTTAGGAAAATGAGTCATAAGTCGCAAAATATGGATTTTGAGATATTACCATATTTGAAAAGATGAGACCAAGCCGATTCCAATGAATGTAAACATTAAGGACTTCTAATAAGTACTTTTATCTTTTTAGTTTTAGTATTTTTATTTTTGAAAAAAAATTTGCAATATTTCTGGATGGATAATTACCAGTAAAGTAGCTAAATATACTCAATGGTCTAAGATCTAATGATCTAAGAAACGCACTGATATAATTAATAAACAGTCCTGAGATTTGGTAATGTCTTCATAACCACAAGGACTAGACACTCGAAAAATGTAAATATTCCAAGAAAGAAATCTTGTAAGTAAACAACTTTGAAAAACACCAGTTTTGCGACTTGTGACTCATTTTCCTGAAACACATCACAAATAGCCTGTATAATTAGCTCTTATACCCGTGTTAATAAATAGAGCGAATGTATGATCTTTGCATTGATCAATTGAATATTGGCGTCCATCCGCTTTGTTGTTGTCAAAACAAAGCCAAATATACAATCTCCTGAACAACGCACCATAAATCTGGTTTTTTGCTAACAGGTACTGCTCATGTTTGCCCTATAAATCTCCATGATTATAACTGTTTTAAACATCTAGGCTATAAATGCTGACTTCATACAAGTGGAAGTAATTGTGTCTTCATGACAAAATCAACTGAAACGGCCCAACATTTCCATTTCATTTTTTGCTTTCCAAACACTGCTAGCCTTGTCCCATCATTTGTGCCCATATAGCTCCATACACTCCCATATGTCCACACACTGGGCCTCCCGTACTCTCCACGCTAGCAACGGTGGTCAGGACAGTATTAGACACTTGACATTTGGACAAATGGACATTTAGGTAGGAGGGAGGGAGAGAGAGGAGGGCGGGTGGAGGGGGGTATCACTGAAAATGATAAATTGAATCAATGGATATTTATACCATTAAATAGCCTAAGACATCCCCTCACCCACAGATCTTGCGGCTATACTTTTGGATCACTGTTATATTTTACTTTGCTGTATAAACATTCTGAATAATCATTAGTGAAACCGGCCAGGAACAGTCACTATATATATTAATGTAGCCATGAATCACATGTAGACTGGCACAGCAATATGTGATGTGTTTCAGGAAAATGAGTCACAAGTCACGAAAATTGGATTTTGAAATATCATCATATTTGAAAAGATGACACCAAGCCGATTCCAATGATTGTAAACATTAAGGGCATCTAATAAGTACTTCTGTCTTTTTAGTCATATATTTTTATTTTTGAAAAAAGAGTTTCTAGATGGATATTACTAATAAAGTAGCCTAATATACTCAATCATCTAAATAACACACTGATATTATTAATAAACAGTCTTGAATATTAGTAAATTTATTCATACAACCACAAGGACTACACACCCCAAAAATGGAAATATTCCAACAGAGAGATCTTGTAAGTAAACAACTTTGAAAAACACCAATTATGCGACTTGAGACTCATTTCCCTGAAACGCATCACATATAAAGTCTACTTTATCTCCTTATTTTAATTTTGCTCTAAATAGTTCATCGTTCTTATAGCTTAGCAAATCCTATTCTTGTATAAAGGTAACGGCTGGATTATTCCCAGAAGCCTGTCAACCCTGTTGTCAAGCCTCTTACACATGTATCTATGATGGAAAAACGAGTCCTCAATAGAGGAGTTGCATGTGACACTGCGCATGTCTGTTATAGTGCATCCTGGGATGGATTCTGTTGAAATCTGACATACAAATATTTGACAATATTTTATCTAAAGTTGCAAGAATTTTTTCACCAATATCAGAGTTTTTATGAACCATAATCTATGAAAGCCAAATGCATGATGGGGAAGATGGAGGCTTGTGTTATGGAAACATGTATGACACAAGGATATTGACATTAGACCATTGACAAATACTCCCTGCTGAACATGGCATGTTTTCTATATAGATTTTACACTGTACCACTAGTCCCACAATTCCAAGCGAATCAAGATTCAAAATGGCGGCTATGCAAATCCCCTGTTGAATGCAAATTGATTCCCTACAGCCACTAAAACATCAATCAAGTATTATATGATCATTTAGCATTGAACTGCACGGCTTGGCAGCGCATCTAATTGAGCTAAAACAGTGGTTTTGCTGGCTTGCTGGGTCAGATTTTCAGAAAATACACAATCTACAGTTCTACACATCTATCATATTCTGCTAAATTACAGTGAAAATTGATAAATACTGAGTATATCTGAGTGTATTCTGTATTGTATTCATTCAATAAGTCTGTCTGGTTATGTTGAACTGTATTTTTAACCTGATTTTTGGCTTAAATTTAGCTTATTTGAGAGGATTGGTGAAGGCCAATTGTACATTTTCTGGAGATCTGGCCCTGGTATGTTAGTCCGCAGTAAACAGGTTACTCCCGCCCAGCCCCGTGCATTACGTCTCCCTCCAACACTTAACTCACTGCCTCCCACCATAACAACCTGTGAGTTATGGTCCCTGGGATCCTGGTGGGCGATAATACACAGTTTATCATGAAAAAACCTGCACAGCGCCCTCCCACGCCACACACACTGACTAATGAGTCATGTGACCAGTGATTCAATCTGGTGTAATGCTGTAATGTTGTAGTTTGTAGGTTGTGTATTTATATAGAACATAACGAGGAGTTGATATGTCTGCTGTAGTACCCTGGGTTTGTAGCTTGTGTATTTATATAGAACATAACGAGGAGTTGATATGTCTGCTGTAGTACCCTGGGTTTGTAGCTTGTGTATTTATATAGAACATAACGAGGAGTTGATATGTCTGCTGTAGTACCCTGGGTTTGTAGCTTGTGTATTTATATAGAACATAACGAGGAGTTGATATGTCTGCTGTAGTACCCTGGGTTTGTAGCTTGTGTATTTATATAGAACATAACGAGGAGTTGATATGTCTGCTGTAGTACCCTGGGTTTGTAGCTTGTGTATTTATATAGAACATAACGAGGAGTTGATATGTCTGCTGTAGTACCCTGGGTTTGTAGCTTGTGTATTTATATAGAACATAACGAGGAGTTGATATGTCTGCTGTAGTACCCGGGGTTTGTAGCTTGTGTATTTATATAGAACATAACGAGGAGTTGATATGCGAGAGCTTCCTTTAAGCACAAGGTGGTTCATAGCTCCCTTCACAGGTTGCTATTGGTCATGAGTGAAAAATGGCTGTGAACTACTTTGTCTATCAAAAGAAAGCTCTAATATATCAATGTTCACATATCTCACTCATGTTGAGTGTGATAACAACTAATCAACTAATCCATTGTTATTAGATTGTGTAGACTCATTTCTTCATCTCTTGTTAAGAAGCAACAGCAGCGAGTGAAAGACCATGGTTGATTATTACTGATTTACATACCATGAACCCATATCATGTCAAAGGCCTCGATTGAGTCATTTGTCATTTGTTTACTAAAATGTACCTTCATATACTATATTCGACATCACTTATTTCAGGAAACACTGTATACAAATTCTAAATAAAGAAAAAAAAATCCTTAATTGAAATATAATAGTACATGGTTTGGCTACCAGGGATTTATATATAAATAAGCTTAACCATGAACGCTGGCCTGACGGCCCAGTCCCCCTGTCCCCCACCCCACGGGCCCCCAACTGTTCTATATAAACAGTGTGTAATATGGTGGGCTAGTGTCTTGGCGGCATGTGAGCAATTTAAAGTAATTGGGATGTGTGCTGGCATCACTCTGTTGAGTGGATATAAAATAATCGCCATAGACTTAGCATTGCGGGTGAGAAATATTCACAGTATCCATCCCTCATTAGAACACATTCTGGCGGTGAAGATTGCAATGTTGTGGTGCTGGTGGTGGTCATTATAACTATTGGAGCAATGAAACAAGCGGGAATAGTTATGTCTGCAATGCTGAGCCTATGGGGGTCATTGCCACTGCCTGGTAACACACAGGTGCGGTGGCATGTCTCTAAACCTCAACACAGGTGTTCCAGGCGAGGCCTATTATCTCTGCCTGTGTTACATTATTACATAAATATAGCTACTCTACTCTATTATGTTTCTGTTAGGTTGAGAAACATTGCATAACTCATGAGAATTACAAAGTTAATTATAAGAGTATAGAGAAGTTGGTGACAGAGGCAGGGAGTTGTGAAACACATGGAGACACCAACGCATCCACTAACAAGTAGTACATTACTACCACTGTGGGGATAGTCCTAGAGGCACTAGTCCCAGGGCATCTGTATTGCAGGCCTCTCGAGATACCCCCACAGCAGTAATAATGTACAAATATTAAGTGGATGTGTTAGTGTTTTGTTGATGCGTTGTGGTTGCTAAATCTCCCTAATGTCTGTCCCAGCAAACATACTGCTCCTAGCTGCTCCTAGCTGCTCCTAGCTGCTCCTAGCTGCTCCTAGCTGCTCCTAGCTGCTCCTAGCTGCTCCTAGCTGCTCCTAGCTGCTCCTAGCTGCTCCTAGCTGCTCCTAGCTGCTCCTAGCTGCTCCTAGCTGCTCCTAGCTGCTCCTAGCTGCTCCTAGCTGCTCCTAGCTGCTCCTAGCTGCTCCTAGCTGCTCCTAGCTGCTCCTAGCTGCCCCTAGCTGCTCCTAGCTGCCCCTAGCTGCTCCTAGCTGCTCCTAGCTGCTCCTAGCTGCTCCTAGCCGCTCCTAGCTGCTCCTAGCTGCTCAGCTATTGGTTGCACATCACTACCTGGTATTGTACTATTGTAATATTCACCTCATTGCAATCAACATGTCTCATTATAATTGTTACATCTCTAGGGTGACCTCAGGTGACCTGTGTGAGCAACTCACGAGTCACTCCAGGCTGGGTATTCCCACAACCTGCTCCATGTGTTCACTTCTCATACATAGAGTTACTCATAGAGTTACCCCAGTCTTCACCTCCTGCCCCAATGTGTCAACCCCTCTTCCTCCCCTTCTTTACCCCAAGCCCCCTTCCTCCTCCCCCACCTTCTCCTTCTCCAGCTCCCTGCCCTCCTTCTCTCTACCTGCTCCTCCTCCTTCACCTCTGTCTCTGCCTGCTCCTCATGCTCTTGCTCCTCCTGCTCCTCCTGCTCCTCCTGCTCCTCCTGCTCCTCCTCCTGCTCCTCCTCCTGTTCCTCCTGCTCCTCCACCACTCCTTCTATACAACCTCCTCCACTATCACCTCCGATTCTGCTACTTCCTTCATCTCTCCAACTCACCACCGCCTTCTCCTCCACCATCTCGTCCTCTTCCACAACCTCCTCCACCACCTCCTTCTCTTACACAACCTCCTCCACCACCACCTCCACTTCTGCTACCTCCTGCACCCGACACCTCCTCCTTCACCACCATCACCTCCACCTCCACCTCCAGCTCCACCTCCAGCTCCCCCCCCCCCCTCTAGGCCAATACTCTAGTCCCTTTAGGAGACCGCATCAAATTACTCTCAGCCAAACTTCATCTAGTGGCCATTATCTAGGACAGGTGAGGTTCATTTGTCCTTGTTTAAGGACTCCTATATATTCATGGAAGCCACATCGCATCCTGGGAGAATATCACGTGACTGACTGCTCCCCTGCGACCTGCTCCTAGTGCTCTGAGCTGCAGGCTTCCCTTTACTCCCTCTCCCTGTCGAGCTCTCTCTGTCATCTCCTCTCACTATCTCTGCCTCTTCTCTCTATCTCTGCCTTTTCTTTCTCTTATCTCCTCTCACTATCTATGCCTCTTCTCTCTATCTCTGCCTCGGCTCTCACACTCTTCTCTCTATCTCTGCCTCGGCTCTCACACTCTTCTCTCTAACTCTTCCTCCTCTCTCACACTATTCTCTGTTTCTTTCTGTGTCCTCTTTCACACTCCTTTCTTTCCCTGCCTTCTCTCTCTCACTCATATCTCTCTCACTCTCTCTCTTGGCTTCCCTCTCTCTGCCTCCTCGCTCTTTCCTGTCTCTCACAAGCCTCCCTTAGCTCTCCACTCTCTCTAACACTCCTATTTCTCTTTCTGCCTCCTCTCTCTTACTCCTCTTTCTGTTACATCTCCCCTCATTTCCTTCACTCTCCCCTGCATCTCTCCCTCTTCTCGCTCTCTCCCTTCACTCTCCCCTCTGACTCTCTTTCCTCTCTCTCCCTCTCCTCCCCTCTCTCCCTTCACTGTTCCCTCTCACTCTCTCTCCTCTCTCTTCCCTCACGCTCTCTTCACTCACTCTTCTTGCTCTCTCCCTTCATTCTCTCTTATCCCTCTCTCTCCTCTCTCTCTCTCCTCGCTCCTCTCTCCCGCTCCTCGCTCCTCTCTCTCCTCTCTCTTCCCCCACGCTCTCTTCACTCACTCTTCTTGCTCTCTCCCTTCACTCTCTCTTATCCCTCTCTCTCCTCTCTCTCTCCTCGCTCCTCTCTCCTCTCTCCCACTCCTCGCTCCTCTCTCCCGCTCCTCGCTCCTCTCTCCCGCTCCTCGCTCCTCTCTCCCGCTCCTCGCTCCTCTCTCCCGCTCCTCGCCCAAACTAAAAGATCTGAAGTAAGAACCATGCCACATGGCCGGAAGTGAAAAGTGTTATTGTAACCACCGGAAGTAGAACTCTTCTGTACTTTTCTCCTCCAACTTCCTCTCAAAGAAGACCAATTCATCACATGGCGGCCGCAGTGGATTGTGGTTAACCGGAAGTGATGTAGGAATTATGCAGCTCACTACTACAGCCTTCTATTGGGTGAAGGATGAAGATTGGTCTCGTGGTCAATCACGTGATTGATCACATGATGGATGACGTCACTATGGGCATTCACAGAGTGCTTTGATTGGATCAAGCCAGGTGATGAGCGATGATAGAGGATGATAGCCCTTATATCGCCATATAACACATCGGTAGCATGACTCAGCTATTTCTCTCTGTCAGGCCAAAGAAAGCAATAGGTGTGTTTCCACTGTATGACTACCTACCTAGAAAAACTTACCTCACCGAAAAATAGTTTTGACCTTCCCCACTTTTTAAAAATAATTAAAGCAGGAAAACAAGTCTTAAAATGTACAATTTCATGTTTAAAACAGCTACTATTATGAAATTGATTTTGTGTCCCTTCCTCGATGGTCGTTCTCTAAAAAGCACTGTTAAAAAAATATATATCACCATCCTACCTAGTTTTCATCTCGATAAACCAAAAACAGACCTATTTTATGTTTGGCCTGAGCATATTACCCATGGAGAGTGTAGATTTGATCCACTAGGGGGCGGCAGGGTAGATTATAGAGGGCGGCTGCCAGACAGCCAGCCAATCAAACGCCCGACTTGGTCTAAGTGAACAGCAGCAGTAAGACCACGTGACTGCCGTTATTCACGTTGCCTTTGGGAACTGCGCAACATCCTTCATAACAATTGACAAAACACTTTCTTCCTGCCCCAGGTTCTGGTATCATATTATGAAGGACAGTGTTAGAATAACTCGATGACCAGAATACTTCCCTATTTCTGAACGTTATATTCCCCTTATTATCGCCTCAAAATGGCGGCTATACAATAGCAATGCAGCTCCCTGAGGGCTGTTGCACAAGGCCTGTTTGTTGCATATTGGTGGCTGTTCATAACCTTTCTGTTGCTCGTTGAAATTTGTAGAAATTCCTGCTCTTTTGTTTCCTTAAGAACGAGAACCTGCTGCACAACCCATAGCTGCTCGTTGGTGGAACATAGACAAACTTAGGAACACCCTCAAAGTCTTTTAAACATTGATTGTGCAAGAGAGGGTTAATGGTGGCTAGTCCTACTCGTCCGTAGGCACCAACGAGAACGGAATCCCGTCCGTTTGTTGAATGTCCTTTGTGCAACACGCCCCCCCCCCCCCCCCCACACACACACACCTCTGGTCTGTGTTTCTATAACACAGCTATGGCTACTGGTACAGTACTGTGGGGCCATGTATAATCACTATTTGGTTCAGATTTTCAGAAAATGTACAATTAAAATTCGCCAATCTTCTCAAGTAACCCAAATTTCAGACGAAAATAAAGTTCAAAATACACTTCAACCTAACCAAACAGATTGCTAGAATCAATGCAATGCCAAATATACTCGAATTTACCTAGTATTGACCAAATTGCAACCTAATTTAGCAGAATTAACTAAATGTGTACCGCTGCCAATTGTATATTTTCTGAAAATCTGACCCATTTATATGTACTAAGTATTTGTATTACTTATTATAGCAGATACATACATTGTAAAGAGAAAGGGATCTTCTGTCTACACAACTCGTTGTTCAGGATCCCTCCATTATATTGAACTACATCCCATGGGTTAAAACAATTTTATCTTAAATATTGAATAAAGTTAATAATGGAGAATTACAAACAATGTATTTGGCTTGAATAATGTCTGATTCAGCTATCTCGATACGATCATTACAAACACCATAACTATTCAATTCAATTCAATTCAGAGATTATTTTATTTGCTGATGGTATTACAAAACAGGTAGTTCAATGTCTGGTCACAGGGACAGGCCCCTGAGACCAGTTCTTCCAGAGAGTGCCTATTATTATAGACATCAAGATTTGTATATATAATTCACTGAACATTATGTTCCCTAAATAAGTAAATCTTAGACACTAGTGACTCGACAAGAACTCAACCAAATGAAAAGATTTAGGAATTGCATGTTACTCATTATTCCGCTCTTTGTGTTGGGCATATGGGTCAGATTTTCAGAAAATGTACAATTGGCAGCTGTACACATTTAGAAGATGTTGACAAATTAGGATGAAAAAGGAAGAATACTGGGTATATCTGGGTATATTTGTCATCGTGTTGATTTAAAGTATCTGTTTTGCTATGTTAAACTATGTTTTTGAAGCTCATTTTAGTCTTAAATCTGGGTTATTTGAGAGGATTGGTTGAAGTGAATTGTACATCTTCTGAAGATGTCACCCATATATGTGTTGTGCAATGTACTACATACATCGTATGACAACTGTTTTGTCTCTAGACTGACAGCGTCTCCTGATACAAACATTGTTGTGACAAATGGTTGTCACGCCAACATATGCCTGTGCACGCTATAACATGGAATAACATAACAGGTCAGATTTTCAGAAAATGTACAATTGGCAATTCTGCTTAATTAGGGTCCAATTTGGTCCATACTAGGTACATTCGAGTATATTCGGCATTGCATTGTTTGTTTGTTTAAGTGTTATTCATCTATAAGTGATTGCATCAGCCGGTCTCCTCCGTTTAGCTTTGGAGATTTACATGCCGTGCATTGATTCTAGCAATCTGTTTGGTTAGGGTGAACTGTATTTTGAAGTTTTTTTTCGTCTGAAATGTATTTATGATGATTGGCGAAGGTGAATTGTACATTTTCTGAAAATCTGACCCATATACATCTGTGCAGTGTTGACAGTTCACTCGGGTTTGAAGAAGCCTCACCAGGAGTGCTGCCAAACCAGCTTAAAGAAATCGTACAAATGCTTCTTGTGGAGCATATGTCATATGTTACAGGAGGATTTTGAGATATTATTATATTTGAAGAGATGAAATCAAGCCGGTTCCAATGATGGTAAACATGAAGGACATCTAATTAGCATTTGATATATTAATCTTTGCCATAATCCTGGGTGGCCACCGACATTTACTAGTAAATTAACTAGATATACTCTGTAAACTTTTTTTTTTATATTTAGGATGTTTGTACAGCAAGTCAAACAATACAGTGAAACATAATTGTGACGTAGGCTCACGGCTTTAGTTCATATACAAATTGCCATGGTTATTCTGCCCACTGCTGTGTCTAGCTAGACGCCTAGAAGTGAAAACAATCCAAGAAATACATCTTGTGAATAAATCATTTTGGAAAAAATAATGTTTGCAACTTGTGACATATTTCCCTGAAACATTTCACATATACATATTTAGTATATGCGCATTCCATATGAGAGGTGCTATAAGTGGGGTGTTATATGAGAGGTGCTATAAGCGGGGTGTTATATGAGAGGTGCTATAAGTGGCGTGCTATATGAGAGGTGCTATAAGTGGCGTGCTATATGAGAGGTGCTATAAGTGGGGTGCTATATCAGAGGTGCTATAAGTGGGTTGCTATATCAGAGGTGCTATAAGTGGCGTGCTATATGAGAGGTGCTATAAGTGGCGTGCTATATGAGAGGTGCTATAAGTGGCGTGCTATATGAGAGGTGCTATAAGTGGGGTGCTATATGAGAGGTGCTATAAGTGGCGTGCTATATGAGAGGTGCTATAAGTGGCGTGCTATATGAGAGGTGCTATAAGTGGCGTGCTATATGAGAGGTGCTATAAGTGGCGTGCTATATGAGAGGTGCTATAAGTGGCGTGCTATATGAGAGGTGCTATAAGTGGGGTGCTATATGAGAGGTGCTATAAGTGGGGTGCTATATGAGAGGTGCTATAAGTGGGGTGCTATATGAGAGGTGCTATAAGTGGGGTGCTATATGAGAGGTGCTATAAGTGGGGTGCTATATGAGAGGTGCTATAAGTGGCGTGCTATATGAGAGGTGCTATAAGTGGCGTGCTATATGAGAGGTGCTATAAGTGGCGTGCTATATGAGAGGTGCTATAAGTGGCGTGCTATATGAGAGGTGCTATAAGTGGGGTGCTATATGAGAGGTGCTATAAGTGGGGTGCTATATGAGAGGTGCTATAAGTGGGGTGCTATATGACAGGTGCTATAAGTGGGGTGCTATATGACAGGTGCTATAAGTGGGGTGCTATATGAGAGGTGCTATAAGTGGGGTGCTATATGAGAGGTGCTATAAGTGGGTGCTATATGAGAGGTGCTATAAGTGGGTGCTATATGAGAGGTGCTATAAGTGGCGTGCTATATGAGAGGTGCTATAAGTGGGGTGCTATATGAGAGCTGCTATAAGTGGGGTGCTATATGAGAGCTGCTATAAGTGGGGTGCTATATGAGAGGTGCTATAAGTGGGGTGCTATATGAGAGGTGCTATAAGTGGGTGCTATATGAGAGGTGCTATAAGTGGGTGCTATATGAGAGGTGCTATAAGTGGGGTGTTATATGAGAGGTGCTATAAGTGGGGTGCTATATGAGAGCTGCTATAAGTGGGGTGCTATATGAGAGCTGCTATAAGTGGGGTGCTATATGAGAGGTGCTATAAGTGGGGTGCTATATGAGAGCTGCTATAAGTGGGGTGCTATATGAGAGGTGCTATAAGTGGCGTGCTATATGAGAGCTGCTATAAGTGGGGTGCTATATGAGAGGTGCTATAAGTGGGGTGCTATATGAGAGGTGCTATAAGTGGGGTGCTATATGAGAGCTGCTATAAGTGGGGTGCTATAACAATATTAATAATATAGCACACATACTATATGAACTTCTCCCTCACCAAGTTGGCTACTTTTTTCAGATTTAAACATAAGTTTTATGCCCATATAATAAAGGCGGAGTTCAACCTCTGCATGAAATAGTTAATAATTAAGTATGACGTAGAGTGAAGTGAATTATAATAATACCATTTAGATAATAATGATAATTTAGTTGTGCACAATTTAATGGATAGCTCAGGATGTACGTTTCTGCAAACATAATCAAAGGTCTCTGATTCCTGGTGTCATATTCCTTCATAATGTATGTTGCCTGTATGTGGGTCATATCTTTAGAAAATGTACAATTAGCAGCTCTAGACATTTAGGAAATTCTACTAGATTTGGCTGAAAAATGATGAATATTGGTATATTTGAGTATATTTGGTATCGCATTGATTTAAATTATCAGTTCTATTAAGTTGAACTGCATTTTGAAGTTCATTTTTGTCTTAAATGTGGTTTATTTGAGAGGATTGGTGAAGGCAAATCGTACATTTTCTGAAAATCTGACTCATACATGGCTACAGCTATTGACTGAGGAGAGTGTAATTATATTATTGATTGTGAGTGTTTTATAATTAAAGCAGAGAGGCCAATCAAAGAGTATTCAGGAGCATCCCTTCAAATTATAATTTATAATTCCTTTGTGTTATGAGATGATTGTATGAATTATCTTTGGATAAACTATTATTATAATTGTTACACTAGACGAATGGCAACACTTCCGCTTTTCGCAGGAAAAGAGGCAAAAATGACTCCTATAGACCACAAAAACCGTTGCAACCCCCATAATCGTTTTTCGCTTAGCGTCTACTGACTCCTCTACTTATTGGCTCGTTCTCCTTTTTTTTCCCGGTGACAAACATTTTCAGTTATTAAAATCGTCCTAGATACCATTTCTGTACACTTTAGTTCAGGCAGATTTGTCCCATCGCTCTCACTCGATAAACAGTGTCTGTAAATATAGGAGCTAATTTTCCAGTCGGCATCGACATTCAGCCATTCCCACCGTCGTGTTCACACGCATTTTGGTTCCGAGACAAACCGCTCCGGCGGTACCGTCTGCAACACTTCCGTAGTTACATCAACTGACACCAGGGGCGCTGTTCACTCAGTCAGTGAACAGCGCCGAGGCCCACGGGTGGGGTGGGTTGGGGTGGAGAAAGAGACGGCTGGGTTTGGGTAGTTCATCGGCAACTGTTTTTCTTTATGCATATAACCAAACACTAACCATAGCAAACCCTATACAAATCGTAATATCTAGCGGCTAAAATTTCTGGACCAGACAGTATGTAATTATAAAGCTTTGACTCCTACACAATCTGTAAACTGTATAAAAGTAAAGAACAGGAATTAAGGATATGGAGGAAGACAGGGTAACTCCTATCCACTACTACCTAACACTGGTATATGCCATATGTTTAACTTCCTAAATGAAAATCTGACTAAAAAAACTAAAAAAATTATGTTTGTGAAATGTTTATATGAATTATCTTCTTCTGGGAGGTGGGTGAGTAATTCAAGCATAGTGGTATGAAGGCGGGTCCCTAATGGTCAAATGTCCAGTTGGTCACGCTGACCACAAGGTCCAGTAGTTGAAAAGTATGGAAGACCGGAATGGGTAGTAAAGAACTCGGGCTTCCGATACCGGTCCAGTCCGGTCCTGGCCCGGCCCGGCCCCGGTCAAGACCAGACCCGGTATATTAAGAAACAATATATCGTCATATTTAATGCATAGCGACACATTAAAATTAAAAAAATCGGGTAAATTAATATCGGGACCGGACCGGCAACAGACCGGGACGTCTATGACCGGGACTCCGATGACCGCGGCTCCGATGACCGGGATTCCGATGACCGGGGCTCCGATGACCGGTACAACACCGGGTCGGTATCGGCCGATGACCGGGGTAAAATTTTCTCGGAGCCCCGGTCATAATTTCCCGGTCATCGGAACTCAACACTATTTATGAATAGGCTCATAAGGTATATCAATGATTTTCAACACAAGAGAACATTATGTTTGCAATACAAAACAGGAATAACTAAATAAATATAATAATGAAATAAGCACAAACTTGAACATAAATAGAGAAATATGTAATAACCATCATGGTTAAAGTCCGGATTAAATAATATGAATGGTTAATTAACAATAAATTAATCGCATAATATAAATTACAAATATCGTCATGGGTTGCAATGTAGACCCCAAGTGGCGTCCGGAGGTACTACCCGCAGGGCCGTAACCAGCCTTCCAAGGGGGGTTGACCCCCCCCCCCTGCCACTCCTAGGTCAGTGGTCCCCCCAATAAGAATGAATTAATATCTAAAAAAAGGAGAAAAAAATCCCTTAACCCTGCCCACTTCTGCATGTAGGCCTACTCAAAAATCAATGCAATATCAGATGTTCCCACTCAATTGGTTGTCTTTAAAATAGGGTAGAACAAATGCATGTGTATGGGGTGTCGGGGTTTAACCTCACCCCACACCCACTTGATGGGGCAATCATGGTTACTCAGCTAGAGGGGACTGGGGCGTTCGCCCCCCCCCCCCCCCATCTCCTCCCCTCCACCTCAGCTGGCTATTTAGGCTACACCTAAGCGTTGTTAATTGTACTCCAATTTGATTCTAAGAACGTTATTTCTGCAAAAGAACATTAAGAATATCTCTTATTGAAATCCTGAAAATAATGGGTTGATCATATGTATAGTAAGGCCCTACTAGAAAACTTGAGTCTGACATGCATGGAAATGTGGCTTTAGGTACTTCCATACCACTACAACATCTGGGGGGGGGAACTATAGGAGTTGAGTATATTTTCTGTAATTCAACCTCAAAGATGGGATTGATTTGGAGCCAATTGTACATTTCTAGGCGACCTGACCCATATATATATCTACTTCGAAGTTCATCCTATAGAGTATTTTAGCTACTTTACCAACGATTAGAAATAGAGGTACAATTAATGGCTCAATAATCATATGGTATTGGGAAAGTAAAATACATATATCGGGTTATTTAATACAATTTAAATTGTGTAAAAAGCTTAAGTAGTTTTTGAGTAATGAGCATAAGTATTCGGACACAATTTTAGACATTATTTCGGCGAATAGCTCATCCTATAGAGTATATTTTATAGCTACTTTACCAACGATTGGAAATAGAGCTACAAATAATTGCGCAATAACCATATAAAATTAGGAAAGTCAAATAGATATGTTGGGGTATTTAATACAAGTTAAATTGTGTAAAAAGCTTAAATAGTTTTTGAGTAATGAGCATAAGTATTCGGACATAATTTTAGACATTAGTTGACCGGTCATCGGAGCCCCGGTCATCGGGGCCCCGGTAATTAAAGCCCCGGTCCGGTACCGGTCCGGTCCCGGTCCGATCCCGACCTCAGTAACCGACCTCGGTACCGAGATCTTTACTACCCATTCCGGTCTTCCATAGAAAATTGATAAATATCTGAGTATATTCTTTATTACACACATTAGCAGTTAGAAATGTGCAGTTTGGGGGTGCAGTTTGGTTGATCCGAACTGTTCATGTGAACAGTTCGGCCAAAGATGCAATCACATTGGTGCAGTGTAGGCCAGATGACGTCTTCCCAACCGCGTAACTTAGGTCTACAAATTGTGGTGAATCAAGCCTCCGCAAGCTAAACCATAGGCTAAACAAGTTAAATTTACTTTTTAACATCCAAATAGAGTGTGTAATAAATAGCAAATCTCAGACTCGACTCATCACAAAACGGGACTTCCTTTGGGGCTTGTCCCATTTTCTGATGGGTCTCAATCAGTTTGAACCCTCCATCGTGCCATTTGTTATAAGTATTGTATTCATTCAATAAATCTGTCTGGTTATATTAAATTGTATTTTGAACCTGATTTTCTTTAATTTGCAGTACACCAGAACTATGTGGGGAGTGACGGGGAGAAGGACCCTTTCCTTCTCTCTGTGGTCGTCACTGATGCCAACAACCACAACGTGCCCCAGTACCGGGCCATCTTATGGCGGAAAACTGTAAGTAATGTGATGTGGCTTTAACCTTCTGTTCTTTAGCATCTTATTCATATCACAAGTTAACAACAAAATAACAAGGTAAATCACAAGTTTGTAACTATGCTAATAATGTAAACACTATGTTAATAATGTAAACACTATGTTAATAAGGTAAAAACTATGTTAATAATGTAAAAACTATGTTAATAAGGTAAACACTATGTTAGTAATGTAAAAACTATGTTGATAATGTAAAAACTATGTTAATAATGTAAAAACTTTGTTAATAATGTACAAACTATGTTACTAATGTAAACACTATGTTAATAATGTAAAAACTATGTTAATTACTATGTTAATAATGTAAAAACTATGTTAATAATGTAAAAACTATGTTAATATTGTAAAAACTATGTTAATAATGTAAAAACTATGTTAATAATGTAAACACTATGTTAATAATGTAAAAACTATGTTAATAATGTAAAAACGTAAATAATGTAAAAACTATGTTAATATTGTAAAAACTATGTTAATAATGTAAAAACTATGTTAATAATGTAAAAACTATGTTAATAATGTAAACACGTAAATAATGTAAAAACTATGTTAATAATGTAAAAACTATGTTAATAATGTAAAAACGTCAACTCGAAGTTGACATGTTTAAGCTTATGTTGCTGCACTGAGTGGTTTACAGCCATTAACCATAGCTTTGGACACTCATGGACGCATCTGTAAACCATACTATGCATCAGATAAGCTCTTGCATATCAACCTTTCATTGCATTTCGTCTAAATATCAACTCACTCTAAGAAATTACTCTTACAGTGAATAGATAGAGCATCACATTAGAGGACATTGAGTCAAAATTAATACAAAGTTACCTTTTTAGCTCCTCTGCTTCTCTACTACTAGAAGAAATTGGAAGAATATTGGGAGTATATTGATGACTGGGGATGTTTTGACATGCAATAATTCTTGTCACGTGATGTTTTCATGGTTTAGTTTAGTAATATGTGTGTTTGTGTATTTGTCCACCAGGGGAATGAGAAGCGCTGCCTGCCTTACAACCCAAACAAGCCCCTAACGGTGAAGAGTATACTAAGGTACGTAGTCTACCCCTGGCTATATATGTTGTCACAACCAGCAGGCCATGTCCTGTCAGCTCTTATCTACATGTCGGTTGGTATCTCTAGTCTCTCATCTCCTCTTTCTCCTCTCTCTATCCCTTTCTCCCTCCTGTTTCTCCTCCCTCTCCTCACTCTCTCCCCTCTCTCTCCTCTCTCCCTCCTGTCTCTCCTCCCTCTCCTCTCTCTCCCTCCCTCTCTCCTCTCTCTCCCTCCCTCTCCTCTCTCTCTCCTCTCTGTATTCTCTCTCTCCTCTCTTCTATCTCTCCTCTCCCCTTTCCCTCCACTCTCTCTCTCCTCTCTCCCTTCTCTCTCCCCTCTCTCTCCTCTCTCCACTCTGTATCCCTTCTCTTTCTTCTCCCTTCAATATACCCTATACCTCCTCTTTCCCCTCTCTGCCCTCCCCTCTCCAATCTCTCCTCTCTCTTCTCTATCCCCTCTCTCCTCTCTCTTCTCTCTCTTCTCTCTCTCTCCTCTCTCTTCTCTCTCTCCTCTCTCCCTCTCTCTCCCTCTCCTCTCTCATCTCTCTCCTCTCTCTTTCCTCTCACTCCTCTCTCTTCTCTCTCTCCTCTACCTTCTCTATCTCCTCTCTCTCCTCTCTCTCCTCTCTCTCCTCTCTCTCCTCTCTCTCCTCCCTCTCCTCTCTCTCCTCTCTCCCCTCTCTCTCTCTCTTCTCTCTCTCCTCTACCTTCTCTATCTCCTCTCTTCTATCTTGCTCTCACTTTTTGGCATTAAATTTGTCCCTTTACTACAATAAACCTATACCGGAAACATCGACACACACTCCAACAAAGCACACTAGGTGTCTCTGTATGTTGGCTTCCTGTCACGTGATGAGGTCACGTGTTCCCATACAATGGCCGTGTTGACATGGTTACTATGTTACAATGGAAACCAAGGATGTTACAATGAGAAATGGGGAAGTGGGGAAGTGGGGCAAAGACGGTGTGGAGATGTGAGGGCAATAACGGTAACAACATGTATAGAAAGGAACTCACTTTACACGCATTATATCAAACAGAGACATGAAAACTGTCAACAACTTAGACATTTAAATGTTCCTTTAAATTAGTAAACTCAATGTCCTGATATAGCATTAGTTTATACATGTATAAATGTATTGATGATGAGGTGTGAAAGCTTAAGGTGTATCATTCCTTGTTGGCTCGAGTAGCTCGGCTGGAACACACAGCAGGTGTTGTAGACATCATGAGGTCTAAACTTGAGTCACTCATGTGAAATAGTATGGTCTACTGTGTGTATTGACCGATGTGTTCAACTATTACTAACTTGTAATGTATTCATTGACCCTTGGTAAAAGTTAAACGTATATATTTTGAAACTATTGCGGTAACAGAAATAGATGGGATCTTTATGAGTCCACATAATCTGGCGCATATGTCCCGAGTTGTCTGTGAGCCAAAGTATGAAGTGTGGTAGCGCTGAGTGCTTCCTCGAGGACCACAATGGCATATGCCCCAGATTATGCGTTAAGTGTTAATACTGGTATGTCTCCACTCAACAACACGACACGTCCTAATACACAGACATTGAGCACTGTCCACGGTTTGTCCCATTAACACTGCATCCAAGCCTATTACCACACAACAACGCTCACCAAACTACTCATATCAACACATATAGAACTGAATTAATCGACCTTCTGCTGCTGGTGCGTGTTTAGTATGTGTTTATTTTCAAGAACATATATAATCGAAACGGCTGAGAGAAAGTTAAATAGAGATGTTGATTTTTATTAAACCCTGCAACCGGACAAAATCATCCCAAATCCTTATCAAATAACATTTAGATGAGCTTGACAAGAACAGAACCAAACCGTGATAAAATGTGATGTGTTTTAGGAAAATGAGTCACGAGTCGCAAAATATGGATTTTGAGATATCAGCATATTTGAAAAGATGAGACCAACCCGATTCCAATGAATGTAAACATTAAGGACATCTAATAATCTAATCTAATAATTACTAGTAAAGTAGCTAAATAAACTCAATGGGATCATCTAAAAACGCATTGATATTATGAATAAACAGTCTTGAAATTTGGTAGATGTATTCATTTAACCTTAAGGACTAGACACTCCAAAAATGAAAATATTCCAACAAAGAGATCTTGTTAGTAAACGACTGAAAAACACCAATTTTGCGACTTGTGGCTCATTTTCCAGAAACGGATCACAAATACAGTTCAACATAACCAGACAGATTTATTGAATGAACACAATACAGAATGCACTAAGATATATACTAATATATTTATCAATTTTAACTCTAATTTAGCAGAATTTGAGAGATGTGCAGAACTGTAGATTGGACACTTTCTGAAAATACTTCAATCCTCCATTCTCCTGATGATTGCGGTAAATATAAAATATGTGCATGATACTGATAACTTTCCTCTTGTTGTTTGCAGCCACTTTAACTACGAGAAATTAGAAAAAGGACCAAAGGAAATCTTCAACCCTGAGATTCAGAAGGAGTTATTATTGTTAGAGGAACAGGAGGTGAGTCAATACTTGTACATGGGAAACAGGGGTGATGTGTTTCAGGAAAATGAGTCATAAGTCGCAAAAAATAGATTTTGAGATACCATTATATTTGAAAAGATGAGATCAAGCCGATTCCAATGATAGTAAATAATCCAATAAGTATTTCTAGATTTTAAGTTTGATATTTTCGTTTTTGAAAAAAAAAGTTTCCAATATTTCTGGGAGTCACTAAACAGTAAAGTAACTATATGTAGTCCATATGGGGACCTTTAAAACGAAAGGATATATTACATAGATTGTCCTGATATTTGATACATCGATTGACATAACCATGAGTGACCGACCCTCCAAAAATCAGAACATTCCAATAATGGGATCTTGTGAGAAAAACACCTTGAAAAATATCAATTTTGCGACTTATGACTCATTTTCCTGAAACACATCACAGGGGGAGAAGTGAAAGTGTAAGTCTGTGATGTGTTCCAGGAAAATGAGTCACAAGTCACGAAATTGATATTTTTCAAACGGTTCTTATGACAAGATATCTTTATTGAAATGTTCTGATATTTAGAGGGTAAAGCACTCATAGTCATATGAATCTGGGTAACACATTTCGGGACATTGTATTAAATATATCCATGCGTTTTGAAGGCCTTTGTATGGAGTAATTTAATTAGTTACTTTACTGGTAATTACCCATCCAGAAACATTGCAAACTTGTCTGTCAAAAATCAAAATATCAAACTTAAAAACATAGAATCACTCATTAGTGATCCTAGTGTTTACTATCGTTGGAATCAGCTTGATCTCCTCTTTTCAAATATGGTAAAATAAAAAATTCATATTTTGCGACTTATGACTGAATTTCCTAAAACAGATCACAATTAATACATTTCCTACACAAAAATCTCTTTATTTAGTCAGGGAATATAATGAGAGAAAAGGCTAATCTGTGAACAAATTCCTTACCAAGAAATGTCTTCACCAATGTGTTGGTAAAGGTGTCTCACAACTGATTGAAAAACTTTTAAATTCAACTCTCGTAGGAAAACCTGTGACTGCCGAAAACAAAAATGGCCGCCAATAAAACATTGAAACTCCATAACTTTGGGTAGAATAAACATGTAATCAAGTGTGAATACAGTTTGTCTATGTTTTAAGGCATGGGGAATCCATTGGAATATGGAAAAGGTTCAATAACACAACACCTTTATTTTATATTTCTCTAATTTGACCTCATCTTTTTTATTACCCTCATAATCTCTCTCTCCTCTCTTCTATCTCTCCTCTCCCCTTTCCCTCCACTCTCTCTCTCCTCTCTCCCTTCTCTCTCCCCTATCTCTCCTCGAAGAGAAGAGAGAGAAGAGAGAGAGGAGAGAGAGGGGATAGAGAAGAGAGAGGAGAGATTGGAGAGGGCAGAGAGGGCAGAGAGGGCAGAGAGGGGAAAGAGGAGGTATAGGGTATATTGAAGGGAGAAGAAAGAGAAGGGATACAGAGTGGAGAGAGGAGAGATATATATCCAAGCCCAACCTATAGAGTATATTCAGCTACTTTACTAGTAATTGTCCACCCAGAAATATTGCAAACTTTGTTTTAAAATTATTATTGGGTGTTCTAGTGTTTACCATCATTAGAATCGACTTAATCTCATCTTTTCAAATATGGTGAGGAATAAGTTAATGAAGGCCATCATTAACTTGGTGTTGGCTACTAGCCACTTGTAAGGTACAACAAGTCCCGGCGCCATATTTCTTTCTCACTAGTTTTGGCACCGTTTCCGGTGTGAAAAACACTCGCAGCCAGCAGGATTCGAACCTGCGCGGGGAGACCCCATTGGATTTCGAGTCCAACGCCTTAACCACTCGGCCATGACTGCTGCTGGGAGCAGGACTGGCTAAAAGTCAAGTACATGGCATTGATTGATTGATATCTTAAGTCTGTTGAGACAGTGTAGCACTATATTATATGAGTTTATTCTCTGTGTACAAAGGTACGGAAACTCATTAAAGCTAAATAATAATGACACTAGTGACAGTTAATGGGCATGTCTTGTGGGCTTGTCTTGTGAAATCATTAGTATATTCATTATACGCGCATGCTATATGAGAAGTGCTATAAGTGGGGTGCTATAAAAATAGTCATATAGGACACGTCCTATATGAATGTAGTTGTCTAAAAATAGCTCTGTTGTTATGCTTCGCAGAGCTTTGGCTCTCCGCGAAGGATGTAAACAAATCCGCGCGATCTGTAATCCACCCGTGATTCTGGTACTATGATTAGAGAAATACATAATAAAAATTCCATCATTAAATAGAGCATTAAATTCTCTATTGAATGATATAAGTTTTATTAATGTAGCTCAAGAAATGGCTGCGATATGAACGTTTTAAGTCAACAATATAACTTGGCTAATAACAGGGCTGTCAGCGGGGCTGTCAGTGGGGCTGTCAGCGGGGCAGTGGGGCTCTCTGAGACTTCTTTAATATTTTTCAGTGATATCTGATAACATATGATCATATTTTATGCACATATAATAAATATAGAATGAAACTCGCCGGCAAAAATTTGTTGATTCGTCCACATAAGCACTCTGCCTATGGCATCGTGCGTATGTGGACGAATCTCGTCCTATAAATTTTGTATTATTGCCGGCTCGTCCCATTCTCTCTATATATATAATGTATTTATGTAACATACTTACCTATACCCAACAAACACTCCGTAATTTGACATCTTACATCATGTTACATGAGGGGCAAAGTGGCAATCTCTACACATTTATTGTATCCAAGATCATGTCATGTAAATCACTTACACTTTATAAGCTCCATATGTACAAGTGACAAAGTGATTATTAATCATTAATTCAATCATCTATGTACTTCTTGTGCACAAATGTAACCACCATATACATTTGAAGCTGTACATATTTTGAAACTGGAGCAAGTTAAAAACCCAGAGGAAGGAACTTGATATACCCAGTATGAATAAAACTATCAAAAATGACTATTTATGATTATTCTAGCATAGAATAGGTTCATGTATAACGGCTATCATGAAAGGTACTTATGGTTAATGCCCCATCTACACAGCTGCAAATTATAAAACTGGTGCAAATCTGGCCTTTATGATCATTTCCATGTGAAATCATAGAAATTGTGTGTGAATCGCAGGGAGCTTGTGTGATTTCAGAAATAATGCTCTGTGATTTGAGTTTTATTCCCTACAAATGTACATGTGCGATTTCAGTTGCAAACTGTGAAAATAGCAGGTCTGGGTTCACAGCAGTTGTGCGATTTAGATCACTTCAAATTATAAGGAAATTGAGGGAGAGAAGACCAAAAATATTTTTATGAGATGTACTTGCGACGTTTTGAAAAAACGTAGAAAATTAAATTTATAATCACAAGATCTTAACATACTTGAGACGATATGTTTGGGCATGTTATGTGAAAAAACCACTATGATTCACCAATAGTTTGTGAAGATACACCTGTTCAAACATACCTGCAATCACCTGCGAATTTTGGATATTTCCGATTTTCGCATGACCTCCTGCGATTAGTCGTGGACAGTAATGCCCCGCCTACACAGGGGCGAATTCAAAAACTGGTGCGAATCTGGCACTTGCGATCGTTTGCATGTGAAATCGTAGAAATCCTGTGCGAATCGGCAGGGAGCTTGTGCGATTTCAGAAATAATGCTCTGCGATTTGGCTTTTTAGTCTCTACACATGTGCGATTTCAAGTGCAAACTGATGTGAAATTGCAGGTCTGTATTCGCAGCAGATGTGCGATTTGGATCACTTAAAATTATAAGAAAAATGAGGGAGAGAAGACCGAAAATATTTTTTGAGGTGTACTTGCGACTATTTGAAAAAAGGGGGTAAAAATCAATTTATAATCTCAAATTTTTAACATGCTTGAGACAACATGTCTGTGCATGTTCTGTAAAAAAACTCGTTATGATTCATCCACAATCCGTTAAGATACACCTGTTCAAACATACCTGCAATCACATGCGAATTTCGGATATTTCCGAAATTCGCATGACCTCCTGCGATTAGTCTTGGACAGTGACAGAGGTGTACGAATTGTCGTGGCTAGCCCTACACATATGCGAATCCTTGTAGAAGTATGTGCGATTCCATTTGAAATCGCATCAACTGAGATTTTTCACATGCGATTTGGGTTATTTCACATGCGATCTGGCATATCTGAAATCGCACATGAATTTGCATGTGTGTGGGGCAATTTTTGCTCCTGCGATTAGTCGTAGGATTCTGCAAATGGTCGCCTTTGTCCCTACATAGGGGCGATTTAGTTTTAAACATCAATGCGATTTCGTCTGAAGTCGCACGAATTGCCGCAAGGCCCAAATCGCATCCCAATTCGCCCCTATGTAGACGGGGCATTACAGAAGTCTGCAAACTGTCATGAAATCATGAAATTGCATGAACTGGGATTTTTCCACTGCGCTGTCGCACACCATGACATCACACATGAGTTTACAAGTGTGTAGGGCAATGTTTGCCTCTGCAATTAGTCTTGTATTCTGCAAGTTCTCGCAGCTGTCCCTACACAGGTACGATTTCATTAAAAACCTGTAACTATGTGAATTTGTGCCAAATTGCATGAGTTGCTGCAAGGCCAATTCACAGCCAAATCACAGCTGTGTAGATGGGGCATAAGGAACTCACTCAAAGACCATAAAATAACTTTCAGATGCGGGTTTCCTTTTGGTACAACTTATTTGTATGAATAAAAATACATTGAATTTAATTGAAGGTAGACACTGTAGAATCAAGTGCAAATAAGTCCTCCTTGTGCTAAATTGCATGAGAATCAGCTTTGTGGACTGGGCCTTTCAGACTTACTGAACTTGATATTTTGTATAACTTGCAGTTCATATTATTGAGATAAAAAAATAGTTCAATGCATTTGATATTTTAACATTTGCTAAAAGTCATGAACTTTGATAAATGTGATGAGTGTCTCTGAATGACGCATGTAAAACCTAGAATTACTGTTGAGATGATAGAAGTAACGTGAGTAGATGCGTTTAGCCGGCGTGACATTTATGAACTGACTCCTCCTCCCCACCACCTGGATCACCTCGCCAGAAAATGTACAATTGGGCTTCGCAAATCCACTCAAAAAACAATTTTTTGACAAACAATCATGTTCAAAATACAGATAAATGTAACCGAGCAAGTATTTTGAATAAAGGCAATACCAAATATGTGATGTGTTTCAGGAAAATAAGTCGCAAAAATGATATTTTTCAAAGTGATTTATTCACAAGACCTCTTTGTTGGAGTGTTCTGATTTTTCGGGGCTTAGCACCTTTAGTCATATAAACCTGTGTACCAAAATTTAAGACGTTGTATATTAGTTATTTTACTCCCCTCTCCTCTCTCTCCTCTCTCTCCTCTCTCTCCTCTCTCTCCTCTCTCTCCTCTCTCTCCTCTCTCTCCTCTCTCTCTCGCCTCTCTCTCCTCTCTCTCCACTCTCTCTCTCCATCTCTCTCCTCTTTCCTCTCTCTCTCCTCTCTCTCCTCTCTCTCTCGCCGCTCTCTCATCTCTCTCTCTCCTCTCTCCTCTCTCCTCGCCCTCTCCTCTCTCTCTTCTCTCCTCCCTCCCCACTCTCTCTCTCCATCTCTCTCCTCTCTTCTCTTTCCTCTCTCTCTCCTCTCTCTCCTCTCTCTCCTCTCTCTCCTCTCTCTCCTCTCTCTCCTCTCTCTCCTCTCTCTCTCTCTCGCCTCTCTCTGCTCTCTCTCGCCTCTCTCTCCTCTCTCCTCTCTCCTCGCCCTCTCCTCTCTCTCCTCTCTCTCCTCTCTCCTCCCTCTCCACTCTCTCTCCATCTCTCTCCTCTTTTCTCTTTCCTCTCTCTCTCCTCTCTCTCCTCTCTCTCCTCTCTCTCTCCTCTCTCTCTCCTCTCTCTCTCGCTCGCCTCTCTCTGCTCTTTCTCTCGCCTCTCTCTCCTCTCTCCTCTCTCCTCGCCCTCTCCTCTCTCTCCTCTCTCCTCTACCTCTCTCCTCTCTCCTCCCTCTTCACTCTCTCTCTCCATCTCTCTCCTCTCTCTCTCTCCTCTCTCTCTCGCCGCTCTCTCCTCTCTCTCCTCTCTCTCCTCTCTCCTCTCTCTCTCCTCTCTCTCACTCGCCTCTCTCTGCTCTTTCTCTCGCCTCTCTCTCCTCTCTCTCCTCTCTCTCTCCTCTCTCTCACTCGCCTCTCTCTGCTCTTTCTCTCGCCTCTCTCTCCTCTCTCCTCTCTCCTCGCCCTCTCCTCTCTCTCCTCTCTCCTCCACCTCCTCTCTCCTCTCTCTCTCGCCTCTCTCTCCTCTCTCTCCTCTCTCTCTCTCGCCTCTCTCTCCTCTCTCCTCTCTCCTCTCTCCTCCCTCTTAACTCTCTCTCTCCATCTCACTCCTCTCTGCCCTCTTCCTTACATCTCCAGGACTACTTTGGGGCTTTGTTGTCAAAGCGAATCAATCTAAAGAACTAAATATTTAACAATTTATTCCTCAAAATCACTTAAAATTGATTAATCACTCAATATGTAGCGCTGCTGATTGTACATTTTCTGACGGTCTCACTCTTCACATACTACATGTGAACCACACAGATCAGGTATAATCGTGCCGAACTACACGGAAAGTAATTTAGGATTTGGGGTCAGAAACATTACATATCACTTTAAGTGGAGAGAGAAAAAGAGAGAGTTCCAGGAACACTGACTGTTTTGCTGGTGATAATGTTAATGTGCACGTACTAGGAAGGACTATCAGGTGACCTTGTCTTACAAGGGCAAGAGAACTACGATGAAAGTAACAGATGGCAGGAAATTTAGTTTGGGTCAGATCTTCAGAAAACGTACAATTCACCTTCACCCATCCTCTGAAATAACTCAAATAACTTAAATAATTTAAGACCACATCAGGTTCAAAATATAGTTCAACATAACCAGACATATTTATTGAATGAATACAATACAGAATACACTCAGATATACCTAGTATTTATCATTTTTCACTCTAATTTAGCAGAATTTGAGACATGTGTAGAACTGTAGATTGTGCATATTATGAAAATCTGACCCAGTTAGCGGTTATTGCACGTGCAGTACTGTATTTTTTGTTTTAATTGTTTTACTGGCCAAACTTTAGGTTATCAAAATGCGCACAAACAACTAATGTGGTTGGATTCATGCATTGCCATATCGTAGAAAATAACAAATACAAGTCATTGCATGAATTATAAGTATAGTCCTACAGAAAGTTTTGTTTCAATTAGGCAAACCTATGCCAGGCTGTATGAGCAATACTGATGTGGGTCAAGTTTTCAGAAAATGTACAATTGGCCTTCACCAATCCTGTCAAATAACCCACATTTAAGACGAACATCAGGTTCAAAATACAGTTCAACATACCCAGACATATTTATTGAATGAATGCAATACAGAATATACTCAGATATACCTAGTATTTATCCTTTTTCACTCTAATTTACCAGAAGTTGACAGATGTGTAGAACTGTAGATTGTACATTTTCTGAAAATCTGCCCCGTATGCAATTTTAACGTATACGATATGAATTGAAAGTGCCTCTTTGTGTTTATAATGAGTATTTGCAAAATTTGTAATCCAAAGTTCAGGATATACTCACCAATTTTGCATAATTATTACTGGTTACGTAGCTAAATATACTCAATTGAATGGTCATAGAAAAGCAAGGATATATTAGATACACTGTCTTGAAATTTGGTACATGTATTCATTCAACCATATCGCACAAGATAAGAACATTCCTACAAAGCGATCATCATAAAACACTTTGGGAACTATCAATAAAGCGACTTATGACTCATTGTAATGTAAAATAAAAATATCTATCAGTACCAACTAGTTAGGAACCCGCTGAAAGACCTGGAACTCACTTTCAGATGCGGGTCTCCTTTTTGTACACCTTTCTTGTATAAATAAAAAATCCTTTGAATTGAATTGAATTTGTGACATATGTTCTATATTTATTATATGTTCTATATTTATTATAAGTTCTATATTTACTATATGTTGTATATTTGCAGGGTTCTGTGAACTTCAAGTTTGGCCTGCTGCTGGCTAAGGATGGCCAGCACTCTGATGATGAAATGTACGGCAATGGTGAGTCAGCGCAGCTTTCCACATCTTTATTTTGGCAATAGGGGAGTTGCATGTGCCACTGCGCATGTCTGTACAATGCATTCTGGGATGGATTCTGATGAAATCTGACATACACATATTTGGCAACATTTTTATCGAAAATTGCAAAAATGTTTTCAGTAATATCAGAGTTTGTATAAGTGGCCAATGAAAACCAAATGCATGATGGGAAAGATTGGGACTTGTGTTATGGAGTCATATATATTACATTGATATTGAAATTAGAACATTGATAAATATTAGATGCTAAACATCGAATGTTTTCTATAGATTTTAGACTGTACCATTAGTCCCATAATCCTGTGCGAACCAGGATTCAAAATGGCGGCTATGCAAATCCCCTATTATTCAGGGACAGGAATCTTAAATTGTGCACATCATTTTGCATCATCCAAATTAGATGTTTAGCGACAGTAGAACGGAACTAGATTAAGCCCCTATATATATAGTTCACTAAACTACAGAGTTGGTTCTACATCTATAGATCTCCAAGGTTTCATTATGACAAATTATCATATTTTGATGTGTTATGTTTGCAGAGCACAGTACGGAGGAGTTTGACAAGTTTAGAGAGTTGCTCGGGGACCGGATACGACTAAAGGAATGGGAGAAGTACCGGGGTGGCCTGGACACAAAAAGTGAGGCAAACAATTACATTATTATTGACACGTTATTTCCATCAGTGCATTTAAATAGACATTTGTTTTCGACTTTAGACTCATGTTCCTGTGACACATCACATAGATGTTCTCAGTTCTAATCCATGAAGACAATCTTCTGTGCAAATACCCTAACTGTACAAACTACACCTGCTCCTAAACTAATAATTAGGGTGAAGTTCTATTATGGTTCTGACATTGTCTCAAGCATTAAGATTGGTTAGAAGTGAAGGTTGGACCTACATTTAAACATTTTCATTGGATGTAACCTGGGAGACAGGACTAGCATAATGGCTCTTTAGTCTGATATAACTTGGTATATAAACCAAAAAGACACTCTATACACTCAGTATATGTTATGTATCATAATTTTATCTTTAAAATGTGACCAGGTGATACGACGGGGAAGGACAGTGTCTACACGGTGTACGAGGGCCACGAGATCATGTTCCACATCTCCACCATGTTGCCTTACTCCAAGGATAATAAACAACAGGTAACGTCTTTATTACACTACAGTAAACAACAGGTAACATCTTTATTACACTACAGTAACAACAGGTAACGTCTTTATTACACTACAGTAAACAACAGGTAACATCTTTATTACACTACAGTAAACAACAGGTAACATCTTTATTACACTACAGTAAACAACAGGTAACATTACACTACAGTAAACAACAGGTAACATCTTTATTACACTACAGTAAACAACAGGTAACATCTTTATTACACTACAGTAAACAACAGGTAACATCTTTATTACACTACAGTAAACAACAGGTAACATCTTTATTACACTACAGTAAACAACAGGTAACATTACACTACAGTAAACAACAGGTAACATCTTTATTACACTACAGTAACAACAGGTAACATCTTTATTACACTACAGTAACAACAGGTAACATCTTTATTACACTACAGTAAACAACAGGTAACATTACACTACAGTAAACAACAGGTAACATTACACTACAGTAACAACAGGTAACATCTTTATTACACTACAGTAACAACAGGTAACATCTTTATTACACTACAGTAAACAACAGGTAACATCTTTATTACACTACAGTAAACAACAGGTAACATCTTTATTACACTACAGTAAACAACAGGTAACATCTTTATTACACTACAGTAACAACAGGTAACATCTTTATTACACTACAGTAAACAACAGGTAACATCTTTATTACACTACAGTAAACAACAGGTAACATCTTTATTACACTACAGTAACAACAGGTAACATCTTTATTACACTACAGTAAACAACAGGTAACATCTTTATTACACTACAGTAAACAACAGGTAACATCTTTATTACACTACAGTAAACAACAGGTAACATCTTTATTACACTACAGTAAACAACAGGTAACATCTTTATTACACTACAGTAACAACAGGTAACATCTTTATTACACTACAGTAACAACAGGTAACATTACACTACAGTAAACAACAGGTAACATCTTTATTACACTACAGTAAACAACAGGTAACATCTTTATTACACTACAGTAACAACAGGTAACATCTTTATTACACTACAGTAAACAACAGTAAACATCTTTATTACACTACAGTAAACAACAGGTAACATCTTTATTACACTACAGTAAACAACAGGTAACATCTTTATTACACTACAGTAAACAACAGGTAACGTCTTTATTACACTACAGTAAACAACAGGTTACATCTTTATTACACTACAGTAAACACCAGGTAACATCTTTATTACACTACAGTAACAACAGGTAACGTCTTTATTACACTACAGTAAACAACAGGTAACATTACACTACAGTAAACAACAGGTAACGTCTTTATTACACTACAGTAAACAACAGGTAACATTACACTACAGTAAACAACAGGTAACATTACACTACAGTAAACAACAGGTAACATCTTTATTACACTACAGTAAACAACAGGTAACATCTTTATTAAACTACAGTAAACAACAGGTAACATCTTTATTACACTACAGTAAACAACAGGTAACATCTTTATTACACTACAGTAAACAACAGGTAACATCTTTATTACACTACAGTAAACAACAGGTAACATCTTTATTACACTACAGTAAACAACAGGTAACATTACACTACAGTAAACAACAGGTAACATCTTTATTACACTACAGTAAACAACAGGTAACATCTTTATTACACAACAGTAACAACAGGTAACATCTTTATTACACTACAGTAAACAACAGGTAACATCTTTATTACACTACAGTAAACAACAGGTAACATCTTTATTACACTACAGTAAACAACAGGTAACATCTTTATTACACAACAGTAACAACAGGTAACATCTTTATTACACTACAGTAAACAACAGGTAACGTCTTTATTACACTACAGTAAACAACAGGTAACATCTTTATTACACTACAGTAAACAACAGGTAACATCTTTATTACACTACAGTAAACAACAGGTAACATCTTTATTACACAACAGTAACAACAGGTAACATCTTTATTACACTACAGTAAACAACAGGTAACATCTTTATTACACTACAGTAAACAACAGGTAACATCTTTATTACACTACAGTAACAACAGGTAACATCTTTATTACACTACAGTAAACAACAGGTAACATCTTTATTACACTACAGTAAACAACAGGTAACATCTTTATTACACTACAGTAAACAACAGGTAACATCTTTATTACACTACAGTAACAACAGGTAACATCTTTATTACACTACAGTAAACAACAGGTAACATCTTTATTACACTACAGTAAACAACAGGTAACATCTTTATTACACTACAGTAACAACAGGTAACATCTTTATTACACTACAGTAAACAACAGGTAACATCTTTATTACACTACAGTAAACAACAGGTAACATCTTTATTACACTACAGTAAACAACAGGTAACATCTTTATTACACTACAGTAAACAACAGGTAACATCTTTATTACACTACAGTAACAACAGGTAACATCTTTATTACACTACAGTAACAACAGGTAACATTACACTACAGTAAACAACAGGTAACATCTTTATTACACTACAGTAAACAACAGGTAACATCTTTATTACACTACAGTAACAACAGGTAACATCTTTATTACACTACAGTAAACAACAGTAAACATCTTTATTACACTACAGTAAACAACAGGTAACATCTTTATTACACTACAGTAAACAACAGGTAACATCTTTATTACACTACAGTAAACAACAGGTAACGTCTTTATTACACTACAGTAAACAACAGGTTACATCTTTATTACACTACAGTAAACACCAGGTAACATCTTTATTACACTACAGTAACAACAGGTAACGTCTTTATTACACTACAGTAAACAACAGGTAACATTACACTACAGTAAACAACAGGTAACATCTTTATTACACTACAGTAAACAACAGGTAACATTACACTACAGTAAACAACAGGTAACATCTTTATTACACTACAGTAAACAACAGGTAACATCTTTATTACACTACAGTAAACAACAGGTAACATCTTTATTACACTACAGTAAACAACAGGTAACATTACACTACAGTAAACAACAGGTAACGTCTTTATTACACTACAGTAACAACAGGTAACATCTTTATTACACTACAGTAACAACAGGTAACGTCTTTATTACACTACAGTAAACAACAGGTAACATTACACTACAGTAACAACAGGTAACGTCTTTATTACACTACAGTAAACAACAGGTAACATTACACTACAGTAAACAACAGGTAACATCTTTATTGCACTACAGTAAACAACAGGTAAAATCTTTATTACACTACAGTAACAACAGGTAACATCTTTATTGCACTACAGTAACAACAGGTAACATCTTTATTACACTACAGTAAACAACAGGTAACATTACACTACAGTAACAACAGGTAACATCTTTATTACTCTACAGTAAACAACAGGTAACATCTTTATTACACTACAGTAAACAACAGGTAACATTACACTACAGTAAACAACAAGTAACATCTTTATTACACTACAGTAACAACAGGTAACATCTTTATTACACTACAGTAACAACAGGTAACATCTTTATTACACTACAGTCACAATAGGTAACATCTTTATTACACTACAGTAAACAACAGGTAACATCTTTATTACACTACAGTAAACAACAGGTAACATTACACTACAGTAAACAACAGGTAACATCTTTATTACACTACAGTAACAACAGGTAACATCTTTATTACACTACAGTAAACAACAGGTAACATCTTTATTACACTACAGTAAACAACAGGTAACATCTTTATTACACTACAGTAAACAACAGGTAACATTACACTACAGTAAACAACAGGTAACATCTTTATTACACTACAGTAACAACAGGTAACATCTGTATTACACTACAGTAAACAACAGGTAACATCTTTATTACACTACAGTAAACAACAGGTAACATCTTTATTACACTACAGTAAACAACAGGTAACATTACACTACAGTAAACAACAGGTAACATCTTTATTACACTACAGTAAACAACAGGTAACATCTTTATTACACTACAGTAAACAACAGGTAACATCTTTATTACACTACAGTAAACAACAGGTAACATTACACTACAGTAAACAACAGGTAACATCTTTATTACACTACAGTAAACAACAGGTAACATCTTTATTACACTACAGTAAACAACAGGTAACGTCTTTATTACACTACAGTAAACAACAGGTAACATTACACTACAGTAAACAACAGGTAACATTACACTACAGTAAACAACAGGTAACATCTTTATTACACTACAGTAAACAACAGGTAACATCTTTATTAAACTACAGTAAACAACAGGTAACATCTTTATTACACTACAGTAAACAACAGGTAACATCTTTATTACACTACAGTAAACAACAGGTAACATCTTTATTACACTACAGTAAACAACAGGTAACATCTTTATTACACTACAGTAAACAACAGGTAACATTACACTACAGTAAACAACAGGTAACATCTTTATTACACTACAGTAAACAACAGGTAACATCTTTATTACACAACAGTAACAACAGGTAACATCTTTATTACACTACAGTAAACAACAGGTAACATCTTTATTACACTACAGTAAACAACAGGTAACATCTTTATTACACTACAGTAAACAACAGGTAACATCTTTATTACACAACAGTAACAACAGGTAACATCTTTATTACACTACAGTAAACAACAGGTAACGTCTTTATTACACTACAGTAAACAACAGGTAACATCTTTATTACACTACAGTAAACAACAGGTAACATCTTTATTACACTACAGTAAACAACAGGTAACATCTTTATTACACAACAGTAACAACAGGTAACATCTTTATTACACTACAGTAAACAACAGGTAACATCTTTATTACACTACAGTAAACAACAGGTAACATCTTTATTACACTACAGTAACAACAGGTAACATCTTTATTACACTACAGTAAACAACAGGTAACATCTTTATTACACTACAGTAAACAACAGGTAACATCTTTATTACACTACAGTAAACAACAGGTAACATCTTTATTACACTACAGTAACAACAGGTAACATCTTTATTACACTACAGTAAACAACAGGTAACATCTTTATTACACTACAGTAACAACAGGTAACATCTTTATTACACTACAGTAAACAACAGGTAACATCTTTATTACACTACAGTAAACAACAGGTTACATCTTTATTACACTACAGTAAACACCAGGTAACATCTTTATTACACTACAGTAAACAACAGGTAACATCTTTATTACACTACAGTAAACAACAGGTAACATCTTTATTACACTACAGTAACAACAGGTAACATCTTTATTACACTACAGTAAACAACAGGTAACATCTTTATTACACTACAGTAAACAACAGGTAACGTCTTTATTACACTACAGTAAACAACAGGTAACATCTTTATTACACTACAGTAACAACAGGTTACATCTTTATTACACTACAGTAAACAACAGGTAACATCTTAATTACACTACAGTAACAACAGGTAACATCTTTATTACACTACAGTAAACAACAGGTAACATCTTTATTACACTACAGTAAACAACAGGTAACATCTTTATTACACTACAGTAAACAACAGGTAACATCTTTATTACACTACAGTAAACAACAGGTAACGGCTTTATTACACTACAGTAAACAACAGGTAACATCTTTATTACACTACAGTAAACAACAGGTAAAATCTTTATTACACTACAGTAAACAACAGGTAACATCTTTATTACACTACAGTAACAACAGGTTACATCTTTATTACACTACAGTAAACAACAGGTAACATCTTTATTACACTACAGTAAACAACAGGTAACATCTTTATTACACTACAGTAACAACAGGTAACATCTTTATTACACTACAGTAAACAACAGGTAACATCTTTATTACACTACAGTAAACAACAGGTAAAATCTTTATTACACTACAGTAACAACAGGTAACATCTTTATTACACTACAGTAACAACAGGTAACATCTTTATTACACTACAGTAAACAACAGGTAACATCTTTATTACACTACAGTAAACAACAGGTAACGTCTTTATTACACTACAGTAAACAACAGGTAACATCTTTATTACACTACAGTAAACAACAGGTAACATCTTTATTACACTACAGTAACAACAGGTAACATCTTTATTACACTACAGTAAACAACAGGTAACATCTTTATTACACTACAGTAACAACAGGTAACATCTTTATTACACTACAGTAACAACAGGTAACGTCTTTATTACACTACAGTAAACAACAGGTAACATCTTTATTACACTACAGTAAACAACAGGTTACATCTTTATTACACTACAGTAAACAACAGGTAACATCTTTATTACACTACAGTAAACAACAGGTAACGTCTTTATTACACTACAGTAAACAACAGGTAACATCTTTATTACACTACAGTAAACAACAGGTAACATTACACTACAGTAACAACTGGTAACATCTTTATTACACTACAGTAAACAACAGGTAACATCTTTATTACACTACAGTAACAACAGGCTTACCGCAGAGCTTACCACAGCCATTGGAGAACCCCCGTTACAGTGCATTCTCGCATGGATTCTTTTGAAATCTGAGATAGAAAAATGCAGCAATATTAGTATTGCAAACTGCAAGATTTTCACCAATATTACAGTTGGTATAAATGATTTATGAAAACTACCATGCTAATTAAGATTCAAAATGGCGGCTATGCAAATCCCCTATTGAATGCACATTGATTCCCTACAGCCAATAATACATCAATCAAGTATTATATGATCACTTAGCATTGAACTGCACGGCTTGGCCTTGCATCTAATTGCGGTAAAACAGTGGTTTTGCTGGCTTGCTGGGTCAGATTTTGATAGCATACATTCTCTTTGCTTGTTTAGGTGGAGCGGAAACGTCACATCGGTAACGACATAGTGAACATCATCTTCCTTGAGTGTGAACCCAACAAAGCGCCTTCCTTCAGACCCTCCATGATGAAAACTCACTTCACACGTATCCTTTATACTCCAGTAATGGCTCAATGTGCACCTTTTTATATTTAATATTTTTGAACATTTTGGTGACCTCATTTCAATGTCTAAGGTATGGGTATTGTCCTGAGAAAGGGTTGCTTAAACCTGCTAATGTAAGAAGCAGCACCGGTGCCAAATATTTAATCACCCACAGCAATAACAACCTCATAAATGATGGGGTGCAGAAACATGTGTCATAAGTCACAACGTTGAAATCCTTCCAAGTGCTTGTTCCACAGGTGTCTTTGTAGGAATCTTCTCATTTCCTTGGTATTTGATCTGTCACAGGAAAATGAGTCGAAAGTTGCAAATAATGATATGTCTTAAACATTCGTCCCCCAGAACTCAGATTGCTCAGATTGTTTTCATTTGGTGTTTAGCGTTATTTGCAGCATGAGCACATACAGGTACCAACTTGTGACTGGCGAGTTAATATATCTACACATATAAGGAGTACAATTTTGTCATATGTTTTGAGAAAACTAGTCAAAAGTCGCAAAATTGATAGCAAGTCGCAAAGTGGCTTTTTCACAAAATTCCTTTATTGAAATGTTCTGATTTCTCGAGGGTCTTGTACCAAATTTGAGGGCATTGCAATAAATGTATCCTTGCGTTTTAAAGACCTTTGTTTTGCGTTTGTTTAGTTACTTTACTGGTAATTACCCATCCAGAAACATTGCAAACTTTTTTTTCAAAAATAAAAATATCAGACTTAAAATATAGAAATACTTATTAGGTGTCCCAATGTTTACTATCATTGGAATCGGCTTGATCTCATCTTTTCAGATATGATAATATCTCAAAGTCATTTTTTTCGACTCATATTCCTATAACTTATCACATTTAACTATTTTACTGATAATGTGAAACATTCTAACATTGTGTTCATGCATGCAGTATCATAGAAGTAGTTATCAGATGTCCTTGTGGTCCACATCTTTAGAATCAGATTGAAATCGTTCCAAATATGCTGATACTGCAAATTTGTCTGTTTGCAACATATGACTCATTTCCCTGTAACACATCACATATACTTACCTTAACTTGCTTAAGTGGACATTGATAAGATGTAACTCGAGTAGTTTCACCAATTCTCTCAAATAACCCACATTTAAGACAAAAATGAGCTTCAAAATACAGTTTAACATAACAGAACAGATACTTTAAATCAATGCGATACCATATATACTCAGATATACCTGGTATTCTTCATTTTTCAGCCTCATTTAGGAGGATTTCCTGAATGTGTAGACCTGCCAATCGTACATTTTTTACAAATAGTATCAGTTCTGTTATGTTAAACTGTATTTTGAAGCTCATTTTTGTCTTAAATGGGGGTTATTGAGAGGATTGGTGAAGGTGAATTGTACATTTTCTCAAAAACTGACCCATGTATATGACCTCTGTATAAGCCCTGATTGTGGTAAAGTGCAGGTGTTATGTTGGTGCGCTATAAACACATTATCACTAACACGGACACCATACAATCATCATTTTCAATATTTTCATTTTCACTAATGGCGGCTCTCATCCCATTTGTGGTAATTGTTGCTATGGCAACCACCTGATATGATACGGCTCTCATTTATATGGCTTTCTGGTGCATTCCTTCAAAACAACATGTTTTTGCGTATGCTGTCTGAAACCTCATTGTAAAAAAGCAGTCCATGAATCAGGAATGTCGGAAGAACTGTCAAGGCAGAGATATGTAACCCATTTTTTCAAGTAGGCCTTAAGTAAAATAATTGAAAAAATAAAGTTTCAATATAATAATAATAATAATTATATCGATATCGACATTTAGCTCTGTAGTTCTATCACATGCTGGTGTACCTGTTTATCCTATATTGTGGTCAAGACCAGACAAGCCATGGCGTGGTGTAGCAGCTATGGGTCAGATTTTCAGAAAATGTACAATTGGCAGCTGTACACATTAAGTAAATTCTACTAAACTAGGCTGCAATTTGGTCAATACTAGGTAAATTTTAGTATATCCGGTATTGCGTTGATTCTAGCAATCAGTTTGGTCAGGTTAAACTGTATTTTGATCTTTATTTTCGTCAAAAATTTAGGTTATTTGAGAAGGTTGGCGAAGATAAATTGTACACTTTCTGAAAATCTGACCCATATATCTTATATATAATACTTATAATTCGTGCGCTAGTCAAGTAGAGGTTGAAAAACAAAACCCTGACACGGTGGCCCTGAGTTGAACCAGTGACCACTCTCCCTATGTCTTGGAGGTGGAATAAACATACAGGGGTCAAATCTTCAGAAAATGTACAATTGACATCTATCCACATTTGGGAAATTCTCCTAAATTAGGCTTAAAAATGAAGAATACTGGGTAAATCAGAGTATAATTGGTATTGCATTAATTAAAAGTATCAGTTCTGTTATGTTAAGCTGCATTTGAAGCTCATTTTTGTCTTAAATGTGGGTTGGGGGAGGCGAATCGTACATTTTCTGAAAATCTGACCGACATGTTGTTGTCGAGTTCTTCATGTTCTTGTTACCTGCACTAGTGGTAATGTTGAATTCACTTCTTACTTTCCTAATCTCTTGGGCTCACTTCAAAATTAACCACCGATTGTATAGATCTGGGTCTGCCATGGCTTTCATTGACTAGTTTTTTTTTTCTTGTTTTTTAGATATCGTTTTAACAAACAGGTAACAATTTTCGGTGCATTTGCCATCTCAGGTTTTGGTTTAACTTTAATTGAGGACAGTTATATACAAAACAAATGCAGATGTTGTTAGATATTGTGGAATGATTCGTCTGGTAACTTCAGTCCAGCTCCAAACCCTCAGATCAGATAAAAATGCTACATCAGTGATAGGATGCTTACTTTCCTAATCGGTTTCCTGGCCTAGGACTAGGCATTCTAATGATTATAATGAAATTTTGCGATCTTAATGGAATGATAATGACACTTTGTGGTTTGAGGCTTTCCCTCTATTTGAAGGGGCTGTCTCATCTGTGGGCCTAGACAACTTTACCAACCTTCCTCCTCCTTCCTATAGCTCATTCCCCCATGAAGTCCTAAAGGGAAGACTATTGCCTGTTCTGCTGTCCCTGAAGTAGACCTATGTGAGGCTGCAGTGTCTGAATCTCTTATGAATGCGTTCAGACAAAGCTGTCTAAGATACTTGAGTTGTTGATGTCGGTCCCATTGTAAGCTTCGCATATCAATTTCTTACCTTCGGTCCTGGGTATGACCATGAAGTGCCTTTCTGTCACTTTTTCTCTGTCTCTTTTCTCTGTCTCTCTCTCCCTTCTTCTCTATCTCTATTTCCTGGGTAAGACCATAAACTGCCTCCCTCTCAGCTCTCCCGCCCTTGATATAACTATATTAAATGTGTTGATAAGGGCGTAAAGCAACCAATCTCACTCACTCACTCAATTTCTTACCTTATTTTGTGAACAATCCCTCATTTAACTTAATTGAATTTGCAAATCTAATTGTGAAGATAGCTAGATGTTGAATGTAACGCGTCAATGAAGTTTAATTTTATTTATTTTTCTGAACTGTCGAACATTAAAACAACTTGCCTTACACCTACTTGTAATATATCATATATTATGTTACATAAAATTTAGATCAAACTGACCTTGACCTTGACCTAGATCTGTATGCAGTAGTGACGTATAACAAGGAGAGCGACGCCTACAGGTGAGTGAGGCAACTTGTAGTTCACTATTAATCCACCAGGGGCTGTCTATATCCCACATGTGTCTCCAGGAGTGCATATGGGTCAGATTTTCAGAAAATGTAAAATTTATCTTCGCAAAACTTCTCAAATAACAAAATACAGTTCTGCATAATAGCTAAACCGATTGCTAGAATCAATGCGATGCTGAATATACTCGAATGTACCTAGTATTGGCCAAGTTGCAGCCTAATTTAGCAGAATTTACTAAATGTGTACAGCTGCCGATTGTACATTTTCTGAAAATATGACCCATAAGCTATCCAAGACATGGCAACTATGACTACCACAGGGAGTTCCCATCCACTGCTTCCCCTCCTATAGACATCCATAGTATGCTTGGTGCATATATGATTGTGTAACAAATGATTCATAAATTCATTGATTCGTCTCATTGGTATCGTCATCCACCCACTAACTGGTGTATGTTTAATTTTAGAATCTTATACACTAACCGGTGTTCATTTAATTGCGGTGACTATTCACTTGGACACCATTGTATACTCTCCAGTGTGGGAGGACTGAATGTCTCTCTACTTTTATTACTTCCGGATTAAAAGGTCCAAGGTCAAGCAGCATAGAAGCTTCACTTCCGGTTGTAGAAGGCAATTTCTACAACATGGTTTACTTAGCTTATCCCCCCTAATATCGCCCAATGAATGGTGGAGGAAATTGTTTATTTAGCGCCTGGAGCGCCACCTATTGATTGCTAGAAGCGTCACCAAGGGGCAGAAAAACAAGTTATTTCCTTGTTTACCACTAGAGGCGCTAGTGTCAATCAGCAGACGACTTTTATTGGTGTTTGTAACCATGGAGAGGTTATTGTGCACCACATAGACAGGTGGTAATGGTGTATTTATAGATGCTTCAAATAGCGTAAATGGATCAAGTCCTCAGAAAATGTACAATTGGCCTTCACCAATCCCCTCAAATATCCCAAATTTAATACGAAAATCAGTAACAAAATATAGTACAACATAAACAGACATATTTATTAATATAATGTTATTATTGCCTTGGTGTAGGTTATGGGTATACACGGAGGAAGTCCTCCAACATATTCTACAATATTAATATAATGTTATTATTGCCCCACTGGTGTAGGTTATGGGTATACACGGAGGAGTCCTTATTTGGACCACCGCTACCTTCCCCCAACATATTCTACAATATTAATATAATGTTATTATTGCCCTGGTACAGGTTATGGGTATACACGGAGGAGTCTGTGCCCTTATTTGGACCACCGCTGCCTTCCCCCAACATATTCTACAATATTAATATAATGTTATTATTGCCCCAACATATTCTACAATATTAATATAATGTTATTATTGCCCTGCTGTAGGTTATGGGTATACACGGAGGAGACTGTGCCCTTATTTGGACCACCGCTACCTTCCCCCAACATATTCTACAATATTAATATAATGTTATTATTCCCCTGGTGTAGGTTATGGGTATACACGGAGGAGTGTGTGCCCTTATTTGGACCAGCGCTGCCTTCCCCCAACATATTCTACAATATTAATATAATGTTATTATTGCCCTGGTACAGGTTATGGGTATACACGGAGGAGACTGTGCCCTTATTTGGACCACCGCTACCTTCCCCCAACATATTCTACAATATTAATATAATGTTATTATTGCCCTGGTGTAGGTTATGGGTATACACGGAGGAGTGTGTGCCCTTATTTGGACCAGCGCTGCCTTCCCCCAACATATTCTACAATATTAATATAATGTTATTATTTCCCCACTGGTGTAGGTTATGGGTATACACGGAGGAGACTGTGCCCTTATTTGGACCACCGCTACCTTCCCCCAACATATTCTACAATATTAATATAATGTTATTATTCCCCCAACATATTCTACAATATTAATATAATGTTATTATTGCCCTGCTGCAGGTTATGGGTATACACGGAGGAGTCTGTGCCCTTATTTGGACCACCGCTACCTTCCCCCAACATATTCTACAATATTAATATAATGTTATTATTGCCCTGGTACAGGTTATGGGTATACACGGAGGAGTCTGTGCCCTTATTTGGACCACCGCTACCTTCCCCCAACATATTCTACAATATTAATATAATGTTATTATTGCCCCTGGTGCAGGTTATGGGTATACACGGAGGAGACTGTGCCCTTATTTGGACCACCGCTACCTTCCCCCAACATATTCTACAATATTAATATAATGTTATTATTGCCCTGCTACTGTAGGTTATGGGTATACACGGAGGAGTCCTTATTTGGACCACCGCTACCTTCCCCCAACATATTCTACAATATTAATATAATGTTATTATTGCCCCACTGGTGTAGGTTATGGGTATACACGGAGGAGACTGTGCCCTTATTTGGACCACCGCTACCTTCCCCCAACATATTCTACAATATTAATATAATGTTATTATTGCCCCACTGGTGCAGGTTATGGGTATACACGGAGGAGTCTGTGCCCTTATTTGGACCACCGCTGCCTTCCCCCAACATATTCTACGACCATGCAGAGTTCAGGGACTTCCTCCTCGTCAAACGTGAGTAGTACACACATTATATAATCAGTCAGATCGTCAGAAAATGGGATCCGTCTTAGGAAAATTAGTCATAAGTCACAAAATATGGATTGTGAGATATCATCATCAGAGTTGAGACGCATATTTGATATGACTATTAAATGTAATTGGCTAATTTTTGAAAAAAAAAATCATATTTAAAAAGAGGAGATCAAACTGATACTAATGATAGTAAACACTAGGACACTTAACATGTATTTCTATATTTTATGTTTGATATTTTTATTTTTGACAAAAAGGTTTGCAATGTTTTTGTAATGGGTAATTACCAGTAAAGTAACTAAATATACTCCTTACAAAGGCCTTCAAAACGGAAAAATATATTTGATACAATGTCCTGAAATTTGTGATATATGATAATAAGTGCTAAACCTTCTAAATATCAGAACATTTCAATAAAGAGATCTTGTGAAAAATATCAATTTTGCGACTTGTGTCTGATTTTCCTGGAACTCATCACAAATGTACAATTCACCTTCACCAATCCTCTCAAATGTTTATAGATATTGATGTAACGTTTTATGTAAAGTTTTTCTGTTTTTAATGAGTTTTATTGGATCCATTTTCTCACAATGATAACCTCATGGGAGTGGGAGTAAAGGTGGGAGTAAAGGTTTAATGACACAATTATGCGAGAAAATAGAGCATTTTAAGTCAGTTTAACATAGTATTTAGCATAGGGTTGCTACCATTGATCAACAATTCGGGTGCTACATCAGAATTTCATCAAATGTACAATATAAACGCTTCCATTTTGTATTTCCCTCAGACAATAACAAATCATACTACTCGAATAATAAAACCCACATGGCGCCAAGAAGAATAATGTTCTTTTTTCATTGGAATTGGACTAAATTACATGCACGATTAGACGAGAGTGATTTATTTGTGAACTTAGAAAGTAGTCAAGCGTTAGCTCACAAGAACTGTCACAGATAAAGAGCAACTTCCCATTTCCATGAAGTGTTTTCTTAATGGTCGGAAATAAAGTCATTTTTAGATAAAACAACACATGTTGGAAACAAGCGAACAGGAAGCTTTTTTTAATGTTTAAGAGAAGAGATGCACAACAGGGTCAAGTTCTGAAAATGTACAATTGACCTTCACCAATCCCCTCAAATAATATAACCAGTATTTACGACAAAAATCAGGTACAAAATAACATCAACCAGACAGATTTATTGAATGTATACAATACAGAATACACTCAGGTATACCTAGTATCTATCAATTGTCACTCTAATTTAGCTTAGCAGAATTTGATAGATGTGAAGAACTGTAGATTGTGCATTTTCTGACAATCTGACCCAACGAATGATTTATTAGAGTTGTTTACTGCAGAGAAGCGACCTTTGTACCGCTGCTCTTTCCCCTAGTGAAGATATATTACTCTACAATGGATCATACTCGTCTCTAAACCTCATTAGTGCACAAAGGTTAATCCTAAAGTGCTTTTTGCTTAGGGAGGAATACTTTTGGAAAACACATTTTCTGTAAATCATGTCATGTGTACATCCCCTGTCGAACTAGATTTTCCTAAATCATAGATGTTGTTTGAGTAAACTTGCAAAATGGTTTAGACTTGAGGTTTGTTGTTATTTTTTGTGTACAACTCATCTTTTATTCCCTTTTTATTCTCTTTCTTCTGCGTTCTTCTTTTTCTTCTCACGTTCCTTGTTCTCTTGCTTCTCGTGTCTGTTCTAAGGTCTTCTATCCTTTACACAATATATCGGTCAGATTTTCATAAAATGTACAATTCATCTTCACTAATCCGCTGAAAAAAAAACAAATATAAGAGGAAAATAAAGTTCAAAATACAGTTCAACCTAACCAAACAGATTGCTAGAATCAATGCAATGTCGAATATACTCGAATTTACCTAGTAATGACCAAATTGGAGCCTAATTCTGCAGAATTTACTAAATGTGTACAGCTGCCAATCGTACATTTCTGAAAATCTGACCCATATATCTTCTCTCCATCTACATCATCTTGTATTGTACCTGCTCATTATCTCTGCTTCCTACTTGAATTAAATTGAATTAAGAAATATTTTCATTTATCGTAAACAGTTACATCAATATGAAGTGATGAGTAAATTGGGTATAATATGTATGTCCAGGTTTGTTAAATCCCAGTTCTTCCTACAGTTACCCTTTATAAAGAGATAGATTTATAATCTATTTATAGGGAGTTTCTACACTAATAATGAAAATATAACATATCGGATAAATTGTTGTATGACAAAAATATGACCCTTTGTACTAAGGAACTGTACTTGTACTTGTTGCAGCCTTTCTGTCTCTTTTTTCTGTCTTTGTCTCCCTTCTTCTCTATCTCTATTTCCTGGATAAAACCATTAAGTGCCTTTCTGTCTCTTTTTTTCTGTCTCTCTCTCCCTTCTTCTCTATCTCTATTTCCTGGGTAAGATCATAAACTGCCTCCCTCTCAGCTCTGCCGCCCTTGATATAACCTTCAATATGTTGATAAGGGTGTAAAGCAACCAATCTCACTCACTCCCTCTCAGCTCTCCCACCCTTGTTATAACATTCAATATGTTGATAAGGGTGTAAAGCAACCAATCTCACTCACTCCCTCTCAGCTCTCCCACCCTTGTTATAACATTCAATATGTTGATAAGGGCGTAAAGCAACCAATCTCACTCACTCCCTCTCAGCTCTCCTACCCTTAATATAACCTTTCAATGATGTTGATAAGGGCGTAAAGCAACCAATCTCACTCACTCACTCCCTCTCAGCTCTCCGACCCTTGATATAACCTTCAATGTGTTGATAAGGGTGTAAAGCAACCAATCTCACTCACTCACTCCCTCTCAGCTCTCCCGCCCTTGATATAACCTACAACGTGTTGATAAGGGTGTAAAGCAATCTCACTCACTCGCTCCCTCTCAGCTCTCCCACCCTTGATATAACCCTCAATGTGTTGAGAAGGGCATAAAGCAACCTATCTCACTCACTCACTCTCAGCTCTCCCACCCTTGATATAACCCTCAATATGTTGATAAGGGCGTAAAGTAACCAATCTCACTCACTCCCTCTCAGCTCTCCCGCCCTTGATATAACCTTCAATGTGTTGATAAGTCACTTATTCACTTGTTGCAGTTATCAACGGGGAGAAATCAGCCTTCAATACGCCAGTATTCGCACAGAAGCGCCACCGTACGTTAGAGATGCTAATCAGGAACCTCTACCAGGAACACATGCCGGAAACCAGCAAGGTAATGTCGTAATCAGTGTTGTAAAACCGGAAATTAGCTTTATGGCATGTCATACACCTTCCTGGCTGAGAGGACGAGATAGAGACATAACCACAGAGCCTGGCTGGAGACTGGGGGCGGGGGTGGGGTGGTGAGGAGTTAATGGGTCAGTTCGCCACAAAATGTACAATTGACCTTCACAAATCTTCTCAAATAACCCACATTTAAGACAAAGATAAAGTTCAAAATACAGTTCAACCTAACCAAAGAGATTGCTAGAATCAATGCAATGCCGAACATACTCGAATTTATCTAGTATTGGCTCAATTGCAGCCTTATTTAGCAGAATTTACTTAATGTGTACAGCTGCCAATTGTACATTTTCTGAAAATCTGACCCTAATAGCATTTAGTACGGACAGTCTCCTTATCTTTCTATTGTGAATTGATATCTTCCATTGCTGAGAGTGTTAACCTGATTGTAAACACTGTGTTAGACTTGATGACAAGCAGCTGCAACCAGTAATATCTCACTGCTATTGTCAGGTTCTCTGTATCTTCCACTACAGTAATAGACTTGCCCACGTCCCTCACACTGTTATATGGGTCAGATTCTCAGAAAATGTACAATTCACCTTCACCAATCCTCTCAATTAATCCACATTTAAGACAAAAATGAGCTTTCAAATGCAGTTAAACATAACAGAACTGATACTTTAAATCAATGCAATACCAAATATATTCAGATATACCCGGTATTCATAATTTTTCAGCCTAGTTTAGCAGAATTGCCTTATTGTGTAGAGCTGGCAATTGTACATTTTCTGAAAATCTGACCAATATGTAGAGTCCTAGTGCAGTCTACTGACTCACTGTTAGGCTTAGATATTTCTCAGTAAGCATTTATCAATCAACCTGTCATTTTTACTGTTATTACTATCATTTAGTAATGTATTTGAACTAATGATATTAGTAGGTTTTGTTAAATCAATTTTCAAGTTTTCAGGTAATATAGGATCTATTCTATGTAACCTTTGTTCCTACAGGGCATTCAAAATGCACCATTTGAACATCTTTATTACGCAATAATGCATAATTATGCATAATTATGATCAATAGTGTTTAAAAGAGAAGGAACTATACCCATTCATTTTTCCTTGAATTCATATTGTCTGTTGAGCGCATCGATTAATCATATTTTACCAATTAATATTATGGGATGGATATTGCATGGTTTTCAGAGCAGCTGGACTGCGCATGACAGACAGGAAGTGAAGTCCCGGAAGGTGATTGGCCGACACTTGAGAGTTTATTTTTAGCACTTTTTGTGACGTAATGCGATGATGTAATGAGGTGTTAACTAACCAATCAATGGAGCATAAAGCTCCGTTTCCACTGAGTCGAGTATTTGGGAGGGGGGCGGTTGAAAATAGAACCAGCCAGTGGAGGTGCATAACAGATGCAGTTACAGCCATGAGTGATGTGTTTCGGGGAAATCAGTCACAAGTCGCAAAATTGATATTTTCCAAAGTGTTTTTATCACAATATCTCCTCACTGAAATGTTTAGAGGGTTTAGCAGTTATAAATCCATGTAAAGAAGATTTCAGGACATTGTATTAAATATATCCTTGCGTTTGAAGGCCTTAGTATGGAGTATATTTTATTACTTTACTGGTAATTACCCATCCAGAACATTGCAAACATTATTTTTAAAAAAGTATCAAACTTAAAATATAGAAATACATATTAGGAGTCGTAGTGTTTACTATCATTGGAATCAGCTTGACCTCCTCTTTTCATATATGTGGATATCTTAAAATTCACTTTTCGCGACTTATGACTTATTTTCCTAAAACGGATGACATGTGCCTTCTGTCTGGCTGTTCTATCGTCTGGCACCCGCCCCCTGAAAGCTGCACTCTCAGTTAACATCAGTCAAGAACTAATTATTTTCTACTTTTTATTCTGGTCTTTTCCAACACAACTAAAAGTCATTTCACCAAACTGTTGGAGCATGTTGTCTGGCTGTCTTTGCCACAGGATTTCATCAAAATCCACATTCATATTTTGGAGATCTGACAAAATCATGTTCTGCTGTGGCTTCACTTATTATCGCTCACCAATAGCGTTTTGACAATTTATCTTGAAATGTAAAACATACATAACAGCAGCAGCATATTTAGGCATATAAGTCATAATATGAGTTTAATAATTATTAACTTAATAAGATGCTTGTTGAAGTAAAAGCTGAGAATGCAGCGTTAATGAAAATGGTTGTCTCAGTGGCCTTTACAAAGCTGTCAACTACAAACCCTTTACTACAAATAGGATGACTCTAAGACAGAGACTAAAGGGATTAGTTCCCTCAATGTTGGGTCTGTTGGTGCCCTGTTCGGTGTCTAATCCCAAGGTCAACGGTTTACACAGCAAACAGTGGACCACTAGCTGCTCAATGTCATTTATCCTCCAATAATGATCAAGTTGAATATTTCCATACACACAGCCCTGTGATAGGGGAATTCCTGCATGTGCAACAGTCTGTTACAATGAATCCTGGGATGGATTCTGTTGAAATCTGACATACAAATAGTTTGCAACATTTTTACCGAAAATTGCAATATTGTCTTCACTAATATCACAGCTTATATAAATGATCTATGAAAACCAAATGCATGATGGGAAAGATGGGGACTTGTGTCATGGGAACATGTATAACACGTGGATATTGACATTAGAACAATGATAAATATTCCATGCTGAATATGGCACGTTTTCTATAGGTTTTATACTGTACAATTAGTCCCATAATTCCATGTGAATTAAGTTTCAAAATGGCGGCTATGCAAGTCCGCTATTGCGGATGTGTGGTGGGGGTTGTAGTGACAGCTGCTACATCTTGTGAACTAGTAACAAACTTTAGATTTCAGTTATTTTCTTTTCCCGCAGTAAGCCGTGATCGTGACATACATATTGTGCTGCACCAGTTTCCATCAAGCTGCAATAAAGTTATTTGTTTCTATTGTAAAATCAGAGACACACTTTGGATTAAAACCAAGTTTGCTAAGCAAATCATGAGCATTCTAATTAAAGATTAGATTAAAGAATTCCATTTAAAAATTCATTGATTTGTTTTGATGATTATTACCAGAAGGAGAATAACTTTGTAGATAAGGTTAAAAGAAAATTGGAAAATCTTTGATTGCTGGTGTTCATGAAATAAACCTAGTTGTTCTGGCATGTCTAGCAGTTCCCTCGGTCTAACAGACATTTCTTCTGGATATTAAATTTTAAACTATTTAATCTGGGTTTGACCTTTAGACAAATACGTCTCAACCTCTGTGATACTTGTCAACCATTTTGAAATCGTGAACTATTGTAATTGCACATGAAAGATGCATGATTTCAACTTTCTAAGCTAAATGTGTTATGGTTGCCATGACAACCAGGTATATTCCCTGGATACCAGCTCTGATAACTTGTCAATTACAACAGCCTCATTGTGACCTTACTTTGACCCCATGTGACCGGTGTTTGACCTTGCCGTTATGTGTATTATGCCGCTAGTAGCGCAGAACTCATTTCTAGGGCTGCAGCACACTCTCTAGGGCGATGCACATTCAGAAAGTAGTCCGTTTGTGGCGCATCCATGTTTGACTAACAATTCAGCACACATAGGTAATAATCCGCCAATAATGATTACATAGTGAGAATGTTTGCCTTTCTAGAACAACATGCTGAACCGGCGAGCGTTCAGTGACATCATACCTGAGAATGTACATGGGTCGCGGAGGAAAGAAGAAGCACGCCAGTCAGAATTCCTACGCATTGGTCAGGTGAGGCTTGTACAGTCATTGCTCCAACAACATGGACCAGATCAGAACAAGAACATAGATTATTGTTCACATAAATGTTTTACAACCGATTAGTTTTTAAAAAGTGTAGTGAACATTTGGTAGGACACTTTGGTAATCGTTGGGGAGGAGAGGTAAAAACAACAAGAACAAGTCTAGCTTGTTGTTACTCTGATTAATATTTGACACAGCAGAAGACATAGCAAAAGCAATGGTGTAAGGTAAAAGGTGTGTAGAAGTATATAAAGGTATAAAGAAGTAAGGCAAATAATATGTAGTCTATTTGGACTTACACGCCACCTTGTGGACAATATATAGACACAGTATTTGCACATTTATGAATGTGCAGAATACGTTAGAAATGCGTGTGCAAAGTGTGCGTACATTTGTACATATAATGACAGTCCAACACATTTTTTATTATGATGGCGAGTTCCATTCTATACTTATTATATATGGGCATACACTTTGATCAAATATTATTATCAGAAAACACAGAGAAAAAAAGTATCCAGTGAAAAAGACATTGCACGCTCCCTGACTCTGTAGGCCTATGGTTATGCCTATGAATTTGTTGATGTGCTTCGCGGAGAGCTGTTAATTTCATACGTAGCCTATGCTGACTATGAAATTAAATTGTATTATTGTATTACAGTGGCTGAAGCTGAAGACGATACTGCGGGGGGACGCACCCACCAGTCACATCACTAGTGGCGCCCTGCTCAAGTACCAGGTAACAACACATGACACCCTTATATACAATACGTCACTTTAGTGCTACAATAAAAACACCAATTGTGATGTATAGAGATATTATAGAAATATTGTTGTTATAATGAATGAATATTTAATATATTAGGGGCATTACTCTCCCACATTCTGATAAAGGAAATCACAGTGCTACCTCTATAACTTATCCTACATATAATAAAGCCCTGTCTTGTATATGTATAATAAACCCCTGTCTTGTATATGTATAATAAACCCCTGTCTTGTATATATATAATACACCCCTGTCTTGTATATGTATAATAAAGCCCTGTCTTGTATATATATATAATAAAGCCCTGTCTTGTATATATATAATAAACCCCTGTCTTGTATATATATAATAAAGCCCTGTCTTGTATATATATATAATAAACCCCTGTCTTGTATATATATATAATAAACCCCTGTCTTGTATATATATAATAAAGCCCTGTCTTGTATATATAATAAACCCCTGTCTTGTATATATATAATAAAGCCCTGTCTTGTATATATATATAATAAAGCCCTGTCTTGTATATATATAATAAAGCCCTGTCTTGTATATATATAATAAACCCCTGTCTTGTATATATATATAATAAAGCCCTGTCTTGTATATATAATAAATCCCTGTCTTGTATATGTATAATAAACCCCTGTCTTGTATATGTAATAAATCCCTGTCTTGTATATATATAATAAAGCCCTGTCTTGTATATATAATAAACCCCTGTCTTGTATATATATAATAAACCCCTGTCTTGTATATATATAATAAAGCCCTGTCTTGTATATATATAATAAACCCCTGTCTTGTATATGTATAATAAACCCCTGTCTTGTATATATGTAATAAACCCCTGTCTTGTATATATATAATAAAGCCCTGTCTTGTATATATATAATAAACCCCTGTCTTGTATATGTATAATAAACCCCTGTCTTGTATATATGTAATAAACCCCTGTCTTGTATATATATAATAAAGCCCTGTCTTGTATATGTATAATAAAGCCCTGTCTTGTATATGTATAATACACCCCTGTCTTGTATATATATAATAAAGCCCTGTCTTGTATATATATAATAAAGCCCTGTCTTGTATATATATAATAAAGCCCTGTCTTGTATATATATAATAAAGCCCTGTCTTGTATATATATAATAAAGCCCTGTCTTGTATATATATAATAAAGCCCTGTCTTGTATATATATAATAAAGCCCTGTCTTGTATGTATATAATACACCCCTGTCTTGTATATGTATAATAAACCCCTGTCTTGTATATATATAATAAACCCCTGTCTTGTATATATATAATAAACCCCTGTCTTGTATATATATAATAAAGCCCTGTCTTGTATATATATAATAAATCCCTGTCTTGTATATATATAATAAAGCCCTGTCTTGTATATATATAATAAACCCCTGTCTTGTATATATATAATAAAGCCCTGTCTTGTATATGTATAATAAACCCCTGTCTTGTATATATATAATAAAGCCCTGTCTTGTATATATATAATAAACCCCTGTCTTGTATATATATAATACACCCCTGTCTTGTATTGTTGCAGCCGTGGGAGCCACAGTGCTTCCTGCATGACTTCTCTACATGTAATAAAGCCCTGTCTTGTATATATATAATAAACCCCTGTCTTGTATATATATAATAAAGCCCTGTCTTGTATATATATAATAAAGCCCTGTCTTGTATATGTATAATAAACCCCTGTCTTGTATATATATATAATAAACCCCTGTCTTGTATATATATAATAAAGCCCTGTCTTGTATATATATAATAAACCCCTGTCTTGTATATATATAATAAAGCCCTGTCTTGTATATATATAATAAAGCCCTGTCTTGTATATGTATAATAAAGCCCTGTCTTGTATATATATAATAAAGCCCTGTCTTGTATATATATAATAAAGCCCTGTCTTGTATATGTATAATAAACCCCTGTCTTGTATATATATAATAAAGCCCTGTCTTGTATACATATAATAAACCCCTGTCTTGTATATATATAATAAACCCCTGTCTTGTATATATATAATAAAGCCCTGTCTTGTATTTATATAATAAAGCCCTGTCTTGTATATATATAATACACCCCTGTCTTGTATATATATAATAAAGCCCTGTCTTGTATATATATAATAAAGCCCTGTCTTGTATATGTATAATAAAGCCCTGTCTTGTATATGTATAATAAAGCCCTGTCTTGTATATATATAATAAAGCCCTGTCTTGTATATATATAATAAAGCCCTGTCTTGTATATATATAATAAACCCCTGTCTTGTATATATATAATAAACCCCTGTCTTGTATATATATAATAAAGCCCTGTCTTGTATATATATAATAAACCCCTGTCTTGTATATATATAATAAACCCCTGTCTTGTATATATATAATAAAGCCCTGTCTTGTATATATATAATAAAGCCCTGTCTTGTATATATATAATAAAGCCCTGTCTTGTATTCTTGCAGCCATGGGAGCCACAGTGCTTCCTGCATGACTTCTCCTATGAGATTACCTGTGGCGACTCCTGGGGGGATAAACTCATCGCCTCCACGGCCGCCGGCACGTTTGTTCTGGAAGGTGAGTACATGCATATAGTATTACTTCCTATACATAAATTACAGGAAACAGTCATCTTCTGCAGTGCAGCACTTGCTGCTGGGTGGAATATGTACAGGTTAACTAATGAGTTGGTATAGTTTAGCGCCTGATTCCTTGACAGTAAAGGGGGGAGGTCGAAGAAGGAATTGGGGACAGACTATATATATTGACCATTTTATGTCACCCACCACTGCCTCTGCCGGTAGACCAGAACGGGATGAGAGATCTGATATCCTATTACTACTAAGACAGGAGGAATGACCATAACAATTGGTCGAGGGGGCAGATCCATACCATGGCCCAGCTGTTCTTTTATGAGGGTGTTAACAGATTAACAAGAAATAATGGTCATTCCCTCTTCCACTCCTCAACATCAGAGAGAAAACACCGGTGTCTAATTAACCTGTCATAAACTATAGAAGGAGCATGGATATTCAATTCAATTCAAATATTCTTTATTCTCAGATCGTTACAAACAATGGTTGGTCATATCTGGCGTGTCTGCTCTTCCAATGAATGCCTCAATACATTATTTTCTTTAGCGACAATGTGTAGAATAACAATAAAACAACAATAAGTAAGCGATGACATCATCACTTGATGAAGAGGACAATAAGCGATACAGACAGTAGGACAAGATAACTAGGCCCACAGTGCTGATAAGCAGCCATGTTGATACAGACAGTAAGACAAGATAACTAGGCCCACAGTGCTGATAAGCAGCCATGTTGATACAGACAGCAAGACAAGATAACTAGGCCCACAGTGCTGATAAGCAGCAATGTTGATACAGACAGTAAGACAAGATAACAAGGCCCACAGGGCTGATAAGCAGCCATGTTGATACAGACAGTAAGACAAGATAACAAGGCCCACAGGGCTGATAAGCAGCCATGTTGATACAGACAGTAAGACAAGATAACTAGGCCCACAGTGCTGATAAGCAGCCATGTTGATACAGACAGTAAGACAAGATAACAAGGCCCACAGGGCTGATAAGCAGCAATGTTGATACAGACAGTAAGACAAGATAACAAGGCCCACAGTGCTGATAAGCAGCCATGTTGATACAGACAGTAAGACAAGATAACTAGGCCCACAGGGCTGATAAGCAGCCATGTTGATACAGACAGTAAGACAAGATAACAAGGCCCACAGGGCTGATAAGCAGCAATGTTGATACAGACAGTAAGACAAGATAACTAGGCCCACAGTGCTGATAAGCAGCCATGTTGATACAGACAGTAAGACAAGATAACTAGGTCCACAGTGCTGATAAGCAGCCATGTTGATACAGGCAGTAAGACAAGATAACTAGGTCCACAGTGCTGATAAGCAGCCATGTTGATACAGACAGTAAGACAAGATAACTAGGTCCACAGTGCTGATAAGCAGCCATGTTGATACAGACAGTAAGACAAGATAACTAGGTCCACAGTGCTGATAAGTAGCCATGTTGATACAGACAGTAAGACAAGATAACTAGGTCCACAGTGCTGATAAGCAGCCATGTTGATACAGGCAGTAAGACAAGATAACTAGGTCCACAGTGCTGATAAGCAGCCATGTTGATACAGGCAGTAAGACAAGATAACTAGGTCCACAGTGCTGATAAGCAGCCATGTTGATACAGACAGTAAGACAAGATAACTAGGTCCACATTGCTGATAAGCAGCCATGTTGATACAGACAGTAAGACAAGATAACTAGGCCCACAGTGCTGATAAGCAGCCATGTTGATACAGGCAGTAAGACAAGATAACTAGGTCCACAGTGCTGATAAGCAGCCATGTTGATACAGGCAGTAAGACAAGATAACTAGGTCCACAGTGCTGATAAGCAGCCATGTTGATACAGACAGTAAGACAAGATAACAAGGCCCACAGTGCTGATAAGCAGCCATGTTGATACAGACAGTAAGACAAGATAACTAGGCCCACAGGGCTGATAAGCAGCCATGTTGATACAGACAGTAAGACAAGATAACAAGGCCCACAGGGCTGATAAGCAGCAATGTTGATACAGACAGTAAGACAAGATAACTAGGCCCACAGTGCTGATAAGCAGCCATGTTGATACAGACAGTAAGACAAGATAACTAGGTCCACAGTGCTGATAAGGGTAGGTCTATTAATAATGCTTTAGATAGGTTATTGGGTAACGTATATTCACATTTAAATGAGAGGAGGGCAACAGATTTGATATTTTTGGACTTTAAGAAAGCGTTTGATACTGTCGACCACAGTATCTTACTATCTAAATTAAAAAATTATTGAATAGAGGGCAGCGCATATAGTTGGTTTTCAAATTATCTTAGTGAGAGATCACAAAGAGTCTTGGTTGATGGGAACCTATCCTCCCTAAAGCCAGTAACGTGTGGTGTACCACAAGGTACTAGTTTGGGGCCGTTGTTATTCGTAGTTTATATCAACGATTTATATAAAGTAGTAGACAAATGTAATATACAGTTATTTGCCGACGATACGGTTTTATATAAGGAAAGAGCACTAGGGCAAAGTAAAAATGAAGAATTACAAACGGACCTTAATAATATTGTACAGTGGTGCGCCGTAAATAAGATTTCGTTAAACATAAAAAAGTGTAAACATTTGACAATTAGGTCGAAGAAAGACTCAAAGAATATAGTAAAGTATCAAATAGGTGAACAGGAGTTAGAAAACGTGACTGAATATAAGTTCCTTGGGATGGAAATTGACGAAAAGGTGGATTACAAAGTTTTCCTAAAAAAGAAGGTATCTTTGGTTAGATCCAAAATTCATGCTTTATCAAAACTATACAATGTGTGTGATAGGAGTACGCTCCTTTTATTATATAAAACAATGGTTCTCCCCATAATTGATTATGGGGATTTATTTTACGGTTCGGCAACTCAAGCTCAGTTACAAAAATTGCAAACATTGCAGAATTCTGCGTTCAAGATTATCTTGAAATTACCTAAGTTAACAAGTACGCAAGAAATACATAAGACTCTGAATCTCCCAACTCTAGCAACGAGAAGGGAAAGTCACCTTTTAGAGCTAGCTTACACGAGAACTAGAGAAGAGGATAATGTAGATAAAAGGAAAATAAATTTAAGAAGATTAGCTGGGGGTAAAAAGCTGATGGTGCCGCAACCAAAAAATGAATCATTTAGAAGGTCTTATGTGTACGTCCTTACTAACTTGTGGAATGGGCTGCCTGATGAAGCTCAAATATTGGACACCAGAATAAAAATTAGACAGTACCTTAAGACAACCTATATAAATGAGAACGATGTTTACTTATCCACAGATCAAGAATAAGACAGGTGCTATAAAGTGGATATCGAGGAATAGAGATTTCTATTGGTAATGAGCCAATATTAGTATAAAAGGCATGTAAGCCCTTACTGTAAGGTCGAGACATCGGCAACATTGTTTAACATTAATTGATTGATTTATCCCATTGTATATATAGTTTATAGGTGTACTGATATTTTATATGTGTACCTTAATGATTAATACTTACTGATTGATGTATTTGTACTGAGTGTATAATGATTGAATTGGATTGTTGGGATTACCAGGGGAAATTTTGAGATTAAAGGGGGGGTAACCGACTCAAAGACTTATTATAAAAGTGAAGTAACTAGAAAATATAAAGTGAAACCGACCAGACATTGAACATTGAACATTGAACACTGAACACATTCTACAACATGTCGGTATTATTATTAATAATAATAACTTCAGTAGTACTATACTGAATATCTGATATTGAAATATATAATTGGAGAAGGAGTCGTGGTTATTGATAATTTTAAATTTTCTGTATTGTATTGTGACTGTATAACTAATTTTGCGTCGAAATATCATGTTAAAATAACTTAACGGATATATTGGGTATAAGGGATCCGCCAGGAAGACCTCAGTCGAGAGGCAGGCATCCTGTTCTGATGCGATGTAAATTGAAATTTCGGAATAAAAATACGATATATATATATAAGCAGCCATGTTGATACAGGCAGTAAGACAAGATAACTAGGTCCACAGTGCTGATAAGCAGCCATGTTGATACAGGCAGTAAGACAAGATAACTAGGTCCACAGTGCTGATAAGCAGCCATGTTGATACAGACAGTAAGACAAGATAACTAGGTCCACAGTGCTGATAAGCAGCCATGTTGATACAGACAGTAAGACAAGATAACTAGGTCCACAGTGCTGATAAGTAGCCATGTTGATACAGACAGTAAGACAAGATAACTAGGTCCACAGTGCTGATAAGCAGCCATGTTGATACAGGCAGTAAGACAAGATAACTAGGTCCACAGTGCTGATAAGCAGCCATGTTGATACAGGCAGTAAGACAAGATAACTAGGTCCACAGTGCTGATAAGCAGCCATGTTGATACAGACAGTAAGACAAGATAACTAGGTCCACATTGCTGATAAGCAGCCATGTTGATACAGACAGTAAGACAAGATAACTAGGCCCACAGTGCTGATAAGCAGCCATGTTGATACAGGCAGTAAGACAAGATAACTAGGTCCACAGTGCTGATAAGCAGCCATGTTGATACAGGCAGTAAGACAAGATAACTAGGTCCACAGTGCTGATAAGCAGCCATGTTGATACAGGCAGTAAGACAAGATAACTAGGTCCACAGTGCTGATAAGCAGCCATGTTGATACAGGCAGTAAGACAAGATAACTAGGCCCACAGTGCTGATAAGCAGCCATGTTGATACAGGCAGTAAGACAAGATAACTAGGCCCACAGTGCTGATAAGCAGCCATGTTGATACAGACAGTAAGACAAGATAACTAGGCCCACAGTGCTGATAAGCAGCCATGTTGATACAGGCAGTAAGACAAGATAACTAGGTCCACAGTGCTGATAAGCAGCCATGTTGATACAGGCAGTAAGAGAAGATAACTAGGCCCACAGTGCTGATAAGCAGCCATGTTGATACAGACAGTAAGACAAGATAACTAGGCCCACAGTGCTGATAAGCAGCCATGTTGATACAGGCAGTAAGACAAGATAACTAGGCCCACAGTGCTGATAAGCAGCCATGTTGACAACAACATCATCAGAAGGTCATTGTCCCTAAGTGACAATACAGTGATACCTAAATACAATGATGACTTGATGGCTCTCGGCCAACTCTTAGATATAATAAGTGCGTTGATACATTCACATGAATAGTTAAAAGTTAGCCGGTCATCTAAGATGAAACCAAGATATTTATATTCATGAACTGAGTCAAGTTTGGAGGAGCCCAGGGCTAGGCTATTTGACAAGATAGTAGAAGATTGATGAGTTTCTGAATTTGATTTTGAAAAATTGCCAAATGAGAAGGACATTGCTTTACATTTGGCAAGCGATATCTTGTTATCTGCACACCAGGAGGAAATGTTATCTAAATCCTGCTGGAGGTGAGAGTTGAGAGTCGCAGCTCTGTCACTGTGATAGTACTTAAGCAATCGTATCATATTGCAGAAGTTGCATACCAATGAGTGCAATATTCTAAGCCACTGGAACCAACGAGTTTTATGAAATAGAAAAGAATGGAGTCATAGAAATGAATTTCAGCGGTTATTAGAGTTGAAACCCAGATTGATTGCCATAACAACACCACATAACTCACTAGTGAAATACGCACTATGCATACCTCACTCAAGATACATTGTTTTCAGAGCAATGTGTGTATAATAAAATAATAGTAATAAAGCAGGAGGTTGTGATCAGTAAGACTATAAACTAACCTCTGTCTTAATGCTCTACCACCAGGAACCATGCAACTCACAAACACAAATATATCGTGCACAAACACAGTCACTTTAAGTCCATATTAAAGTGTTGTTATGCACATTTAAGAGATAAATTACTAAAAGTAGAAAAAAGGAGTAGGGTATTGCATCCTAGTAGCTTGATACAACTCTTGCCCGATATAACCAAATATATATGAAAGTATAGTTTTGAATGGGGTAAACTCCACCCCCGCCACCCCCTATACCTGGGGTAACTGTAATCTCCAGGTCAGATTCCCACCACAGCCCTATACACTATTGCCAGTACAGTCACACACACACAGCACAGATCCATTAGTGCCTTCCATCAGGCGTGTGTGTGACCAGCCTAGTCAACCCTCCACCTGTAATCTAGAGGGGATCATCGTCTCCAGCGCCACTCAACACTGGTCACAAACACTGTGTGTCAAAATACCAAATTGCGGGGAAACTGGTGGCAGCCTTTGACTTCATTATGAAAGCTTCACTGCATGAAACTAGTCCCAGAAGCAGGGAGATTGTCACACCTGAATATGTGATCCGTTTTAGGAAAATATGTCATAAAATATGTCGCAAAATTTGAATTTTGAGATATCGACATATTTGAAAAGAGGAGGTCAAGACGATTCCAATGATAGTAAACACTAGGACACCTAATAAATATTTCTGTATTCTAAGTTTGATCATTTTATTTTCGAAAAAAAAAGTTTGCAATGTCTCGTGGTGGGTAATTACCAGTAAAGTAACTAAATATAGGCCTACTCCATACAAAGGTCTTCAAAACGCTAAGATAAAAGATATATTTAATACAATGTCCTGAAATTTGGTACATGGATTTATATGACTATAAGTACTAAACCCTCTAGAAATCAGAACATTTCAATAAAGAAATCCTGTGAAAAAAATACCTTGAAAATATACAAATATTGCATAATAACTCTTTTCAAAGATAAAAATATCAAACTTAGAATATAGAAATCCATATTAAGTGTTTACTATCATTGGAATCAGCTTGATCTCATCTGTTTAAATATGGTGATATCTCAAATCTATTTTTTGCGACTTGTGACTCATTTTCCTGAAACCCATCACATATCTCCACTGCCACTCAGCCCCTGTAAGAAAGCAGGGATGACAACCAACACATAATAGCCTCATGACACGGGCTGTGACACAATAATGGGAAGCACAACAACATGTTTGTGTGCTCTTATATGTCATGTCTTAAATCCTATTTTCTATCAAATTATCCTTATAGAAATAAAGTCGGCTGATGGAGGAGGCTAGAAGGGTGTGTAATAAGTCCTGACTACTGCCCACGTGTGGGTCAGATTTTCAGAAAAAGTACAATTGGCAGTTCTATAAATGTGTAACTTCTGCTAAATTAGACTGACAAAATATGAAAAATAGGTATATCAGATAATCTTTGGTATTGTATTGATGAACAATGTCTCTTTACTTGTGTTAAACTATATTTTGAACGCCAATTTTCTCTTAAATTAGGGTCATTTGAGAGGATTGGTGAAGGTGAATTGTACATTTCTGACGATCTGACCCATATCCACCTCAATGTGGTACTATAGTGTAGGTCCTGCACCCTCAGTATAAGCCATATATGTATATTATCTGCTCCATTTCATCTCATCTCATCCTATAAACCACCATCTCCTCCCATATGGTGTAGATAGGAAGCTACTGCAAGCTTACTGTGGGAGACAAAGTGACTGTAGTGTGGTATATTGGGGAATGGGGGAGGATGAGACACAAGGTGCACATATCACATTAGAGAACAATTAACTCTAAATAAAGGGGATACTAGAAAGTTGTGGGATAATCTCGGCAACATTATATCCCCAGAAAAAACATAACGTAGTGAAACTTAAAAATGCCAACAGAACTCTTGTTGAGATGAACAAGATCCCTGACAGGTTTAATGACTTTTACGTCACGGTAGGTCCTGACCTAGCCAGTAAAATCGAGCCGGTCACGGAGAAATGCCCACTCTCGGGAGTTGTAGTCCCCAATCCTCCTGTCCCCTTGGACTTTCAGTTTTTGAAGGTGTCTGAAGATACGGTTGTTGACATGATAAAGTCGATTGGAACACATAAAGCATCCGGTATACCTTTCCTCCCATCTAAAGTCCTGAAACCCTGCTCACTTGGACTCTCTAAACAATTTACTCACCTTTGTAACCTCTCATTGAGGACTAACAAAACCCCTGCTGATTTTAAAACTGCTAATGTCACCCCTATCTTTAAAGAGGGGGTAAGGTCTGAAACTACCAATTACAGACCTATAAGCGCAATACAGTTCCCAGCAAAAGTGTTGGAGAAAATAATTGGTAATCAACTGATGGGGTTTTTCGAGTCAAACAATATTATTTACCAGCATCAATATGGGTTCAGACGAGGGAGATCTATATCGGGTGCCCATCATCGGGTTTTCAATGACGTCTTCACCCACCTTAATGGAAAAAGATGGTACGGTTCTGGACTTCCTGGATTTCAGGAAGGCGTTTGATACCGTTGACCATTCTTAACTTCTTAAACTGAAAAAATTGGGTATTGGGGATCGAGCATTACAATGGGTTCAAGATTATCTGAGCCATAGGTCCCAAAGAGTTGTTATAAATGAAGGGATGTCCGCGAATGAAATGGTCACATGTGGTGTTCCACAGGGATCTTCCCTAGGGCCGCTTCTATTTCTGGCTTATATAAACGACCTTCAACAAGTTATTACATCATCCAGTATGCAACTTTTCGCCGACGATACTATTATTTACAATCGCCTCTCATGTAAAAATGGGTCTAATGGTTTAGAAGAGTTACAACATAGTCTAGATAATGTTCACATCTGGTGTAGAAAGAACAAAATATCGCTAAATGTTAAAAAAAGCAAAACTATGGTTGTGACTCAAAGAAAACACCCTTTAACGATCGCTTTTAATATAGGTGATCAGGTTCTGGAAAGGACTAATTCTTATACATATCTAGGATTGAAAATCGATAACATGCTGACGTTTGCGGACCACATAAAATCTAAAATCAATCTTGCCAAAACAAAACTAAAGGCTCTAGCCAGGTTAAGCCACAGTGCACCAAAGGAGGTGGTCCTTATGGTCTATAAGGTGGCTATCCGCCCTATCCTAGAGTACGGTGACATCATCTACATGGTGGTCTCAGAAGATTTGCTGAAAAAGGTTCAGACCCTTCAGAATTCTGCTGTTAGGATAATTTTAAAATTGAATAAATACACCAATGTCGATAAACAGCAAAGAGATTTAAAACTTGCCCCATTCTATATTCGTAGGGAGGCTCATCTTTTAGACTTAGCATACCCGCTAAGCCTGAAAGAACAGCACCTTGAAGACAAAAACATTCCATTAAGAAATCATGTGGGGAAAAAGATTCTAAAAACCATCACACCGAGAACTGATAAAGTAAGAAAATCTCTTATATACAGAATTCCGGAGGCCTGGAATAGCCTCAAAATCAGGGGCCACCAATGCAAAAATAGGAAGGACTATAGAACCTTCTTAAGAACCGTATTTCTGCAAGAGGTCTGGGACGGGCACAAATGATTTACCTGATTCAAAGAGCCGCCAAGATTAGAATTGTAAAGATTTTTCTCACCACTTTTCTTTCCTTATTCATATACACTTGTCTATTGTACTATGTATGGTGTCGGTTATAAGGCACATATTGTATTACTATGTACTCTTTTTGTTATGTAACATTACGTAACATTGTGTAACCTCATTATCTATCAATTATCACCTATTAATTATATTATCTCATTACTAAAATCGCTAATTATACTTAGCTACCCAGTACTGTGCAAGTCTACTTATTCATGATAAGCCATAGGTATTACGTAAGGGCTCCGCCCCCTACTCTTTACCCACATCCTGAAGGAACATCATACCTTAACATTTTTCATCACAAGGCACATAAAGCCTAATGCCATGCTTAGCATGCTAAACTCAGCTGCAGTAACTCCAAACTGAAAGTTTTTCCAATGATTTGTTATGTCATATTCTTCCTATGACTTTTATTGTATCATAATTTATGGGCTCACCCAGAAGATCTGGTCTCCAGACGGTGCTTGTCATATATCTGTCATGTTATTATGGAAATAAAAACGAATATAATATATATATATCTGTAGTGTGGGATATTGGGGAATGGGGGAGGATGAGACACAAGGTGCACATATCTGACAGCAGAAGATGCAGGGGTGGGTGCAGGACGTCGGGGGAAGGATATGTATACTGGAAATCTTGATGTTCAAATGTTAGTTCAAGGTATTAGGTATAGGTATGAGCACCAATGCTATAGAAATGCATAATACACAAGCCATACAACACACTGTATGTGGTATGAGCACCAATGCCATAGCCTATGGCCTTCCATATTACCCACTATATGTGTAGTACCCTACCTCAGGATAATGTTTTTTTGTTTTGTTTTTAAATTATTTTATTTTTCCAGGTATTACAAAAGTATGTAAGAGCAGACCAAAGGAGAATTGAAAACTCCCAATCAGCAGGAGATCCCTTTCGATTGGCAACGAAAGTATTGCAATAAAATGTTTTTCAATTCAATTCAATTCAATGTAGTATGAGCACCAATACTGTAGAAAGGTATAATAAAAGTCCACTTGGTAAAACAGTTAATATAATGTACAACACAGAACCTATAATGAAAGAAAGGACAGACCCAGATGAAGAGAGATTAAGAGATTGGATTAGTTGTGAGGGAGCAGCTCCATGTAGAGGTATGCACTAATGAATGCCAGGCGAGATGCTCATAGTGCAGTGAGTAGCTCATAAAGGTGGGAGGTGCTCATAAAGGTGAGTCAATTGACCCTCAGTAAACAGCAGCATCTCCTCCTCCTACACACCATGAGCAGGTGGCAATGGGCCTTACATGAACTTTGATGGATCCTGGACACTAATTGTCCTGCTCACTGGTATAATGAGCACCTCTAATAGGGGAGTTGTATTAGCCACTGTGCGTGCAATAGGGGAGTTGTGTTAGCCACTGTCTGTGTACAATAGGGGAGTTGTATGAGCCACTGTGTGAGTACAATAGGGGAGTTGTATTAGTCACTGTGTGAGTACAATAGGGGAGTTGTATTAGCCACTGTGTGAGTACAATAGGGGAGTTGTATTAGCCACTGTGTGAGTACAATAGGGGAGTTGTATTAGCCAATGTGTGTGTACAATAGGGGAAGTGTGTTAGCCACTGTGTGGGAACAATAGGGGAGTTGTATTAGCCACTGTGTGTGTACAATAGGGGAGTTGTATTAGTCACTGTATGTGTACAATAGGGGAGTTGTGTTAGCCACTGTGTATGTACAATAGGGGAGTTATATTAGCCACTGTGTGTGTACAATAGGGGGGTTGTGTTAGTCACTTTGTGTGTACAATAGGGGAGTAGTGTTAGCCACTGTGTGTGTACAATAGGGGGGTTGTGTTAGTCACTGTGTGGGAACAATAGGGGAGTTGTGTTAGACACTGTGTGTGTACAATAGGGGAGTTGTGTTAGACACTGTGTGTGTACAATAGGGGGGTTGTGTTAGTCACTGTGTGGGAACAATAGGGGAGTTGTGTTAGACACTGTGTGTGCAATAGGGGAGTTGTACTAGCCACTGTGTGTGTACAATAGGGGGGTTGAATTAGTGTGTGTATAATAGGGGAGTTGTGTTAGTTGTGTTACACCGCTTTCTATATGATCTTAAAAACTGCTATTCTTTTGGATGTTGCGCTAATATCCGTTGTGTTTGATTTGATCGCAACTACACAATGCTCTTTCTGCCTGTTAAAGAAGTGGGTCAATAGCACACTGACAGTGGACCAACAGTTTAGCCATTGATTTCATAAGAAAACAAGCGAACCAGTAGAATCGCCCTGCACTTGTATTGCGCTAATAATAAAAATGGACAAAGAGCGACTGAAATGCGCACAATGAATAAGTGGAGCAAGAGCGAGCCTTGAACACAGATACAAGTGATGCAGTGGAATTACAGCTTTAGTCTAGTTTGCACCAAGAATTACAAACCCTGTGAGTCAGTGCACAATATGTGCGTGGGTAAGCAGGGCTGAACCATGTATGTGTACGTGGTGGGGATCACAGTGGTGAATGAGCGGTAACATCATCTACATGGTGGCCTCAGAAGATTTGCTGAAAAAGGTTCAGACCCTGCAGAATTCTGCTGTTAGAATAATATTAAAATTGAATAAATACACCAATGTCGATAAACAGCAAAGAGATTTAAAACTTGCCCCATTCTATATTTGTAGGGAAGCTCATCTTTTAGACTTAGCATACCCGCTAAGCCTGAAAGAACAGCACCTCAAAAACAAACATGTTCCATTAAGAAATCATGTGGGGAAAAGGATTCTAAAAACCATCACACCAAGAACTGATAAAGTAAGAAAGTCTCTTATATACAGAATTCCAGAGGCCTGGAATAGCCTTGAGATCAGAGGCCACCAATGTAAGAATAGGAAGGACTATAGAACCTTCTTAAGAACTGTATTTCTGCAATCGGTTTGGGACGGGCATAAATGATTTAACTGATTTAAGGAACCGTGAACGTCAGAATTGTAAAGATTTTTCTTACTATTCTTCTTCTTCCATATGCATAATCATGTACACTTGTCTTTTGTACTATGTATGGTGTCGGTCATAAGGCACATATTGTATTACTTTGTATTCTTCATCACAAGGCACATAAAGCCTAATGCCATGCTTAGCATGCTAAACGCAGCTGCAGTAACTCCAAACTGAATGTTTTTCCAATGATTTGTCATGTCATATTCTTCCTATGACTTTTATTGTATCATATTTTTGGGCTCACCCGGAAGATCTGGTCTCCAGACAGTGCTTGCCATATTTCTGTCATGTTATTATGGAAATAAAAACGAATATATGTATATATATATGATATGTGGGTGGGTGAGCAGGGAGATGACAATGCATGTGTACGTGGCCTGGTGGGGATCATTATGGTGAATGAGCGCACAATATGTGGGTGGGTGAGCAGGGCTGAACAATAAATACATGTGTACGTGGCCTGGTTCATAGTGGTGAACTAGGGCAAGATGTTATCAGCTTGCCGTCTAGTAAAGCTCTTTACCTCAGCTTTCACTCATCAGTGCATCCAGGCCCGTTGTATACATGATATGGATCAGGCTGTTAGTTAATTACCAAGTAACTTACATAGAGAGTATTATTACTGTTACTGGCTGAATGGAAGATTATGGCTTATTATTACAGGGCAGGGAAGACCTTTTTGGGAAATGGGATTGGCATGTATTTTCACCTTGGGAATTGGGATTCAAACAAAAATATGTTTGGGAAATGGGATTCCAATTATCAATTTGGGAAATGGGAAAAGCAAAATGATCAATTTGGGAAATGGGAAATGCAAAATCAACCTTAGAAGTACGTTAATATAACTCTTTCTCTAAGGTCTAACTCCATTACCAACTCCCCAAATCGTCCAAGCTTTCCAGTATGGGTGTGATTTATGACTTGGGGATGCATCCATGGTCATTGTGGTCGGGTTTGGAATGTGTGTGAAAGATTATATTACCATGCCCTCCTAAATGTGATACTGTTGTTATCAGCTTTTGAGAGTCGGTGATGCTCTTTGTGAAATATATGTACTAATACTAATATATGTTTTAATTGTTTTGAAACCAACCTAGGCCTAATGAGGATTATTGTATTATCTGTATTATTGAAATGGGTCGTTCTGGGTTGATTTTACTAAATTTAAGGAGGAGGGATAGGTTGGGCCTGAATCAAAATAATGTAATTATAATGAACAGGTGAGAATTTGTGGTAAACTACAGTGACAGTGTATTATTAAATTGGTGTAATAATTATGTAGGATACATGCATGTCCAAAAAGATGTAAGTCAGTTGAGATTCATAAAATGTTGACTATTTGTAATGAATCATTAGAAAGGTCTTTGCAAACGTATTCTCTTAATCTCTAATATTTCTGCAATTATGACCAAAGAGTAGATAACAAATGGCCACCATCTTTGATTTCGGAGCAAAATGAGAGAGATCTCCCTCAGGATTTTAGGCTACTTATGCATAATGAGCTACTTATTCATATAACAAATTTCATGTTTTAATCACGAAAAGAAAAATTCAGCCAAAATAGGCTGTGCACACTAAGACAAAAAAGCCCTGAACCAACTCGTTCTCTGTATAGAAAACATCTCAAAAACCAAGACACTGTTCGGAACAAGGACAGGATGAAAGTTGATACTGTGATAGACCTTACAAGGGAGGGAATTTGTTCTCTTCTTGAGCAAACAGACAAGGTGGTACATACAATAATCCCTGAATTGTACCGAAGGACAGATGACAATGCTGTAGGTCTCTTTCTTCATCCTGTCTCTGTAATTTACAATGACAAAGATCGGCATATATATTTTCTTGTTTTTTTGGCTTTTTTATCACCTATTGACAGCCCGACATTTGCTCCCAAGTGGACCCAATCACCCCTCAAGACCCAATTTTGTTGACCATGTGGGTCATTCCTGAAGATCCACACTCCACTGATTAGAGATATCCCCTAATCAGAGCATCCAAAACACTGTTTACAGTTTGTATAACAGTAATTTCCCTTTTAGTATAGACTTATTTCTATACCCAATAATTAGTCAAACCCATGATTAATTAGTTTATCAATTCCTATGGGGATATATCCCATGAAAGATCCCTGATCTGCCTGATGAGCCCATCAAAGGGGCGAAACCATGTAGTGCCAAACACCATCAGTGATGGTGGAGGGGCCCTCCCACCTGTGGATACCTAGCTATGTAACCAAGCTAATGACACCAATAATAAACAACACCTTTTTATTTTTGGTCCATCAATTATATACAGGCGTGGAATATGGGGCCTACATCAATTATTAATTTGGAAAAATAATTTGATTGTAATATCCAATGGTGTTTCTGACATCACACCTGGATACCTGTGCACCTGTCTATGACGTCATAGACCGCAGCGAGGTTGAACAGACCGTCGCCAAGTGAGGGTTCCAATCCTCATTACATGGTAGCAGTACAGAAGGGAGAGGAGGTTGTTGTAGATTCGTCGCATATATATATTTTCTTGATTACTCACCAATGAAAGGTATGTCTAAACTTGTGAAGGCACAGTTATATAACCCTGTCAGAAACACCATTCTGAAGAGAGATATTCCTGAAGGACGTTCATTGTGCTACATAGATGGCAGTATCCTTGTATGTAGCAAATATTCTGTCATGCTAATCTCAACCAGCAAACAATAAATTGGACCTAGAGTCAAACAGATGACAAAAGCTCAACTTGCTGCAGAGCTAACAACTAGATGGAATGCGACTAAGGTGGCCCAAAGGCGCCGGAGAAACACACCAATTACCGTACGGCGTCGCGCCAGGCTCTCTATTCTGAGAAAGGGTATATGCTCAAAACAGCACACGATCACCTTTTTACAGTCACCTCATATATTTGGTCATTTCTATTGCCACAGAACGGCCCCTCAACACCTCTAGGGCTCCTGAGGGGGTATCTAATTTCTCTCGTCGCTACCAAAAAACGGCAATTGTCATTTGTCACTAAGGAAATTCTTTTGTCGTTTGTCGCTATATTTTCGTAAAACAGCCGAATTTTTGTCGTTAAGGTCTTTGTCGATTTGTCAGGCTAAGAAAGTGTCTTTGTCATTTGTCACTAGTTGTCTTCGAAATCTGTCGAGCTAAGAAAGGGCTGTGTCAATTTGTCGAATTAACCCCTCAAGAGCCCTACCTCTAGATTGATGTATTAAAGTTACACAGTCATTGTAGCATGAATAAAGGAGTAATGGACGTTTTTCCTTCCTCTGCCATGCCAGCTAGTCTGTGTTTGTAAGAGCTCTTCAGACTATGCAGACCGCAAGGGGACGTGGCTCAGTGGTAGGATACTCGCTTCTATACCCAAAGGTTGGGGGCTCTAGCCTCGCCTGGGTCATGCAGTTAATTTTTTTTATTTCAGGGTTGCATAGATGCTATGTCATTCTATGTGACCAGGACGGGAGGTGGGTTGGCGGGGTTGGTGGTGATGGGAAAGGCAGGAGAAACATGTACATATAATGTTTTCAGATAATTACCCATCGATCTTAGAATTAGGGCTATCGATACAACTAAAGGAAAAAAACAGGCCTCCATGGCTGCGCTAGCAATGGCCACTCTTCCTGGACAAGTTCCTTTCTCTGAGAACCACTTAGTTAAAGACCTGATAGAAAAATTCATCGGCGACATAGAACATATCGGAGCAAAAAGAACCTCAGCACCTGACCTAATTGATTTTGGTCCTGATATTGAATTACACCTATCAGCCATATGCAGGGTTAGTGCCTCCTCAGTCATCATTGGTTCTGACCATAACAAATCATTCTGTTTATGTTGCTTGAAGTATGATGGTATGGATTCACTGGATTTCCATCTCCTCTTGTGTCATATCCAGAAGGATATTCATCCATGCAGTGCATAGCATATGATGGAGATAATTACTTTGCATCTATGTCTGGAGACAGTCAAAGTGCCATCTTTACTTTTAAGGATGGGATCACAACTTCACCACTTCTCATTACTGAAAGTGATAAAGAGAAACCTCATGATATCTGTATCTATAGGGAAGGGGTTGCTTATACATGTCCAGATATCCATGAAATCAGGTGGATGGACAAATCTGGAGCAGGAAGGGTCTGTCTGGCTGGGTCAGGAAAGGAAGGGAATAGTGATGGTCCTGCTTATACATCAGAAATGTGCCAACCCTCTGGACTTTGCTGCTTTGAGAAAACTATTATTTTCATTGACAGCCAAGTTGGTGGTTTGAAAAAGATCAGTGGCCTCAGTGGGACAGCAAAGTTCCTGAGGTCTATAGGCATGCTATATGACACATTTAGTGTTCACAATAAGATCAAGCCCAGTCCAATTACTATTGATGATTCCACCCCTCGCCTTCAGGAAATCACAGATTATTTTGATGAACAAACTGAAAAGGTTCAGAAAGTCTTAGGAGTCAAATGTTGTAACAGGCCACAAGGAACCATCTCAGCCAAAACACAATATTCTGTGAAACTATTGACCCTTGGCATTGCTCTTTTACAAGAGAACCTGAAAAAAGCCAAACCAACCTACCAACATCTGACACTTGAGAGCTGCCTCACATTACAAGTTGAAAACTTCATGTGATCCATCATCTAAAGCAGGACTGTATCCCACATATGCTAGACTATGCCCGAATGTTTGGCAACATCATAAAACCTGAAGAAGACATGCTCATGGGCTGCCCATTATTATACATCCAGAGAATCCTATAATCCAATTACGTCAAATACCATAAAATTCACTGACATCCCTCAACTGGGTGTCTTGCCTCCGGCTGCAATGGGCCCAAATGACATAGTGAAAATGAGAGGTTGGGCAGTAGAAAATGGAAGAGTTCTGCGTCAAAGATCCATTCGGCAGGAAACAACAAAATACAAAGCTGGAACTCTGCCCTTGCATGCATATGCCACAACAACCACTATTGGAGACAAGGTGGAATTTAGGCCCCTCATCTTTCAAGACCAGGAAGATCAGCCAGATCAATATAGTGAGTCAAGTGACCAGGAGTCGTCTTCTGAGGAAAGTGATGCAAGCACATTTTGTGATTCTCAAATCCCAGAAAGACTGAACTTTTTTTCTTTTTTTTTTTTTTTTTTTTCAGTTCAAGGCCTTCCACACGACACAATCTGGTAAAAAATATATGCCTAAATAAGAAATTCATTTAGTGAAGTACAATTAAATCCAGGTAAGAGGAATTTAATTTCATTTGTGGATGATTTTGAGAGGAAAAGATCCTGCACCATTGATTTGATATGAAAATGGATGGGGACTAATGCTTGTCTACAATCAGGGATGCAAGTTGGGGTATTCAAAATTGACGGAAAATGTTCTGAGATAAAAATATGGTCCACAAAGTGCTTACAACTGAAAGAAGTATACATATAGACATATATTCGAAAAGAATATTAGCTTAATAGAGCTAGCTAAACAGGTTGATAGGCAGGCACTGAGCTGCTGCTGCCACCCACACTGACTACCGTCTGCCGGGCCGTCGGCCCCTGCGCCCGGTAGTGGTGTACGGGGATTCCCCTCCGCTAAGCTGAATTCCGCTAAACTCCCGATGCTATCACTCTACCGAGTTGCTAGCGGAACCTTGGCTGACAGGGGGGTGATGCAGGCGGCCACTAGTACATAGCTTTCCCTATATTCCAATGCAAGGTTTGATGGACATGGTATTCAGTCAGTCCATTAACGATAAACCTTTTTTAACGTTTTTAAAGGTAATTTGACGAAATTAATTACACATTTTGCTAATGAGGAGATAAACGGAAATCCGTCAACTGACGGACAACTTGCATCCCTGTACAATAAGAGAACAAATAATTCTACTGAGACATTTGATGAATTGATGCATATATGAGGTAGATCATTATTACTTGGGTCAGTTGGGACTGATAGAAGCAGCCAATGTTGTATATAATATATGTTTTAACATGTATTAGGTGTTTGAAGGGTCCGATTCGCAAAGATCAGGTAATTTTGGGATTTGCCATAAAATATCTGTGGGATTTGGGATTGGGGGGTTTAAAAAAATGGGAAATGGGATTCAGGGGGGGGTCTTCCCTACCCTGTTATTACATACTTGTTCAGTACAGTCCAGGCAGGTTTCAGTCTGTTCAGATTGCCATGGTAACACGTCCTATATACGTCATACATCTTATATGGGTCAGATTTTCAGAAAATGTACAACTGGCAGCTCTACACATTTAGTAAATTCTCCTAAATTAGGCTAAAAATGAAGAATACCGGGTATATCTGAGAATATTTGGTATCACATTGATTTAAAGTATCAGTTCTGTTATGTTGAACACCATTTTGAAGCTCATTTTTGTATTAAATGTGGATCATTTGAGAGGATTGGTGAAGGCGAATTGTACATTTTCTGAATATCTGACCCCTATACGTCATTTACCTCTCCACTTCCGGAATCAGTTATCATTTTGTGAATGTAGTTGGTAGAAGCTGAGGAACAAACGACCAACAAACTTGTTCAACAAAATAAACCGGAAGTAACACAGCAGGTTAGCTGGAACTACTTTCAGAGTGCACAATGTTATTTTGCTGCGCTGAGGTGGAGGCTACGATCCTATAAAGTACTTTAAACTATATGCAGGTGTTCAAACGTATGTACACTTAAATTTTCAAATAGTAAATATCTTAAAGGTCAGACATGACGTAGGATCAGACAAGCTCACATTTAGTTGTCTTTAAAATTATTCTCAAGTGCCTAGTCCACTAAGCCGATTCTCATGCGATTCTCACAGAATTGAGTGGAAAACAGTCCTCTGCGGCGCAAAATCACATGAAAACCGGCTTGGTGAATCAGGCCCGTATTAATAAAAACTACTGTAGGAAAGGACTTTCCACTTCATTACATTTAAATATCTTAAACTTATTTTTCTTAGTGATTATATTAACAATAGTAACAATAATAATAATAGATTTTTATTTCCAAGTCATATTTACAGTAAGTGTTATACGATGTAATGTTAAATTAAATTAGAGTACATCACGGAAATTGGAATGGTTTCTGTGAACCTCACAGCTCTACCAAGCACCCCTTGGATTTTGATTACCTAAACATATAAAATGTTAGTAGGTATTATAAGTATACAGGTAAAACTAGAAATAAGGTAAAGAGTAATATAGAGTACAACGTATGCGTACAATAGTGTTATGGTGGACTGGTATGATGACTGGGTATCAAAACCTTGTGTCAACTGTTTATAATTGAATAACCATGGCAATTCTTATATGAATTAAACCTGTGAGCCTATGTCACAATTATGTTTCACTGTATTGTTTGACTTGCTGTACAAACATCATAAATAAAAAAAAATAGATAATTAATGTTACGCCTTATCTCCGGGGACTTGAATGTGTTTCCACCATTTAATCAGGGGGAGAATGGCTGTTTGAACACATTGTACCTGATATTGAGTGTACCTAACACATCTATTCACAAGTCATCCATCAATATTTAACCTAACGCTACTGGATAGTCACTCAACACTCATTAATAATCTTAGCCTTGCATCAATTCAAAACATGAACATGAACTTTTAAACTTCATCCTGAGCTTATCCTTTCATCAGGGCCTGGAATGTAACACTGCATTGCAACCGTGATGTGTAATGGGAGATTTGGATAGCTGCCATTTTGAATCGTGATTCACATTGACTTATATTTATCAATGCTCTAATGTCAATATCTATGTGCTATACACAAGTCTCCATCTTTCCCATCATTCATTTGATTTTCATAGATAATTTATAAAAGCAATGATATTGGTGAAAACATTCTTGCAATTTTCAATAAAAATTTTGCCAAATATTTGTATTCAGATTACAACAGAATCTATCCCAGGATGCACTGTAACGGACATGCACATGCAAATAATGCCCTATTAGGAGTCATTATGTTGCTATCGTGTTTTCGTTCGTATCCTTGATGATTCTTAATAAGGGATTTGCATAGCCGCCATTTTGAATCTTGATTAGCATGGAATTATGGGAGTAATGGTACAGTCTAAAATCTATCGAAAACATGTCATGTTCAGCATGGACTATTTACTACTGCTTCAATGTCAAAATCCATGTGTTACATATGTTTCCATGACATAAGTCTCCCTCTTCCGCATCATGCATTTGGTTTACATAGATCATTTACATAAGCTGTGATATTGGTGAAAACATTCTAACAATTTTTGATAAAAATGTTACTAATATTTGTAAGTCAGATTTCAACAAAATACACCCCATGGTGCACTGTGACAAACATGCGCAGTGGCACATGCAAGTCCCCTATTGATAATCACTTTCATTTCATATTAGGGAATGTTTATGAATTGCTATTCATACAAGATATAAGATATACGAGTATTGTACATCATGGTACTAGAAGATATATATAGTATATATTATGCAAGGTGATACTCTGTATGCAAAATTCATTAGATTCCTTATACATTCCTTGAAATTCAGTTTGAACATATTTACACTTTGTTGGTGTTAGTACATACCATTCCTTCAACCCCCACCCCCACCCCCATGTCTTCCACTTATAGCATTTATTAGTTGGTTCCACACAATATAGCAGTTATTAGTTGGTTCCACACAATATAGCACTTATTAGTTGGTTCCACACAATAAAGCACTTATTAGTTGCTTCCACACAATATAGCAGTTATAAGTTGGTTCCACACAATATAGCACTTATTAGTTGGTTCCACACAATATAGCACTTATTAGTTGGTTCCACACAATAAAGCACTTATTAGTTGGTTCCACACAATATAGCAGTTATTAGTTGGTTCCACACAATATAGCACTTATTAGTTGTTTCCACACAATATAGCACTTATTAGTTGGTTCCACACAATATAGCACTTATTAGTTGGTTCCACACAATATAGCAGTTATTAGTTGGTTCCACACAATATAGCATTTATTAGTTGGTTCCACACAATATAGCACTTATTAGTTGCTTCCACACAATATAGCACTTATTAGTTGCTTCCACACAATATAGCACTTATTAGTTGCTTCCGCACAATATAGCAGTTATAAGTTGGTTCCACACAATAAAGCACTTATTAGTTGGTTCCACACAATATAGCAGTTATTAGTTGGTTCCACACAATATAGCACTTATTAGTTGCTTCCACACAATATAGCAGTTATTAGTTGGTTCCACACAATATAGCACTTATTAGTTGGTTCCACACAATATAGCACTTATTAGTTGGTTCCACACAATATAGCACTTATTAGTTGCTTCCACACAATATAGCAGTTATAAGTTGCTTCCACACAATATAGCACTTATTAGTTGGTTCCACACAATATAGCACTTATTAGTTGGTTCCACACAATATAGCAGTTATTAGTTGCTTCCGCACAATATAGCAGTTATAAGTTGGTTCCACACAATAAAGCACTTATTAGTTGGTTCCACACAATATAGCAGTTATTAGTTGGTTCCACACAATATAGCACTTATTAGTTGCTTCCACACAATATAGCAGTTATTAGTTGGTTCCACACAATATAGCAGTTATTAGTTGGTTCCACACAATATAGCACTTATTAGTTGCTTCCACACAATATAGCAGTTATTAGTTGGTTCCACACAATATAGCAGTTATTAGTTGGTTCCACACAATATAGCACTTATTAGTTGGTTCCACACAATATAGCACTTATTAGTTTGTTCCACACAATATAGCACTTATTAGTTTGTTCCACACAATATAGCACTTATTAGTTGGTTCCACACAATATAGCACTTATTAGTTGGTTCCACACAATATAGCACTTATTAGTTGCTTCCACACAATATAGCAGTTATTAGTTGGTTCCACACAATATAGCACTTACTAGTTGGTTCCACACAATATAGCACTTATTAGTTGGTTCCACAGTTTTATACAAAACCGCAGATGTCTGGGATTATTCTATTGTTGATTATTAAATACAGTTTCCCTCAAAACCACATTTGTGATGTGTTTCAGGAAAATGATTCATACGTCGCAAAAAATAGATTTTTAGATATCATTATATTTGAAAAGATGAGATCAAGCTGATTCCAATGATAGTAAAGAGTCTATTAATCTAATTAGGATTTCTAGATTTTGAGTTTGATATTTTCGTTTTTGAAAAAAAAAGTTTCCAATATTTCTGGAGGTCAGTAAACAGTAAAGTAACTAAAAAAACTAAGTAACTTTAAAACTAATAGATATATCATATAGATTGTCCTGAAATTTAATACACCAATTGATATAAGTCTAAGTGATAAACTCTCTCAAAATCAGATCATTCCATTAATGTGATCTTGTGAAAAAAATACTTTGAAAAATATCAATTTTGCGACTTATGACTCATTTTCCTAAAACACATCACATTTGTACTCTTGGTTTCCTTCAAAACCTAAAGGGTGTTTTGGGTTGATAGGATAAGATCACTTTTTACTGTACATAACACTTAACTTAATTAGTGAAGCGGTGCCGCTTATCGTAAACAGGGTCTTCCCACTAATTAGTGTAGTTATGTATGGCTTAGATCATGTTTCATAGAGAGTATGTCTTTCATCAAGCTTTCTCTGCTCTTATGTATAAAAGGCCATACCGGTATCATGTTCTGGCCTGATTGAACAACATGAGCTGCATTAGCAGCATCGTCATTATTAGTAGGTTATTATGTAGAGCCACTGTTGGAAAAGAAGGCCATTAAAGTAAGTTACAGAGACAGCAGCTAAACCTGAGTACAGTTGTATGGTTGGTGATCACAATATCCTACAATACAAACCACATACAGTGGTGTATATGTTCTATAGTACAACATCCTACAGTACAAACCACATACAGTGGTGTATATGTTCTATAGTACAATATCCTACAGTACAAACCACATGCAGTGGTGTATATGTACTATAGCACAATATGCTACAGTACAGACCACATACAGTGGTGTATATGTACTATAGCACAATATGCTACAGTACAGACCACATACAGTGGTGTATATGTACTATAGCACAATATCCTACAGTACAAACCACATACAGTGGTGTATATGTACTATAGCACAATATGCTACAGTACAGACCACATACAGTGGTGTATATGTTCTATAGCACAATATGCTACAGTACAGACCACATACACTGGTGTATATGTACTATAGCACAATATACTACAGTACAAACCACATACAGTGGTGTATATGTACTATAGCACAATATACTACAGTACAAACCACATACAGTGGTGTATATGTACTATAGCACAATATACTACAGTACAGACCACATACAGTGGTGTATATGTTCTATAGCACAATATACTACAGTACAGACCACATACAGTGGTGTATATGTTCTATAGCACAATATGCTACAGTACAAACCACATACAGTGGTGTATATGTTCTATAGCACAATATGCTACAGTACAAACCACATACAGTGGTGTATATGTTCTATAGCACAATATACTACAGTACAGACCACATACACTGGTGTATATGTACTATAGCACAATATACTACAGTACAGACCACATACAGTGGTGTATATGTTCTATGGCACAATATACTACAGTACAGACCACATACAGTGGTGTATATGTACTATAGCACAATATACTACAGTACAGACCACATACAGTGGTGTATATGTACTATAGCACAATATCCTACAGTACAAACCACATACAGTGGTGTATATGTTCTATAGCACAATATGCTACAGTACAAACCACATACAGTGGTGTATATGTTCTATAGCACAATATGCTACAGTACAAACCACATACAGTGGTGTATATGTTCTATAGCACAATATGCTACAGTACAAACCACATACAGTGGTGTATATGTTCTATAGCACAATATGCTACAGTACAGACCACATACAGTGGTGTATATGTTCTATAGCACAATATGCTACAGTACAAACCACATACAGTGGTGTATATGTACTATAGCACAATATGCTACAGTACAGACCACATACAGTGGTGTATATGTTCTATAGTACAATATGCTACAGTACAGACCACATACAGTGGTGTATATGTTCTATAGCAAGCCCTCGAGTGTCTATGACCAACCAGACCACAACAAACCACCAAACCTCGGGGTAATAATGCTATAATATGCTACTGTACAGACCATATTACATGCACTGGTCTATATGTTTTATAGCACATGTGTCATATATGTCACTGTTGCCAACCTAAAACTATAGACAAATAATAGCGTATTCAATTTAATGTGTATCAAATTCCACAAGAGGGAAAGCTTTTGCTTTAATCCTTCCCATAAGGGGATGATACACTTAGGTTGTATCAAAATGGATTTTGAGATATCATCATATTTGAAAAGAGGAGATCGAGGTGATTCTAATGATATTAAACACCTAAATCTAATCTAAACACCTAAATCTAATATGTATTTCTATATTTTAAATTTGATAATTTTATTTTGAAAAAAAAAGTTTGCAATGTTTCTGGATGGGTAATTTACCAGTAAAGTAACTAAATATACTCCATAGGATGGCCTTCAAAATGCGAGGATATATTAAATACAATTTCCTGAAATTTGTTACACAGATTTATCTGACTGACTATAAGTGCTAAACCCTTTAAATATCAGAACATTTAAATAAAGAGATCCTGTGATAAAAACACTTTGAAAAATTCAACAATTTCAAAAACTCGAATTTACATAGTATTGACCAAATTGCAGCCTAATTTAGCCAAATTTACTAAATGTGTACAGCTGCCAATTGAAAATGTTCTGAAAATCTGACCCACCTGTGCCCAGATACTCGGGGCTGCTCCTCCTGCCAGTGAGCCATCCCTGAGCAATTGAGTGAGTGATAAACTCAAGCACTACTGGCCAGGCCTAATCAATTCTGGTTGTTATTTTGATTGATAAGATAAATCTCATAGTCATTAAGAACATTGGTCGGACGTTACAAATTGCATCATTATCTTTCTCAGAAAGACATAACTTAACATATTTAATTGCACAATTTTAATGACCCATAATTCCTTGAGGAGGAGAATAAATAACACAGACCAGTGTCTAATATTATTATTCTGATTATAATGACGCACAAGGCGAGATGTTGGTATATTAACACACAGTCATATATAAGGGTGTTTGAACTTGGAACATGATGACATTTGTAGTGGTATAAAAGGGAAACCCAGTAAATAGTATAACAAGGAAACACAGTAAATACACGGTTATGGCACACAGGTCCATCTGGTGTTAAAGAGTAGCAGTATAGAGTAATAGTACAGCTCTTTTCAATACAAGTAGTATATGGAGAGTGTTTAGTGTTACTTCATGTCACTACACAATTATATACACTGCACCGTGTGGAGATCAGCTGGGGCTGATGATATATGCTGGATAGAAATAAAGCTGATTAAATTAAATACAGTAAATTGTGTTCCACGGAAATACATTGTTGTGATTACCACCAGATAGTTTCTATGAGTTTTATGCCATGCAGACTGTATATATGTATGTTTTACTTCAGGGATACAAAATGTGTTAAATAACTTTATTATAGACGCATTGCTCTGAAAACAACGTATCTAGAGTGATTTACGCATAGTGCATATTTCACTAGTGATTTATGTGGAGTTGTCATGGAAACCAATCTGTTTTTTACTAAGATTAAGACTCAATTTTTTTCTATTTTCATGATTGAAAGCATGTATAATAAATATGTTGACTAACTCGTTGGTTTCAGTCACTTAGAACATTGCATTTGTTGCTACGCAACTCATGCAATATTCACACTCCTTCAACCAACTCGTTAGTTAACCTGTATGCATATTGTATGTATGGTAGGTGCTTTCAGTACAGTAGGATACAATAGCGGAGTTGCATAACCGCCATTTTGAATCTTGATTCGGCATTGAATTATGGGAGTAATTGTACAGTATAAAATCTATAGAAAATATGTTATCTTTAGCTTGGGATATTTAACAGTGCTCTAATGTCAATATCCATGTTTTACATGTTTCTTTAACACACAACTTCATCTTTCCCATCATGCATTTGGTTTCTATAGATCATGTACACAAGCTATGATATTGTTGAAAATATTCTTGCAATTTTCCATAAAGATTTTGCTTAATATTTCTATGTAGATTTGAACTGAATCTATCCCAGCATGCACTGCAGTAGACATGCGCAGTGAGACATGAAAATCCCCTATTGAGAGAAGGGAAAGTTATTATGGTCTCATGTATCACATGACAGATTGTTTATTACTTCATGTACGGGGTTTTTACGGACAGGTGAAATGTATCCAGATTGATTCTGAATTCAAGATCGTTTAAAAGAGAAACAATATGAAACATGATATTTCCCTTAACTTATTTCACTTAACCTGTGCATGGCTTTGATTACTGATTTGACAGTAATTGTAAAATGATACAGATGGCGGACTAATGTTATGTCTTGATGTTATGCAGCACCAGTTACGGACTGCTCTTTTAGGGTCAGATTTTCAGAAAATGTACAATTGGCAGCTGTAGATATTAAGTAAATTCTGTCAAATTAGACTGAAAATTTGTATTAGGTAAATTTGAGTACATTTGGTATTGCATTGATTATAGCAATATGTTTGGTTAAACTACTTTTGAGTCAGTTCTGTCTTAAATGTGGGTTATTTGATAGGATTGGTGAAGGTGAATTGTACATTTTCTGACAATCTGACCCATTAACACCAACCACCTGTTGCCTATATGGCAGCCTCTGGTCTCAACACTCTTATTTATATATATATAATCACTCTCGCTGTTGTGTCATGCCCTGATTAAAGGACAGCTCAATAGACTGCTGCACTGTTAAGTCATGCCCTGATTAAAGGACAGCTCAGTAGACTGCTGCACTAACTGTTAAGTCATGCCCTGATTAAAGGAAAGCTCAGTAGACTGCTGCACTAACAGTTAAGTCATGCCCTGATTAAAGGACAGCTCAGTAGACTGTTGCACTGACTGTTAAGTCATGCCCTGATTAAAGGACAACTCAGTAGACTGTTGCACTGACTGTTAAGTCATGCCCTGATTAAAGGACAACTCAGTAGACTACTGCACTGACTGTTAAGTCATGCCCTGATTAAAGGACAGCTCAGTAGACTGTTGCACTGACTGTTAGGTCATGCCCTGATTAAAGGACAACTCAGTAGACTGCTGCACTAACTGTTAAGTCATGCCCTGATTAAAGGACAGCTCAGTAGACTGTTGCACTGTTAAGTCATGCCCTGATTAAAGGACAGCTCAGTAGACTGCTGCACTAACTGTTAAGTCATGCCCTGATTAAAGGACAGCTCAGTAGACTGTTGCACTGACTGTTAAGTCATGTCCTGATTAAAGGACAGCTCAGTAGACTGTTGCACTGACTGTTAAGTCATGCCCTGATTAAAGGACAACTCAGTAGACTACTGCACTGACTGTTAAGTCATGCCCTGATTAAAGGACAGCTCAGTAGACTGTTGCACTGACTGTTAGGTCATGCCCTGATTAAAGGACAACTCAGTAGACTGCTGCACTAACTGTTAAGTCATGCCCTGATTAAAGGACAGCTCAGTAGACTGTTGCACTGTTAAGTCATGCCCTGATTAAAGGACAGCTCAGTAGACTGCTGCACTAACTGTTAAGTCATGCCCTGATTAAAGGACAGCTCAGTAGACTGTTGCACTGATTGCTAAGTCATGCCCTGATTAAAGGACAGCTCAGTAGACTGTTGCACTGATTGCTAAGTCATGCCCTGATTAAAGGACAGCTCAGTAGACTGTTGCACTGATTGCTAAGTCATGCCCTGATTAAAGGACAGCTCAGTAGACTGTTGCACTGTTAAGTCATGCCCTGATTAAAGGACACCTCAGTAGACTGCTGCACTGACTGTTAAGTCATGCCCTGATTAAAGGACAGCTCAGTAGACTGTTGCACTGATTGCTAAGTCATGCCCTGATTAAAGGACAGCTCAGTAGACTGTTGCACTGATTGCTAAGTCATGCCCTGATTAAAGGACAGCTCAGTAGACTGTTGCACTGATTGCTAAGTCATGCCCTGATTAAAGGACAGCTCAGTAGACTGTTGCACTGTTAAGTCATGCCCTGATTAAAGGACACCTCAGTAGACTGCTGCACTGACTGTTAAGTCATGCCCTGATTAAAGGACAGCTCAGTAGACTGTTGCACTGTTAAGTTATGCCCTGATTAAAGGACAGATCAGTAGACTGTTGCACTGACTGTTAAGTCATGCCCTGATTAAAGGACAGCTCAGTAGACTGTTGCACTGTTCAGGCATGCCCTGATTAAAGGACAGCTCAGTAGACTGCTGCACTGACTGTTAAGTCATGCCCTGATTAAAGGACAGCTCAGTAGACTGTTGCACTGACTGTTAAGTCATGCCCTGATTAAAGGACAGCTCAGTACACTGTTGCACTGTTAAGTCATGCCCTGATTAAAGGACAGCTCAGTACACTGCTGCACTGAGTGTTAAGTCATGCCCTGATTAAAGGAATCTTAGACTGTTAATCCATGTGTGGCTAACTCACTCCATAAACTTTTTGTTTTCTTTCAATGATATTATTTTAACTAGGTTTACAGATCCCTCTGAGATGGTTTTTCATCTGATCCCAGTGGTATATTCATAACAAATGCTGTGATCACATGACAGCCACAGAGAGAACGGTATGATCCATAATACAAAGCAGTATATATATATATACCTATGTCGGAGCCTGCACAGCAATGGCACAGTGGCATTATGAGATGGATACAGAGACGATAACTAAAGACATTTAGTACTTTAGTAAGATTACCACAGTGTTAAGTATGAGGTGGATTATATTTGCGACCCGCTCTGCGAAAACGGGTCTTATTTACCCCTAAATAAGACCTGTTTTTGCAGAGCGGGTCACATTTGCTGAGTAAGCCCTGAGCTTAGGAGGTAAATGTAATCCACCCAAGACTTGGTCCATTAAAGCTGGAGGCTGGTATTAGCAGTAAGGCGGGAATGACATTTACAAAGCTCTACACAATAGGGGATTTGCATCTCTGCCATCTTAATCATTGATTTGCATGGAATTATGGGAGTTATATGACAGTTTAAACCCATAAAACATGTTATGTTCAGCATGGAATATTTAACAGACATGTGTTTTATAATTATGGTTCCATGAAACAAAAACAAGACTTCATCATTCCCATCATGCATTTGGTTTTCATAGATCATTTAAACAAGCTATAATATTGGGGATAGAATTCTTGTGATTTGTGATAAGAACGTTGTTAAATATGTGTCTGTTAAATCTGCACTGAATCTATCCCCGCATGCACTGTACCAGAGATGCGCAGTGAGACATTTGAAGCAAATGGCTGAAGTTTTAGTAATGTAATTTAGTTATGTACAATTCACCTGCAACACTACACTTAGAAAGTTACGAGGAAATCTGGTTGAAAATCCGGTTCAACAGAACTTATTTCTTTTGATCAACCCTAACCAAATCAACTCAGTTAGATTAGAATGTATTATTTGTCAGTATAATTTACAAGAATTCGCTAAATAGACCAATTGTAAATATTCTAGCAAATTCAGCCATATTGTTTAGTGCCTTGGAGCGCCATTTTAACCGCTGAAGTTACATGTAAAGTTAAAATTCTCATCACGAAGATAAGAAGATAACAGCAGCCTTTCCACCATTGTCTCCTACCTTTGTTATATCCACATTAACACATGGGTTAATGTGTCTATTGAAGCCTGGAGTGGCATCCATTCACGTATTTTACCCTGTATTTTAACTCTTGTGTAGTTCTCTATGTACCTTACCTCCAGCCTGAATTAAGGATGTTTTAGCAATAGGGGATTTGCATGTCTCACTGCGCATGTCTATTACAGTGCATGCTGGGATGTACAATAGGAGATTTGCATGGCTCACTGCGCATGTCTATTACAGTGCATGCTGGGATGTACAATAGGGGATTTGCATGTCTCACTGCAAATGTCTATTACAGTGCATGCTGGGATGTACAATAGGGGATTTGCATGTCTCACTGCAAATGTCTATTACAGTGCATGCTGGGATGTACAATAGGGGATTTGCATGGCTCACTGCACATGTCTATTACAGTGCATGCTGGGATGTACAATAGAGGATTTGCATGTCTCACTGCACATGTCTATTACAGTGCATGCTGGGATGTACAATAGGGGATTTGCATGTCTCACTGCACATGTCTATTACAGTGCATGCTGGGATGTACAATAGGGGAGTTGCATGTCTCACTGCGCATGTCTATTAAAGTGCATGCTGGGATGTACAATTGGGGATTTGCATGTCTCACTGTGCATGTCTATTACAGTGCATGCTGGGATGTACAAAAGGGGATTTGCATGGCTCACTGCACATGTCTATTACAGTGCATGCTGGGATGTACAATTGGGGATTTGCATGTCTCACTGTGCATGTCTATTACAGTGCATGCTGGGATGTACAAAAGGGGATTTGCATGTCTCACTGCGCATGTCTATTACAGTGCATGCTGGGATGTACAATAGGGGATTTGCATGTCTCACTGCACATGTCTATTACAGTGCATGCTGGGATGTACAATAGGGGATTTGCATGTCTCACTGCACATGTCTATTACAGTGCATGCTGGGATGTACAATAGAGGATTTGCATGTCTCACTGCACATGTCTATTACAGTGCATGCTGGGATGTACAATAGGGGATTTGCATGTCTCACTGCACATGTCTATTACAGTGCATGCTGGGATGTACAATAGGGGAGTTGCATGTCTCACTGCGCATGTCTATTAAAGTGCATGCTGGGATGTACAATTGGGGATTTGCATGTCTCACTGTGCATGTCTATTACAGTGCATGCTGGGATGTACAAAAGGGGATTTGCATGGCTCACTGCACATGTCTATTACAGTGCATGCTGGGATGTACAATAGGGGATTTGCATGTCTCACTGCACATGTCTGTTACAGTGCATGCTGGGATGTACAATAGGGGATTTGCATGTCTCACTGCACATGTCTATTACAGTGCATGCTGGGATGTACAATAGGGGATTTGCATGTCTCACTGCACATGTCTATTACAGTGCATGCTGGGATGTACAATAGGGGATTTGCATGTCTCACTGCACATGTCTATTACAGTGCATGCTGGGATGTACAATAGGGGATTTGCATGTCTCACTGCACATGTCTATTACAGTGCATGCTGGGATGTACAATAGGGGATTTGCATGTCTCACTGCACATGTCTATTACAGTGCATGCTGGGATGGATTCTGTTAATATGTGACACACAAATATTTGGCAACATTTTTATCAAAAATTGCAAGAATGCTTTCAACAATATCAGAGCTTATATAAATGACCTATGACAACCAAATGCATGATGGGAAAGATGAGAGCTTGTGTCATGGCAACGTGTATAACAGATGAATATTGACATTATTAAAGCATTGATAAATAGTCCATGCTGAAGATGACATATTTTCTATAGATTTTACACTGTACCATTAGTCCTATACTTCCATAATGGCGGCTATGCAAATCTCCTATTGTTGTTTGATCACTCCAGACTAGGCATCTAACTGACGCTAAAGCTATGCCTTAAATCATGAACATTATATGAGTGCGATCTTCAGAAAATGCACAATCTACAGTTCTACCCATCTCTCAAATTTTGCTAAATTGGAGTAAAGATTGATAAATACTAGGTATATCTGAGTTTATTCTGGATTGTATTCATTCAATAAATCTATTTAACTGTATAATGACCCGATTTCCCTCTTAAATCTGGGTTATTTGAGAGGATTGGTGAAGGCCAATTGTATATTTTCTGAAAATCTGACCCATATGTGTACATACCATCTTAACTACTGAAGTTACGGGTAAAGTTAAAATTCTCATCACCGTTAAAAAGATAACATCAACCTTTCGGTCAATGACTCCTGCATCTGATACATGTACAACAAATGAGTTAATGTGTCTTAGTATGTTGTTATCCATTAAGGCACTCTTTACTCAATTAAGGAAGTTTTAGTAGTTGTTTTTTTATCACTCCAGAGGAGGGTTCTAAGTGACGCTAATGCTATGCTTTAAGCCATGGACATTTAGATCTATACAAAGACAAACTTGTCCAGCGGCAATCCCGCATTTATGTATGCGATGTGTTCTAGGAAAATGAGTCGCAAAATTCAAATATTTCAAAATGATTTTTTTCACAAGATCTCGTTGTTGAAATGTTCTGAATTTTAGAGTGTTTATCACTTATATAGTCATGTGAATCCATGTAACAAATATTGGGACATTGTGTTTGATATATCCTTGCATTTTGAAGGCCTTCATATGGAGTATATTTCGTTACTTTACTGGTAATTACCCATCCAGAAACATTGCAAACTATATTTTTCAAAAATTAAATATCAAACTTAAAACATAGAAATGCTTATACAGCCCATGTATACAATGGGACGTGAAGATGGCCTGAGGTTTATTGTACTGTTGTTAACGTGTCTCTTCCTAGGCTTATGGCTGAAGTCGCCAACAAATGTACAATTCAACTTCACCAATCCTCTCCAATAACCAACATTTCAGACAAAAACAAAGTTCAAAATACAGTTGAACCTAACCAGACAGATTGCTAGAATCAATGCAATGCAAAATATACTTGAATTTACCTAGTATTGACCAAATTGCAGCCTTATTTAGCAGAATTTACTAAATGTGTACAGCTGCCAATTGTACATTTTCTGAAAATCTGACCCAAGTGCAACAGGCCCCTGGCCCTACAAACCTATAGATCTGACCAGAGACAATGGCACAAGGCATGAGGCATATTAGCAAAGGAAAGCAATCTTTTCTGAGAATTACTTGAGATTTTTTTCTGAGATTACTTAAGATTTTTCTGAGAATATCTTCCTACACAAAACTCCCTGCTGAAGAATGTCCATAAATTTGCTGCGTTTGACGAAGGACGACCCGAAACTTATTTCTGATGCATGTTTTTTTTTGTACAACCTATCTAGGTGCAAATAAAGCATATTTTGAATTGAATTGAATTGTGTGCCCTGAATGTACCTGACCTTCTAACCCTCGGGGGCTCAAGCTTGTTGTTTATGGAGACTTTTACACTGGTGGGTAGGGATTTGTATTTGGTACAATGGTGGTAGCAAGTGACACCGGGTTTTCCGTACCTTACATATTCAAGAACTCAGAGCCAAATTGGCCTTATATTAAGACAATTCATATGAATTCAAAATCATTCTTAAGAAACATACTTGAGTTCGGTAATGTGTGGGCTTTCTTAGGAAGAAACCTCCAATTTGAACGACAAATCGTGGGGTTTTACAACAATTCGTAGGCAAAAGTTGGACTTTTCGTAAGCTCAGTACATAGAAAGCTCCCATTTCGTACGAATTGAGAGTTCTTGAATGCGTTGGCCCGGCTTTATGCAACAGCTCCCTGAGCCCAAAACCCGTATTGATTTCCCCCTGAGCAATAGGAGTGAGAGTATAAATACAGACTGACATGTGCCCCAAGCTCTACCGCCCACATGCCCCGCACAACTAGCTATCACACATATATGGGTCAGTTTTTCAGAAAATGTACAATTGGCAGCTCTACACATTTAGGAACTTCTGCTAGATTAGGCTGAAAAATATATTTGAAGAGTATATTTGGCTTCGCATTGATTTAAAGTATCAGTTCTGTTATGTTAAACTGTATTTTATAGCTAATTTTTGTCTTAAATGTGGGTTATTTGAGAGGATTGGTGAAGGTGAATTGTACATTTTCTGGAAATCTGACCCATATCGACCCTAACACTGTAGACATATGTCTCCACCCATAACCTGATTCTACTCCTCAGCTCAACTCACCTTCCCGCCCTTTATCCAATTGTCGTCTGTCTATTGATGACGTCATTACACAGTCCGTCAGAGCTGGGGGTGAGTGATAGTTTGTTTTGCTGACACTAGATGGCCTCTGTGGATCTGTCACGTGATTTATACTTTGTTATAGCTGCTCTGATTGGTTACTTCTCAAAAGAAGAAATAATATTCGGTCATGGGATCCTCTTGCTACCACATAACACTACATAACTCTAAACTCTTACAATACATTATCACCCATGCAATATGGAAAATGGAGAATCTTGCTCTCTCAACATTGAACACTTGGTCTCACTGATCCTATTCCAGACAGAAGCTGTGGGTGTCGGACAAGTATATTGACCTTGAGGAATGGGTATAGTGACCTTGAGGGACGGGTATAGTGACCTTGAGGGACGGGTGTAGTGACCTTGAGGGACAGGTATATTGACCTTGAGGGACAGGAGTAGTGACCTTGAGGGACAGGTATAGTGACCTTGAGGGACGGGTATATTGACCTTGAGCGACAGGTATATTGACCTTCAGGGACAGGTATAGTGACCTTCAGGGACAGGTATAGTGACCTTCAGGGACAGGTATAGTGACCTTCAGGGACAGGTATGTTGACCTTCAGGGATAGGCATATATAGTACCCTTGAGGGACAGGTATATTGACCTTGAGGGACAGATATAGTGACCTTGAGGGACAGGTATAGTGACCTTGAGGGACAGGTATAGTGACCATGAGGGACGGGTATATTGACCTTCAGGGACAGGTATATTGACCTTCAGGGACAGGTATATTGACCTTCAGGGACAGGTATAGTGACCTTCAGGGACAGGTATATTGACCTTCAGGGACGGGTATAGTGACCTTCAGGGACAGGTATATTGACCTTCAGGGATAGGCATATATAGTACCCTTGAGGGACAGGTATATTGACCTTGAGGGACAGGTATAGTAACCTTGAGGGCCAAGTATAGCAACTTCCTCCAAATAAGCAATACTTGTCATTCAATCTTGTCCTATAATTAGATTTCTACCACACAAGCGGCCTTATTTGTACAACTCTACCCGTTCTCCATCACCTAAGGGGCCCTGCAGGTCATGTGATGTGTAGCAAACCTTGTTGCCATGGAAACGTGCATGTGAACAATAACATGTTCACCTTGGCCTCTTGTCCTAGTTTCTGGACAGTCAATATCCACCGCAGGGCATGCCGGGAAAAGATTACAAATTATTGACAACAGACAAAACCTGAGCTAACAAGATCTCACCGGAAATCACGAGATTTAACGAGATAAAACATGGGCAAAGGCCCCCTGGCGGTTAGCGTGGAACTACGACTTAGACGCCACCTAGTGGGTATTCCCGCACTACAGGTTGGTGTAAAGGGAAGGTATTCACGGTCATAAACACTCCCGCTGTGTCCTATACAGAACCACTAAACAAAGTCTTTTAAGAAATATATGTAGTCTTTGCCTCGTATATAATAGGGTATTTGCATGTGCCACTGCACTTGTCTGCTACAGTGTATCCTGCGATGGATTCTGATGAAATCTGACATACAAATATTTGGTAGCATTTTTATAAAAAATTGCAAGAATGATTTCACCAATATCATAGCTTTTATGAATGATCTATGAAAACCAAATGCATGATAGAAAAGATAAGGACCAGAAACATATAATGTATAACACATGGTTATTGACATTAAAGCATTGATAAATAGTCCATGCTGAACATGTTTTCTAGCATGTTTTCTATAGATTTTCTAAAATCAAGATTCAAAATGGCTGCTATACAAATCCCCTATTCAGGAGCTGCCTGGATCTAATGGTGAGGCGTAAGCGGGGGAGATCTATGTTTGATAAAAAGGTATTTTCCTTTAAAAGGCTGTGATCCTTCATGTGTGGGGGAGCAGAAGGTTGATTAATCCCAGGTTAAAGTTTACCTTTGCTGGATGCGGCATAAAGAATAATCAATGCTCTTGTGTTTACATTACAGAGAAAACACTTTTGTCACGCTTCTCATCTTGAAAACTGTTTCCTTGTGAAATACATGATTGAATATTGAAATAGAATTCAATGAGGGATGGATATAGGGTGATGCATTCACAACACACTTGTTTTCCCGTCTTTCCCTTACGGCTTAACACTCGGGAACGTTATGATCCATTCCTATAAATACTCTACAATTCCACCTTATTCTGCTTGGCAAACAACATTCATTATAACATAATAATCTATATTTGTAATAGGGGGTTCGCATGTCTCACTGCGCATGTCTATGACAGTGCATACTGGGATAGATTCAGTTCAAATCTGACATACAAATATTTAGCAACAATTTCATAGAAAATTGTCAGAATGTTTTCAACAATGACATAGATTGGGTAAATGATCTATAGAAACCAAATGCATGATGGAAAAGATGAAGTCTTGTGTTATAGAAACATTTAAAACGCATGGATATTGATATGTGACAACTGATAAATATTCCAAGCTAAAGATAACATGTTTTCCATAGATTTTATACTATACCATTACTCCCATAATTCAATGCGAATCAAGATTCAAAATGGCAGCTATGCAACTCCGCTATTAACATTCTCAACAACACGTGGACAGAAAACCATGGAATTCCGCACTGAATAAACTACCCGTGACTCCATGTCAAGGTTAAAACCGATTTGCGAAATGACTATGTATCTTTATTATACTTGACTACTTGTGAAATATTTGATCTATGGACTTGTTTAAACAGACTATTTTTTAAAAAGAATGTTTAAATCACGGTCAAAATATTCAATATTTTGGTACAATAATACAAAAATGCCATTTGCAGGCTCAGAGTTTCCGTTTTAAATTGAGTTTAATCAATACCGGAGTAATGACAGGTCATGACAATTTCTTTGTTTTCTCTTTGCAAATCAACTTTATTTCCTTAACCTGCCGTCTTGGCATCTAAAATGCTAAAACAACTTATTTCAGTTTCATCTTTTGTCTTATAACCTGTAGGTTTCACCATTAAAGTGTACTCACACAATGACTATAAGAAGATAAATATCACTCACAGGATAGAGGGCAAAATAGCATTTAGGAAATATACTCAGCAGCTTCTTGCACCATTTGGAAATGACCTGAAAAATTTATCATGGTATATTTTGACAAATATATTATGATTAATAAAAGTTAGCCTACTGCTGCGCCACAAAGTGCTCATTGTCATTAAGTATTTATATATCCGCGCTCTTCGCCGAATTTGTCTCAGCTACAATGTTTGAATATGATCTTTGATCTCTTTGATTATGCGTCAGAAATGTCAGTTGGTATTGTAACCGTATAACAACCATATAATGTCATCCAATGTAATTACTCATCTCATCCATGTTAGTATTAAGAACCAAGTTCTAAACTTTCAATTGTAACTACTTTCAAAAACAAAAACTCAAGTCGGCAGGCATAGGAAGACCTGTCTGACAAGGTACAGAATTGACCGACCTATTGTAACAAAACCAGCAATAAAGAATTTTTGAATTTGAATTTTGAATTGAATAACCAGCTCCACCTTTTTCTTATCTGGAAGCATAAACACTCATATGAATTATTAAATAATGTATATATCTGAGTGTCTCATGTCCATGTATCCCTGTGTTACAGAGGGTGCAGTGCCGCGGCTCATCTTTGTATTAAATAATGTATATATCTGAGTGTCTCATGTAAAGTCCATGTATCCCTATGTTACAGAGGGTGCAGTGCCGCGGCTCATCTTTGTATTAAATAATGTATATATCTGAGTGTCTCATGTAAAGTCCATGTATCCCTATGTTACAGAGGGTGCAGTGCCGCGGCTCATCTTTGTATTAAATAATGTATATATCTGAGTGTCTCATATAAAGTCCATGTATCCCTATGTTACAGAGGGTGCAGTGCCACGGCTTATCTTTGTATTAAATAATGTATATATCTGAGTGTCTCATGTAAAGTCCATCTATCCCTATGTTACAGAGGGTGCAGTGCCACGGCTCATCTTTGTATTAAATAATGTATATATCTGAGTGTCTCATGTAAAGTCCATGTATCCCTATGTTACAGAGGGTGCAGTGCCGCGGCTCATCTTTGTATTAAATAATGTATATATCTGAGTGTCTCATGTAAAGTCCATCTATCCCTATGTTACAGAGGGTGCAGTGCCGCGGCTCATCTTTGACCGTAGTGTCAACATCAAACAGTTGAACGTAGTGGAGGCGCACGGGCTCCTCATATTCAGGTCGGAAAAAGGTAAGTTTTTCTCTTCTATATCTGTATCACAACTTGTTACCGACCCCACTACTAACTACTAACTACCCTAGAACTGAAAAGATAAACAAAAAATAAATTTATGTGAAACCCCACTTTTGATATGAAATGGAAATTAGATGCTTTGTACTTCCTTGGGGACGGTCTATGTTGAGGAGACATGGGATGGGGGGGGGGTTAGACATTGATGTAAACAAGAGCTGATGGGGAAGGTGGGCGGGGGGGGGGAGATAGTGGGAAAGATTGGATGTGTCCACTGGTACAATATGTGATGTTTTCTTACAATTGTTTCTTTACTTATTGAGTTGTACATTAGGTTTAATTGGAAGACCTGCATTTTGCCCATAATACCATGTGAATCAAGATTCAAGATGGCGGTTATGCAAGTGGCCTATTGGCAGCCTGTTGTAATGGTTATGGTGAACATGTAGCACTGACAGCAGGTCATGATACAACTATTGATGAAAGCACCACTGACAGGCTTAGTGGTAGTAATTAGTAGCAGGAGAGAGAGTGGGGAGGGGGGGCGGGGGGGGGGGGTAGAGGGAGGAGGGGTAGGGGTGAGGGAGGGGGAGAGGCAGGGGGAGAGGGAAGGGGAGAGGCAGGGGGAGAGGGAGGAAGGGGGAGAGGGATGGGGAGAGGGGAGGAGGGATGGGGGAGAGGGAGGGGAAGGGGTAAGGGGAGAGGCAGGGGGAGAGGCAGGGGGAGAGGCAGGAGGGGGGAGAGGGAGGGGGAGAGGGGAGGAGGGGTGGGGGAGAGGGAGGGGCAGTGGGAAGGGAGTGGGAGGGGGAGAGGGAGGGGAAGGGGGAAGGGGAGAGGCAGGGGGGGAGGCAGGGGAGAGGGAGGAGGGGGGAGAGGGAGGGGGAGAGGGGAGGGGCAGGGGGAAGGGGAGGAGGAGGGGGAGGATGAAAGGGAAAGTGTAGTGTGGGGGAAGGGGGAAGAGACTTATCAGATTGATCAAATATCATTCATGATTGTTATCTAGAAATATGAAACAGACATAGTGATAGCAGTGATAGGAGACCATTTACGCATGCAATTATAACAGCACTTTAATCTAATACTAGTGTAATTATTTATCCTTACTGATGATTAAAGATGAACCGTAAAATTATTCATTATGATATTGAAACCCATACTTATACTATACTATATGAAAATAAACAAGAATCTAATGTAAACACCACTGAATCTATAGTAATATAATAATAACTGAAGGTAATTGTAAACAAGCTACTGACGAAAATATGGTGAAAACCAGTAGATGGGTCAGATTTTCAGAAAATGCACAATCTACAGTTCTACACATCTCTCAAATTCTGCTAAATTAGAGCAAAAAATGATAAATACTAGGTACATCTGAGTATATTCCGTATTGTATTCATTCATTAAATCTGTCTGGTTATATCAAACTATATTTTGAAGCTCATTTGGGTCTTAAATCTGGGCTATTGAGAGGATTGGTGAAGGTGAATTGTACATTTTCTGAAGATCTGACCTATGTGCTTTGAGTTAATCATGGGGACCTCCCCAGTCTCCCACTAGAATAAACCATGCTCAGAGAAGCTACTGAGGAAATAGGTCCAATTAGCTCACTTTGATGTATATCTACGTGATTAGGAACAGGAGGAGCAGCTCTATATAAGTAGGTCACAATCTGCTCACAGACACAGGTCATAAACTAGGACACTCAGAGGCTATGGGTGGAAGAGATATACATGGGCAGCTGTTTTCACTTATTTGACTTTAAATTATTCTACTTATATATAAAAACAGTAGAATAATGTTAGATTCAGTCCTATAAGTCATAATATGAGTAACACTTGTATAAACATATAACAGCAGCAGAATATTGATGAATCTAGTCCTATAAGTCATAATATGAGTAACTCTTGTATAAACATATAACAGCAGCAGAATATTGATAAATCCAGTCCTATAAGTCATAATATGAGTAACTCTTGTATAAACATATAACAACAGCAGAATATTGATAAATCCAGTCCTATAAGTCATAATATGAGTAACTCTTGTATAAACATATAACAGCAGCAGAATATTGATAAATCCAGTCCTATAAGTCATAATATGAGTAACTCTTGTATTAACATATAACAGCAGCAGAATATTGATAAATCCAGTCCTATAAGTCATAATATGAGTAACTCTTGTAAAAACATATGACAGCAGCAGAATATTGATAAATCCAGTCCTATAAGTCATAATATAAGTAACTCTTGTATAAACATATATAACAGCAGCGAAATATTAATAAATCCAGTCCTATAAGCCATAATATGAGTAACTCTTGTATAAACATATAACAGCAGTATTATAACGTTAGATTCAATTCTATAAGCCATAATATGAGTAACTCTTGTAAGATTAGTTTTGTTGTAATAGCAGAGAGTGCTGATTCTCTGTCTGCTTCTGCTTCCTGTGCCTCCAGCCTTCCCTGTTGTTCCATGATACACTAAGGACACTCAGGGACACAGCATGTCCCAGCTATTATTACACCCCTGTGCTGTTGCTTCCTATACCTTTAGCATTGTATGTCACACTTGGTCAAAGTGGTGCATAACATGTGAGTTATGTCACCCTGGGGACATACAACAAGTAGGTCCGCCCAAAACGTAAATTACTTCTTTTATTTTTAATTATTTATATTTTTTATTTAATAATGGGGTGTAATAAATATGGAACAAAGCTCGGGTGAAGTCTGTACACTTGTTAGTGACCTCGGGAGCACAGAAGATCTCGGGCTAACGCCCTCTAACTTCCCGCACTCCCTCGGTCAATAACAAGTGTACAGACTTCCCCCTTGCTAGGTTCCATCTATGTCCCAGCTATTCTTTCTGTCCTGTGTCGCTGCACCTCAGGGTTGTCAGTGGTACTCTGTTGCTGCCAAGAGTGTATCTATCAAAGCTGCTGCCTAAGGTATCCAAATTGTACATCTACATTTGTTTAAAAAGTACGGAAAAAGGGACAAAGAATGAGTCAAATAATACAAGTTTCATTCATAACTATCTGTGAGTACATGGGTCAGGTTTTCAGAAAATGTACAATTAGCAGCTCTACACACCGAATCAACCCCTCCACCTTACTACCTTATTATTTAACCAACCTCCCATAGACCCCAACACTGTTTGAGTTGAACACCTGCTCACTTTGACGTCCGCGCTTTTAGTTTATAACATACCTGAAACTAGATCCCACACAAGGAGCCAGGAGCCCTTGATGCTAACACAGAGTGAAAAATGAATAACCGACCTACTGATATTCACTTTAACTTGATGATCCGAGTCAAGGAAGTCCCCCCTTCTTTTCGCTATATAGCTATTCAATCTACCTATCTCTTCATTGACCAAATAGATAAGGCTAACACTCCATCAATGATCAGAGTGGCAGAGCTAATCATTTGTAATAACTCTTTTATCAATCTCTAATTTACCACTAACACTCCATCACTAAAGATCTGAGTGGCAAAGTGCAACCTTCCAGTCAACATCAAATTATGTATATATACTGCTATAACCTGTATCTATGTACATCTTTTCCCTGCTCAGTCTCTGTTTGTAAGACTGGGGCAGGCGAAAAACCCCGTTAGGGGACCTTCGACTCCCAGTATAAATAAAATCTTTTAAAAAAAAAAATATATATATATAGGAAATTCTGCTAAACAAGGCTGAAAAATAAAGAATACCGGGTATATCTGAGTATATTTGGTATCACATTGATTTAAAGTTGATTGATTTCAGTTCTGTTATGTTAAACAGCATTTTGAAGCTCATTTTAGTATTAAATGTGGGCCTTTTGATAGGATTGCTGAAGGTGAATTGTACATTTTCTGAAAATCTGACCTACATAGGTCTTCCCAGCCTCCCTAGGTGCTGATTTTCTAAATAATCATCGACCAACAACTAGATATTGTCTACATCTGTTTCACAAAAGTCCTTTGTTGTGGTAGTTTCACCAATTATCGTTCACAGGCGCTCGGGTTTTCCCTATGTTGAATTGTCTCCAAATCTTTGTATGAACATTATTACAGTTGCAAATAGCTTCTATTGTATAGGTCAAACAATTAATGTACATTTGGTAATATCTTTCTGCTTGTTGTAATATCCTGAGAATGCAGCTTAAAGGTCATCCTTGAATTGTTCCTTTCCCTAACATCTCCCAATAATTGCATTTGCTTCCATCAGTCTGGTGAAATAGCTGGTGAAATATTCCGCGCATACAAGAGAGACTGACTGTGTAACCTTTCATAAGGCAATATATGCAGTAACAAAAGTAAAGTTCATGCAATAACAATTCGACTCTCTCTGTTCCCTTGTTGATTCTCCTCACTCTCTCTGTTCCCTTGTTGATTCTCCTCACTCTCTCTGTTCCCTTGTTGATTCTCCCGACTCTCTCTGTTCCCTTGTTGATTCTCCTGACTCTCTCTGTTCCCTTGTTGATTCTCCTGACTCTCTCTGTTCCCTTGTTGATTCTCCTGACTCTCTCTCTGTTCCCTTGTTGATTCTCCTGACTCTCTCAGTTCCCTTGTTGATTCTCCTGACTCTCTCTCTCTGTTCCCTTGTTGATTCTCCTGACTCTCTCTGTTCCCTTGTTGATTCTCCTCACTCTCTCTGTTCCCTTGTTGATTCTCCTCACTCTCTCTGTTCCCTTGTTGATTCTCCCGACTCTCTCTGTTCCCTTGTTGATTCTCCTGACTCTCTCTGTTCCCTTGTTGATTCTCCTGACTCTCTCTGTTCCCTTGTTGATTCTCCTGACTCTCTCTCTGTTCCCTTGTTGATTCTCCTGACTCTCTCAGTTCCCTTGTTGATTCTCCTGACTCTCTCTCTGTTCCCTTGTTGATTCTCCTGACTCTCTCTGTTCCCTTGTTGATTCTCCTCACTCTCTCTGTTCCCTTGTTGATTCTCCTCACTCTCTCTGTTCCCTTGTTGATTCTCCCGACTCTCTCTGTTCCCTTGTTGATTCTCCTGACTCTCTCTGTTCCCTTGTTGATTCTCCTGACTCTCTCTGTTCCCTTGTTGATTCTCCTGACTCTCTCTGTTCCCTTGTTGATTCTCCTGACTCTCTCTCTGTTCCCTTGTTGATTCTCCTGACTCTCTCTGTTCCCTTGTTGATTCTCCTGACTCTCTCTCTGTTCCCTTGTTGATTCTCCTGACTCTCTCTCTGTTCCCTTGTTGATTCTCCTGACTCTCTCAGTTCCCTTGTTGAGTCTCCTGACTCTCTCTCTCTGTTCCCTTGTTGATTCTCCTGACTCTCTCTCTGTTCCCTTGTTGATTCTCCTGACTCTCTCAGTTCCCTTGTTGATTCTCCTGACTCTCTCTCAGTTCCCTTGTTGATTCTCCTCACTCTCTCTGTTCCCTTGTTGATTCTCCTCACTCTCTCTGTTCCCTTGTTGATTCTCCTCACTCTCTCTCTGTTCCCTTGTTGATTCTCCTGACTTTCGCTCTGTTCCCTTGTTTCTCTGTACTCTTATTGTGTATTATTGTAGATCAAACTACTGATAGAAAACCATAGTGCGCCAAATCTCTACACATAAAGCTGTCTCTACACCAGTCCCGATTCTGTCTCACGATACTTGCCGATAGCAAATGTTGAAAAAAATTGTTCATTGTAGCGATGCAACCAAGTATCGTCGCCATCTGTCCTGAGTATTGGCAATGCCTCTACATTGGCGATTATAATCACCAACACGTCGGCAACGTATTTGTAAATTCAAACATGTTTGAAATCATTGGCAACTGTCGCCGACAGTTGCAGATAGCTACAAGTGTTGGGAGGCCATCGAGAAAGCCTCTATATTACTCCCAACAGTTGTCCGATAAAAGCATCTGCAAGTATTGCCAACTGTGGCGATGCACAATTGGGACTGGTGTAGAGACAGCTTAAGTAAAACAGAATAGTCACCCATGCCTCTGAAAGACTCCGCCAGCCCCCACCAGCCTACGCCTTTTAGTTACACCCCTTACAATATATTGAAATATTGGGAATATCATAGGAAAAGTTGTTGTTAATATTATTCTTAGATGAGAGTTAATGTAAGTGAGCAACAGTAGGAAGTTGCTAAAGGATGTAAGCCATTCCACCCGGTACAAAGTGCCAAATAATACATAATGTACTGTAAATAGGAATTCTATTTCTACAAATGGACCAATAATAGTAAATTGCTTAAAACTGAGTATTGACCATTTTTACAGCCTAATTTAGCAGAATTTGCTAAATGTGTAGATCTGTCAATTGTACATTTTCTGGCGATCTGACCCATGTTTCCTTAGCTTCCATAATCATTGAACAGGGCCCAGGTAGTGATCAGTTCTGTGAGACCATTAGTACAACAAGGCCTGTAATGTATATCTACCCACGGACATAACTCAAGAGCATAGAGCTGCTTTGTTTGCAGAAAGGAAATGTAAAATTACTTGTTGTTCTCTAATAAATCATTGGAGAATGAAAGCCAATACTTTAATCAATCAAAGCTCATTGCCTCGACCCACTGGTGCCCACAACATGGAGTTAATGTGTTCCCAGATTAATGAATTGTTTAGAGATTTGTTAATCATTTTTTCTTTCATCAGAGAGGCCAGTTAAGAATTGTTAATACCAGGGGCCCTTTATGGGATACAAAGTCATGATTTGAGGTTTCAATTCAGTGAAGAAATATATGCACGCAAGAGTTTTTCTCCAAGTGTAATGAGTCTTTTTCACATTCAATTCTGGGTGGGTATTAAAGGGATATTAAATGCTGAAGATTTATTGAATCAAATTAATCACAATCCTGATTTTAATGACTGACATTGAGGGACTGCTGTTGAGGGTTGGCTAAGAAGACCTCAGGAAGTTTTGGTGGAGTGCAGTTTGGTATGGGTATATCTGCCTGGCTTCTTGAAAATAGCCTGGCTATATTGAACTGTATTTTGAACTTAATATTGGCCCTGAAATTCAACAAGATTAGTGAAGGTGACTTATACAGTGACAATATGTCAATTGTTCTGACCCAAAAGGTCAGGTTTCTCATCACCAGGTGTGTCTCTATATTTACAGTGTAGGCTGTAGTATATAGACGGTCCATTTTTACAATGTAGACTGTAGTAAACACTGTCCATATTTACAGTGTAGGGCTGTAGTAAACACTGTCTATATTTACAGTGTAGAATGTAGTAAACAGTGTCCATATTTATAGTGTAGGATGTAGTAAACACTGTCCATATTTACAGTGTAGGCTGTAGTAAACACTGTCCATATTTACAGTGTAGACTGTAATAAACACTGTCCATATTTACAGTGTAGACTGTAATAAACACTGTCCATATTTACAGTGTAGGGCTGTAGTAAACACTGTCCATATTTACAGTGTAGGATGTAGTAAACACTGTCCATATTTACAGTGTAGGGCTGTAGTAAACACTGTCCATATTTACAGTGTAGACTGTAATAAACACTGTCCATATTTACAGTGTAGGATGTAGTAAACACTGTCCATATTTACAGTGTAGGGCTGTAGTAAACACTGTCCATATTTACAGTGTAGGATGTAGTAAACACTGTCCATATTTACAGTGTAGGGCTGTAGTAAACACTGTCCATATTTACAGTGTAGACTGTAATAAACACTGTCCATATTTACAGTGTAGGCTGTAGTAAACACTGTCCATATTTACAGTGTAGACTGTAATAAACACTGTCCATATTTACAGTGTAGGCTGTAGTAAACACTGTCCATATTTACAGTGTAGGGATGTAGTACACACTGTCTATATTTACAGTGTAGGATGTAGTAAACACTGTCTATATTTACAGTGTAGGGATGTAGTAAACACTGTCTATATTTACAGTGTAGGGATGTAGTAAACACTGTCCATATTTACAGTGTAGGCTGTAGTAAACACTGTCTATATTTACAGTGTAGGGATGTAGTAAACACTGTCCATATTTACAGTGTAGACTGTAGTAAACAGTGTCCATATTTACAGTGTAGGGATGTAGTAAACACTGTCTATATTTACAGTGTAGGGATGTAGTAAACACTGTCTATATTTACAGTGTAGACTGTAGTAAACACTGTCCATATTTACAGTGTAGGGCTGTAGTAAACACTGTCTATATTTACAGTGTAGACTGTAGTAAACACTGTCCATATTTACAGTGTAGGGATGTAGTAAACACTGTCAATATTTACAGTGTAGGCTGTAGTAAACACTGTCTATATTTACAGTGTAGGCTGTAGTAAACACTGTCCATATTTACAGTGTAGGCTGTAGTTAACACTGTCCATATTTACAGTGTAGAATGTAGTAAACACTGTCCATATTTACAGTGTAGGCTGTAGTAAACACTGTCTATATTTACAGTGTAGGGCTGTAGTAAACACTGTCCATATTTACAGTGTAGGGCTGTAGTAAACACTGTCGATGTTTACAGTGTAGTCTGTAGTAAACACTGTCTATATTTACAGTGTAGGGCTGTAGTAAACACTGTCCATATTTACAGTGTAGGGCTGTAGTAAACACTGTCGATGTTTACAGTGTAGTCTGTAGTACACACTGTCCATATTTACAGTGTAGAATGTAGTAAACACTGTCCATATTTACAGTGTAGAATGTAGTAAACACTGTTTATATTTACAGTGTAGAATGTAGTAAACACTGTCTATATTTACAGTGTAGAATGTAGTAAACACTGTCTATATTTACAGTGTAGAATGTAGTAAACACATTCACTGTATTGTGAATGTTGATTAATGACGCCTCTGATGCTGGATTCTATTGGGCTGATTCATATCTTGGGGGATTATGGGGATTAATGGGTAAATGCTGGGCTCAGGGGCGCATGCATGGATGGTGTAATGACATAATGTGAATAAAACATCTACAGCTTTCTAATTAACGCCCTGATTGTGAGGTATGTTTAGCGGGACATTGTTGTGTGCATTCAGCCTGCTTATAGAACACTTTATGCTGCTCTCTTCTCCTTCAATCAATTGTTAATTTATTGGTATGTGGACAGTTGCTGGGGGTAATCATAATCATATCATTTTAGAATTGTTTTGTTGAGAATGTGGATAAATAAATGACCTGATAGCCATGAACTATTTCCCCACAGACGACTGGGTCCCTTCTAAATAGTAGGGCCAGCCCCTCATAGACTATATATTATCTAATGGGGGTTCAGTAGTGATGATGCTTATGTTGATAACATAATGTGTTTAAAGGTGGGAGCACACTAGCTGCGATAAGCCTCGCAATAAGCTTTGCAACAGGCCTCAGCAATAGAAACGAAAATATTTGATCTTGGAGTGCAGTGTATCGCAGACGCAACAGGCCATCAGCCGACCCTGGTCCATTGTGAAGCCAGAATAAGGGGCATCTAATTGAAATAAGAGATATTAGAGACAACTTTAATCTAACATGTTTGTGAATGTGACACTTGTGACACAAGATGTATATTACTGACTATCATTATCATTATCATCATCATCATTTTGTAGCAACTATTCATGACTTATTTTTATCATTGTAAACAAACTCTGTATTCTTGAAGTGATCTAAAATCCATTAGAATAACATAATTCAAGATAAAACATAATGGGATTTCTGATTCACTAATAATGTATAAATCTATATAAATGTACACAAAAACTGAAGAAAATGTACTAGATATTGTATTATAATGTATGAGTAACAACAACAAAATAAAAAAAATAAAAAAAAATTACAAAATAGGTAGTGTCACAGGTTACTGAGGAAAATATGGAGAAATCCAGGAGATGTACCTGTATGAAAAGTATAAATAAAAACGTATCCAAACCAAACCAAACTTTGGGCTATAATTGCCTGCAGATGCTGTGCAATATAGAACAATGGTGCCCTGAGAGAAACGGATCAATGACCTCCATTTTTGACAGGGTCCTCTTGTTTGCGTTATCCTTCACTTCACCTTGAGCTTTATCAAAAATAGAGCCCTCTCCCTGTCCTCAATATCAACCATTAACCCTATAACACAGCCCTCTCCCTGTCCTCAATATCAACCATTAACCCTATAACACAGCCCTCTCCCTGTCCTCAATATCAACCATTAACCCTATAACACAGCCCTCTCCCTGTCCTCAATATCAACCATTAACCCTATAACACAGCCCACTCCCTGTCCTCAATATCAACCATTAACCCTATAACACAGCCCTCTCCCTGTCCTCAATGTCAGTCATTTATCCTATAACACAGCCCTCTCCCTGTCCTCAATGTCAGCCATTCATCCTATAACAGAGCCTTCTCCCTGTCCTCAATATCAACCATTAACCCTATAACAGAACCCTCTCCCTGTCCTCAATGTCAGCCATTCATCCTATAACAGAACCCTCTCCCTATCCCCAATGTCAGCCATTAGTCCTATAACAGAGCCCTCTCCCTGTCCTCAATATCAACAATTAACCCTATAACAGAACCCTCTCCCTGTCCTCAATATCAACCATTAACCCTATAACAGAGCCCTCTCCCTGTCCTCAATGTCAGCCATTATTCCTATAACAGAGCCCTCTCCCTATCCTCAATATCAACCATTAACCCTATAACACAGCCCTCTCCCTGTCCTCAATGTCAGCCATTAGTCCTATAACAGAACCCTCTCCCTGTCCTCAATATCAACCATTAACCCTATAACACAGCCCTCTCCCTGTCCTCAATGTCAGTCATTAATCCTATAACAGAGCCCTCTCCCTGTCCTCAATGTCAGCCATTAATCCTATAACAGAGCCCTCTCCCTGTCCTCAATGTCAGCCATTCATCCTATAACAGAGCCCTCTCCCTGTCCTCAATGTCAGCCATTCATCCTATAACAGAGCCCTCTCCCTGTCCTCAATGTCAGCCATTCATCCTATAACAGAGCCCTCTCCCTGTCCTCAATGTCAACCATTCATCCTATAACAGAGCCCTCTCCCTGTCCTCAATGTCAACCATTAACTCTATAACACAGCCCTCTCCCTGTCCTCAATGTCAACCATTAATCCTATAACAGAGCCCTCTCCCTGTCCTCAATGTCAACCATTAATCCTATAACAGAGCCCTCTCCCTGTCCTCAATGTCAACCATTAGCCCTATAACAGAGCCCTCTCCCTGTCCTCAATGTCAACCATTAGTCCTATAACAGAGCCCTCTCCCTGTCCTCAATGTCAGCCATTAAAGTATTTAGATTTAGATTTTTTAGACATTTTATTCAGGTCATGGACCGCTGTCTACACTATAAAACATCATTCTCCATTATCCCTCAGTCAGCAATTTTTCCAATAATCAACAACTTTCATCTTGTTGACGGGGAAATCAGCTTAGTGCATGCATGGCTTAACAAAGCCAGGATCAGTAGGACCGCTGATGTTTAGTTCCATTCACCAGCTGCAGTTGAAAATAGTTACAATAAGAATCAATTATTCTCGCCCTCCCTCCTCCTCCTCCTCCTCCGCAGCCCCAATCTTGTTTACCGCTTTGCCTCTTTGATCTACAGACCACCAGGGGGCAGGTCATGTCCCACATGACTTGCACTCCCCTCTATCGTGTCTTGGGTCAATTAAAATAGAGTTTTTGCAGGAATGTTCAGCAGTAAACATAGTTACTCAGCTGTCCATGAGAGGGCGTGGATGTGCCGGTGCTGTGTGTGGGTGGGGGGGGAGTGTTTGATAAAAAGCTCTTACAGCCTCAGATCCATAAAATAATCCATGATTGCATAAATTAATCCTCTCCCACTCTCTTGTTTATCTCTTTAGTTATTCTCTAATTCTAGATACTCTCTCTGTCTTCTCTCTTCCTGATTGTTTCTCTTTCCTCTCTCCAGTTCACTCTCATCTTTTCTCTCTTTCTTCTCCCACTTTTGTATCTCTCCTCACTCCTTCCTCTCTCCTTCCTCACTCCTTCCTCTCTCCTTCCTGTATCCTTCCTCTCTCCTTTTTCTCTCCTTCCCTCTAATTCCTCTCTCCTTCCTCTCTCCTTCCTTTCTCCTTCCTCTCTCCTTCCTCTCTCCTTCCTCTCTCCTTCCTCTCTCCTTCCTCTCTCCTTCCTCTCTCCTTCCTCTCCCCTTCCACTCCCCTTCCTCTCTCCTTCCTCTCTCCTTCCCCTCTCCTTCCTCTCTCCCTCCTCTCTCCTTCCTCTCTCCCTCCTCTCTCCTTCCTCTCTCCTTCCTCTCTCCTCCCTCTCTCCTTCCTCTCTCCTTCCTCTCTCCTTTCACACCTGCTTGTCTCTAATTTGTTTGCTGTTCTCATGCTTCCATGCAAGTATTATCATCAATGCCAACTCCCCAAGTCTGGATCGCTGTATAATCAAATGTGTATGCTTACCACTCATGTTAACAAAATCACCTTCATCATTCAAGTGGATTGCAGACACACTTACAGACAAACGTGCAGAAACACGTGCAGACTATTGGGAGGTTGGTCCACATTGTGTAGCTTACCAGAAGCAAGTGTCACTACATTCGCTACCTGCTGTGGAAGTCATTTCTTTCATCTTAGTCACAGGATCAGTATGTGGTACCTGTAGGGGGTGGTGGGGGTGGGGATGGGGGTGGGGTTGGTACAGGGGTGGTGGTACAAGGAAGTGGTGGTGATGTGGGGGTGGGGTGGTGGTGGGATGGTACAAGGAAGTGGTGGTGGTACAGGGAGGTGGTGGTAGGGATGGTGGGGGTGGGGTACAGGGAGATTGTGGTGAGGTGATGTTCAGCTGGTTGTGGTGTAGGTTGGGTACGGGTTGGTAGACCAGTCACCATGCTCGGAAATTGTACAATTGGTACCTTCTGCTAAATAATCTGTGATATTATAATCTCTTACTATATTGGCCTTTATTCAAGAAATCTGTTCTTGGTTACCATGGTGACATATCGATAATATATAATACAACACTTTCACTGGCTTATATGGCTTTAGGGTTGTTTTTAGGAACAAGCTTTAGGGTTGCCTTCTTTTAGGCTGAAGATGATAAGATTCTCAAATAAAACAATGTGTATAACTTTGTTACAAACAGTGATAGAGCTGTGTGGTAAAGTTATATGGGTCAGGTTGCCTGAAAATGTACAATTGGCAGCTCTACACATTTAGTAAATTCTGTTAAATTAATCTAAAAAATGATTAATACTGGGTATATCTTAATATAGTTTGTATTGAATTGATTAAAAGAACATGTAAGTTCATGTTAAACTGCATTTTGAACCTCAATTTTGTCTTAAATGTGGGTTTTTTGAGAGGACTGGCGAAGGTGAATTGTACAATAGGGAGATTTAGCAACAACAACGCACCAACACTAACGCATCCACTAACTATTAGTACATTATAGCCGCCATTGTGAGGATATCTCGAGAGGCTATAGGCCGAGGGCATCTGCATTGCAGGCCTCTCGAGATATCCCCACAGCGGTAATAATGTATTAAAAGTTAGTGAATGCATTAGTGTTGAGTTGGTGTGTTGTGGTTGCTAAACCTCCCTATTTTCTGATGACTTCAACCTTATATGGGTCAGATTTTCAGAAAATGTACAATTGCCAGCTGTACACATTTAGTAAATTCTGCTAAATTAGGCTGCAATTTGGTTAATACTAGGTAAATTTGAGTATATTCGGCATTTCATTGATTCTAGCAATCTGGTTGGCTAGGTCGGACTGTATTTTGAAACTTTATTTTCATCTAAAATTTTGGTTATTTGAGAGGATTGGTAAAGGTGAATTGTACATTTCTGAAAATCCCAATTATATGACCCATATATATACTAAAACACAATTCGCCTCATAAATGCATGCCATTCATTATTTCATGTGTAAGTCATTAGTTAAATTTCATGTAAAAAAGCCAAAATCAGTTGCATTATTGAAATACAAATAAAACACTGATTGATTGTCATTACTGTAACTACATTTGTGATTTGTTTTAGAAAAATGAGTCACAAGTCGCAAAATTGAAATTTTTCATAGTGTTTTTTTCACAAGATCCCTTTATTGAAATGTTCTGTTATTTATAGGGTTTAGCACTTATATTCATATGAATCCATGTAACAAATTTCAGGACATTATTTTAAATATATTCCTGCGTTTTGAAGGCCTCTGTATGGAGTATATTTAGTTACTTTACTGATAATCACCCATCCAGAAACATTGCAAACTTTTTTTTCCAAAAATAATAATATCAAACTTAAAATATAGAAACACTTCTTAAATCTCCTTCATGTTTACTATCATTGGAATCAGCTTGATCTCCTCTTGTCAAATATGATAATATCTCAAAATCCATATTTTGCGACTTATGACTCATTTTCCTAAAACACATCACATATTATTACACCCTGTGTATGTGTTGCAGGGAAGGAGGGGCGCGTGCACGTGTTCCGACTGGCAGACTTTGAGGGCGAGAGTAACGAGGATGTGGTGAGGACCAAGCTCGAGTGTAAGGACCACAAGATAGACAGGTCAAAAGGTGGGTCATTACTCTTATCATAGTTTGTTGACTTGATAGCTATCAATTTTTACACAGAAAAAGCGGTGCCTCTTCTATGAAACCATAGATCTTCCTGAGGGCCCCCTTTGGAACAATGGAGTTATTAAACAGATACAGTAGATAGATAGATAGATAGATAGATAGATAGATAGATAGATAGATAGATAGATATGTGATGTATTTCAGGAATGTATTTGAGTCACAAGTCGCAATAAATGGATTTTGAGATATTGTCATATTTAAAAAGATGAGATCAAGCCGATTCCAATGATAGTAAACAGTAGGACACTTAATAAGTATTTCTATATTTTAAGTTGGGTATTTTTATTTGTGAAAAAAATGTTGGGCAGACATTTTCTAGTAAAGTAGCTAAATATGCTGTATAAAATGACCTTAGTAATACTTGGATGTATTTTATCAGACTGTTCTGAAACTTGGTACAACAAGCGTTAAGCTACCAAAACATGGAAACATTCCCACAAATACACCTTGTGACTAAAACACTTTGAAAAATATCAATTTTGCGACTTGTGACTCATTTTCCGGACAGGGACATCGCATTTTGCAAGAATGAGAAGTGTAACAATTTTGAACAGAAATAAATATCTCCCACAGTGTTCATGGGCAGTGTCAGGTTTCATGGGGAATGTCTGAATGATTGTTGGTGCGGTACAATTGTGCTCTCCACAGCAGAATGTCATGTGCAAGTGAGGCAATGAGGAAACAGCAGCCGCCATAGTCAATGTCAATAGGTGGAACTTTAGGTTTAAATGAGAAAATACTGTGAGAAACAGATTGAAACATTTCCAGTTAATTTGCTGTGAATCATGAGAAGTATCCATGTCAGACATTGACACCTTTCAAGGACATCAATATGTTGTGTGCATATGGGTCAGATTTTCAGAAAATGTACAATTCACCTTCACCATTCCTCTCAAATAACCCAGATTTCAGACGAAAATAAAGTTCAAAATACAGTTCAACCTAACCAAACCGATTGCTGGAATCAATGCTTTGGCGAATATACACGAATTTACCTAGTATTGACCAAATTGCAGCCTAATTTAGCAGAATTTACTAAATGTGTACAGCTGCCAATTGTACATTTTCTGAAAATCTGACCCATAAGCTCAGTACAAACATATCCAATATGACATATCCATTACTGGTCCAAACAGATCCCATGCCATACACTAAAGCATTGTGTTCCCTGTGTAGGCATTATCCAATAGGGAAGTGATTCGCTTCATATGTGTATCCCTTAAGGCTGCGTTTCCACTGGCTCGCTCTTTTGGACCGCTCATGGCCCGCTCTTTTTATTTCCCCAAGCGCATAACAAGCAAAGACAGAGTGAAACCAGTGCCGTCTAATAGAATCGGTTACACCGCTTTCTATACGCTCTTAAAAACGGCTATTTGCGCTTCTTTTTGACGTTGCGCTCATATCTGCCGTGTTTGATTTGAGCGCAGCAACACAACGCTCTTTCTGCCTGTTAAACAAGTGGACCAAGAGCGCAGTGAGAGCGCACCAACACATTTGCCATTGATTTCCGAAGGAAACAAGCGGAGCAGTAGAATAGCTCTGTGCTTGTCTTGCGCTAAAAATATTAGCGGATGAAGAGCGAATGTAAAGCGCACTATAAACAAGCGCAGCAAGAGCGAGCCATGAGCACATATATAAGCGAACCAGTGGAATCGGACCTTAACTGGTGTGCACGCTAAACAATTAAACAAACAAGTTTTAAGGGTTTATTTTACTGAGAATTGTCAACTTAACCAAGACCGACACATCCTGCCTGACCTGGGGATCTGGGACCTCCCAGCCAGCTAGGTACCCCAAGATTGAATTGAATTGAAAAACATTTTATTACAAGATTTCATTGCCAATCAAAGGGGATCTCCTACACATTGGGAGGTTTCAACTCCCGTTCTGACTTGTCATACATTCTTCTGAGGTAGAGTAACAATATCATCTCAGTCATTGACTGCCGATGATTCTCTACATGAGCGCAAAAATGGTCAATCGTAAGATGCCAGCAGATGTTTCACACTTTCACACACACGGTTGGTTCCCTACAGTGCACATAAGGAAAACATAGGAGCTTTATCAGACAAAGAATATATGTGATGCGTTTCAGGAAAATTAGTCATAAGTCGCAAAAAATAGATTTTGAGATACCATTATGTTTTAAAAAGAGGACATCAAGCCGATTCCAATTGTGGTAAACAGTAAGGATATTAAATAAGTATTTCTATATTCTAAGTTTGATATTTTTAATTCTGAAAAAAAAGTTTTCAATATTTTTGGGTGAACAATTACTAATAAAGTACCTAAATAATATACTCTATAAATGGCCTTAGATATGCATAGATATATTTAATACATTGCCTTGAAATTTTGCGCACGTATTAATGTTACTAGCAACCTAAAAAATAGAATATTTCAACAAAGGGATCTTGAGAATAATACAAAATAAAAAATATCCATTTTGCGACTTATGACTCATTTTCCTGAAGCACATCACATATGTACAGAATACTTTCAGATATACCAAGTATTTATCACTTTTCACTCAGATTTAGCAGAATTTGGGAAATGTGTAGAACTGCAGATTGTGCATTTTCTGGAAATCTGACCCAATTGTAATCAGAGACTGAGAGGATTAGAAACCTCCCACTTAGCAAGGGAATCCGCTAAGTTACAGTCGAGAACTGAATACAAGTTTTTAAATTCAATTCAATTCATTTATTGTCTTATCTAGACAGAGTTACTGATCATTTATTTCTGAGTATTTGCTGACATTATTTTAATCCAGAACATTACTTGTTGAACTCTGTGTGGGCCTGATATGTCAGAGATGTGTAATACATTAATCTGTTCCCATGGTAACCATGACAGGTCGTGGACCTTCTAGCGGAGAATGTGTAATATATCTAAATACAATCTAATCAACTCAGGTGGAGGAGGTGGTAGGATATTAAATTTATTTCTTTTTTAATATTTCTGGAGATTGTGTGGGGGCGATTCTCAGCTGACAGTGTTGGTCCAGATCTTCAGAAAATGTACAATTTGTACAGCTGTACACATTTAGTAGATTCTGTTAAATTTGGTCAATACTAGGTAAATTCGAGTATATTTGGCATCGCATTGATTCTAGCAATATTTTTGGTTTGTTTGAACTGTATGTTGAACTTTATTTTCGTCTGAAAACTGGGTTCCTTTAGAACATTGGCGAAGTTGAATTGTACATTTTCTGAAAATCCGACCCTGACATTAATCAAACAGATCATACAACGAAGTCTTATTCTCAGAAACTGCTGACAAAACGTTTTAATAATAAATGATTAATACTAAATGCTACAAATGTAATCCATGGAGTAGATTGCATGTTGTTACATTGTGATGGACTCCCACGCATCAGGCAGCCAATAGGGGAGTTGCATAGCTGCCATTTTGAATATTGATTCGCATTGAATTATGGGAGTAATGGTACAGTATAAAATCTATAGGAAACATGCTATTTTTCGCTTAGAATATTTATCAGTGGTCCAATATCAATATCCATGTATTTCAAATGTTTCTATAACACACAAATATCTTTCCCATCATGCACTTGGTTTGTATAGATCATTTACACAAGCTATGATATTATTGAAAACCTTCTTCTCATTTTCCATGAAATTCTTGCTAAATATTTGTGTCAGATTTGAACTGAATCTATCTCAGCATACACTGTCATAGACATGGCAGTAAGACATGCAATTCTTACATAGGAGAGGTGCATGTGCCACTGCGCATGCCTGCTGCAATGCATCTTGGGATGTATTCTATGTATTCTGATGAAATCTTACAAATATTTGGCAACATTTTCATCAAACTCTTATCAACATATACCAGCAGCAGAATATTTATACATTCAGTCCTATAAGTCATAATATGAGTAACTCTTGTATAAACATATAACAGCAGCAGAATATTGATAAATCCAGTCCTATAAGTCATAATATGAGTAGCTCTTGTATAAACATATAACAGAAGCAGAATGTTGATAAATCCAGTCCTATAAGTCATAATATGAGTAGCTCTTGTATAAACATATAACAGAAGCAGAATATTGATAAATCCAGGTCTATAAGTCATAATATGAGTAACTCTTGTATAAACATATAACAGCAGCAGAATATTGATAAATCCAGTTCTATAAGTCATAATATGGGTAACTCTTGTATAAACAAATAACAGCATTGATAAATCCAGTCCTGTAAGACATAATATGAGTATAGTCGATGAGATATGTTTTGTCATAATAGCTAGAAATGCTGCTTTAAATATCCTAATCCAATTATGACATAAAGCTCTCAGTTATGATGTTTTGCTGTGAAATGTACAGATTGGCTGTTCCATCACCCATCCACTCCCCCGTCCGCCTCAGTGCTCCTCAGGGACCTGTTGCATAACAAATCCTTGTTTAAGACTTGTCTTGTTTACCTATAGATGTTTCCTTTTCCAAAGCTAATAGTTATTCCTACAGTAGCAATTTCGTACCACATCTGACACCAATTGTGATCTGTTTTAGCAAAATATGTCATAAGTCGCAAAATATGGATTTTGAGATATTATTATATTTGAAAAGAGGAGATCAAGCTGATTCCAATGATAGTAAACACTTGGATACCTTATACGTATTTTTATATTTTAAGTTTGATATTTTTGTTGATGCTCCATACTAAGACCTTCAAAACGCAAAGATATATTAAATACAATGTCCTGAAATCTTTTATATTTTTTCATATGACTATAAGTGCTAAACCCTCTAAAAAGTAGAATATTGCTATGAAGAGATCTTGTAAACAAACACTTTAAAAAAGATCCAGTTTGCGACTTGTGACTCATTTTCCTGGAACACATCACAGAGATCACGGACATAATAAACAAAGCCTAATTTAAGAATAAGTTTATAGTTCACAGTTTTACATGAGGGGCCTTTGTAAGGCTAGCACAGATCACTTATATCATAGATAATACAATTAAATATATGACAAAAATAACTTAGCAAAGAACATTTTAAATACAGTCTAGGCTCAGAATTGAAAGAGTCCCTCCAAACTGAGGAAAAGGCTCTGACTCAAAATGTCATTAAGATGGCTACCCCATGACCAAGGAAGACATTAGCGCAGTAGGCGTCCAATCATGGACAGAGCAAGGCTTACACAACAGCCCCCGTTGTTGCTGCATTAGGTGCGCTACCCAGGCTTCTCACATCTATAAAGTATAATCATTTCTCAGACGGAAAAAAGCTTTCAATATGTTTTACTCCAAGGCTGAAGGCAATGTATGTAAGTTAATGATGAGAGGTGCACGCGGACCGCTGCTTCTCTTTGAACCTCTCCCTCGCCTCTCTCTCCCTCTCTCTCCCTCTCTATGTGCGTCAGATTGTCAGAAAATGTACAATTGGCAGCTGTACACCTTTAGTACATTCTGCTAAATGAAGCTGCAATTTGGTCAATACTTGGCATATTCGAGTATATTTGGCATTGCATTGTTTCTAGCAATCTGTTTGGTTAGGTTGAACTGTATTTTGAACTTTATTTTCGTCTGACATTTGGCTTATTTGAGAAGATTGGCGAAGCTGAATTTTACATTTTCTTAAAATCTGACTCATGTCCCCTGTTTATCAACTCCACAGCAATGGGAATGCTTCACAGGAAGCCTTAGTGCGCTTCATTTGACAGATGTTTGTCCCCTACATTATTGCCATTCTCCGGTCTTGTCCATAAACACATCTTGTTTAGTCATTTCGATAGATCTGCAATTTCGAAAGTGGCTATTTTTTAAACATCAGTTTATTTTTTTTTATCTCACACAGAAGAAAGTCCCTTTAATAAATTCCAGTTTAAATTCATTGCAAAAGTTAACAGCTTAGCGAGGAAAGTTTGAAGTCAAAGGTTGTATTAAAAACTTTTGATAGAAGTAGTCTTTATGTGCTGGTTGACCAATGGGTCGAGTGGAGTTCTATAACTAGGCTTACACACAATCAGTCAGATTCTGTATTCCTGATCCTAAACGAGTTCTGGTCAATAGGGGAGTTGCATAGCCGCCATTTTGAATCTAGATTCGCATGGAATTATGGAACTAATGGTACAGTCTAATGGTACAGTATAAAATTTATAGAAAACATGTCATGTTCAGCATGGGATATTTATCAATGCCTAAAGTCAATATGTTTCCATAACACAAGTCCCCATCTTTCCCATCATGCATTATGCTTTCATAGATCATTTACACAAGCTCTGATGTTGGTAAAAATATTCTTGCAATTTTCGATAAAATGATGCTAAATATTTATATATCAGATTTCAACTGAATCCATCCCAGGATGCACTGTAAGAGACATGCGCAGTGGCACATGCAACTCCCCTATTCCTTGATGAGTGCAGTTGTAACTACATGGATTGATAACAATGCCAACTATAACCCTAAACTAAACCTTAAATGTGTGGTCCTAAGTCCTAAGTCCTAAGTCCTAAGTCAGTGCAGGTATAGTAGGTATACCACATTAGCATCCTGGCACCTAGTATTTAGTCCTAAGTCAGTGCAGGTATAGTAGGTATACCACATTAGCATCCTGGCACCTAGTATTTAGTCCTAAGTCAGTGCAGGTATAGTAGGTATACCACATTAGCATCCTGGCACCTAGTATTTAGTCCTAAGTCAGTGCAGGTATAGTAGGTATACCACATTAGCATCCTGGCACCTAGTATTTAGTCCTAAGTCAGTACATGTATAAATTAAACCTTAAATGTGTGGTCCTAAGTCAGTGTAGGTAGTAGGTATACCCCACTAGCATCCTGGTGCCTAGTATTTAGTTGATACCGCAGTGGGCTGAGAATCCGAAATAACACTACATAGGAATAAATCACAGAACCACCACAATATTATAGAATTTATCATCTATATCCTAGTGTTTACTATCATTGGAATCCACTTGATCTCATCTTTTCAAATATGGCGCTATCTCAAAATCCATTTTTTGCGAATTGTGACTCATTTTTCTCATGGCAAATGCAGGCTTTGCCTGTCCATCGTGATGATAGGTGCAGTGGAGGAGGTAATCAGCCTGGCCAGCAGTGCCATGGCATTATGGCCCACAAATGAATGTTGTTATCATAATTGTTGCCATTATTCTTCATCATGGCAACGTTTTTTAAAGAATGTCACAAATTATTGGCCAAGTTTCAGTGAAATGTGGCTTACAGATCTGGGTTGTGTTTATTTTCTCTTTGTCCCTCTCTCTCCTCTCTCTCTCGCTCTTCTCTCTCTCCTCTCTCTCGCTCTTCTCTCTACCTCCATTCTACTCTCTTCTCTCTCCCCTCTCTCTCTCTCCCCTCTCTCTCTCCTCTAGTCTCTTCTCTATGCCTGCCCTGCTTCTCTCTCTCTCTCTCTCTCTCTCTGCCTGTCCCCACTATTTCAATGCTGTAGCCTATGACATTCCATATTACCCTCCAGAGAGGTATAATAACCACCCAATGCTGTAGCCTATGGCGTTCCATATTACCCACGAGAAAGGTGTAATAAACATCCAATGCTGTAGCCTATGACATTCCATATTACCCTCCAGAGAGGTATAATAAACACCCAATGCTGTAGCCTATGGCGTTCCATATTACCCACGAGAAAGGTGTAATAAACACCCAATGCTGTAGCCTATAGCAGTCCATATTACCCACTAGAGAGCTATAATAAATACCCAATGCTGTAGCCTATGGCATTCCATATCATCCACTAGAAAGGTATAATACACACCCAATGCTGTAGCCTATAGCAGTCCATATTACCCACGAGAAAGGTGTAATAAACACCCAATGCTGTAGCCTATGGCATTCCATATCATCCACTAGAGAGGTATAATACACACCCAATGCTGTAGCCTATGGCATTCCATATTACCCACTAGAGAAGTTTCAATAAAACCTACTATAATTACTTCTCTCTCTCCTCTCTCTCGCTCTTCTCTCTCCCCTCCATTCTACTCTCTTCTCTCTCCCCTCTCTCTCTCCCCTCTCTCTCTCTCTCTCCTCTAGTCTCTTCTCTATGCCTGCCCTGCTTCTCTCTCTCTCTCTCTCTGCCTGTCCCCACTATTTCAATGCTGTAGCCTATGACATTCCATATTACCCTCCAGAGAGGTATAATAAACACCCAATGCTGTAGCCTATGGCAGTCCATATTACCCTCCAGAAAGGTATAATAAACACCCAATGCTCTAAGCCTATGGCAGTCCATATTACCCTCCAGAAAGGTATAATAAACACCCAATGCTGTAAGCCTATGGCAGTCCATATTACCCTCCAGAAAGGTATAATAAACACCCAATGCTGTAGCCTATGGCAGTCCATATTACCCTCCAGAAAGGTATAATAAACACCCAATGCTGTAAGCCTATGGCAGTCCATATTACCCTCCAGAAAGGTATAATAAACACCCAATGCTGTAGCCTATGGCAGTCCATATTACCCTCCTAGAAGGTATAATGAACACCCAAAGCTGTAGCCTGTGGCATTTCATATAACCCTCTTGAAGGGTGTAATAAACACACAAGCTGTAGCCTATAACATTCAATATTACCCTCCTGAAAGGTATAATAAACATCCAATGCTGTAGCCTATGGCAGTCCATATTACCTTCAAGAAGGGTTCTATAAACACCCAAAGATGTAGCCTATAGCAGACCATATTAAGGGTGTAATAACACCCAATGCTGTAGCCTATACCAGTCCATATCATCCACTAGAAAGGTGTAATAAACACCTAATGCTGTAGCCTACATTTCATATTACCCACTAGAAAGGTATAATACACACCCAATGCTGTAGCCTATACCAGTCCATATTACCCACTAGAGAGGTATAATAAACACCCAATGCTGTAGCCTATAGCAGTCCATATTACCCACTAGAAAGGTATAATACACACCCAATGCTGTAGCCTATACCAGTCCATATTACCCACTAGAGAGGTATAATAAACACCCAATGCTGTAGCCTATACCAGTCCATATTACCCACTAGAGAGGTATAATAAACACCCAATGCTGTAGCCTATAGCAGTCCATATTACCCACTAGAAAGGTATAATACACACCCAATGCTGTAGCCTATACCAGTCCATATTACCCACTAGAGAGGTATAATAAACACCCAATGCTGTAGCCTATAGCAGTCCATATTACCCACTAGAAAGGTATAATACACACCCAATGCTGTAGCCTATACCAGTCCATATTACCCACTAGAGAGGTATAATAAACACCCAATGCTGTAGCCTATGGCATTCCATATTACCCACTAGAAAGGTATAATAAACACCCAATGCTGTAGCCTATAGCAGTCCATATTACCCACTAGAGAGGTATAATAAACACCCAATGCTGTAGCCTATAGCAGTCCATATTACCCACTAGATAGGTATAATAAACACCCAATGCTGTAGCCTATGGCAGTCCATATTACCCTCTAGAAAGGTTCTATAAAACCTGCTTTTATTAATCCTATACCTGTATTTGTTCCACCCAGGGTGCCACCTGTACAGCATCTCGCGGCCGGGCGGCAGTCACCTGCGGCTGGTCATCGCGGTGGGCAGGAAGCTACTGGTCCACATGTGGAAACACTCCAGTGCCTGGTCAGCCTGGTGCCCTGTCAGTGATAACGAGACCGTCGAGGGCTTCCAGTTCCTCAGGGTAAGAATATGTCTACATTCTTTTATATTTCATTACAGGCCAATATCATATTTAAACTATACTATTATAAAAATCTTTTAAGTTTACTCAGAAATGGTCATCAGGGTAAGGACAATCTTTTTACAAGTTACTCCTGACAGCCAGGGTGTAGGAATAAAAGGACATTCTGCACTGATTGTTGATATTTCTGATAAGATAAGATAAGATAAGATGTTTTTTATTTGTCTTTTTGGTGAGTCCAAACAAGTACAAACGAGTACTATATAAATAGACAAAAGGGTCGACATACCTATATGAAGTACCTAGAGTACATTTCTCCTGGCTGTTACCGTAATGTAACATCCTCGGGATTCTGTGGGCCTCAGTGGGACTCAGTGAATGTCTAGGAGGTTTCTAGTCTCCTACAGACCACGAGCGTCTAAGAGTTTCTGGTCTATTATATAACAGAATAATTAGGCTGATATCAGACTCAACAGAGTGGGCTCAGCATATTTGTGTCAGATTTTCAGAAAATGTACAATTCACTTCGCTAATCTTCTCAAATAACTCAAATTCCAGACGAAAATAAAGTTTAAAATACAGTTCAACCTAGCCAAACAGATTGCTAGAATCAATGTAATGCAGAATATAATCGAATTTACCAAGTATTGACCAAATTGCAGCCTAATTTTGCAGAATTTACTAAATATGTAGAGCTGTCAATTGTACAATTTCTGAAAATCTGACATATTTGATATTGTCTCATAGAAATAGCCCATCCAGAATACTCTTGCATATCAACTTCTCGTTAAGTTTCTCCACATTGTGTTAACTTTTTTTTGTTTTTTTTTGTTTAAAAAAAGGTTTTATTCAAACATAACCTGCCATCGTGGCTCATATAAATCTAAGGCAAAGTTAATATTGTGTTCATTGTTTGGTGCAATTGTTTGCTGCTTGCAGGAGCTGGCTGCGTTTGAGAGCCCGCAGCTGATGACGCTGGTGGACGGGCCGCGCGGGGACAACCAGATCTGTGTGGGCTACAAGAACCAGTTTGATCTCATCAATGAGAAGAACGGAGACACGTTACAGCTCTACCAGATAGACTCCAGCAAGGTGGGCCTAGATTGTATTATATGTGATGTGTTGTGAATTATCAATGGCAATTTGCCCAGAGATTCGGTGTTCTAGTATAAATGATGAAGTCAGAGAAGTCGGTTGGATGGTTGTAGCTGGTTGTCACAGCTGCAGGCCAGGCAGCAAGGTGTGTCCCAAGCTATGGCTGGGCGCTTTATTTATAGTCAAACAGGTCTCCCCCCTCTCCACCCTGGTCCCGTGTGGCGGCCGAGGCCCAGGGGGAGGGGGGGGGAGAGGGAGGGGGGGAGAGGGAGGGGGGGAGAGGGAGGGGGGGAGAGGGAGGGGGGGAGAGGGAGGGGGGAGAGGGAGGGGGGGAGAGGGAGGGGGGGAGAGGGAGGGGGGGAGAGGGAGGGGGGAGAGGGAGGGGGGGAGAGGGAGGGGGGGAGAGGGAGGGGGGGAGAGGGAGGGGGGGAGAGGGAGGGGGGAGAGGGAGGGGGGAGAGGGAGGGGGGAGAGGGAGGGGGGAGAGGGAGGGGGGAGAGGGAGGGGGGAGAGGGAGGGGGAGAGGGAGGGGGGAGAGGGAGGGGGGAGAGGGAGGGGGGGAGAGGGAGGGGGGAGAGGGAGGGGGGAGAGGGAGGGGGGGGAGAGGGAGGGGGGGAGAGGGAGGGGGGAGAGGGAGGGGGGGAGAGGGAGGGGGGAGAGGGAGGGGGGGAGAGGGAGGGGGGGAGAGGGAGGGGGGGGAGAGGGAGGGGGGGAGAGGGAGGGGGGGAGAGGGAGGGGGGGGAGAGGGAGGGGGGGAGAGGGAGGGGGGAGAGGGGGGGAGAGGGAGGGGGGGAGAGGGAGGGGGGAGAGGGAGGGAAGGAGGGAGGGGGGGAGAGGGAGGGGGGGGAGAGGGAGGGGGGGAGAGGGAGGGGGGAGAGGGAGGGAAGGAGGGAGGGGGGGAGAGGGAGGGGGGGGGAGAGGGAGGGGGGAGAGGGAGGGGGGAGAGGGAGGGAAGGAGGGATGGGGGGAGAGGGAGGGGGGGGGGGGGAAGGGACGGCCATTTAGCTGGCAAAACCAACCCAAAAAAATTCAATTCTTTACAGTGTTTCAGGAAAATGACTCACAAGTCGCAAAATTGATATTTTTCAAAGAAGATTATTCATAAGAACCCTTGCTTAGAATGTTTGCTTTGTTGTTGTTCCCGGATTTGCTAGTAGCATAAATACAGGTACCAAATTTCAAGACATTGTAATAAATATATCTTGCATTACTAAGGTCATCTTATAAGTATTTTTAGCTTCTAAACTGATAATTGTTCACCCCAAAGATATTGCAAATCTAAGATATAGAAATACTTATTAAATGTCGTTAATGTTTACTATCCTTGTGGAATCATGACTTATGACTCATGTTCCTAAATTGATTACATCATGTGGGCCAGATCTTCAGAAAACGTACAAATCAGGTTTAAAATACAGTTAAACATAACCAGACAGATTTATTGAATGAATACAATACAGAATACACTCAGATATACCTAGTATTTATCAATATTCACTCTAATTTAGCAGAATTTGATACATGTGTAGAACTGTAGATTGTGCATTTTCTGAAAATCTGACCAATGTACACAGGGGCTGCAGTATTGCTACAAATTAAAGGAAAACACATTATAGGTACACCCTATAGGTCTACCTGATTGACTCTAGAAAGTAGAAATATAAAATTATGATTCATGTGGGCTATTATTCTAGACTCTGTCCAGCCTCTGTTGAACCGAAACTTCAATGCTAACCTATACTGGTTTGAAGTTTTGGTTCTACAGAGGCTGGACAGAGCGTAGACTAGCATCATCTCAGTGATTGCAGCGGCGATGCCAAAGTAGAATTTGTCCAAAGAAGAGAATTTGGGTCAGAGAATTTGACACTACTCCTGATGAAGGGCAAGTAAGCCCGAGAGCCTTGAGTTAAATAATAAACAACATCAACTTTATTTAAAGAGCTTCTCTATTTTATCATCCATTTCATCTTCGGTTCCCCCAATATACATACAGCGATCTTCTTTCCCACTACAAAGTAGAATTTGTCAAAGAGAATTTGGGTCAGAGACATGAAAAACTATTTTTCAGAAACCTATAACCATAGAGTGCGTAAGTGTCATGGCGGTGGAGCGCGAATTAATGAAAATTAGTCGCGTAGTTGCACCGATGTGTGGACCGGAAGTAAACAATCCCCATAGAGTTAGCATTGGGGCGATACATATTCACTCCCTACATCGCCCCAGTAACGGTTTGACGGTTATGAAGGCTATAGTTGAAATCGCTTGCCTCTAAAGATGGATATATGTAATTTAGAACTCATAAAACTATATGATCATTGAAAGAACAGGGATTTAATATCGCGGTAACGTTGGGGCTATGGGACTTTCGCGCGACATGTCCACATGACGTCATGAAACTGCTACAGTAGCGCGACTCAAAAAATCGCCGCGGTGGACTACTTACGCGCCCTATTATGAGTCTGAAATAAAGAATTCATTCAATTGAAATGTTACATGTATTGCCTGATTGACCAGTGCATTTCTCACCCTCCTGCTGTACATGTATATTGCAGGTACAGCTGGTGTCAGCACTAGACATCTACGAGGACGATGAACCAGAGCTACTCCTCTGTCATAACCGTGAGTGCAAACTACTTCTCTTTCCTTAACCTTTTGTTTTTGTCTCTCAGAAGGTTTCCAGATGAATAGCACGTATTGTACACTGACCAGAAGTATAGCACCTATTGTACACTGTAAGACCTCAACACCTGACCAGAAGTATAGCACCTATTGTACACTGTAAGACCTGGACACCTGACCAGAAGTGTAGCATCTATTGTACACTGTAAGACCTGGACACCTGACCAGAAGTGTAGCACCTATTGTACACTGTAATACACCTGACCAGAAGTGTAGCACCTATTGTACACTGTAATACACCTGACCAGAAGTATAGCACCTATTGTACACTGTAAGACCTGGACACCTGACCAGAAGTATAGCACCTATTGTACACTGTAAGACCTGGACACCTGACCAGAAGTGTAGCACCTATTGTAGTTATTGTATAAGTACAATACTATTTGTAGTTGTATAAGGACAATACTATTACTGTTGCGATTCTTACCTATGTTCTTTCCAATGTCTTTGTGGCCATCGTTGCACATCGATATTAAATAATGATATTTCGTAATCGTATGCGAGAATAAATATATTATGAATATCGATAACAGGAGATGGGAGGAAATGAACTAAAGCTACTGGATAATTATTAAGTTCCAAAGGACCAAGGGTTGAAATATTCTATGTTCCAAAACGCAGCTCCGAGATATAACATCAAGAGTGAAATACTTCTTTCATATGTTCCCTTTATTCCTCCTTGTGTGCTGGGGTGAAGACCTTGCTCCTCACCCCGATTTATGAACAGGTACATAAGGTATATCAATGATTTCTGACATAGGTAACATTATGTTTGCAATACAAAACAGGAATAACTAAATAAATGTAATAATGAAATAAGTACAAACTTGAACATAAATAGAGAAATATGTTATAACCATCATGGTTAAAGTCCGGATGAAATCAAATGAATGGTTAATTAATAATAAATTAATCAAGTTATATAAACTGCAAATATTGTCATGGGTTGCAATGTAGACCCCTAGTGGCATACGGAGGTACTACCCGGAGGTGCGCGGATCCGGAGCTGGTGACAGAGCTACCCGGAGCTCAGTGGAAACATTGCAATATATGCATCTCTCAGGATCGTTACATTACTATTGTTATTATGTACAAGTACATAGTGTTTGTTGTGGTGTGACCACTAAGACTTTGTTCTTGTTTCCAGATGTCAGTCATTTCCAGAGATTAACAGAAGAGAGTTCCCAGGAGTTTGACTTCCAGTGGAACTCAGAGCCTAAAGGCATCGGTAAGCAATCTCTTCATTACACCTTACTTTATATCATATTTGTGATCCGTTTCAGGAAAATGAGTCACAAGTCACAAAATTGTTGTTTTTCAAAGTTGTTTACTTACAAGATTTCTTTGTTGGAATATGTTTATTTTTGGGGTGTCTAGTCCTTGTGGTTGTATAAACACATGTACCAAAATTCAAGACTGTTTATTTATTATATCAGTGCGTTATTTAGATCATCCTATTGAGTATATTTGGCTACTTTACTAGTAATATCCATCTAGAAATATTGCAACCTTTTTTTTCAAAAAAATAAATATATGACTAAAAAGACGAAAGTACTTATTAGATGTCCTTAATGTTTACATTCATTGGAATCGGCTTGGTCTGAGCTTTTCAAATATGACAATATCTCAAAATCCAATTCATGCGACTTATGACTCATTTTTCTGAAACACATCACATTTATCCATGGTGAGACTTGTATGTATGGTTAAAGAGAAGCACCCAGTCATTATGGCTTCAGTTCTCAAGCAATCATATTTAGTTACAGTAATGACAATCAATCTTTCAATGTTTTATTTGTACTTCAATAATGCAACAGATTTTGGCTTTTTTACTTAACACGTAACCAATGACTTACACATGAAATAATGACTAGCATGCATTCATGAGGTGAATTGTGTTTTAGTATATATGGCTTAATGTTTACTATTAGTCTATAAATCTGGAAATGCTACCCAACAATCAGCTGAAAGTGTCACCCATTGTACTTTGATGGTATAAAGACTTCATCCATAAGTCCAGCTCTTCATTCTGCATCTTTTTTCTTCTTTTTTTATTTCATTTAAGGCCTAACACATTTAAAGCTACAAGTATGAGAGAAAATAAGAAAAGAAAAAAACGTATTATACCCTACATGGTTGTCTGTGTACATTGCCTCTGGCTACCTAACAAATTTTAGGTTATAAATTATAGAAAAAAAACAGACGTGTTTGTCTGAAATTATTTATTTAAAACTTAATGTTTGACCTTGACCTTGCAGTCTGTGCCTTCCCCTATGTGATGGCCTTCACTCCCGACACCATAGAGATACGTCTCATCATCAACGGTAACCTCGTACACACCATGACCATGCCTGATCTCTCATTGGTCACATCCAAGGTACAGTCCATTATATATATGAGGGGTGGGTGGGTAGGTTATACCATTAATACACACCATGATAATGCCTGATCTCTCATTGGTCACATCCAAGGTACAGTCCATTATATATATGAGGGGTGGGAGGATGGGTTATTTCATTAGTACATACCATGACTATGCCTGCTCTGTCCCTCATCACATCCAAGGTACATATGTGCATTATATATATGAGGGGTGGGAGGATGGATTTTTTCATTAGTACATACCTACATACCATGACTATGCCTGACCTGTCCCTCATCACATCCAAGGTGCAGTCCATTATATATCTGAGGGGTGGGATGATGGTTCATACCATTAGTATTGTCTCTGATGGATATATTTCAGCACTTCTATAACCACCCTACACCCCTGTAACCATGGACTGGTTGTGTTTCAGTGTGACATCTACTTTGTGTCAAGTGCCCAGGACTACTCGTGCAGGATAGAGCATGCAAAGGAGTCGTCGTGCACGGCCTCGCCACCTTCATCCCCGTCAGGTAAGCTCCATAAACAGATGGAAGCATATCAAGCTTTAAGTGAACACTATACATAATATTCACTGATGTCACAGCGCTGGCCGCGGCTCGCCATACTCTGGGTCCAGAAAGCATACCGCTGGATTGGGTTGTGTTGGGATCTGACTTTTAGGCTAGTTGCTTGTATAAATAAAGAAAAACAGTTGCTGACAAACTCCCGTCCACCCACCCTACCACCTCCACCCCACCCCACCCCAAGCGCTGCTCAGTGCGTAGCCTTTGTTTTGGTGTCTAATAATACACATGCCTCTGTGAGGCATGTGTACCGCCAGCAGTAGTGGCGCCCCAGCGGCCGCAACGGCTTGTCTCGGAACTAAAATGCGGCAATCGCGATCGATTCAAATCATACCACACCAATCGAAAGTGGTAAATGGGCTTATATCTTCTTTTCTAGACAATATTGTTCCAGTAATTACTCGCTCAGAACGTTGCTTACTAATATACAGTCAGAGTGAGCATGGATACTAAGCTGAATAAGCATGTATTTGTTGGGCAGAGACAGCAGCAATTCCCTTTTCTTCTACTATGTACGTAGGACCGTGATAACGGGTACGAATGGTCTAATTTTAGTGAGTAGCCGGTGGCGGCTTTTTTTAAAAAAAGCGGTGGTCGTGGGAGAGTCAAGCTTTGTAAACGTTAGCTGGACATGTGTGCTCCAAGCCTCGAAAATGCTGTTTTCCAGCTGTCTTTACCTCCGAAAGTTTGAGCAAATGTGATATAAAGTATGCTAACAGGTTCAATGGTAATTCTTTAGTGTGTCATGGCGGGGAAATAAGTATAATAGCCCTCGGAACAGGAAAAGCCTGCTGATCTGTAGCCTCCCGCTCTCTGTGTAGCCACACAGTATGGCTGCTAGTGAGGATAGCCGCTGACTGGGCTGACGTCATGTGAATACTATGTATAGTGAAATACATTGAAGCATGTAACATCGGTTCCTCAAACCAAGGGTGCATGCCCCGTTGGTACAATTTGAAGCACTCAACACTACACCATTCATTTAGAGTTGCTTTGTTATTTTCTTGTAAACAATGTAATTATTGCTAGAATCAATCCATAAAATGAATGTACTGAACTTTGACTTTCCCATAAAGATGTTGAATCATTTGTTAAATGAAGGATTTGAAGTAGACTTGTGTCGCTCTGTAGGAATATCCAATGAATTCAGCAAGTGTAGGCTGTGCTCACCTTTGATGTGGTTTAAATCTGAAGAATGCATCCATTAACCATGTCTCTGTGTTGCAGCTACCTCCAGCATACCGCTCAACATCTACAAGATCCCACTCATGTGCCTCATTGGTCACATCGGTACAGACAAGGGCGTGGCCGCCTCCCCGAGCCCCCAGCCCCAGCCCCAGAGCCTGCTGTCTCCGCTAGTCAGCTGTCCTGAGGGGGGCACCATGGGCGGGGGCATGGGGGGCCGCCCCAAGAGCCCCACCGGGCGTAGAAGTCCATTACTGCGGTCTAAGAAACTAGGAGCTTTAGCCTACATACCAGCCTCTGAGGTTATTTACTTTATTTGTTACTATATTTCTTATTGAAATGTGGACGATAATATAGAGCTTCAAGACTGTTATTGTTATATTGAAAACCGCCCTGGGCTAGTTAGGCCAAAAAGAAATAGGTGTGTTTCTGATTTATCTGGCTGAAAAAAATTTTTTTTTTTTAAACCACCTCCCAGGAACTGAAAAAAAATGTCTATTTCATAACAATAGTTGTTTTAAACATCGGAAATGTGCTTTTTGACAGTTTCGGGTTAGGAAAAACTGTAAGATATGATGGGAAAAAAATCAGGTATGGTAAAAAAATGTTTAGGTAGGGTAAGGTTTTTCTAGGTAGGGGGGTCGGGTGGTAAATTGGAAACACACCTATTTTTTTTTGGCCTTATTAAAGGTAACATTATTTTGCTTCCTTTATTTTTGCTATTCTATGATGATGAGACTCAGTAAAGAGGTGGAATGTTTCAGGGCTTCATCCTTCTCATCTTTCTCATTGTTTCTCTAAACTATAGCAAGGTTTGGTGAAACTTGCTTAGTGCTTTCTATATCTAAACATTATCAGATGCTCACATTATTATTTCACTTCAGTCCAGACATCCTATAGTCCTATGAAGTATAAGAGCTTTCTTGTTAGTTTCACAGTTAGAAAATAATATTCTATAGACAGGTTGAACTGTTGATTATGGTATGCTTGTGAGGAAGAGTTTACTAAAAAATTGATTAAAAGATTTTACAATAATTGGAAAAATTGGTTGAATATGTTGGTTAATAAACTATTCATAATTCCTTTCTTCTAGTTAAAACACAATACAAACTGTGTAACTATTACAATAGTCAATAATATATGTCCTTCATTGTTCTTCATAAAACATCTAAATAATCTCTAACTAGATATTAATGATCTGATTATTAAATTGATTTCAAATATAATGAATATAAAATAATTCAATTTATCCTATTATGGATTAAATCTTACTACTATTTATTAGATCTAAAACTCCATCTATTTCTATTCATTATTCATAAGATACTGCCATCTATTTCATGTACTAGATAATTTCTATTTTTCTCTCCAAGTACTTAGGATCTCTCACCTACGCTTGAGCCTGCTGCTCTGCTACCATTTCTCCTTGTACTACTTCTTATTTTAATCATTTTACTTCCCACTACTTCACATTATTCCTGTCCTTCAGTGCTGTCCTAGTGAAGTCCTTGTCATTGACCAATAGTGCACTATGTAGTTTATATTCAGACTCACTTTAACTCATTTTTTAAACATTTGTTTCAATAGTGTACCCTGGTTTTGTTCTCCCTCCTGTATGAACTTTAACACTCTTTTGAAACTCAAGTGTAAACCACTGACGGTTTACTGATCATATTTCATGACATCAGTACAATGAGCAGATGATATATCCACCATTGATTTAGATTTAGAAACTTTTATTGTCGACATTTTATCGCTGACAGAGTACGGTTCTCCAACTGAAGGGAGGTCTCCATGTTCTCTGATGTTTTACATAATCCATGTACAGTTAACAATTCCCCAGTCGTCATTGACGAAAGGGGTACACTGTTATGTTTAAATTAACCTTTATTATACATTTTTAGAAATAATATATATAAGTTTGACATTGGTAGTAAATTAAAAAGTCTCCACAACCAAACAATTCCTGTGATATATCACCAGGAAGCATTCCCTTAGAATGGTTATATATATGTCAGTGGCTGAGCACATGTAGCTCACGTGATCAAGCACATGACTGGGAACAGCATAAAATTAGAATGCATCAGAAAAGACAGGCATAATTCTAATTAATTTATAATATATAATTGTATTGAGGCAAATTATAAATATTGCTTATGTTTCTAAAATTTATGTTTGAAACGTATCACAGATTGTGAAATATCTATGAAATAAAATTTTGTTAAAAAAAAAGTGTAAAAAACGGAAAATAAAGTTCATATTTAAAGCTTTAAATTCCTCAATAGTTTCAATTCTCAAATATAGCTTAAGTATATCAATGTGGTCCTGGGTGGTAGAATCTGGTTCTGAACTGCTGGAATACAGCAGCCTGAATAGCTCAGTTGGAAGAGCATTACGTAAAAGGGCTGGGGTTCAGCTCCCCGTCTAAGCAAGGCTGTTTTTCAGAGCGTTCACTACGAACGAAACATTCCATGTGCTTTAACATTCATGAAGAATGGTGTGAACACCACACCATGATTAAACTACATCTCTGTCTATATGTATATAGAGCTTGTCCTGTCCACATCTTCAACACTAGTTTCATCCCAAGCACACACAAAGGCACAGTTTGAGTTTGATTTTTACTTCTTGTTCTTGTCTTCAGTCATGCATGCTCACTTTACTTTCACTTCAACACTGATAAACTGATACAAAGGCTGAGACCATGTTCTCACCATGGAAATAAGAGTCACACATTTTATTAACACAAGTTTTGACTTCAATATGAGTATGGTCAGCAATGTTTTATAATTGTAAGAAGACTCTAAACTACTTAAAGCTGCATTCTCAGTTAACATCAACCAAAAACACAAAATTGTTCTATCCATTTGAAAGTTATTTGACCCAAAACCTTTATCAATTTTAAGTCACTGTTGCTTTTTGATGCAGAACTTCTCAAAAGTCCAAATTCATATTGCGGTGCCGCAACTAAATTCTTCACTGCTTTTATTGCTCATCGGCGCCAACTGTCATTTGGCTGATTTTTTATTTCAAATTCTAGCATAAACCTATAACAGTAGCAAAATATTGATCCAAATTAACTAGGTTTTTTGTCATAATAGCTAGAAATGCAGCTCAAATATATGTAGAGGAATTTTGAAATTACTTCGGCACATTTTCATGCAGCATAAAAATTCAAAACAATTTTTTAACTCAAAATTGACAAAATATGAGTTTTTGAGAGCTGCTGGCCCTACCCATGCATTGATGCACTGAGATCTGGTGATGGTTATTCATTGTCATGCACAGATTCTGTGAGCAAACATTTTATTTTCGTCTTGGTTTATTTTTGTGGCCAGCACATTTGAAGGTTGTGTTTTAATTTCTAGGTAAGCAGTAGTAGCAGGCTCAGACTTGACTCTTCCACGTCAAGTTGCGACTCTGGTATTCACTTAAACAGGAGCAGTGACGGGACGACTCCACCCATCAGCCCTTTCTTCTCCCTCTCAACTTCCATTGAGGACGACGAGAGCGCCATTTTGTAGGCACGCCTTGAAGAGGATGACATCGGCTGTGTACCGGCCGTCACATTGTCCATCTTCTTGATTGTCACATCTGGAAGAGCTTGCTGTCAATTATCTGAACTGATTTTTGACTGATAGATTGGACAGAATTTTGAATGATGGAGTGCTTGCCTTTTGACTGATGACAGCGGACACAAAGCTGTCAGTATCTGTCACAATAAACATATGAGTGCAAATGGAAGCCAGGAACAGTTAGGCAGTTGACAATCACTGTCACAAGTCACAGATGCCTAATATAGACGATATGAAATGTCAAGATATCTTTCATGAAGGAATGTGGTGTGATTATAACTTGTTCAATAAGAAAGAAGGATAAGAATGGATGCAGAAGCCAGATGGTGTAAACATGGAGTATGGTGCTTAGAGTATGTCACACGAGACAGTTGATGGATAACCTTGCTCTCCAGCTCTACTACTCTACTGCTGCCCTACCAACTCTAGCATTGCAGACAACAGATTGTGCCACCACAGCTAACAGACCTCAATGCTCGGATTTATCATGTTTAAGGATTTCTGTATGGACTATTTGTTGAAAATGGATACATTTAGATAACCGAAGGAAAAGAAATGTGTAAGAGAACCCTGCAAAAGGCTGTTAATAAATCCATTATGAGAGCTGGCCACATCAGGTGTGTCACAGAGACATCACCAAGGTCTGCTCAGCTTGCCCTGAGGTTGATGTGAGCATATTGTGAGCTGCATTGAGCAGCTCTGGGCACCGTTGCTCCTCAGTTTGTTATGATATCAAGATCTTGTTGTAATCATTGATAAAAAATTATGATTTTTTTTAGATATTTTTATTGGCCACAAACATTTAACAGGGCTAAGTTCAATTAATTAAACAGGAGAAAAAAAACGCATAACTGTCTACGCAGCTATATTTCATGCTTTGCCAGATACATAATTACAGATGAGAAAGAAAAAAGAATTGTAATCAGATGGTATATACTAAACAGAAAGGCTCTAGAGAAGCTCTTAGCCTTCATTTATACAGATGAATCTAATCTGACTGCAGTGTTTACATGAGCAAAGCTTGCCTTGTTAATGTTATAACAATACAATTATGTTAACGGCCAGAAAGAATATAATTAACTATGTTATTAAGGACACCACAAGGAACGGTGCCCAGGCGTTTGAGTACTCCACATACACAGGTGAGCAAGCTAGACTACATCATCACAGCGGCGGAGTACCTACACTGGCCTTCACGGGAAGACTTCAATGCTACAGTCTCACTGTCACACTGCTGTCACACTGACTGTAGCATACTGTCACACTACTGACAGTCTCAGTGCCATGGCACTCATCACAGATATTCACATACTTGTCTCTCATCTGACATTCATGTTCACTCTGTCCTTAAAGTGAAGGTTTCATCCTGGTTGACAATTGGTCTCTCAGCGTGTGATATCATGGACCTATTATTCAATACCGGTGGTAATTTCTGTTGTAAATGGGACAGAGAAACTTATATATGAAATGTTTCATCCAAAATATGATATACTTGTTTATGTACAGACATATGGTATTGTTACAATTTTTGTCTACAGTTTCTCCCTGATTATTTAGAAATGACTATTTTCAGAGAAGTTATAAAATGTACATTGTACCGTATTTCACCGATAGAATGCCGGGTCCCAAATACACGCCTGCCCTGAAAAAACGCTGGGTCATTTGATGTCATGAAATAAATAAACGCGGGCCCTGAAGGAACGCCGGTTCCTGATAATTAGATTATATTCCTTCCTGCCGTTACCCTAATGAAAGGGAGAGTAAGCTTAATAAGCTGCTAAGAAGGGATATCTCACTGTTACCGCATGGGTATTCATTACCATAAAACAATAAACGCCTGCCCCGTATAAACGCCTGCCCCGAAAAAGCGCCAGGGGTAAGAGTGGCCTGAAAAAAATTAACACCCGGGCATTCTATCGGTGAAATACGGTACTACAAATGAAAATTAACATAAAAGATGACATGTGCCATCAATCAATGAATGACTGCATGGACTGAGTTCCTTCACGCTTTGCCTCAGTCAGCTGTACTACATTGGTGGAGAACCCTCATTATAATGCCTACAACAAGATTAGTGATGTAATGTGTTCCCACCAGAGTGCACCACAAGGTGCTATAATGATGCTCTAAAGGGATGCTCTAGGGACAACACTTGTGCACCCTGCAAGGACTGAAATACACACACATCTGAATAGATATAGATCTCATGGAAGAGAAGAAATTATGTCTACATTAAAGTTAATTCTTAGGCAGAGGCTGCTTTTTTATGTTAAATTTTGATATTTCATCTGTGAGTGTTCTTAAGCAGCGGGTTATGTGTATCCAACACTGGATTGAGTGTCCCCAGGATGAACCTTCCTCTAAGGCCTGCTTCGCCATGACGGTCACTCAAGGACTGACATATCTCTCTCACTCTGAAATGTCTATATTTTATACTATATATGATGATATATATTACATTACACATTTTTGAACATTTTGACAAGGAAGGTAATGATATATTGAAGATAAACTGTACGGAAGCTGTTTGTGCTGATATAATGTGTGTGATACAAACTTGTCCAGTAGATGGCAGCACTTGTCAGTCACCACTCAGCCTCACTCCCTGCAGTGCCTGGATAGTTGTGGGTGGGGCTTGGGCTCAGTGATTGACAGGAGGGCGGGGCTTAGATCAGTGATTGACAGAAGGGCGGGGCTTGGGATCAGTGATTGACAGGAGGGCGGGGTTTAGATCAGTGATTGACAGGAGGGTGGGGTTTAGATCAGTGATTGACAGGAGGGCGGGGTTTAGATCAGTGATTGACAGGAGGGCGGGGCTCGGTTCTATATAGGCAATGAAGAGATTGGATCTTGGTGGGAATAGAAAATTTATCAGGGGATTTGTCAGATGCCATTAGCAAAGAATAACCTCAATGTTTTATACCGAATCACCATGAATATTCAAGGACCTACATGGTACAAGTATGAAACCTTTTCTTTAAAATGTTATAAATTATACAAGATAAAATCCTCCCCGGGACATGAATATTAATTGTACCAATGGCGTTTATTATGTTAAAAGATATGATATTCTCTTCATATTCATATCATCTAATTGTGCTTAAGAATCTCACATAAGACCCTCATAATGTGCCCCATGTGGGCGGGGCTTGGGATCAGTGATTGACAGGAGGGCGGGGTTTAGATCAGTGATTGACAGAAGGGCGGGGTTTAGATCAGTGATTGACAGGAGGGGGGCGGGGTTTAGATCAGTGATTGACAGGAGGGCGGGGTTTAGATCAGTGATTGACAGGAGGGGGGCGGGGTTTAGATCAGTGATTGACAGGGGGTGGGTTGAGAGACTGACAGGTGCAGTAGTAGGTTCATATAGAGATACCATGGTGACAACTTTGCTGCATATTGTCTGGTGGTGATGTACTAACAACATTCTATATTTATAACGCGTAAGTGTAACTGGTGGTACTTGGTGCAAGTATGTGTTAATTGGTACAGCTTTGTGGAACAGAAGAAAACAAAGATGGCGACGTTCCTACTTCTTCTCTCATAGTTCGACTCATGCGGGTCCCTGTACAGTACCTATGTAGTAAGTAGAAACTTCTCCCCCCAAACTAGATATCCCTAGTTATTTTATTTACCCAATTTATTTGATTCACTTTTCACAATATGTTGTCTCTTCTTGAGAAATCGCAGAGAAAAATGATATGTAAGTTGCACAATGCTGGTTTCTACATTGTTAAACAGACTGTAGCTTAGGATACTTGGGCTTCTGAGCCAACGTTATGAAGTATGGTAGACTCAGAAATGGGCATAAGTAAATAAACGGGCATAATAAAGATGAAATAGAGTTCTGCCCAACCTCCCTCTACCTGCAGGCCACATATACAATATAAGGCTGTGGGGCAAGTAAGCTATAGCAGGGTCAGATTCTCAGAAAATGTTCTACACATGTCTCAAATTCTGCTAAATTAGAGTGAAAAAATGATAAATTCTAGGTATATCTGGGTGTATTCTGTATTGTATCCATTCAATAAATCTGTCTGGTTATGTTGAACTATATTTTGTGCCTGATTTTCGTCTTAAATGTGGGTTATTTAAGGTGATTGGTAAAGATCAATTGTACATTTCTGGAGACTTGACCCAGCAATTGTTAATTATATTTGATACATTCTACAGTGTCCTCACATCCCATAAATCTTACAGGCATAAATGACATAAATAAGGGCCAGCACTGTGACTATTTTAAGACGTTGTTGATGTAATTATATCAGATATTATTATAGATTAATTCCACTGTGCCCTTAACTCCTGGTAGAGGAGATCTAATCATGAGACTTATGTATCCGACTGGAAAGGTCACCATTGTTTACCTGAATTATAATTTATAATTTGTATCGTTTTATAATATGTGATCTGTTTCAGGAAAATGAGTCACAAGTCGCAAAAAATAGATTTTGAGATACTATTATATTTGAAAAGATGAGATCAAGCCGATTCCAATGATAGTAAACAGTCTAATAATCCAATAAGTATTTCTAGATTTTAAGTTTGATATTTTCGTTTTTGAAAAAAAAAAGTTTCCATAATTTCTGGGAGTCACTAAACAGTAAAGTAACTAAATGTAGTCCATATGAGGACCTTTAAAACTAAAGGATATATTACATAGATTGTCTTGAGATTTGAGACATCAATTGACATAACCATGAGTGACCCACCCTCCAAAAATCAAAACATTCCAATAATGGGATCTTGTGAGAAAAACACCTTGAAAAATATCAATTTTGCGACTTATGACTCATTTTCCTGAAACACATCACATATGTTTCGTTTAAGCATGAAAAAATGAATAAGTAGGTTTTGCCAATCTCAGCTTGACGAGGACCAGGCATAAATTGCCTGCTTTTCACCTTGGTACAAATTAGGGTTTAATCCACAAGGCAGAACTAGTGAACAATAAAGTACGTTTTCTGGAGACTTGACCCATTTGATGTTTTGTAACAAGGACTGAGACGCTTTGGTAGCCCCCTGGTGTATACCAAGTGAACCACAAGAGTTGAAGATGTAAGCACATATCACAGAGAATCAGGAACTCCATAAGCACAAATATACACATTAGCAAAATGTGATCCATTTTAGGAAAATAAGTCATAAGTCGCAAAATATGAATTTTTTTATCATCATATTTGAAAAGAGGAGATCAAGGTGATTCCAATGATAGTAAACACTGTAGGACACCTAATGAGTGTTTCTATATTTTAACTTTGATATTTTTATTTTATAAAAAAGAAAAAGTCTGCAATGTTTCTGGATGGGTAATTATCAGTAAAGTAACTAAATATACTCCATACGAAGGCCTTCAAAACGCAAGGATATACTTTATACAATGTCTTGTCACGGATTCATATGACTATAAGTGCTAAACCCCAAAAAAATCAGAACATTTTAATAAAGAGATCTTGTGATAAAAACACTTTGAAAAATATCAATTTTGCGACTTGTGACTCATTTTCCTGAAATACATCACAAATATTCACACACTCTGTGTGAGGTCTTCACATAAACAACATTGGTTCACAAGCTGAAACAAAACCATCAGTCAACAATTGATTATAGTGTACTACCCCAGAATCCAGGTATAATAGGGCGACTCCACTAGAGGAAAAACGGCGGCGACAAATTTTTTTGTTGCCCACTAACATCACTTCATTTCATGTTTGCAATGAAAACGCAAATGGAGGAGTGTCAGATGTGTTGCCACATTCTCTGGAAACTGTAGTTTCTGTATGGATATCTGTTGCAACAAATTAGTGGGCAGCAACAAAATTTGTCAGCGCTGTTTTTCTCTCTAGTGGAGTCGCCCTATAAGAGCTGAATCCCTTATATTCAAGTTGAAGATGTATATCAATGGCACATTCTTTAATGATTTCAGTTTCATGTTTGAGTTTAACTAATCCAAGAAGGCTTGATTTATGTTCACTTCCTTGTTGTCCCAAAATATGAATGTATTGGAGACCATTTCCTAGTCCCAGAGACACTGGCAGAGACGGAGGTTCACTGCTACTGAGCTCATGTAGCGGTGAACACATGGGTCAGATTGTCAGAAAATGTACAATTCAACTTCGCCAATCCTCTCAAATAACCCGAATTTTAGACGAAAATAAAGTTCAAAATACAGTTCAACCTAAACCAAACAGATTGCTAGAATCAATGCAATGGCGAATATACTCGAATTTACCTAGTATTGACCAAATTGCAGCCTAATTTAGCAGAATTTACTAAATGTGTACAGCTGCCAGTTGTATATTTTCTGAAAATCTGACCCACATATTATGTTAAAGTCTTATTTGCCACTAGTGTTGTGCCACCATACGCCATTTAATTACCCCATATATATAGCATTGTGAGGACATCTTGTGGTGAACATATGCACTGTATTAATGCTTGACGTCACTTCCTGTATGGGCAGATCAGAGGTTTATTGTTGTGTCGGGTTTGGGGAGCTACGGGGGGAGGGCGTTTAGTGTAGTCTAGAGAGTAAAATAGGCTCAGTAAATACTGTTATAGTGGTTAAGGTAGACAGGGAGAACTGTCACCCCACGGGACCTACTGTCACCCTGAGGTGGTGGACTGTCACCCAAGCCTCAAAATCTTGATGTCCTGTCATTACACATCCAAGTCCAATAAAGAGTGCAAACAGCTCAGTTATATTTAGCATATTTAGATTGTTTCTCTTAGGTTGAGGTAGATAGCCATCATCAAATTTTGATGTTCAATTGCCCGTAGCGCCGCTAAACCCCATGTTGTGTACCTGTCCTGATAATCTACCTCCCAGTTGTGTCTACTGTAACGGGGGTCTGTAAGGTGCTGTGTATTTCATCTGTATCTGCATGCATTACTTATCATGTTGCCATGGCAACTGAAACATTGTATATACTGAAATGCATCTATTTATCTAAGAAATTGCAAAGAAATCAAAATTGTTGGTTCTAGGGTAGTAGATGGTTTGACCATTGAGATTGAGGACGGTCTTTTGCTCTCCTCTTGAATTCATACAAGAGCTGTCATAGTTTGCCTGAAAAAAAGACACAATACACAAGGCTGTCAGTATATGCTGTCACAGTGCTGTCAGTAGACGCTGTCACAGTGCTGTCAGTAGACGCTGTCACAGTGCTGTCAGTAGACGCTGTCACAGTGCTGTCAGTAGACGCTGTCACAGTGCTGTCAGTAGACGCTGTCACAGTGCTGTCAGTAGACGCTGTCACAGTGCTGTCAGTACATACTGTCACAGTGCTGTCAGTACATACTGTCACAGTGCTGTCAGTAGACGCTGTCACAGTGCTGTCAGTTCATACCGTCACAGTGCTGTCAGTACATACCGTCACAGTGCTGTCAGTACATACTGTCACAGTGCTGTCAGTACATACCGTCACAGTGCTGTCAGTAGACGCTGTCACAGTGCTGTCAGTACATACCGTCACAGTGCTGTCAGTACATACCGTCACAGTGCTGTCAGTACATACTGTCACAGTGCTGTCAGTACATACTGTCACAGTGCTGTCAGTACATACCGTCACAGTGCTGTCATACTATCAGTAAGAGTCACAAATATTGGAGTAAAAAATAGAGCTATAAGTTATCAAGTATTATATATTTGACTTTGGTTTTTGTCAGTGCATCAACCTTGCTGCTGTTTGTAAAGTATTAAAACGTATTAAAAGAAAAAACTTTTCAATGTATTGTAGAAAATTGACCAAGAACAAGTCAACCTAATCAAACCAAACCGTCATTCAAAAGGCTTCACACTTTTTTTAATTTAATTGAATTATCAATTTAATTTAATTTAATTTAATTTAATTATCAAAGGATCTACCAAACCATAACTAAACCTTGTTTGGTCAGGGAATGTGTTGAAATGAGAAGCGAGGCTGACATCAATGCATTGAGTGAATGACTGGATACCACTTCCTCCCAAACACTTTACTTACTATAACTCATGTATTGCGTTATTGTGTTGCATCCCAGACCTATCCTGTGTGTCTGTGACATTGTTAAGAAACAGGGCAGTTTGGCTGTTGACAATATTATGGTATCCGTTTTAGGAAAATGAGTCATAAGTCGCAAAATATGGATTTTGAGATTTTACGATAGCTGAAAAGAGGAGCTGATTCCTATGATAGTAAACATGAAGGTCATTTAAGAACTGTTTCTATATTTTATGTTTGATATTTTTATTTTTGAAGAAAAGAGTTTGCAATGTTTCTGGATGGGTAATTACCAGTAAAGTAACTAAATATACTCCATACAAAGGCCTTCAAAACGCAAGGATATATTTAAAACAATCTCCCGAAATTTGTTACATGGATCTATCTGACTATGAGTGCTAAACCCCCAAAAAATCAGAACATTTCGATAAAGGGATCTTGCGATAAAGGGATAAAGCGATAAAGGGATCTTGTGACACTATGAAAAATATCAAATTGCGACTTGCGACTCATTTCCTGGATTACATTCCATATTGTTGTGGTTATGTTACCTTGTTACTCTGGGCCTTGTATCTACTGATATACCACCTCCCTCTTACTGCATGGCAGACTATGCTGCTGCATCAGGTAATGGTTTAGTTGTTTCATATATGGGTCAGATTTGCAGAAAATGTACAACTGGCAGCTCTACACATTCAGTGAATTCTGCTAAATTTGGCTGAAAAATGATGAATACCAGGAATATCTGAGTATATTTGGTGTCACATTTATTTAAAGTATATGTTCTGTTATGTTAAACTCCATTTTGAAGCTCAGTTTTGTCTTAAAAATGGGCTATTTGAGAGGATTGGTGAAGGGAAATTGTACATTTTCTGAAAATCTGACCCATATGAGGGGGAACTGAAACCTATAAATAATGTATTAACGTAATGCTACAATGTATGCTGTGTTGGTACAAGTTATTAAACACAACTTTTCCCTTAATCTTAATGTTTGTATCCTTTGTTTTGTATGACTGAGAATGGCAAAATATGTATACAAAATGTTTTTTTGCAGACATTCAAACATCATTGTTATACAAATTTGGTAGAATCCAAGACTTTCATATCATATGAAAATGATGTCAATTCTAAATATTACTGTTGGTAATCCTGATGTGTTTCAGGAAAATGAGTCACATGTCGCAAAAATGGATTTTGAGATAGCATTATATTTGAAAAGATGAGTCCAAGCCGATTCCAATGATAGTAAACAGTAGGATATCTAATAAGTATTTCTAGATTTTAAGTTTGATATTTTTATTTTTGGAAAAAAAGTTTGCAATATTTTTGGGGGGCAATAACCAGTAAGTAACTAAATATATTCCATATGAGGACCTTTAAAACGTAGAGATGTATTACATACATTGTCCTGAAATTTGATACATCGATGGATGTAACTTCAGGTGATGAACTCCCTAAAAATCAGAACATTCCAATGAAGTGATCTTTCAGAATAAACACTTTGAAAAATATCATTTTTGCGACTTATGACTCATTTTAGTGGCACCCATCACAATATGACTGAGAATAATAACACACATAATACTAAGGCACTGCCTCGACAGTAAACTGATGACGGGGGTTTGTGTTTGATATTTATAATTTGTTGAATAATCTGTGAAACAAAGAGAAAATAAAGTCATAAAAAATTAATGTGTTGTGTTGTAAAGGAAAGTTTCCACAAGTGATCATAACTTCTCCTAAGCCTTCACTACTATGAACATTCGCTTAAAAGGCCTCCGCCCATCTCAGAAGATCTCACAAGATACTGGTAGTTCTGAATAGGTTAAAAAAAGGTCTCAGAAGGTCTACAAATTTCTAAAAAGGTTTCAAAATATCTGAAAAGGCCGACAAAATTCTAAGAAGTTCTAAAAAGGTTGCAGAAGTTCTGAAAAGTTCTGAAAAGTTCTGAAAAATTCTGAAAAGGTCAGAAAAGGTCAGAAAAGGTCTGGAAAGGTCTGAAAAGGTCTGAAAAGGTCTGAAAAGGTCTGAAAAGGTCTGAAAAGGTCTGGAAAGGTCTGAAAAGGTCTAAAAGGTCTCAGGTCTCAGAAGACTGTTTCGTGATTGCTTCTCTATCTGCGAGGTGTATGAACATGTAGTTGGGGGTAAATATCTTTCAAATGGAACTTCGATAAATTTAGCAAAATGGTTCATATTTTGATACATCTAAGTACGATTGTATTAGAAAATAATAAAAGTGTATTCAATTATAAGGTGAAGTTGAAATTTTACCTCATTTTGCATTTATTTTGGAGTGTCTTAAATGCCAAATATACAGGTTTGGTGTATTCACCTTAAGAAATGTATGAGTGTATGTGTCCATAAAGGTAATGCATGAAATAGCCACCAGAGGATGTACGGTATAAACAGACACGATGTTGTTTCACATTAAAACGTCATTAATTTTGTGTTTCAGGAAAATAAGTGAAAAGTCGCAAAAAATATATTTTGATATATCATCATATTTGAAACGATGAGATTAAGCTGATTCCAATGATAGTAAACATTAAGGACATTTAATAACTATTTCTATATTTCAAATTTGATATTCTTTTTTTAAAAAAAGAGTTTGCAATATCTTTTAATGGACAATTACTAGTAAAGAAGCTTAATATACTCTATAAGATGACCTTAGTAATGCAAGATATATTTATTACAATGTCTTGAAATTTGGTACCTGTATTTATGCTACTAGCAGCTCCGAGAACCCCAAAAATGAAAACTTTCTAAGAAGACTTTCTAAAAAATGTCAATTTTGCGACTTGTGACTCATTTTCCTGAAACACCACATTTATCAGCTGTATCAACCAACTCTCTCCAGATGCTTTCATTGTTTGGTTCATGGGTTTATGGATATTGTCAGTCTATTCTACATTTCTACAAATATTAAAGTCGACTCAGTGGAAGAAATAAAAGCGAATGTGAGCGATGAAAAAGGGTGAGATTATATTTAATATATTATAATAATAATAATAATTATTATTATCATTAAACATTCGTTCTCAGCCAAATTTATTCTCATCTTCCCCTCCTTACCCATCTGTATTACTTGTGTTATTTGATTAAAAGTTCATGAAAAAAGAATTATAATTCTTCCCTAGTGTTTGGTCAGATGAAGCCCCTGTTTTTGCACAGATGGGAGCATAGTTAGCGCTCAAGCTGTGTAGTCTGTATATAGTAGATTATCAGTGTTGATCATCAAATTGTGAAAGAATTGAGGGAATAAATTTGGTCGATTTAGCTAAGAATGAAGGTGTACAATATTGAGTATCTTGTTGCCATGGTGAAGATTGTTTATTTCTCATTAATCATACATGACATCAAGTCGTTATTTATGTAATATTTTATTCATGACTATTGAATGTTCATCTGAATAACATGTTTTGTTGTATACAATTTCAATTAAAAAAATAAATTGATTTCATACAAAAATACAATGAGTGTTTTCTCCATCATTTATGGCCTACCAGAGGATGGTTTATTACATGGGTCAGACTTTCAGAAAATGTACAATTGCCAGCTCTATACAATAAGGCAATTCTTCTAAATTTTGCTAAAAAAAGATTAATACCGGGTAAAGTTGAGTATATTTGGTGTTGTATTGATTTAAATTATCAGTTCTGTTATGTTAAACTGCATTTTGAAGCTCATTTTTGTCTTTAATGTGGCTTATTTTAGAGGATTGTTGAAAACGAATTGTACATTTTCTGAAAGTCCGACCCACATGGCCAGGCTCAATAGGGGACTTGCATGTCTCACTGCGCATGTCTGTTACAGTGCATCTTGGGATGGATCCAGTTCAAATCTGACATACAGATATTTGGCAACATTTTTATCTAAACTTGCAAGAATGTTTTTACCGATATCACAGCTTGTGTAAATGATCTATGAAAACCAAATGCATGATGGGAAAGATGAAGTATTGTGTTATGGAAACATACATACGTATAATACATGGATATTGATATTGGAGCACCAATGAATATTCCATGCTGAACATGGCATAATTTTTCATAGATTATACACTGTACCATTAGTCCCATAATTCCACGCGAATCAAGATTCAAGATGGCGGCTATGCAAGTCCCCTGTGAAACGTGCAATAACAGAATCGTTATTGTCATTTGGGTCAGATTTTCAGAAAATGTACAATTTGCCTTCACCAATCATCCCAAATAACAGACATTTAAGACAAAAATGAGCTTTAAAATGCAGTTTAACATAACAGAACTAATGCTTTAAATCAATGTGATACCAAATATACTCAGACATACCAAGTATTCATCAATTTTCAGCCTAATCTAACAGAAGTTACTAAATGTGTAGAGCTGCCAATTGTACATTTTCTGAAAATCTGACCCATATGGTGTTTCAGAGCCCAAAACAAAGCCTTATTAGGGTGAAGTCGCCAAGAAATGTACAATTCACCATCACTAATCCTCTCAAAAAAAAACAAATTTAAGACAATATGAGCTTTAAAAAGCGATTCAACATCACTAAACAGATTGTTTTAATCAAGGCAATAGCAAATATATTCATATACACCCAGTTTTTATCATTTTTAATCATAATTTAGCAGAACTTACAAAATATTCAGAGCTGCCAATTGTATATTTTCTGCCGACTTCATTTGCCAAAATCTGACCCACATGTATCATTGAGAGTCATGAAGCCATGACCATTGTTGCATGCATTTTTAGTGCAAAGATGTCTGATGTGCTATTTGAGAACAACCACAGGTTTATATTCCATATCTTCCTCACAATACCATGTTTAAATGGTGATAATACCTTGTGGTATCATTCCCCCGACATTGTTTATATGAAACTACAATATTAACAAACTCCATGAAGCACGTTCTCTGCAGATATTCACATGTGTGGATCATTTAGTAACAGAGTTTCTAACAAACAAAGTTGTGATATAAGATGCAAAAATAAGATACCTAACTCAGTTCAATGGAAAGAACTAATAATTTATACAATGATAAAATCAAATGTAACTTTGGTGAACCATATTTTTAACAGTGAACACTAACTTACACAGCAGTTTAGCACTAGTTGAGGTATTTAGTAGCAGGACCTTGGTTCCATCAATCCATGTTGATGCACATTGTTGGAAGGAAAACAGTATATGGGTCAGATTTTCAGAAAATGTACAATTCAACTTCACTAATCATTTCAAATAACCCAAATTTCAGATGAAAATAAAGTTCAAAATACAGTTCAAGCTAGCCAAACAGATTACTAGAATCATTGCAATGCCAAATATACTGGCATTTACCTAGTATTGAGCTAATTGCAGCCTATTTGAGCAGAATTTACTAAATATGTACAGCTGCCAATTGTACATTTTCTAAAAATCTGACCCATATTTCGTTTCTTCTCAATACATGTTGCACTGGTGTAAATATGATGAACAGTGACAGTCTGTCACAATCTGTTACAACCTGTTGGCTTTAGGAAAAGAATTAGCAACAAGAAAACGACGAAAATGAACGTCATTATCATTTCCTAGATATGGACATAGAAGAAACACAAGTAATGAATACCATGCAGACAGTCTGCCATGAATAGTGTGAGTGGTTAACACTAGGGGCCGCCACCATTGATGAGCAGCCAATCACAATGCAGTTCCACTACAAGCTCCTGATGATTACAAAGTTAGCCATATAACCTAATAAGCAGTATGCCTTAACCCTCTGAACCCATATATATGTCTATAAAATGTATGTGTAATAAAACTAATTGTTTCAGGAAAATGAGTCACGAGTCGCAAAAAATGGATTTTGAGATATCATTATATTTGACAAGATGAGATCAAGCCGATTCTAATGATAGTAAACAGTCTAATACTCTAATAGGTTAATCTTTGACATTTCTATTTTGAAAAAAAAAGTTTGCAATATTTCTGGCAGGCAATAACCAATAGAGTAACTAAATATACTCCATATAAGGACCTTTAAAACGAAAGAATATATTACATAGATTTTCCTGAAATTTGATACATCGATTGATCCACTCCCAAAAAAGTCAGAACATTCCAATAATGTGATCTTGTGATAAACACACTTTGAAAAATATCAATTTTGCGACTTATGACTTATGATTTTCCGAAAACACATCACATATATATGTCTATAAAATATACCTGTAATAAACCTAATTTATCTGAATATAAGCCTGAACACCTGCATATACTGCACTAGGTAGTTGCCAGGAAGCTCTCCACCAGTATCTCACTGCGCCGGCGCCCTCGGGCAATGGATAACTTCCGCCGCTGCTCCTCATGCTGGTGCTGCCTCCTCTCAGTAATGTAGTAACCTGTAATAAGCAATAGTGGCACGTATATTAATTATGGAATGTTAACAAACACTCTGTGATGTAGTAACCTATAATAAGCAATTGAGGGACATATGTGATGTGTTCCAGGAAAGTCGGTCACAAGTCGCAAAACTGATATTTTTCAAAGTGTTTTTTACACAAGATCTCTTTATTGAAATGTTCTGATTTTTAGAGGGTTTAGCACTTATTGTCATATGAATCCATGTTACAAATTTCGGGACATTGTATTAAATATATATTTCATTTTGAAGGCCTTCGTATGGAATACATTTGGTTACCTTAATGGTAATTTACCCATCCAGAAACATTGCAAACTTTTTTTTCAAAAATAAAAATCTCAAACTTAAAATATGGAAACACTCATTAGGTGTCCTAGTGTTTACTATAATAGGAATCACCTCCATCTCATCTTTTCAAATATAATGATATCTCAAAATCCATATTTTGCGACTTATGACTTATTTTCCTAAAATGGATCACATATTAATTGGTGACGTGAGAATAGTGGTGACTCTAGAATACATCCATATGGTGGACTTGTGGTTTTTATAATAAATTAAATGGAAGGCCGAATTTGTATTTGAAAAAAAATATTGAGTGTTAACAAATCAGAAAGAAATATTATAAATCAATAAGATATATTGGTAGGAGTAAAAGGTTCATTAAATGACAACATAAAATTTGTAGAAAAATAATTGTACCTACGCAAAGGAGTGAAAGCAATAAGTAAATAGTCCAAATTCTTAACACTCAAATGCATTCTCAAATGTATATAATATATGCACAAGTTTGTTAAGGGAACTTAGAATGTGTAAAGATTATTTTAAAAATAGAAAAAAATGTAAAGATTTTTTAAAGCAAATACAAGCAAAATCTCCCACTTTTCCCTCCCCTTAAAGGGACTAAGGAATCACATGTCAACTACTTTTTGGATAGACTATCTCGAACATGTCTAAAGAGAAATACAATATTTACCTATGATGCCCAGCAGGAAGAGGCCAAAGAGCACGTAGAGTTTGTGTTTGACACAGAGCGCGCTGTTGAGCCCGTATCCCAGCACCATGCCTATACTCTCATACAGGCGGTAGGTGGAGAAAGCACCCTCAGTGTTGTCTGAGAAAAATATGCCATACACAGCTGCAATAGAGAGAGGGAGATGTTACAGTTAGTGCTGTGGTGTGAACTATATATTATGGTGAGAAGGGAATATATGTCTTTTTTAAATTTGGTTAATCAAGAGTTTAGAAAATAAGACTAAAGGGTGGTCTCCACTGGGTGTGGTAAGCTCTGTGGAAAGCCTTGCGATGGTGCTGTGTAGCTGAGGAGTGGGGAGGACCTGGCTACATGGCCAGTGATCCATGTAGACAGGACCTTGTCATTCCTCACCACCTACAGAACCAGCACAGAGAATCACAAGGCTTACCACAGAGCTTACCACAGCCAGTGGAGACCACCCTTAATACAATTATGTGTTCACTAATGGAACAAAAGGGATGGATACCGAGGCAGGAGAATGACAAAGAAAATGAAAGAAAGAATGAATGAATGAATGAATGAATGAATGAAAGAAAGAAAGTTTCAATGAATGAATAAGTGAATGAATGGATGAATGAAAGAACAAAACAATGATTCAATGAATGAATGAATGTATGAATGAGTGAATGAACGGATGAGAGAATGAATGGATGAGAGAATGAATAAAAGAAAGAAATAATGGAAAAATAAAAGAAAGAAATAAAAAAAAGCTCACCATTAAGCTGAGATATGAGGAAGCCGTCCCCTATTGCCCACACTCCAGGCACCAGGAAGAAGATCCACGCCTGCCGACTGTCGGGCACCCAGAGAAGTAGGAATATCATGATGCCTACTCTAATGATGAACACTGGAACAGACAAACAGTTACATTAAATCATTGAGGGTATAACAGTATTATTGAAAAACAGCAATTTCCAAAGATTGATATGACTGTAATCGCAGACTATGCGCTGGGGCTGCACCCTTCACTACATGGGTCAGATCTTAAAGAAATGTACAATCGGGAGATCTACACATTTGGTAAGTTCTGCTAAATTGGTCTGAAAAATGGTCAATACTTAGTATATCTGAGTAAATTTGACATTGCCTTGATTCAAACAATTTATTTGGTTATGGTGAACGGATTTTTGAATGGAATTTTTGTCTCAAATTTGGGTTATTTGAGAGGTTTGGAGAAGGCAAATTGTACATTTTCTGGCGATTTCACCCATAATCCAAAGATGGCATGCCTGGCACCAGTGTCTCCCACAACCAGGTGCACTGCACACACCCACACCACTATAGGAGGTGTGACTCGAGGTGCAACTTAAACCACCTCTCCTCTGGCTAATTTTACTTTTTTTAATGTAGAGTCTAACCAACATGTAGGGAGGAGCTCCCCACCTCTCTACAACTATAGAACCAGCTCAACAACAACAAAGATTATTCAGAATCAGTTCAGTTTGTTCATAATACTAAATATACAATTATACACTTTATTCCATGATTTGGCCGTGAGCGTACAATATAATCGATATACTTGCCGCTCACAAGGTGGACAATATAAATTCCTTGTATTGTACAGTGACGTCACAACCGTTCGAGACTTGGGGGACAACAAAGTTTGATGAAATTAATGCAAATAAAGTTGTTTTAAGTTAAGAATCATGGAATAAAAGCAAGAATAGCACAGTATCGCGTCTTCGGCGGCCTATATTCTCCTTGTATGGCCGAAAAACAACTCGGCCTACGGCCTCGTAGTTTTCGGCCATACTCGGAGAATATAGCCCCCCTCATACGCTACTATGCTATTCTTGCTATAATACATAGACAATTCAAACTACCTGGACTATATGTGGTACTATTGCTGACAACAATACTGCAGTGTCACCTGGCATGCAGTGGCTAAATTAAGTCCCAGTTGCGGATACTTTGGTTCAGTAAATGAGTCTTTGCTACTCCCTTGTCTATACCTCCCTGATTGTACTCAATCTTGGAATAAACAATATTACAATATAAGTGAGTGAAGTGGGAATAAAAAGCTACATTACCAATGGTGAAGAAGGCCACTCTGCCTATTCTCCGCATGAGCAACGAGCAGAGTATGGAGGTGATGCAGGCCGCAAACCCCCATGTAGCCAGCGTGTACCCCAGCACTCCAAACCCTAGTGAACAGGCTATGAAGGCCTGTAAATATAAGGTAGTATTGTTATACTAGAGGGTAGTATACTACATCCAGCACACCAAACCCTAGTGAGCAGGCTATGAAGGCCTGTAAATATAAGGTAGTATATACTAGAGGGTAGTATACTGGGCCCAGCACTCCAAACCCTAGTGAACAGGCTATGAAGGCCTGCAAATATATGGTAGTATTGTTATACTAGAGGGTAGTATACTACATCCAGCACACCAAACCCTAGAGAGCAGGCTATGAAGGCCTGTAAATATAAGGTAGTATTGTTATACTAGAGGGTAGTATACTACACCCAGCACTCCAAACCCTAGCGAACAGGCTATGAAGGCCTGTAAATATAAGGTAGTATTGTTATACTAGAGGGTAGTATACTACATCCAGCACACCAAACCCTAGAGAGCAGTCTATGAAGGCCTGTAAATATAAGGTAGTATTGTTATACTAGAGGGTAGTATACTACATCCAGCACTCCAAACCCTAGTGAACAGGCTATGAAGGCCTGTAAATATACGGTAGTATTGTTATACTAGAGGGTAGTATACTACATCCAGCACACCAAACCCTAGTGAACAGGCTATGAAGGCCTGCAAATATAAGGTAGTATTGTTATACTAGAGGGTAGTATACTACATCCAGCACTCCAAACCCTAGTGAACAGGCTATGAAGGCCTGCAAATATAAGGTAGTATATACTAGAGGGTAGTATACTGGGCCCAGCACTCCAAACCCTAGTGAGCAGGCTATGAAGGCCTGTAAATATAAGGTAGTATATACTAGAGGGTAGTATACTGGGCCCAGCACTCTAAACCCTAGTGAACAGGCTATGAAGGCCTGTAAATATAAGGTAGTATATACTAGAGGGTAGTATACTGGGCCCAGCACTCCAAACCCTAATGAACAGGCTATGAAGGCCTGTAAATATAAGGTAGTATTGTTATACTAGAGGGTAGTATACTACATCCAGCACACCAAACCCTAGTGAACAGGCTATGAAGGCCTGTAAATATAAGGTAGTATTGTTATACTAGAGGGTAGTATACTACACCCAGCACACCAAACCCTAGTGAACAGGCTATGAAGGCCTGTAAATATAAGGTAGTATTGTTATACTAGAGGGTAGTATACTACATCCAGCACACCAAACCCTAATGAGCAGGCTATGAAGGCCTGTAAATATAAGGTAGTATATACTAGAGGGTAGTATACTACACCCAGCACACCAAACCCTAGTGAACAGGCTATGAAGGCCTGTAAATATAAGGTAGTATTGTTATACTAGAGGGTAGTATACTGGGCCCAGCACTCCAAACCCTAGTGAACAGGCTATGAAGGCCTGTAAATATAAGGTAGTATATACTAGAGAGTAGTATACTACATCCAGCACACCAAACCCTAATGAGCAGGCTATGAAGGCCTGTAAATATAAGGTAGTATTGTTATACTAGAGGGTAGTATACTACATCCAGCACACCAAACCCTAGTGAACAGGCTATGAAGGCCTGTAAATATAAGGTAGTATTGTTATACTAGAGGGTAGTATACTACATCCAGCACTCCAAACCCTAGTGAACAGGCTATGAAGGCCTGTAAATATAAGGTAGTATATACTAGAGGGTAGTATACTACATCCAGCACACCAAACCCTAGAGAGCAGGCTATGAAGGCCTGTAAATATAAGGTAGTATTGTTATACTAGAGGGTAGTATACTACACCCAGCACACCAAACCCTAGTGAACAGGCTATGAAGGCCTGTAAATATAAGGTAGTATTGTTATACTAGAGGGTAGTATACTACATCCAGCAAACCAAACCCTAGAGAGCAGGCTATGAAGGCCTGTAAATATAAGGTAGTATTGTTATACTAGAGGGTAGTATACTACATCCAGCACACCAAACCCTAATGAGCAGGCTATGAAGGCCTGTAAATATAAGGTAGTATTGTTATACTAGAGGGTAGTATACTACATTCAGCACACCAAACCCTAGTGAACAGGCTATGAAGGCCTGTAAATATAAGGGAGTATTGTTATACTAGAGGGTAGTATACTACATCCAGCACACCAAACCCTAGTGAACAGGCTATGAAGGCCTGTAAATATGAGGTAGTATTGTTATACTAGAGGGTAGTATACTACATCCAGCAAACCAAACCCTAGAGAGCAGGCTATGAAGGCCTGTAAATATAAGGTAGTATATACTAGAGGGTAGTATACTACATCCAGCACACCAAACCCTAGAGAGCAGGCTATGAAGGCCTGTAAATATAAGGTAGTATTGTTATACTAGAGGGTAGTATACTACATCCAGCACACCAAACCCTAATGAGCAGGCTATGAAGGCCTGTAAATATAAGGTAGTATTGTTATACTAGAGGGTAGTATACTACATCCAGCACTCCAAACCCTAATGAACAGGCTATGAAGGCCTGTAAATATAAGGTAGTATATACTAGAGGGTAGTATACTACATCCAGCACTCCAAACCCTAATGAGCAGGCTATGAAGGCCTGTAAATATAAGGTAGTATTGTTATACTAGAGGGTAGTATACTACATTCAGCACACCAAACCGTAGTGAACAGGCTATGAAGGCCTGTAAATATGAGGTAGTATTGTTATACTAGAGGGTAGTATACTACATCCAGCAAACCAAACCCTAGAGAGCAGGCTATGAAGGCCTGTAAATATAAGGTAGTATTGTTATACTAGAGGGTAGTATACTACATCCAGCACACCAAACCCTAGTGAACAGGCTATGAAGGCCTGTAAATATAAGGTAGTATATACTAGAGGGTAGTATACTACATCCAGCACACCAAACCCTAATGAACAGGCTATGATGGCCTGTAAATATAAGGTAGTATTGTTATACTAGAGGGTAGTATACTACATCCAGCACACCAAACCCTAGTGAACAGGCTATGAAGGCCTGTAAATATAAGGTAGTATATACTAGAGGGTAGTATACTACATCCAGCACACCAAACCCTAATGAACAGGCTATGAAGGCCTGTAAATATAAGGTAGTATTGTTATACTAGAGGGTAGTATACTACACCCAGCACTCCAAACCCTAGAGAGCAGGCTATGAAGGCCTGTAAATATAAGGTAGTATTGTTATACTAGAGGGTAGTATACTACATCCAGCACACCAAACCCTAATAAACAGGCTATGAAGGCCTGTAAATATAAGGTAGTATTGTTATACTAGAGGGTAGTATACTACACTCAGCACTCCAAACCCTAGAGAGCAGGCTATGAAGGCCTGTAAATATAAGGTAGTATTGTTATACTAGAGGGTAGTATACTACATCCAGCACACCAAACCCTAATGAACAGGCTATGAAGGCCTGTAAATATAAGGTAGTATTGTTATACTAGAGGGTAGTATACTACATCCAGCACTCCAAACCCTAATGAACAGGCTATGAAGGCCTGTAAATATAAGGTAGTATATACTAGAGGGTAGTATACTACATCCAGCACTCCAAACCCTAATGAACAGGCTATGAAGGCCTGTAAATATAAGGTAGTATATACTAGAGGGTAGTATACTACATCCAACACACCAAACCCTAGAGAGCAGGCTATGAAGGCCTGTAAATATAAGGTAGTATTGTTATACTAGAGGGTAGTATACTACATCCAGCACTCCAAACCCTAGAGAACAGGCTATGAAGGCCTGTAAATATAAGGTAGTATATACTAGAGGGTAGTATACTACATCCAGCACACCAAACCCTAATGAGCAGGCTATGAAGGCCTGTAAATATAAGGTAGTATATACTAGAGGGTAGTACATTAGTAGTATACTGGGCCCAGCACTCCAAACCCTAGTGAACAGGCTATGAAGGCCTGTAAATATAAGGTAGTATTGTTATACTAGAGGGTAGTATACTACACCCAGCACTCCAAACCCTAGAGAGCAGGCTATGAAGGCCTGTAAATATAAGGTAGTATTGTTGTACTAGAGGGTAGTATACTACATCCAGCACTCCAAACCCTAGTGAACAGGCTATGAAGGCCTGTAAATATAAGGTAGTATTGTTATACTAGAGGGTAGTATACTACACCCAGCACTCCAAACCCTAATGAACAGGCTATGAAGGCCTGCAAACTGAGTCTGATGTACCATAGTGGCCCAGTTTGGGCTTCATTTCTTTCAAGTTCCATTTTGCTTTCAATAGGCTCTCAATATTCTCTATATTATGGGGCCACTCCACTAGAGAGACAAACGGTGCCGACAAATTTTGTTGTTGCAACAAATATCCATACAGAAACAACAGTTCCCAGAGAATGTGGCAACACATCTGACACTCCTCCATTTGCGTTTTCATTGCAAACATGAAATGAACTGATGTTAGTGGGCAACAATAAAATTTATCGCCACTGTTTTTCCTCTAGTGGAGTTCCACTATTAGGCTTTTATCAAGATGTCAGTAATTTCTGCCCACTCACCCCTGTAATGTCTGCCAGTACAAAGCTCTGCGAGAGGCCAGTGTAGATGTTGAGTGGAGTCATCATGATCTGTCGGGGACGCTTGAGCTGGGACAACATGGCGGTGACACTGCGCTTGGCCTCACTACATAGTCCCCCGTCTGATGTACCGTCATCCTTAGGGATCTGGTCCACCAGCAGTGTCACTATTACAAACCCTAGCGCCATCAGCCCTGAATGCACACCCACCAGAACTAACACCTGCAGGATGAAACAATAACAAGTTATTTTAATGAACATTGTAATGTTTATTTGTGAGTCATAAGTCGCAAAATATGGATTTTGAGATATCACCATACTTGAAAAGAGGAGATCATTCCAATGATAGTAAACACTAGGACACCTAATATGTATTTCCATGTTTTAAGTTTAATAATTTTAATTTGAAAAAAATAGTTTGCAATGTTTCTGGATGGGTAATTACCAGTAAAGTAACTAAATATACTCCATACGAGAAGGCCTTCAAAATGTATACCTCTAGGTCCACATCTGGCTGATTATGAATAATAATAATATTGTACATGTACCTTGGTGGGGTCTATGAGTGGCCGGGCCTCCAGGTCCACATCTTGCTGATTATGAATAATAATAATATTGTACTTGTACCTTGGTGGGGTCTATGAGTGGCCGGGCCTCCAGGTCCACATCTTGCTGATTATGAATAATAATAATATTGTACATGTACCTTGGTGGGGTCTATGAGTGGCCGGGCCTCTAGGTCCACATCTTGCTGATTATGAATAATAATAATATTGTACATGTACCTTGGTGGGGTCTATGAGTGGCCGGGCCTCTGGGTCCACATCTTGCTGATTATGAATAATAATATTATATATGTACCTTGGTGGGGTCTATGAGTGGCCGGGCCTCCAGGTCCACATCTTGCTGATTATGAATAATAATAATATTGTACATGTACCTTGGTGGGGTCTATGAGTGGCCGGGCCTCCAGGTCCACATCTTGCTGATTATGAATAATAATAATATTGTACATGTACCTTGGTGGGGTCTATGAGTGGCTGGGCCTCTGGGTCCACATCTTGCTGATTATGAATAATAATAATATTGTACATGTACCTTGGTGGGGTCTATGAGTGGCCGGGCCTCCAGGTCCACATCTTGCTGATTATGAATAATAATATTGTACATGTACCTTGGTGGGGTCTATGAGTGGCCGGGCCTCCAGGTCCACATCTTGCTGATTATGAATAATAATAATATTGTACATGTACCTTGGTGGGGTCTATGAGTGGCCGGGCCTCCAGGTCCACATCTTGCTGATTATGAATAATAATAATATTGTACTTGTACCTTGGTGGGGTCTATGAGTGGCCGGGCCTCCAGGTCCACATCTTGCTGATTATGAATAATAATATTGTACATGTACCTTGGTGGGGTCTATGAGTGGCCGGGCCTCCAGGTCCACATCTTGCTGATTATGAATAATAATATTATATATGTACCTTGGTGGGGTCTATGAGTGGCCGGGCCTCTAGGTCCACATCTTGCTGATTATGAATAATAATATTGTACATGTACCTTGGTGGGGTCTATGAGTGGCCGGGCCTCCAGGTCCACATCTTGCTGATTATGAATAATAATAATATTGTACATGTACCTTGGTGGGGTCTATGAGTGGCCGGGCCTCCAGGTCCACATCTTGCTGATTATGAATAATAATAATATTGTACATGTACCTTGGTGGGGTCTATGAGTGGCCGGGCCTCTGGGTCCACATCTTGCTGATTATGAATAATAATAATATTGTACATGTACCTTGGTGGGGTCTATGAGTGGCCGGGCCTCCAGGTCCACATCTTGCTGATTATGAATAATAATAATATTGTACATGTACCTTGGTGGGGTCTATGAGTGGCCGGGCCTCTGGGTCCACATCTTGCTGATTATGAATAATAATATTATATATGTACCTTGGTGGGGTCTATGAGTGGCCGGGCCTCCAGGTCCACATCTTGCTGATTATGAATAATAATAATATTGTACATGTACCTTGGTGGGGTCTATGAGTGGCCGGGCCTCCAGGTCCACATCTTGCTGATTATGAATAATAATAATATTGTACATGTACCTTGGTGGGGTCTATGAGTGGCCGGGCCTCCAGGTCCACATCTTGCTGATTATGAATAATAATATTGTACATGTACCTTGGTGGGGTCTATGAGTGGCCGGGCCTCTAGGTCCACATCTTGCTGATTATGAATAATAATATTGTACATGTACCTTGGTGGGGTCTATGAGTGGCCGGGCCTCCAGGTCCACATCTTGCTGATTATGAATAATAATATTGTACTTGTACCTTGGTGGGGTCTATGAGTGGCTGGGCCTCCAGGTCCACATCTTGCTGATTATGAATAATAATAATATTGTACATGTACCTTGGTGGGGTCTATGAGTGGCCGGGCCTTCAGGTCCACATCTTGCTGATTATGAATAATAATATTGTATGTGTACCTTGGTGGGGTCTATGAGTGGCCGGGCCTCCAGGTCCACATCTTGCTGATTATGAATAATAATAATATTGTACATGTACCTTGGTGGGGTCTATGAGTGGCCGGGCCTCCAGGTCCACATCTTGCTGATTATGAATAATAATATTATATATGTACCTTGGTGGGGTCTATGAGTGGCCGGGCCTCTGGGTCCACATCTTGCTGATTATGAATAATAATATTGTACATGTACCTTGGTGGGGTCTATGAGTGGCCGGGCCTCCAGGTCCACATCTTGCTGATTATGAATAATAATAATATTGTACATGTACCTTGGTGGGGTCTATGAGTGGCCGGGCCTCCAGGTCCACATCTTGCTGATTATGAATAATAATATTGTACATGTACCTTGGTGGGGTCTATGAGTGGCCGGGCCTCTAGGTCCACATCTTGCTGATTATGAATAATAATATTATATATGTACCTTGGTGGGGTCTATGAGTGGCCGGGCCTCCAGGTCCACATCTTGCTGATTATGAATAATAATATTATATATGTACCTTGGTGGGGTCTATGAGTGGCCGGGCCTCCAGGTCCACATCTTGCTGATTATGAATAATAATAATATTGTACATGTACCTTGGTGGGGTCTATGAGTGGCCGGGCCTCCAGGTCCACATCTTGCTGATTATGAATAATAATAATATTGTACTTGTACCTTGGTGGGGTCTATGAGTGGCCGGGCCTCCAGGTCCACATCTTGCTGATTATGAATAATAATAATATTGTACATGTACCTTGGTGGGGTCTATGAGTGGCCGGGCCTCCAGGTCCACATCTTGCTGATTATGAATAATAATAATATTGTACATGTACCTTGGTGGGGTCTATGAGTGGCCGGGCCTCCAGGTCCACATCTTGCTGATTATGAATAATAATAATATTGTACATGTACCTTGGTGGGGTCTATGAGTGGCCGGGCCTCCAGGTCCACATCTTGCTGATTATGAATAATAATAATATTGTACATGTACCTTGGTGGGGTCTATGAGTGGCCGGGCCTCCAGGTCCACATCTTGCTGATTATGAATAATAATATTGTACATGTACCTTGGTGGGGTCTATGAGTGGCCGGGCCTCCAGGTCCACATCTGGCTGATTATGAATAATAATAATATTGTACATGTACCTTGGTGGGGTCTATGAGTGGCCGGGCCTCCAGGTCCACATCTGGCTGATTATGAATAATAATAATATTGTACATGTACCTTGGTGGGGTCTATGAGTGGCCGGGCCTCCAGGTCCACATCTTGCTGATTATGAATAATAATAATATTGTACATGTACCTTGGTGGGGTCTATGAGTGGCCGGGCCTCCAGGTCCACATCTTGCTGATTATGAATAATAATATTGTACATGTACCTTGGTGGGGTCTATGAGTGGCCGGGCCTCCAGGTCCACATCTTGCTGATTATGAATAATAATAATATTGTACATGTACCTTGGTGGGGTCTATGAGTGGCCGGGCCTCCAGGTCCACATCTTGCTGATTATGAATAATAATATTGTATGTGTACCTTGGTGGGGTCTATGAGTGGCCGGGCCTCCAGGTCCACATCTTGCTGATTATGAATAATAATATTGTACATGTACCTTGGTGGGGTCTATGAGTGGCCGGGCCTCCAGGTCCACATCTTGCTGATTATGAATAATAATAATATTGTACATGTACCTTGGTGGGGTCTATGAGTGGCCGGGCCTCCAGGTCCACATCTTGCTGATTATGAATAATAATATTGTACATGTACCTTGGTGGGGTCTATGAGTGGCCGGGCCTCTGGGTCCACATCTTGCTGATTATGAATAATAATAATATTGTACATGTACCTTGGTGGGGTCTATGAGTGGCCGGGCCTCCAGGTCCACATCTTGCTGATTATGAATAATAATAATATTGTACATGTACCTTGGTGGGGTCTATGAGTGGCCGGGCCTCCAGGTCCACATCTTGCTGATTATGAATAATAATAATATTGTACTTGTACCTTGGTGGGGTCTATGAGTGGCCGGGCCTCCAGGTCAACATCTTGCTGAGTCATGTTCTGCACAAGGCTGTAACCGGAAACGTTCATATAATGCTCCCCATAATTCAACAGTGCAAAGTTTGCAGGTCCGGTCACTAGGGGAGCTACTGTTGTCATGATAGTTCCAGGAGTTGACGCTGGGGGCTCTGGTGGTCCCCAGGGACAGAAGTTGGCGCCACAGTGAGGCATGAGACCGGAAGTGTTGGTTTCCACGACAACGGTTCTGTTGTCAGCTCCAGGGAGGGTTGTTGCGCTACCAGCGTTTAATATGGTGGACGTGATGAGACAACCGATGGAGGCACCTGGTGGTGGGCAGAGTAAACAGCATTATAAACAAGCTCTGTATTAAATTGTTATAAATTACTACTGTGTTATATGTACCTGCATAAATGGGTCAGATTTTCAGAAAATGTACAATTCAACTTCACCAATCCTCAAATAACCCAAATTTCAGACAAAAATAAAATTCAAAATACAGTTCAACCTAACCAAACTGTTTGCTAGAATCAATGCAATGTCAATGGTGTGTGTGTGGCACGATGGAGTGAGGACGTCTTTTCGCGACCGCTCCGCTCCCATAGCCAATGTGGGGACTCTCGAATATACTTGAATCCACCTAATATCGACAAGATTGCCGCCTAATTAAGCAGAATTTACTAAATATGTACAGCTGCCAATTGTACATATTCTGAAAATCTGACCCATATATATACTTTATTTCATTGATGATGTTGGGTAGTATAAGCCCCACTATCATTGAACAGTTGAAGCTCATTAATTTAACAGTTAATAACTTTATTATTAACAAGCTCTGTAATAAATAAGTTATCATTGCCTAATTTGATATAGATGTGTTGCCCCACTGTATGTATCACTTCATGAATCTATAGGTATAACCGTTGCCACCCGTCGGCACCAGAACAAGGCGGTGATGACAGGGTTGTTTTACTGATACATGCAGCCCTTGTAACTTAATTTAATTGTTGACAAAAATACCTATAGTCAGTAGGAATTACAGCCAATCGACAAGCCCCCCGTAATTTCAAGGTGGGTCTAAACACACTGTGATAGACGCTATGTGGTCATGGGTAGAATGTACTAGTAGAATGGTGGGCAGCCAGTGCGTCTGTTTGTACTGTCACGCCACCTGTGTGCAACTGTACACACTCAATACATCCTACGATGGTGCCACCTGTAGACGTAAGGACTTAACCACTGACGCTATTGCTACAAGTCACTAGGACGTCATCAGAATTGATTGGTATTTAGCGGGTAACTTAGGGACAAGAGTTATTTGAAAGCAAATGTGATGTATTTTAGGGAAATGAGTCACAAGTCGCAAAATTAATATTTTCCAAAGTGTTTTTTTCACAAGACCACATTATTGGAATGTTCTGATTTTTGGAGAGTTTATCATTTATAGCTATATCAATCGATATATCAAATTCCAGGACAATATATGTAATATATCTTTTCGTTTTAAAGGTCCTTATATGGACTACATTTAGTTACTTTACTGTTTATTGACCCCAAGAAATATTGGAAACTTTTTTTTTCAAAAACTAAAATATCAAACTTAAAATCTAGAAATACTTATTAGATTATTAGATTGTTTACTATCATTGGAATCGGCTTGATCTCATCTTTTCAAATATAATGATATCTCAAAATCTATTTTTGCGACTTGTGACTCATTTTCCTGCAACACATCACAAATAGTACTGCAGTTAAATCACATAGATATGGAATAAGTTTCCCCATAACCTCTCAGCTTCTAACTTTGCCATTCCCTAATAATAACAATTATTATGTATAATGGGTCTTTAACCTTATTCTACATATTGTAAGGATCGATCCATGGTGAGACGGTGAGTGAGACAGACTATAGAAACTGAAGGTCTATAAACACGGGTCAGACTTTCAGAAAATGTACAATTGGCGGTTGTACACATTTAATAAATTCTGCTAAATTAGCCTGCAATTTGGCCATTACTAGGTAAATTCGAGTATATTCGGCATTGCATTGATTCTAGCAATCTGTTTGGTTAGGTTAAACTGTATTTTATACTTTATTTTCGTTAGAAGTTTGGCTTAGGATTGGTAAAGGTGAATTGTACATATTCTGAGAATCTGACCCAAATACGGGTGCGTAGACAGAGTGTTAGGAGCGAGATACCATTAATACCCTGCAGTGTAAACACAACCTCTCGCCTTCCTTAAGTTGATCGACTGGGATCAATGTATCATATTTATAGGCCCCGCATAAACACTAGGGCTGCCAGAAGCAGGATAAAGGCTGAACTAAATGGGTCAGATTTTCAGAAAATGTACAATTCAACTAATTCACCAATGTTCTCAAATAACCCAAATTTCAGACGAAAATGAAGTTCATCATACAGTTCAACCTAACCAACCAGATTGCTAGAATCAATGCAATGCCGAATACACGTGAATTTACCTAATATTGGCCACATTGTAACCTGTTTTAGCATAATTTACTAAATGTGAAGAGCTGTCAATTGTACATTTTCTGGAAATCTCACCCAATATGGCTGCGAGAAGCAGGATAAAGACTGAACTAAATATAAAACCCAGAACAAACATGATATAAGCAGAGCAGTTATAGCTCTGTCTAATGCAAACATTGGCTCGTGTTTTGGGTGGTAGCAATTACAGTAGCAATTACAGTAGCAATTACAGTAGCAATTACAGTAGCAATTACAGTAGCAATTACAGTAGCAATTACAGTAGCAATTACAGTAGCAATTACAGTAGCAATTACAGTAGCAATTACAGTAGCAATTACAGTAGCAATTACAGTAGCAATTACAGTAGCAATTACAGTAGCAATTACAGTAGCAATTACAGTAGCAATTACAGTAGCAGTTACAGTAGCAATTACAGTAGCAATTACAGTAGCAATTACAGTAGCAATTACAGTAGCAATTACAGTGGCAATTACTGTAGCAATTACAGTGGCAATTACTGTAGCAATTACAGTAGCAATTACTGTAGCAATTACTGTAGCAATTACTGTAGCAATTACAGTAGCAATTACAGTAGCAATTACAGTAGCAATTACAGTGGCAATTACTGTAGCAATTACAGTAGCAATTACTGTAGCAATTACAGTAGCAATTACTGTAGCAATTACTGTAGCAATTACAGTGGCAATTACTGTAGCAATTACTGTAGCAATTACAGTAGCAATTACAGTAGCAATTACAGTAGCAATTACAGTAGCAATTACAGTAGCAATTACAGTAGCAATTACTGTAGCAATTACAGTAGCAATTACAGTAGCAATTACAGTGGCAATTACTGTAGCAATTACTGTAGCAATTACAGTAGCAATTACAGTAGCAATTACTGTAGCAATTACAGTAGCAATTACTGTAGCAATTACAGTAGCAATTACAGTAGCAATTACTGTAGCAATTACTGTAGCAATTACTGTAGCAATTACAGTAGCAATTACAGTAGCAATTACTGTAGCAATTACAGTAGCAATTACAGTAGCAATTACTGTAGCAATTACTGTAGCAATTACAGTAGCAATTACAGTAGCAATTACAGTAGCAATTACAGTAGCAATTACAGTAGCAATTACAGTAGCAATTACAGTAGCAATTACAGTAGCAATTACTGTAGCAATTACAGTAGCAATTACAGTAGCAATTACAGTAGCAATTACAGTAGCAATTACTGTAGCAATTACTGTAGCAATTACTGTAGCAATTACTGTAGCAATTACAGTAGCGATCAGCCGCAGTGGTAGGTTAGAGCTAACAACTTGATGATGATCATAATAGTGGCGGATTGTATTTTGAAACTATTTAATTGAATAGAAAGATACTTTAATAGGGCCTTTTTGTCTCTCTCTCTCTCCCTTCTTCTCTATCTCTATTTCCTGGGTATGATCATAAACTGCCTCCCTCTCAGCTCTCCCGCCCTTGATATAACCATATTTAATGTGTTGATAAGGGCGTGAAGCAACCAATCTCACTCACTCACTCCCTTTCAGCTCTCCCGCCCTTGATATAACCATCTTAAATGTATTGATAAGGGCGTAAAGCAACCAATCACACTCACTCACTACTTTAATAGGGGGGTTGCATAGCCGCCATTTTGAATCTTGATTCGCATGGAATTATGGGACTAATGGTACAATACAAAATCTATTGAAAACATCCATGTTCAGCATGGACTATTTATCAATGCTCTAAAATCAATATTTCTGTTATACATGTTTCCATGATACGCGTCTCCATCTTTCCCATCATGCATTTAGATTTTAGAGATCATTTGTACAAGCTCTGATATTGGTGAAGACATTCTTGCAATTTTTCATCAAAATCGTGCCAAATATTTTATGTCAGATTCCAACAGAATCCACCCCATGATTCACTGTACAGACATGCGAAGTAACATATGTGATGTGTTTCAGGAAAATGAGTCATAAGTCGCAAGATATTTTTCAAGGTGTTTTTCTCACAAGATCCCATTATTGGAATGTTCTGATTTTTGGAGGGTGGGTCACTCATGGTTATGTTAATCGATGTCTCAAATCTCAAGACAATCTATGTAATATATCCTTTAGTTTTAAAGGTCCTCATATGGACTACATTTAGTTACTTTACTGTTTAGTGACTCCCAGAAATATTGGAAACTTTTTTTTTCAAAAACGAAAATATCAAACTTAAAATCTAGAAATACTTATTGAATTATTAGACTGTTTACTATCATTGGAATCGGCTTGATCTCATCTTTTCAAATATAATAGTATCTCTAGTATAGTATTTATAGTATAGTATTTATAGTATTTTTGCGACTTATGACTCATTTTCCTGAAACAGATCACATATGCAAACCCCCTATTGTATACATAGTAGGAGGAGGATGAAAATGTAAACAGGATATCCTATGGGAGTCATTTACCTGCAATAGGGGATTTGCATAGCCGCCATTTTGAATCTCGATTCGCATGGAATTATGGGACTAATGGTACAGTTTAAAATCTATAGAAAACATGTTATGTTTAGTATGGAATATTTATCAGTGCTTTAATATCAATATCCATGTGTTATACATGTTTCATAACACATGTACCCATCTTTCCCATCATGCATTTCGTTTGTATAGATCATTTACACAAGCTATGATATTGATGACAGCATTCTTGCAATTTTCGGTAAAAATGTTGCTATATTTGTCAGATTTCAACAAAAATCCATCCCATGATGCACTGCAGTAGACATGCGCAGTGAGACATGCAAATCCCCCATTCTGCAGTTCAAACCTGTGTTAAAATCAATGATAAACCTGAACATGATGTTCATTTCTACTCTAGGTTTATTACAAATATATGTTTTAATATATATTCTATATATATATTCATATAAATCAAGAGGTAGGCAGCAACGCCACCTAGTGTTTGTATTGTTGACTGCTCCACTCTCACCTAGGGCCCAGGTCACTTGCCCCGCTGCTTCCAACCACACCACACCTATACCTACCTCTTGTTGTGTGAAACTTGTGTGAGTGACTTTTGACTTTCGTGGCTGGAATTGTGTTACAGTATGGGCAAGTGTGGAGCTTGTGGTTACAAGCATGTCAGGCCGGGTACCACTTCTTGCAAATACAAGACAAACGCCGTAGCTAAGTGTAAGGAGGCTGGAGATTTGGACGTGTATTGGACCAAGTACTTAGACATTGAAGCCCTAGACATTCTGGCTAGGGCTGAGGAAGACCATGCTTCCCTGGATATGGACGAGTTACGTCGCCTTAACTCTCTTCAAAGTGCTGAAATTCATGGAATGCTTACGAAAATGGATGAATTATCTGCTCAATTCACCGACGTTTTGAAATTTGTACCTACCGGTGGTGGCCAAGGCCAAGGTCAAGGTCACGGCGGTGGTGCTATGGCTGGACCTCTAGTGGACCCGGAATTGACCGATGTGCTCCGTGACGTGGCTCTCTCCCTGGACCCCGCGGTGTCAATCAAAGATAAAGGTATGCCCCTCCGACCGGAGTATTATGTGCAGCATTTGATTAATAAGGTACCAGTGAAAAATCTTGACCACAACAAGTTATCCTATCGTGAACTAGTCCATGGCATGGTCCGGGTTGCTGTATCTTTGCTTGAGTCGGGGGGGGGACCTCACCAATTACCTCGATCATTTGAGTTTTCTAACAGAAGAGGGTATGAACGATACTTTTATGGACAAAGCTTACTCCCTGTATGATCACCGTATGGTGGATAAGGTTTCCACTGGTAAATTGCCTTCCTTCGTCGCTGGTGATCCCTTGTGTGTAGCTGTGGGTTTCAGCCCGTCTTTCCGCAAGCCTGCGGTGAAAACCCCCCAACCACAACAACAGCAGAACCCTTCAGGCGGTCGACGTTATAGGGGGGCTGCTTCCAGAGTTATTCCAGCCGATTTCCCCGAAGACATTTGCTACGACTGGAATTATCGTAATTGTGCGAAAACCGCTGCTAATTGTTCCCGCAAGCATCACTGCCGTCTTTGCAAGCTAGATCACCGCGCCTCGGGTTGTCCCCAGAGGAAACCCCGGGATTCCGGGAATCCCCAGTGACGTCATTCGTCGATGAGAACGAGCGAGAGCGTGATCTGTCATGGCGGCGTGTTGACAAATATTTCTGCTCTGCCTTACTCTACAGCATCGGAAACTCATCTCACTTGTTCAACCGAGTCTTTATCAGCCTCAATTAGCCGATACTATCTCCCTCATGCTCCTCTCGCTCGTCTCTCCTCAAATCACGCTCATGGTGATGATTATCTTCCGTCCATGGACTGTTTCCCTGATTCGTGTCAAGATACTGCCACTGGTTTTTGCACGCGTAACGCTGTGGATGTACTTCCACCGTGTGTCGACTCATGTCTCTCCGCCTCATGTTTCCCTGCCTACAATAGTACTTGCTATTCTGATGTCTGTAATCACGAATATTGTCTTGCTGGTTGTACTCCCACTGCTATTGTTGATACTGATTCCCACAATGTTGCTGATGTAAACGAATGTACCTTTCTTGATACTTGTAACTTTGCTGGTGTTGATACTTGCCTTGCTTGTATTGCTGATTGTACTCTAGATGATGTATCTGACCTGGGTGAGAGTTATATTGCTGACGATTTTTACAATGTACCTTGTGATTATTGTTGTGATTATGACATTGCTTATGCAAACCGTGATGATTTATCTTTTGCTAGTACTAGCTATTCGTCATGTGCTGTTGTCCCTGAATTGCGTCAATCACCTTTCACTGACTTATCCCGATGTTACTCCTCACCTCACTACATTGGTGGCATCCGCTCCCAATTGATTCCTTTCGCCTGGTCCAAGGAATTAGAGTATGAAACTGACCCCTTCTTGATCCAGTTTCTGAGCAATGGAATCTTCAATGGTTTTGATATAGTCGACCGTAATGCTTCAATCGATCCATACTGCAGGGATAACTATGCTTCAGTGCTTCAGCCATCGGCCTTTGAGTTCGTCAACGACTTAATAAAGCAGGAATTGGATATGGGTAAATTTCTTGTTGTCCAATCCCCGCCCCATTGCATCCATTCCATTGGTGCAGTGCCTAAACAAGGGGGCTCCTTCAGACCCATCACAGACTGTAAGCAGCCGCTTGGTGCCTCTATTAATTGCTATATGTCTAACACCTGCCAACCCTTCAATTACCATACTATCCAGGAAGTGGCCAGTGTTATGACGCGGGGCTGCTATATGTGTACTATTGATATATCAGCCGCCTACAGAACTGTCGCCATCAACCCCGATCACTGGACCTATCAGGGGGTGTGGTGGCCATTCCCCCAAGGAGGCAAATACTTGGTTGACACACGTTTATGTTTTGGATTAAGCTGCGCCCCCTTTATATTCACGCAATTGTCCAATTTTGTTGCTAGGTGCATGATCAGACGTGGTTGCTCGCGGATCTTCAATTATATCGATGATTTCATCATCCTGGCTGATACGTTAGAGGAGTGTGTTTTTCCAGCGCGTCCTCATCAACCTTCTTCTTGGACTGGGTTTCTTCATATCCTGGAAGAAAGTGGTTGCCCCATCTCGCCGAATGGTGTATATTGGAGCTGAATTGGACTCTGTGGACATGCTCCTCCGTCTACCGGAGAGTAAGATGTTGAAACTGCATAATGAACTTCTCTTTTTCAAAGACAGGAATCGTGCTTCCAAGCGCCAGCTGCAGAGGCTCTGTGGAGTTCTTGCGCATTGTTCCAAAGTGATTAGAGGTGCCAAAACATTCTCTAGACGTGCTATTGCCCTACTCCGGGGCCTACCTGTCGATGCCAACCCCAGAGTCAGACTCAATGCTGAGTTTGCCAGAGACCTGCAATGGTGGCGACTGGTCGCTGCAGACTTTAATGGTGTTTCCCCTATCATTGACTACAACTTTGGCCAGGGACCCTGGTTTGTGACCGATTCATCTATGCAAGGTTATGGCCTCTACACTTCGGACGACTGGCTTGCAGGTTATTACTCCCCGCATGTTCTTGATATTCACCTACCTTCTTGTGTTGCAGGCCACAACCATTGGTGCGATGTCGATACGTCCCTTATTACTGAGGGGTTGAACATTAATTTTCTAGAATTAATCCCCGTTTGGCTTGGTCTCTTGCGCCTCGCCCCCCGTTTCCCGGGCACTCATATTGTATGCTACTCGGATAATCTCCAAGTCCTCCACATGGTCAGCAAGGGTCATAGTGTCAATCTGAACTGTATGGCCTTATTGCGCCACATCTTCTGGATATGCTCTGTTTACAGGTGCCATGTGTCGGTCAGGTACATCAACACGCATGACAATGTCTTAGCCGACAGCCTCTCCAGGATTCATGACTCTAAGATACTGCCTGTTGACGTTTTGTCCATTTGTTCCAGACATCATCCCCCTGAAGACCATAGATGCGGAAGTTTCCAAAGTAATTGCATCAGCCTACTCGACGAATACTCTAGTTACCAGAAACTCGCAGTGGAAAAGGTACCTCTCCTTTTGTGCGACACATCGTTTATCGCCTCTGCCTGCCTCAGATCAGACCGTGGTGCGGTTCCTGGTAATGCTTAGCCTGACCAGCAAGTATTCTACTATCAACAATTACCTCTCCTCCATCATGGTCCTGCATAAATTGCACGGTTATGAACCAAACTTCAGGGACAGTTTTATGATCAAAATGTGTTTGGCGGGTCTTCGCAACACGCTTGGTGACCACGTCAAGCAGAAGTCCCCTTTGACAGTGGAGCATCTAGTCGCCATGCATGGTCATTTGGACATCTCCGCTTATGATAAGATTTGCTGGATTGTCATCGCCCTTTCCTTTCGCACCCTGTTACGAAAGTCAAACCTAGTCGGTGACTCTACCTTTGCAGGCCACATCCTTTGTCGTTGTGATGTTTCCTTCAATGGTGACTGTGCTGTCATAACTGTTCACTCCACTAAGACAATCCAAGCCAAGGAACGCACCTTAACCATTCCTTTGATGCCGACATTGGTTAAGGCTCTGGACGTTGTTCCCATGTTATGTTGGTTGCTGTCTGTAGCCCCTGGTAACCCAGACAGCCCATTGTTCATGAAGCCTTCTAGCTCTACGTGGGTTCCCCTGCTATATGGTGAGGTTCTGGCCTTTTTGAAGAGACTGGTGAAAGCCATCGGTCTGGATCCCTCTGAGGCCGGTCTTCACTCGTTGCGCCGTGGGGGCACCATGTATCTGCATTCCATTGGAGTTCCCCTCGCGGATATTAAGTGCTTAGGTGATTGGCGCTCCCATGCTGTTTTTCTATATTTGGCTACCACCAACAGTAGGAAAATGACTATTGAAAGCTTCGTTACTACTAGGCTGAACTGTTCTGTTTCTACTAACTGACACCCCCAATGGGTTTGAACTGCCTCTACATTTTTGGGTGTTTGGCGGTCCATTGACAGCCGGCCATCAAGGCACTCCAGCTTTCAGTTATTTTTTCCACACTCGCATATTTATGTTTTAATATATATTCTATATATATTCATATAAATCAAGAGGTAGGCAGCAACGCCACCTAGTGTTTGTATTGTTGACTGCTCCACTCTCACCTAGGGCCCAGGTCACTTGCCCCGCTGCTTCCAACCACACCACACCTATACCTACCTCTTGTTGTGTGAAAAAAAATCTTAATAAAATTATAGGGCGGTCCATTGACAGCCGGCCATCAAGGCACTCCAGCTTTCAGTTATTTTTTCCACACTCGCATATTTATAGGTCAGCTTTTCAGAAAATGTACAATTGGCAGCTCTACACATTTAGTAAATTCTGCTAAATTAGGCTGGAATTTGGTCAATACTGGGTAACTTCGAGTATATTCGGCATTGCACTGATTCTAGCAATCTGTTTGGTTAGGTTGAACTGTATTTTGAACTTTATTTTCGTCTGAAATTTGGGTTATTTAAGAGAATTGGTGAAGGCGAATTGTACATTTTCTGAAAATCTGACCCATATGACCCAAGGTTCAATAATGTATTTTTAAGGAATCTGTGTTCATCTGGCACGTTGCCAAGTATTCCACTAATCACATTGTTTGACGCATGCGCCCTGAGGCACCGAATGTAAATACTGGTGTAAATAATTATTTATTTATTCTGCAGATTAAGGTCATCTAGAAACCCATGTGGAAGTATTCCAGTACAATATAAATACCTGGACATGGGTCGGATTTTCAGAAAATGTACAATTAGCAGCTGTACACATTTAGTAAATTCTGCTAAATTAGGCTGCAATTTGGTCAATACTAGGTAAATTCGAATATATTCGGCATTGAATTGATTCTAGCAATCTGTTTGGTTAGGTTGAACTTTATTTTCGTCTGAAATTTAGGTTATTTGAGAGGATTGGGGAAGGTGAATTGTACATTAACTGGTGATTTCACCCACATGTGTATTTGGGTCAGGCCATGCATAAATCATAATTCGCCGTCATCAATTCTCTCTCAAATGACACAATTAAGTTCAAAATACAGCTCAACATAACAGAAATTACGGTTTGAGTCAAGCCACTCCATAGTTAAGAAGTTTATTCGGATATATTCCGGGGTATTGGGAAAACCTATACTCTTTATTATATATAGTTATTATATACATATGTGATTTCAGGGGTGCTATTCAGGGGTGCTATTCAGGGGTGCTATTCAGGGGTGCAATTTGAAAAGTCAAATAGCCCTTTTTATTATACGCGCATGCTATATGAGAAGTGCTATAAGTGGGGTGCTATAAAAATAGTCATATAGGACGCGTCCTATATGAATGTAGTTGTCTAAAAATAGCTCTGTTTATATGCTTCGCAGAGCAATGGATGTAAACAAATCCCCGCGAAGGATGTAAACAAATCCCCGCGATCGGTAATCCACCCGTGATTCTGGTACTATGATTAGAGAAATGCATAATGAAAATCCCATCATTAAATAGAGCAATACATTCTCTATTGAATGATATAAATTTTATTAATGTAGCTAAAGAAATGGCTGCGATATGAACGTTTTAAGTCAACAATATAACTTGGCTAATAACGGGGCTGTCAGCGGGGCTGGCAGTGGGGCTGGCAGCGGGGCAGCGGGGCTCTCTGAGACTTCTTTAATATTTTTTCAGTGATATCTGATAACATATGATCAAATTTTATGCACATATAATAAATATAGAATGGAACTCACTGGCAATAATCGAAAGTTTATAGGACTTGATTCGTCCACATAAGCACTCTGCCTACGGCATCGTGCTTATGTGGACGAATCTCGTCCTATAAATTTTCGATTATTGCCAGCTCGTCCCATTCTCTCTATATGTGTGCTATTTGAGCCGAATATCCACAAGATTGATGGAAAGTAAGATAAAATACTATTAAAATCGAGTTCTCTTGTTGATTTAGTATGTAATAATTACACAATAGCACTCTGTTTGGTTTGTAATCGATCATTATGTGATACTACAGAGACAGCACGATTGGAATATTAAGTAATGGTAAATGGTAAGAGTAGAGTAATTAAAGAATTGTAAGCTTCTCTTTTGAACTTGGCAAACTATCATTATATGAAATTTTGACCAATAAAATTTAAAAAAAAAAAAAAAAATTATTTAGCGAGGTTATTCCTTTGATGGCGATGTGTTGAAGAAGGAATGCAATTAATTGCTATTAATCTCTCACTTCCTGATAAAAAATAACAACTGGTTTATGACTTGTGGCAACTTGTGCTCAGTGGAGAGACTCAATTTGTGGGACAGCTCGTCCTGTCTTATCATCAACAAGGCCATATGGGTCAGATTTTCAATGTACAATTGGCAGCTCTACACATTTAGTAAATTCTGCTAAATTCGGCTGCAATTTGGTCAATACTAGGTAAATTTGAGTATATTCAGCATTGCATTGATTCTAGCAATCTGTTTGCTTAGGTTGAACTGTATTTTGAACTTTATTTTCATCTGAAATGTGGATTATTTGAGAAGATTGGTGAAGGTGAATTGTACATTTTCTGATAACCTGACCCATAAGCCTGTCGCTCCCAATTCTTTACTAACCACATAGGAGGTGAGCCTTATCAGAGAGCGCCATGGGGGGAAGTTTAATTACCAGAACAACTGGCCTCTCCTCCCCCTCCATTCAAACTTACCCTGGGATAGACTATAGTAATCGCCCATAAAAATGAATGCATTTGGAAGTACTTATTGGATGTCTTATGATATTTACTATCATCGAAATTTGCTTCATCTTATCTTCATCTAACTATGACGATATCTCAAAATCCTTTTTTTGTGACTTATCATTTCTGTGTGACACATCACATTTAACTTAGCAAGGAACATTTAAGGGTCAGATTTCCAGAAAATGTCCAATTGGCAGCTGTACACATTTAGTAAATTCTGCTAAATTAAGCTGCAATTTGGTCAATACTAGGTAAATTCGAGAGTAGTATATTCGGCATTGCATTGATTCTAGCAATCTGTTTGGTTAGGTTAAACTGTATTTTGAACTTTATTTTCAACTGAAATTTGAGTTATTTGAGAAGATTGGTGAAGTAGAATTGTACATTTTCTGAAAATCTGCCCCTTAAGTAATGTTTTATGCTGCACCAGGCCCCATTAGATGTTGGTGTACATTACATGCAGGCATTATACAGTGTTAGTTTACACAGTGGAGGCAGTGATGTGAGTATCATAGACACATCAACATGAGCCGCTCATTGACTCCTGTGAGTTACTCAGTCTTACATAAACCACTCACTCATGTACACCAGTCTAACAGCTCCAGCTAGATATTGCACTCCTATAGATCTAACACCTCCAGTATATATACAACTCTGATGTACTCCTATAGATCTGACCATTCACTCAGAATATACACAACTCTGATGACAGGCGTTAGATTCCCTCAAATCTTGTATTTTACACCACATTCAACCTAGAGCCCAGAAAGCGCAGACTAAGTGATTTAAAGCACTTTCTATAATTTAATTCTATCTACACTACACTTCACTTGTATATAATCCTTACCCCACATATCGCTCTAGCTGATCTATATGGGAATTACTGGACCCTAGTTTATTACCATCTTATAAACTCAAATAACTTGAATAAAACTTAAATAGAGAGAATGGAACGAGTCGGCAATAATCGAAAATTTATTGGACGAGATTTGTTTGCATAAGCATGATGCCATAGGCAGAGTGTTTATGCGGACGAATTGCTATGAATATGTTATCTCTTATATTATTTGATGACTTATTTATAGTATACTAGTTTATATATATGTATATTGTGTAGTAACCCCCCTCCCACAGTGTATGATAAGGAGTCAGATTTCTCTGACTGGAATTCGGCGATTTTGATTTGTCTCTGTACTTCTCTTTTTTCTCGAAGCCCACAGACTTATCCTTGCTGTTAGAGCGTTGATACTTGCTGTTATCACTTTTTTCCTTGCTGGAACTCCTCTCATAGCTCTTATGTCGACTACTAGATCGCTCCTTGCTGCTATTGTTATAGCTCTTCGACCTATGTCTGCTGTGAGACCTATCATGCTCGTTTTTGCTTCGAGATTCGTGATATTTATCAGACCTCGATTTACGATAGCTATCGCCCTTATGTTTGTCATCATTATGCTTGGAATTGTGCTTATCTTTCCTCGAATACATCATATTAATGGCCTCTTCCATTGGTGTATTTCTAGGGGCTCTATCTGTCGCCATCATACACTCATGTTTAGCTGCTAGCTTAGAGGCTTGATCAAGGGAAGATGGGTACTCTGCAGCAACCCTCCCAGCCAATTCTGAACGCAAATTGGTCACATAGAATCGTATTTGAACATGTGTAGGCAAATTTGCCTTGGATAACAGCAGCAACATGTCATTGTCGTAGTCTTCTACTGACTCGTGTCGCCCTTGTTTTCTATGCGAATAATCTTTTAACACCTCAGAAAGTGATAATTCGCTGAATTTCGTGATAAAATCTGATTTGATCCTGTTAAAGGATATGGTATCGCCATATAGACCCACAATCTGACTATAAAAAGTTTTCGCCCTACCCGATAAGTATTGAACCAACGTGGTCACCATCAGCTGGTTATCTTCCTTAATCGGGGTGGTGAAATTCTCGAATTCTTCAAAGAATTCTTGAACAGGCCTTTTTGCTGTAGGCTTCTCAAAAATCACAGGGGCTCTGCGATATTGTTTTGACAAGGCAGCAGAAGTAGTGGATCCTGTCGCTTCTGCCTGTCGTCGTAGTGACACATCCAAAAAGGCTGTTTGATCAAGCCTCATTTGCTTGATTTCACCTACCAAATCGTACAAGGGTTGGTTATAGGCAGGGGGTGGGGGCCTATACATGCCCTGCTGTACATTTGGCAGTTGTACAAACCCTTGCTGTTGCTGTTGTTGCGGCACATTAGGTCTGTATTGTTGCCTCTGTTGTTGCGGCCTAGGTTGATAATTTTGTTGCCTTGGTCGCTGTTGTTGACGAGGAGGGGTCTGTCTGCCTCTCCCCTGATTTTGATATCCTCTAGGGCTCTGCTGGTTAATATTTGGTTGCTGGGGAGCTTGGTAACCAACTTGTTGCTGAAGAGGAACATTATTTTGTGGCTGTTGCTGAATATCGTTTCGTTGCTGGTGATTAACGATATTCTGGGCCTGCTGCTGTGGAATCGCATTTTGCACAGGAGCAAAATATTGGTTATTTCCTCCAATATTCTCACCATTTTGAGGAAAATATTGGTGATTCTGGGGAGGCAAACCGTACTGATTTGCCTGCATGCCTCCTATCTGTCCTTGTTGATGATTCATATCCCACTGGTGCTGATAGGGGTCTCGTCTAGGCGACTGAGGTTGTTGCCTAGGCGACTGAGGCGGCTGCTGATTTACGTGTTGAGGGGTGGTATATGTAAACACAGGAGGTCTGGGTCCATTCACATTGAACACTGGAGCCTGGGGAAAGTTTCTGAGAATAGGCTTCTGTGCTTGTAAAGGAATGAACTGATTAACTACTGGTTTTGCTGGAGTCTGTAAGGGTGTCACAAAATTGTCATTTAATCCTGGTGTTTCAAATGGATAATATGGTCCTTGATTAACTACAGGAGGCTGTTCAACGACAGCTTGGGGTGTTAACACTCTTTCACGTTGATTCTGGTCATTTTCCTCCAGAACTTCCCCTTCATTTACCACGTTTTCATTTACATTGTTCTCAACATTTAAACCAACCTGTGGCTGCTGTTCATCGTCGATAGCCTGACCTTGGTGATCTATCGCTGGATCATTCACCGCGTCGTCGGGGTTGGGCGCTAAATGTTCCTCTAGCGCTTGGTCGCCGGCTCTCTCCTCGTCGACTGGATTGTCTTCAACTAATCGTTCCTGACCAATATTATTCCCAGCTAGTTGCTGCACATTTCTGTTAATAATATCGTCTAACCAATGATTAAACACTACTCCTTCCTGTTGAACTTGTTCTGGCTCTTCTATCTGTTCACGTACTGGAGGAGGGGGTAGCGGAATTGCTTGTGGATTTATCTCTTGTCTTTCCTGCTCATCTTCCAAAGCATGAGGCACTTCATAGGGATGTTCCTCGAAAACAAGTTGTTTAGGCTGTTGATTTAATATTTTACCACGATTTTCTCTCAATTGTCTTCTCGTCACTATCGCTTGAGGGATGGCCGCCAATCGTTCCACCGATTTCTTCAGTCTGTCGAACAATGCCAACTCAGGCGAATTCGGAGCATCTTCCATGCTTAATATCTGATGAAATGTTCAAATAATCTCTCCATATTCCAGGAAAGAACTCGCTTGTTCATGTGAGATTTTATAAGTCCAAGATCGAGCGGGTTGTCCGCCAGTGTTAAGGTATGAATGGAAGAATAGCAAACGAACATGTGGTCTTCGTGAGAAGAACTAAGCAACTGATTTAATGATCTAGCATCTGTACATATGTCCATACAGGATGTGTGGAAGAGTAGGGGGCGGAGCCCTTACGTAATACCTATGGCTTAGCATGAATAAGTAGACTTGCACAGTACTGGATAGCTAAGTATAATTAGCGAATTTAATAATGAGATATTATAATTAATGGGTGATAATTAGATAGATAATGAGGTTACACAATGTTACGTAATGTTACGTAATGTTACATAACACGTGCCCTGTCACATGGCTGACCAACACATCCCAACCACGATATTGAATAAACACTAGTTACAACAAAGTCCTTGCTTTGACCAGTCGTTCTTCTTCCACAAACTCCCTATAATATAACATCTGGTGGAGAACACAGAATCAAGTCCAATAAATTTTGGATTATTGCAGGCAAGTTCCATTCTATATTTATTATATGGGCATAAAACTTGATGTGTAAATTCTGAAATAAGTAGCCGACTTGGTGATATATTGGAATATTTATGGCTGTATAAATATGTTGAAATGTTAATAATGGGTTAAATAACAATACATAATCTATAAGAACTGACAGACTTACCCAAGTACAGCAGACAGAAGAACATGCCAAAGAGTCTGGTAACGATATCCTCAGCCTTGACCTGGGCCACCTTAGCATAGGCCTCGCCCTGGATGGCAAAGTATGTGGCTTGTGCTGCAAACAGTGGACCAAAGCACAGGCCGCTGATAGCAGCTGCGGGGATCACTGTGCCCCACCGCGGGTAGAAGTTAGACAACACCCACACCAGGAAGCCCAGGAAGCCCACCATCATGGAGTACTTACAGCCCAGCAGCCGGACAAATATGGGCGCAAGGCCGATACAGCCGACTATACTGCAGGCAAAGTTGACTCCGAGGCCAATGGTGCCCACGGTACCCACTATACTGGACTGGATTATACTGATTCCCACAAATGAGGCAAAGCACAGAAAGTAAGCCACACAGATGACGACGATATTCTTTATAATCTTCCTCTTCTGCCGCTTAATCCTCAAGTTCATCTTCTCCAGCTGCACAGCGATGGACTCCCCGTTCATCTCGTAGTCGAGCGCAGGCTTCTGGTGTTCACCGTTCCTGCGGTGTGGCTGTGGGTCCTCACCATTGAACCCATGCAGCTCAGGGTACAGCTGCTGCAGTTTGTTGTTGAGGCGGCGCGGGTACTCGTTGTCATCCTGCGGCAGGGCGTTGTTGTTGGAGGTGAGCATGGGGTCATGCTCCCCCAGCATCTGCCTCCCATCCATACTACTCATGTCCTCCTGATAACTTAGTCAATCTGGAAACATAATCACAAGTTTATTTTATCCATCCACACTATATTAATTGTGCAAATACGACATTCAAGGGTCTGCACAAACATGTAAAAGGCTTTATACTGGCTGCATGTTCAAGGCTCTTACTTTCAGGGTGGCTTACCTAGATCTCAAGTGAGGTTACCTAGGTATTCCATTCGCAAAAATGCACATGCTTTGATCCACTTATGGCAAAAAGTCCAATCCACCTAGAAATATTGCAAACTTTTTTTTAAAAAATAAAAATATAATTATGACTAAAAAGACAAAAGTTATTATTATTAGTCCTTAATGTTTACATTCATTGGAATCGGCTTGGTCTCAGCTTTTCTAATATGATTGTATCTCAAAATCCAATTTACGCGAGTTATGACTCATTCTCCTGAAACATATCACAAATTTTATTATGGTGCTCCAGGCTGCTACACTTTGGTACCCACAACATCCTCCCACCTAACACTAATGTTTACATACTCACTGATCCTCTCCACAGGCTGGTGTTGGATATACTTAGACATGGGGACCATTAGATATATGGGTCGGATTTTCAAAAAATGTACAATTGGCAGCGCTATGCATTTGGGAAATTCTCCTAAGTTAGGCTGAAAAATGAAGAATACCGGGTATATCTGAGTATATCTGGTATCGCATTGACTTAAAGTATCAGTTATGTTATGTTAAACTGCATTTTGAAGCTCATTTTTGTCTTAAATGTGGGTTATTTGAGACGATTGGTGAAGGGGAATTGTACATTTTCTGAAAATCTGACCCATATGTGGTATGCATAGTAAAAGACGAAAATATGAATTAAATAATGAAATTGATAATAATAAATCAGGTGTGTCTGGGAATAATGTCAACTAATGTTAAATGTGATATAATGTCATTTCCTGAATAAAAAAACTTTTTCAATCAATCAAGAATATAATCAATATTAGTTGTGAAGGGGGCAGAGTCATGAAGGGGGCGGGGGGTTGCGAAGGGTTTTTTCACAAGATCTCTTTATTGAATTGTTCTAATTCTTAGAGCGTTTAGCACTTATAGTCATATGAATCCATGTTACAAATTTCAGAACAATGTATTAAATATATCCGTTTTGAAGGCCATCTTATGGAGTATGTTTAGTTACTTTACTGGTAATTTCACATCCAGAAACATTGCAAACTCTTTTTTCCGAAAATATTAAACTTAAAATATAGAAATACGTATCAGGTTTCCTAGGTGTCGTTGGAATCAGCTTCATCTCCTCTTTTTAGCCATGGTGATATCTCAAAATCCATATTTTGCGACTTTTGACTCCTTTTTTCCTGAAACGGATCACATAGCACTGGATTCCCCACTAAAGTCTATAAAGATCCAACAGGTATAAACACAACTCACACAGTAGAAATCATTTCTCCGTTCTTCTGTTGGTTTGTATGGAGGCTATTGCAGTACCTCCCATGGTCCAGCACTGGTCAGTCTACAGTAGTAGCTAGTGTAGCGGTCAGTAGTAGCCACATGGTGGGTGTAGTGGTGTCCAGTGCTATACTATACACTGCCCTACAACTGGTGGAGTGGTCAGTGCCTGCCCCTCCTCCCATCCTCCCCTCCTCCTGCACCTATACACCTGGCCACCATATAACTGCACACGTGGGTCAGATTTTCAGAAAATGTACAATTGGCAGCTGTACACATTTAATAAATTCTGCTAAATTAGACTGAGAAATGAAGAATACCAGGTATATCTGAATATATTTGGTATTGCATTGATTTAAAGTATCAGTTCTTTATCAGTAAGTATTATCAGTTATTTATATTTTATATATCATATATAATTATCATGTATCCTACTCTAATAACTTAGAAAACTGTTCTGTCTTATGGTAACGGCTGAACGAGCTGAATTATATCCAGAAATTTTGCCTGCTAGATCAATGCAGGATATTATTTTATTTTCTGTTTTTGTTCTCATAGTTGTTGTTTTTTTTGTTTTCAATGACACTGCCCACCACCCACCCTACTCCTACTCCTTCCTTAAAAGGCATTTGTTTCAGTGTCCTACTCCCTATATCTATACCTCACAATGTTAAACTGCATTTTGAAGCTCATTTCTGTGTTAAATGTTTGTAATTTGAGAGGATTGGTGAAGGTGAATTGTACTTTTTCTGAAAATTTGACCCATGTGTAAGTTGACGGAGCCAGCTGCGGCAGGTATAAGTGCAGGATTAACTGATGACTTTACCACTAACAGGATTACTCACACTTACACACACAGTGGGGTTTAGTGCTTACTCTATATATACAGCATGCTTTGTAACCTAATGTCATTATTAGAGGCTTGTGCAATTATTAAACAGCTTGAGTAATTAGTAGACAGGAGCCTTGTTTTCATATGTGGGTCAGATTTTCAGAAAATGTACACTTGGCAGCTCTACACATTTAGGAACCTCTGCTAGATTAGGCTGAGAAATGATGAATACCGGGTATATCTGAGTATATTTTGTATCGCATTGATTTAGAGTATCAGTTGTGTTTATGTTAAACTGCATTTTGAAGTTCAATTCTGTCTTAAATGTCTGTTATTTTGGACGATTGGTGAAGGCGAATTGTACATTTTCTGGAGACCTGACCCATATCATAATCAGGACAAGGTCATATAGTTATATAGTATGGTTATATAGTTACATATACATATGTATACATGTGCATGTGCATATACTGACCCACTTTGCCAGTGATTTTGGGGGCAAGATTTAGAGGGAGAAATTGGTCCCCGACTTTGGCGGATTGTGGCCGTCAAGTGCGGCATTGTGGCCGCCAAAGTCGGCCGAAATGCCGCACTTGACGGCCATCATAAGTTTGGCGGCCGCTGACGGCGGAGGTGGCATCCATGTTTCCATACAAACACATTGGTTTACCTTGGTGGAGTGGGTTGAGAGTTTAATCCCTCTCATATGAGAGAATCTTGTAAGAGATTTAAAATTCTAAAGGTCGACAGTTTGTAATTATAATTATTGTTATTATATTATAATCCTTTGGGGTTCAAACTGACAGAACTACGGTTAGATATCCTCTCATATCTGATACATTCCCCATTTTATTGGTTCTCATAAAGACCTAATCACCATTATGTGATTACTGCATCACAATGGGACTAATAGCATCACATCACAGAGCAGGCAATCTTTAAACCCATTGTCCACCCAGCTGATCATCTCAGCAGGTGCTAGTAGAGGGGAAATAGAGGGCAGTCAGGCCAGTGCAGGAGAAACAGAGGGCAGTCAGGCCAGTGCAGGAGAAACAGAGGGTACTCAGGCCAGTGCAGGAGAAACAGAGGGCAGTCAGGCCAGTGCAGGAGAAACAGAGGGCAGTCAGGCCAGTGCAGGAGAAACAGAGGGCAGTCAGGCCAGTGCAGGAGAAACAGAGGGCAGTCAGGCCAGTGCAGGAGAAACAGAGGGCAGTCAGACCAGTGCAGGAGAAACAGAGGGCAGTCAGACCAGTGCGGGAGAAACAGAGGGCAGTCAGACCAGTGGGGGAGAAACAGAGGGCAGTCAGGCCAGTGGGGGAGAAACAGAGGGCAGTCAGGCCAGTGGAAGAGAAACAGAGGGCAGTCAGACCAGTGCGGGAGAAACAGAGGGCAGTCAGGCCAGTGCGGGAGAAACAGAGGGCAGTCAGGCCAGTGCGGGAGAAACAGAGGGCAGTCAGGCCAGTGGGGGAGAAACAGAGGGCAGTCAGGCCAGTGGGGGAGAAACAGAGGGCAGTCAGGCCAGTGGGGGAGAAACAGAGGGCAGTCAGGCCAGTGGGGGAGAAACAGAGGGCAGTCAGGCCAGTGGGGGAGAAACAAAGGGCAGTCAGGCCAGTGCAGGAGAAACAGAGGGCAGTCAGGCCAGTGGGGGAGAAACACAGGGCAGTCAGGCCAGTGCAGGAGAAACAAAGGGCAGTCAGGCCAGTGCAGGAGAAACAGAGGGCAGTCAGGCCAGTAGAGGAGAAACAGAGGGCAGTCAGGCCAGTGGTGGAGAAACAGAGGGCAGTCAGGCTAGTGGAGGGGAAAGAGAGGGCAGTCAGGCTAGTGGAGGGGAAAGAGAGGGCAGTCAGACCAGTGCAGGAGAAACAGAGGGCAGTCAGGCTAGTGGAGGGGAAAGAGAGGGCAGTCAGGCCAGTGGGGGAGAAACAGAGGGCAGTCAGGCCAGTGGGGGAGAAACAGAGGGCAGTCAGGCCAGTGGGGGAGAAACAGAGGGCAGTCAGACCAGTGCAGGAGAAACAGAGGGCAGTCAGGCCAGTGGGGGAGAAACAGAGGGCAGTCAGGCCAGTGGAAGAGAAACAGAGGGCAGTCAGGCCAGTGGAGGAGAAACAGAAGACAGTCAGACCAGTGCAGGAGAACCAGAGGGCAGTCAGGCCAGTGCAGGAGAAACAGAGGGCGGTCAGGCCAGTGCAGGAGAAACAGAGGGCAGTCAGACCAGTGCAGGAGAAACAGAGGGCAGTCAGGCCAGTGGAAGAGAAACAGAGGGCAGTCAGGCCAGTGGAAGAGAAACAGAGGGCAGTTAGGCCAGTGGGGGAGAAACAGGGGGCAGTCAGGCCAGTGGAGGAGAAACAGAGGGCAGTCAGGCCAGTGGAAGAGAAACAGAGGGCAGTCAGGCCAGTGCAGGAGAAACAGAGGGCAGTCAGGCCAGTGGAAGAGAAACAGAGGGCAGTCAGGCCAGTGGGGGAGAAACAGAGGGCAGTCAGGCCAGTGCAGAAGCACAGCTTTTGTCAGCCCATTATATTCAATAGTTGGTGAATGATCAAAGGGAATCCAAGGAACGAACATTGAACAATCAATTGAAAGAACAACTCTCAAAATATAAGAAAATAGGATAATATGTATATTGTTATAATCATGAACTCCTTGGTTGTAATTGGGTCACAATTGAGGAACTTACATCACACTTACATTGCAGTAATTCATTGCATGACAGGAGGAGGGACATGACATTTTTATTCAACATATTTATAGAGCCATTATTGATAAGGATATACAAGGCCCAAGGGGACTATTATCTACCATTGTCCATGATTTTCTGCCAGGGGCTGTTAGGTGCAGTGCTACTACTAGTTTGACGTTTCGATGGACTAGTTTGACGTTTCGATGGACTAGTTTGACGTTTCGATGGACTAGTTTGACGTTTCGATGGACTAGTTTGACGTTTCGATGGACTAGTTTGACGTTTCGATGGACTAGTTTGACGTTTCGATGGACTAGTTTGACGTTTCGATGGACTAGTTTGACGTTTCGATGGACTAGTTTGACGTTTCGATGGACTAGTTTGACGTTTCGATGGACTAGTTTGACGTTTCGATGGACTAGACGGTCGGCACCCCCGCTTCTTCCTTGGAAGAAGTCAGAATGACTCTATTTACAATTTCGCACGGTGCACAGACTACTAGTGTCCAACGATATATACTCTTATACCATGTGGTTACTTCTCTGCCTGCATTCAATAATTTCCCCGCTGAGAATGTCTATTGATGCATGGAATACTTAGTTTAGGCCTATACCTACAACCTAGCGTACTTACATTGTCGATTCAGGCACTCACACTTCCACAATCCATTTTCGTTTCAACCTCCACACTCAACCCACACAGCTACATCCACGCCATTGACCATTCCGATCCCTTGTTCCATTCCGTACGAGCCGGAAGTCACTTCAACGTAATCAACGTAACCGGCAAATGGGATTCGAAATGGATAGCGCTGTTTATTTACTGAATAAACAGCGCCGAGGTAGTATAGGGGTGGGGGTGGGGTGGGGTGGAGGTGGGGTAGGGTGCGTGGACGGGACCTCGTCGGCAACTGTTTTTCTTTATTTATACAAGCAACTAGCCTAAAAGTCAGATCCCAACACAACCCAATCCAGCGGTATGCTTTCTGGTTTGACGTTTCGATGGACTAGTTTGACGTTTCGATCGACTAGTTTGACGTTTCGATCGACTAGTTTGACGTTTCAGCAGTGGTCTAGTTCGACTTTTCAGCAGTGGTCTGCTTCACTTTTAAAAGATATAATATTATTCTTATAGTCATTCCGACCATATTGATCCTAAAATGATCCTATCAACGCCTTGTGTTATGGGACTGGATTTTCAGCAGCTAGGTCACATTGAACCGATTAACCGTCGCTTTGGTATCCACTCGCACGTTGGTCAAAAAGCGTGTGCGACTGATTGACAGTGACCGCGTGGCTCTGACCGACATGTAAGTGGATATCAGCCTTAAAGCCAACTCTGCACGTTCTGTGGTAGTCAGCAATTTACACACACAAGGATCCACTAAAGTAGTCAAACCAAAATACTTCCACAAAACGTTTTAAATTGGCAGGACACATACAGGATGAAACGCTGCCTTGATTACATCACACAAAATGGCGGAGGGTAGAGGTGAAGTAGCAGGATGAATGGTACATCCGGTCCTCTCCCTCCACTTCCGCCTTATATAGATCCATCTCTTTTCTGTCTCCCTCACAAAAGAGTACTAATGGTCAGGTGGGCAGGTGTGGTAGGGACAATGGGTACAAGAGGGAAGTGGACACTTGGACACTTGGACACTTGGACACTTGGACACTTGGACACTTGGACACTTAGACACTCTTTGTATTTCTTAACCTTTTCACTCTGCACCACGTTAGTATTTAGATTAGATTAAATTAGATTAGAAAACTTTTTTATTTGACAGTATGTCGGAAAGAAGAGGGTCTCTCCAGCTAACGGGAGGTTCTCAGCCTCTTTGTTGATATTACACTCGATGGTATGTAGAAAACAATGTCACTCTTATCAATGACCAGAGTGATACTCTACAGTTTTACATTTAATACTAAGTTCAATCGTAGTACAATATGGCACTCAATGTACATAATAATACATTAGTTGAAAAATGAGATCTGTGGAAAATATATAATAAATGAGATACAGACAATAGTATAAAATAGGATAGAATATAATATAATACGCTCTCTGATGACCGGGTAAAACAGTTATATAAAGTATTCGTCATTCCAAATATCAAGTATTTACTTGACTTTGGTGAGGAAATAAGTGAATGATTGACAGGTTGCTTTCACTTTCCCCACCGCTCACTGCCATTGTGGTCTGAGACTCCTCTCACCTTTGTTCCACTGGGTCAGATTTTCAGAAAATGTACAATTGGCAGCTGTAGACATTTAGTAAATTCTGCTATATTAGGCCACAATTTGGTCAATACTAGGTAAATTCGACAATATTCAGCATTGATTCTGCCAATTTGTTTGGTTAGGTTGAACTGTATTTCGAACTTTATTTTCGTCTGAAATCTGGGTTATTTGAGAGGATTGATGAAGGTGAATTGTACATTTTCTGACAATCTGGCCCACATACATCTCCTCTATCTAGGGTCTAGGGCTCTTGAGGCCTTAAATCGACAATTGGAACAAAGGCAGCCAGTGAGAAACAGCAAAAACACTTTCTTGGCCTGGCAAATGTACAAAGGCCCTGATCGTCCTTAGCGACAAAAATTCAGCCATTTTATGAACAAGCAACAAACAACAAAGAATTGCTATTTCCTAGGGAATTAGACACAATACTCCGTATGGATCCCTCTGTCCTCTCTCCTCTCTTCACCTCCCTCCCTCATTTGTCCCTCTTCCTCTTCCTCCCTTCTGCTCTTTCTTTCTCTCCCCCTCTATTTTCCTTTTCCCTCTCTCCTCTTCTTCTACCTCTAAAGTTTCCTCTCTCTATCTCTCCTCTCTCTCCCTCACACTACCACCCTCTTTCCTCTCTCCCTCTGTCTCTCTCCCTCCAGCTCTCCTCTCTCCCTCTGTCTCTCCCCTATCTGTATCTCCTCTCTCTCCCTCCCCTCCCCCTCTAGCTCTATCTTTCCATTCTACTCCTCCTCTCTCCCACCCTTCTATCTCTCTCTCCCTCCCTCCCACATGTGTCCCTCTCCCTCTTCTTCAGTCTCTAAAAGTTCTTCTCCCTCTCCTGCTTCTTGTCATCTTTCTCCCCCTATCTGTATTCTTTCTGTTCCTCTCCCCTTTTTCTCTCCTCTCCCTCTCTTGCCTGTTTCCCTCCCCTTCTCTCTTGCCTCTCTCTTCTCTCACGTCTCTGTCCCTTTCCTCTCTCGATCTCTCCTGTCTTCTCCTCTCTCTTTTCGCCCTCCCTCTTTTTCTCTTTCCTCCCCTTCTTTCCTTCAGCCCCTTCTCTCATTCCTCCCCTCTCTCCATCACTCTTCCCTCTCCCTCCCCCCACACCCTCTCCCTCTCCCTCTCGCTCCCCACCTTTCTCTCTCTATCACTCCTCCCCTCATTCCATCACCCCCTCTCCCTCTCGCTCCCCCCTCTTTCCATCCCCCCTCTCTCTATTGATACAGGGTAGGGAAGACCCCCTCATGAATCCCGTTTCCCATATTTTATAAGCCCCATTTCCCGAATCCCGTAGGTTTTCAATTTGCAATCCCGTTTTTCTATTTGCAATCCCTACCTGGAAAAATTAAATCTGGCTCTGAACCCCTTTCCCATGACAAGCCGTTCCAAATAGAGTTTAGTACGTGGTGAGGGAGGGAGGGAGGGAGGGTGGGAGGGTTATGGGCTATTGATAGAATCTCCCTCTCCCTCTCCCTCTCCTTACTCTTTCCCTCTGCCCTGCCCTCAATCCTGCTTTTTCTCACCTCTGCTTCTTTCCCTTTCTTTTGCTCTCTCTCTCCCCCCCCCCCCCTCTCTCCTTTATTTGCTAACATTGAATTATTTTTAAAATCAATAATGAATCCGCATTATTTCTGTTTTCAAATAGATTTCCAGTGTTACATTTTGCAATTCTAACATCCAAAATAACGAAGATTTTTTTCTCAGGATATACTCAGAGAAAGAGGGGGAGGGGAGAGGGAAAAGGGAAAAGGGAGAAGGAGAATTAAAACCTGCTCTATTCCAAGTGCCGAAGGCACTTGTATATAAGTTAAATCCACCACCACCACTACCACTTAGCACGTGCTTCCTAAGCTGTTTCTCACCTCTCCCCACCTATAAACCTTCCTTCACCTCTGCCAATAATCTAAACGGACAAATAGAAACCTTTCTCCCATCACATCAATATGTGCATATACCTCTTGAGGCGTCTCTGTGACACACTGTGTATTTATTCACAATGTTGTTATTCCGCCTAGGTTTGGTAAATGTTCACAAGCTATGTTTAGCTCCGTCAGTAGTGAGAATGCAACCATTTGTTATGAAAGCTCCTAGTGCTTGGTATTTTACAAATAACTTGGGCTGAAAACGTCGTAGCTTCGCAACTCACAATGATACATGGGTCAGATTTTCAAAAAATGTACAATTGACAGATATACACATTTGGTAAATTCTGCTAAATAAGGCTGGAAAATGATGAATACCTGGTATATCTGAATATATTTGGTATCGCATTGATTAAAGTATCAGTTCTATTATGTTATACTACATTATGAAGTTTATTTCTATCTTAAATGAGGGTTATTTCAGAAGATTGGTTAAGGTGAATTGTACATTTTCTTAAAATCTGACCCACATACATTTGTACTTCTTGTGTGCCTGATACAGTATTATAGAACAACCATATCTAGCTACATGTCTTACACGATGGAGTTATTGTTTAGATTTACACCCAATAATGTATTGAATTTTATTATACACGCATTGCTTTGAAAACAACGTATCTAGAGTGGGTTACGCATAGTGGGTATTTCACTATTGAGTGACGTGGGGTTGTCATGGCAACCAATATTTTTGCAAAGATTATCGGTAAAATTCAAATCTATGATTCGATTTTTTTTCTATTTTGATGATTGAAAGCATGCATAATAAATCTGTTGGTTTCAGTCGCTTAGAATATTGCACTCGTTGCTATGCAATTCATGCAATATTCACGCTCCTTCAACCAACTCGTTAGTTAACCTGTATTTAATTTGAATTTGAAAAACCTTTTATTCATTTGAGGAATGCTGTGGAAGGAGGTCTCTCCGGCTAACGGCAGGGGTTTTTTGTTTTTTTTAAAACATATCTTTATTCAGGGAATATAAGCTGGCATATGCCATAACTGTTAATGTATAAGGATCGGGCAGTCCGGTATTCCTCCTTAGCCTGAATTTCTGAAGGTTTTCAGCCCCTTCTTACTTACAATAATGGTATGTAGAAGTATATGATGGGTACGCAACGGTACTTGTTACATTAAATGTGGGGCCAAAAGCCCTGGTATATTTCCCTATATCATGTCACAAATTATTTGATAATGTTGATATATTCACGTTGCTATGGCAACCCTCTCTATACAACACTAGGTGGAACTTGTTGTTCTGGTCTGACGCCAGGGGCCGCTCCTGTAGTACCTCTACCCGCCACCAGGAGGTACTTGACCTTGTGATGACCTTGACCTAGTGGAGGGCATTGTTGATATAGAGTGACCTTGGTGTGGTTACAATATGACCTTGCTCATGTCACTAGCTATTTGACCTTATACTTAAAAACTTAAAAAGTTCTGCTAAATTAGGCTGCAATTTGGTCAATGCTAGGTAAATTCGGGTATATTTGGCATTGCATTGATTCTAGCAATCGGTTTGGTTAGGTTAAACTGTACTTTGAACTTTATTTTCGTCTGAAATATGGGTTATTTGAGAGGATTGGTGAAGGTGAATTGTACATTTTCTGAAAATCTGACCCAAATAAGCCTAGTCTAAACAATTTGTCAGCTACTCACATTTATGTAAATTTCTGACAAGTTAAGTAGTTTTCTATTCAATTCCATGATAACTGGTGACCTCCTGTATGAGAGGTACACTCTATACACGTCCTGTTTGCAGCGGCCTGCCATAACCTTAACATTAGAACAGGTGGCGTATAGAGTGTAGGGCATCATGACACATGTAGCAACCACCCGGTGTTACACTCCCTGACGTCTGCCCCACCTAGCGGTGTAAAGCAGAACTTAGACTACAATAGTTGGTGTACCAGAATAACTCATATTGTGCAGGAAAATCTATTTATAGCTCTTTGTTTACATTCTCACTGTGGGCGAACGGGGGTGGGAATAAAAACGTGTTAAGGCTGACCTTGTGGTTAATATCTTCATTATCTTTTTTTTAAAACATATTTTTATTTCGATAAACAATTCTACATAAGCAGTACGTTTCAAGTTATCGAAATTGGAACATGCGAAAACAATATCAGAATATTTAAGTGACCACCGAAGAGAAGAGAGAGTTACAATTACACACTATGAAGTTGTGACCTAAAGGGCCTGGTGGGCATCTTTGTATACCAATAAATTTACATAAAGTTACATCTTTTTGTGTTTTCTTTTGCCGACATTAAAACAAGTACAAGTATTATCCGCAGGATAAAAAACGACTCAGTAAGCAGAACACTTCGACCAGTTGGTCGTGCCAATTCATGTGCGAGACAATTTTGTATAACTAAATTGACAGCAAGAAAGACTACAATAACATCAAGATGGAGTCATAAAAGACATCACAACGTATTTTTCAGATAAACCTTTATGTCAGGCCTTAGTTTTATCTTCATACAGGGAGACAAACACCGCCTTTATCACTGTTAGTATTAGTTTGTTTTTATCAATGATGCATGTATACAAATGTGGTCTTGCTTCTACCGAGGCTTGCTTCTCAGTCAATAATTATGTTGCCTTACCCACAATACCCCTGACTTCCGGCCCCTGACCCCTGACCCCTGACCCCTGACCCCTGACCTGGCTACTGGGTAGAGTTAACACGGATTAGGAATTATAGGCACAAGATCAAGCTATGAATAACCCATACCAACCCATAACCCATACCAAGTACTTACTATTGGCTATATGTAATAAAAACAATTTGTTTTGTTTTATTTGACAAATAGATATTTAAGGAGAATCAAAATAAATTAATTAAATTAGATTCCCCTGCATGAAACCTCAGCCTGTAATATTAAATTACTATCCCATTGTTTCATTCCCATGTCCTTGTCTCCATTTCTACAACATGCTTTACTGGTTTTCACGCATGTGTGATCCGTTTTAGGAAAATTAGTCATAAGTCGAAAAGAATGGATTTTGAGATATCACCATAATTATTTGAAAAGAGGAGAGCAAGGCGACTCCAATGCTAGTAAAAACTAGGACAAAGAAAAGAGTTTGCAATATCTTTGGGGTGGACAATTACTAGTAAAGAAGCAAGGGTTCTAATAAATAATCTACTTTGAAAAATGTGACTCATTTTCCTGAAACACACCACATATGGGTCAGATTTTCAGAAAATGTACAATTCACCTTCACCAATTCTGTCAAATAACCCGAATTTCAGACGAAAATAAAGTTCAAAATACAGTTCAACCTAACCAAGCAGATTGCTAGAATCAATGCAATGCCAAATATATTCGAATTTACCTTGTATTGACCAAATTACGAAAAGGCGAATTGTACATTTTCATACGCCCTGACCCACTATACACCATGTATATGGGTCAGATTTTCAGAAAACGTGCAATTCGTCTTTGCCAATCTTCTCAAATAACCCACATTTCAGACGAAAATAAAGTTCAAAATACAGTTCAACCTAACAAAATAGATTGCTAGAATCAATGCAATGCCGAATATGCTCGAATATACCTAGTATTGACTAAATTGCAGCCTAATTTAGCAGAATTTCCTAAATGTGTAGAGCTGCCAATTGTACATTTTCTGAAAATCTGATTCATATATTAAGCGCCATAGCAGCTTATAGTATGAGAGATAATGTATAATAAATAGATATCATGTAGAGATAGTGTGTGAGAGGCTTGGGTGCGAGATGGGATAATTGGTAATAGCTATAATGCAGGGCAGATTGTCGGAAAATGTACAATCGGCAGATCTACACATTTAGTAAATTCTTCTAAATTTGGCTGTGTAATGATAAATACAAGCTATATCTGAGCATATTTGGTATTGCCTTGATTCAAACAATCTGTTTGCCTATGTTGAGAGTTACTTTAAACCTTATTCATGTCATTAAATTAGGGTTATTTGAGAGGATTGGTGATAGCGAATTGTACATTTTTTGGCGACTTCAGCCAAAATGGCTCTACAAGTTAGGTATGGGTAAGAGGCATAATGGCCCTACACCCAAGTTATTATTGTTATTGTTTGTTTGTTAGACCTTTATTATACCACTGAGGACAACATCCTCCCTACAGTCTAGGCCCAAAGTTAGGAGAGTCCCTTCAAATGAAGGGAAAGCCTCTCACCTCAGACAGCAAGTGTTATTATAAGTCCATTAAGACCGCAACATGTCATTATATTCCCATTAAAACGCGCAGTCCTGGGCCATAAAACCAATTAGCGAGGTAGGCTGACAAACCATTCTTATCTGATCTGAGGGTTTGGACCTAGAGTGTAGGAAGTTTGGGAGGTGTTCAGGCCGTACCGGACAGCCTTACATATGGGTCAGATTTTCAGAAAATGTACAATTCAACTTTGCCAATGTTCTCAAAAAAAACAAATTTCAGACGAAAATCAGGTTCAAACTACATTCAACTTAACTAAACAGATACCTAGAATCAATGCAATGACGAATATACTCGAATTTACCTAGTATTGGCCAAATTGCAGCCTAATTTAGCAGAATTGACTAAATGTGTGCAGCTGCCAATTGTACATTTTCTGAAAATCTGACCCATATAAATAATTGAAAGAACACATCACCAGATCGACGCCTTAGTGGTGGCCCTCATTATTTTGTATTAAATTTTGGATCGCTGAACTCCTGAAGAAGCGCAAGTCGCGCGAAAGCTAGAGATAATTTAATAAAACAACAACATCAAGTCATTATGCTCTCTCTATTACCACATCATCAAGCCAGCCTACCCGATATACAGCCAGCCCTCCTCCCTCTAGCCAGCCTACCCGATATACAGCCAGCCCTCCTCCCTCTAGCCAGCCTACCCGATATACAGCCCTCCTCCCTCTAGCCAGCCTACCCCATATACAGCCAGCCCTCCTCCCTCTAGCCAGCCTACCCCATATACAGCCCTCCTCCCTCTAGCCAGCCTACCCCATATACAGCCAGCCCTCCTCCCTCTAGCCAGCCTACCCGATATACAGCCAGCCCTCCTCCCTCTAGCCAGCCTACCCCATATACAGCCCTCCTCCCTCTAGCCAGCCTACCCCATATACAGCCAGCCCTCCTCCCTCTAGCCAGCCTACCCCATATACAGCCAGCCCTCCTCCCTCTAGCCAGCCTACCCCATATACACCCAGCCCTCCTCCCTCTAGCCAGCCTACCCCATATACAGCCAGCCCTCCTCCCTCTAGCCAGCCTACCCCATATACACCCAGCCCTCCTCCCTCTAGCCAGCCTACCCCATATACACCCAGCCCTCCTCCCTCTAGCCAGCCTACCCCATATACAGCCAGCCCTCCTCCCTCTAGCCAGCCTACCCCATATACAGCCAGCCCTCCTCCCTCTAGCCAGCCTACCCCATATACAGCCCTCCTCCCTCTAGCCAGCCTACCCGATATACAGCCAGCCCTCCTCCCTCTAGCCAGCCCACCCCATAAACAGCCAGCCCTCCTCCCTCTAGCCAGCCTACCCCATATACAGCCAGCCCTCCTCCCTCTAGCCAGCCCACCCCATATACAGCCCTCCTCCCTCTAGCCAGCCCACCCGGTATACAGCCAGCCCTCCTCCCTCTAGCCAGCCCACCCCATATACAGCCAGCCCTCCTCCCTCTAGCCAGCCTACCCCATATACAGCCAGCCCTCCTCCCTCTAGCCAGCCTACCCCATATACAGCCCTCCTCCCTCTAGCCAGCCTACCCCATATACAGCCAGCCCTCCTCCCTCTAGCCAGCCCACCCCATATACAGCCAGCCCTCCTCCCTCTAGCCAGCCCACCCTATATACAGCCAGCCCTCCTCCCTCTAGCCAGCCTACCCCATATACAGCCAGCCCTCCTCCCTCTAGCCAGCCTACCCCATATACAGCCAGCCCTCCTCCCTCTAGCCAGCCCACCCTATATACAGCCAGCCCTCCTCCCTCTAGCCAGCCTACCCCATATACAGCCAGCCCTCCTCCCTCTAGCCAGCCCACCCCATATACAGCCAGCCCTCCTCCCTCTAGCCAGCCTACCCCATATACAGCCAGCCCTCCTCCCCCAAGCCAGCCTACCCCATATACAGCCAGCCCTCCTCCCTCTAGCCAGCCTACCCGATATACAGCCAGCCCTCCTCCCTCTAGCCAGCCTACCCCATATACAGCCAGCCCTCCTCCCTCTAGCCAGCCTACCCCATATACAGCCAGCCCTCCTCCCTCTAGCCACCCTACCCCATATACAGCCAGCCCTCCTCCCTCTAGCCATCCTACCCCATATACAGCCAGCCCTCCTCCCTCTAGCCAGCCCACCCCATATACAGCCAGCCCTCCTCCCTCTAGCCAGCCTACCCCATATACAGCCAGCCCTCCTCCCTCTAGCCAGCCTACCCCATATACAGCCAGCCCTCCTCCCTCTAGCCAGCCCACCCCATATACAGCCAGCCCTCCTCCCTCTAGCCAGCCTACCCCATATACAGCCCTCCTCCCCCTAGCCAGCCTACCCCATATACAGCCAGCCCTCCTCCCTCTAGCCAGCCCACCCCATATACAGCCAGCCCTCCTCCCTCTAGCCAGCCCACCCCATATACAGCCCTCCTCCCTCTAGCCAGCCCACCCCATATACAGCCAGCCCTCCTCCCTCTAGCCAGCCTACCCGATATACAGCCAGCCCTCCTCCCTCTAGCCAGCCTACCCCATATACAGCCAGCCCTCCTCCCTCCAGCCAGCCTACCCCATATACAGCCAGCCCTCCTCCCTCTAGCCAGCCTACCCCATATACAGCCAGCCCTCCTCCCTCTAGCCAGCCCACCCCATATACAGCCAGCCCTCCTCCCTCTAGCCAGCCCACCCCATATACAGCCCTCCTCCCTCTAGCCAGCCTACCCCATATACAGCCAGCCCTCCTCCCTCTAGCCAGCCTACCCGATATACAGCCAGCCCTCCTCCCCCAAGCCAGCCTACCCCATATACAGCCAGCCCTCCTCCCTCTAGCCAGCCTACCCCATATACAGCCAGCCCCCCTCCCTCTAGCCAGCCTACCCCATATACAGCCAGCCCTCCTCCCTCTAGCCAGCCTACTCCATATACAGCCAGCCCTCCTCCCTCTAGCCAGCCCACCCCATATACAGCCCTCCTCCCTCTAGCCAGCCCACCCCATATACAGCCAGCCCTCCTCCCTCTAGCCAGCCTACCCCATATACAGCCAGCCCTCCTCCCTCTAGCCAGCCCACCCCATATACAGCGAGCCCTCCTCCCTCTAGCCAGCCTACCCCATATACAGCCAGCCCTCCTCCCTCTAGCCAGCTATACCCCATATACAGCCAGCCCTCCTCCCTCTAGCCAGCCTACCCCATATACAGCCAGCCCTCCTCCCTCTAGCCAGCCTACCCCATATACAGCCAGCCCTCCTCCCTCTAGCCAGCCTACCCCATATACAGCCAGCCCTCCTCCCTCTAGCCAGCCTACCCCATATACAGCCAGCCCTCCTCCCTCTAGCCAGCCTACCCCATATACAGCCAGCCCTCCTCCCTCTAGCCAGCCTACCCCATATACAGCCAGCCCTCCTCCCTCTAGCCAGCCTACCCCATATACAGCCAGCCCTCCTCCCCCTAGCCAGCCTACCCCATATACAGCCAGCCCTCCTCCCTCTAGCCAGCCCACCCCATATACAGCCAGCCCTCCTCCCTCTAGCCAGCCTACCCCATATACAGCCAGCCCTCCTCCCTCTAGCCAGCCTACCCCATATACAGCCAGCCCTCCTCCCTCTAGCCAGCCCACCCCATATACAGCCAGCCCTCCTCCCTCTAGCCAGCCTACCCCATATACAGCCAGCCCTCCTCCCTCTAGCCAGCCTACCCCATATACAGCCCTCCTCCCTCTAGCCAGCCTACCCCATATACAGCCAGCCCTCCTCCCCCAAGCCAGCCTACCCCATATACAGCCAGCCCTCCTCCCCCAAGCCAGCCTACCCCATATACAGCCAGCCCTCCTCCCTCTAGCCAGCCTACCCCATATACAGCCAGCCCTCCCCCCTCTAGCCAGCCTACCCCATATACAGCCAGCCCTCCTCCCTCTAGCCAGCCTACCCCATATACAGCCAGCCCTCCTCCCTCTAGCCAGCCTACCCCATATACAGCCAGCCCTCCTCCCTCTAGCCAGCCTACCCCATATACAGCCCTCCTCCCCCTAGCCAGCCTACCCCATATACAGCCAGCCCTCCTCCCTCTAGCCAGCCTACCCGATATACAGCCAGCCCTCCTCCCTCTAGCCAGCCTACCCCATATACAGCCAGCCCTCCTCCCTCCAGCCAGCCTACCCCATATACAGCCAGCCCTCCTCCCTCTAGCCAGCCTACCCCATATACAGCCAGCCCTCCTCCCTCTAGCCAGCCCACCCCATATACAGCCAGCCCTCCTCCCTCTAGCCAGCCCACCCCATATACAGCCCTCCTCCCTCTAGCCAGCCTACCCCATATACAGCCAGCCCTCCTCCCTCTAGCCAGCCTACCCGATATACAGCCAGCCCTCCTCCCCCAAGCCAGCCTACCCCATATACAGCCAGCCCTCCTCCCTCTAGCCAGCCTACCCCATATACAGCCAGCCCCCCTCCCTCTAGCCAGCCTACCCCATATACAGCCAGCCCTCCTCCCTCTAGCCAGCCTACTCCATATACAGCCAGCCCTCCTCCCTCTAGCCAGCCCACCCCATATACAGCCCTCCTCCCTCTAGCCAGCCCACCCCATATACAGCCAGCCCTCCTCCCTCTAGCCAGCCTACCCCATATACAGCCAGCCCTCCTCCCTCTAGCCAGCCCACCCCATATACAGCGAGCCCTCCTCCCTCTAGCCAGCCTACCCCATATACAGCCAGCCCTCCTCCCTCTAGCCAGCTATACCCCATATACAGCCAGCCCTCCTCCCTCTAGCCAGCCTACCCCATATACAGCCAGCCCTCCTCCCTCTAGCCAGCCTACCCCATATACAGCCAGCCCTCCTCCCTCTAGCCAGCCTACCCCATATACAGCCAGCCCTCCTCCCTCTAGCCAGCCTACCCCATATACAGCCAGCCCTCCTCCCTCTAGCCAGCCTACCCCATATACAGCCAGCCCTCCTCCCTCTAGCCAGCCTACCCCATATACAGCCAGCCCTCCTCCCTCTAGCCAGCCTACCCCATATACAGCCAGCCCTCCTCCCCCTAGCCAGCCTACCCCATATACAGCCAGCCCTCCTCCCTCTAGCCAGCCCACCCCATATACAGCCAGCCCTCCTCCCTCTAGCCAGCCTACCCCATATACAGCCAGCCCTCCTCCCTCTAGCCAGCCTACCCCATATACAGCCAGCCCTCCTCCCTCTAGCCAGCCCACCCCATATACAGCCAGCCCTCCTCCCTCTAGCCAGCCTACCCCATATACAGCCAGCCCTCCTCCCTCTAGCCAGCCTACCCCATATACAGCCCTCCTCCCTCTAGCCAGCCTACCCCATATACAGCCAGCCCTCCTCCCCCAAGCCAGCCTACCCCATATACAGCCAGCCCTCCTCCCCCAAGCCAGCCTACCCCATATACAGCCAGCCCTCCTCCCTCTAGCCAGCCTACCCCATATACAGCCAGCCCTCCCCCCTCTAGCCAGCCTACCCCATATACAGCCAGCCCTCCTCCCTCTAGCCAGCCTACCCCATATACAGCCAGCCCTCCTCCCTCTAGCCAGCCTACCCCATATACAGCCAGCCCTCCCCCCTCTAGCCACCCTACCCCATATACAGCCAGCCCTCCTCCCTCTAGCCAGCCTACCCCATATACAGCCAGCCCTCCTCCCTCTAGCCAGCCTACCCCATATACAGCCAGCCCTCCTCCCCCTAGCCAGCCTACCCCATATACAGCCAGCCCTCCTCCCTCTAGCCAGCCTACCCCATATACAGCCAGCCCTCCTCCCTCTAGCCAGCCTACCCCATATACAGCCAGCCCTCCTCCCTCTAGCCAGCCTACCCCATATACAGCCAGCCCTCCTCCCTCTAGCCTGCCTACCCCATATACAGCCAGCCCTCCTCCCTCTAGCCAGCCTACTCCATATACAGCCAGCCCTCCTCCCTCTAGCCAGCCTACCCCATATACAGCCAGCCCTCCTCCCTCTAGCCAGCCTACCCCATATACAGCCCTCCTCCCTCTAGCCAGCCTACCCCATATACAGCCAGCCCTCCTCCCTCTAGCCAGCCTACCCCATATACAGCCAGCCCTCCTCCCTCTAGCCAGCCTACCCCATATACAGCCAGCCCTCCTCCCTCTAGCCAGCCTACCCCATATACAGCCAGCCCTCCTCCCTCTAGCCAGCCTACCCCATATACAGCCAGCCCTCCTCCCTCTAGCCAGCCTACCCCATATACAGCCCTCCTCCCTCTAGCCAGCCTACCCCATATACAGCCAGCCCTCCTCCCTCTAGCCAGCCTACCCCATATACAGCCAGCCCTCCTCCCTCTAGCCAGCCTACCCCATATACAGCCCTCCTCCCTCTAGCCAGCCTACCCCATATACAGCCAGCCCTCCTCCCTCTAGCCAGCCTACCCCATATACAGCCAGCCCTCCTCCCTCTAGCCAGCCTACCCCATATACAGCCAGCCCTCCTCCCTCTAGCCAGCCTACCCCATATACAGCCACCCCTCCTCCCCCTAGCCAGCCTACCCCATATACAGCCAGCCCTCCTCCCTCTAGCCAGCCCACCCCATATACAGCCCTCCTCCCTCTAGCCAGCCTACCCCATATACAGCCAGCCCTCCTCCCTCTAGCCAGCCTACCCCATATACAGCCAGCCCCCCTCCCTCTAGCCAGCCTACCCCATATACAGCCAGCCCTCCTCCCTCTAGCCAGCCTACCCCATATACAGCCAGCCCTCCTCCCTCTAGCCAGCCTACCCCATATACAGCCAGCCCTCCTCCCTCTAGCCAGCCTACCCCATATACAGCCAGCCCTCCTCCCTCTAGCCAGCCCACCCCATATACAGCCCTCCTCCCTCTAGCCAGCCCACCCCATATACAGCCAGCCCTACTCCCTCTAGCCAGCCTACCCCATATACAGCCAGCCCTCCTCCCTCTAGCCAGCCTACCCCATATACAGCCAGCCCTCCTCCCTCTAGCCAGCCCACCCCATATACAGCCAGCCCTCCTCCCTCTAGCCAGCCCACCCCATATACAGCCAGCCCTACTCCCTCTAGCCAGCCTACCCCATATACAGCCAGCCCTCCTCCCTCTAGCCAGCCTACCCCATATACAGCCAGCCCTCCTCCCTCTAGCCAGCCCACCCCTTATACAGCCAGCCCTCCTCCCTCTAGCCAGCCTACCCCATATACAGCCAACCCTCCTCCCTCTAGCCAGCCTACCCGATATACAGCCAGCCCTCCTCCCTCTAGCCAGCCTACCCCATATACAGCCAGCCCTCCTCCCTCTAGCCAGCCTACCCCATATACAGCCCTCCTCCCTCTAGCCAGCCTACCCCATATACAGCCAGCCCTCCTCCCTCTAGCCAGCTATACCCCATATACAGCCAGCCCTCCTCCCCCAAGCCAGCCTACCCCATATACAGCCAGCCCTCCCCCCTCTAGCCAGCCTACCCCATATACACCCAGCCCTCCTCCCTCTAGCCAGCCTACCCCATATACACCCAGCCCTCCTCCCTCTAGCCAGCCTACCCCATATACAGCCAGCCCTCCTCCCTCTAGCCAGCCCACCCCATATACAGCCAGCCCTCCTCCCTCTAGCCAGCCTACCCCATATACAGCCAGCCCTCCTCCCTCTAGCCAGCCCACCCCATATACAGCCAGCCCTCCTCCCTCTAGCCAGCCTACCCCATATACACCCAGCCCTCCTCCCTCTAGCCAGCCTACCCCATATACAGCCAGCCCTCCTCCCTCTAGCCAGCCTACCCCATATACAGCCAGCCCTCCTCCCTCTAGCCAGCCCACCCCATATACAGCCAGCCCTCCTCCCTCTAGCCAGCCTACCCCATATACAGCCCTCCTCCCTCTAGCCAGCCTACCCCATATACAGCCAGCCCTCCTCCCTCTAGCCAGCCCACCCCATATACAGCCAGCCCTCCTCCCTCTAGCCAGCCCACCCCATATACAGCCAGCCCTCCTCCCTCTAGCCAGCCTACCCCATATACAGCCAGCCCTCCTCCCTCTAGCCAGCCTACCCCATATACAGCCCTCCTCCCTCTAGCCAGCCTACCCCATATACAGCCAGCCCTCCTCCCTCTAGCCAGCCTACCCCATATACAGCCAGCCCTCCTCCCTCTAGCCAGCCTACCCCATATACAGCCAGCCCTCCTCCCCCTAGCCAGCCTACCCCATATACAGCCCTCCTCCCTCTAGCCAGCCTACCCCATATACAGCCAGCCCTCCTCCCTCTAGCCAGCCTACCCCATATACAGCCAGCCCTCCTCCCTCTAGCCAGCCTACCCCATATACAGCCAGCCCTCCTCCCTCTAGCCAGCCTACCCCATATACAGCCAGCCCTCCTCCCTCTAGCCAGCCTACCCCATATACAGCCAGCCCTCCTCCCTCTAGCCAGCCCACCCCATATACAGCCAGCCCTCCTCCCTCTAGCCAGCCCACCCCATATACAGCCAGCCCTCCTCCCTCTAGCCAGCCTACCCCATATACAGCCAGCCCTCCTCCCTCTAGCCAGCCTACCCCATATACAGCCAGCCCTCCTCCCTCTAGCCAGCCTACCCCATATACAGCCAGCCCTCCTCCCTCTAGCCAGCCTACCCCATATACAGCCCTCCTCCCTCTAGCCAGCCTACCCCATATACAGCCAGCCCTCCTCCCTCTAGCCAGCCTACCCCATATACAGCCAGCCCTCCTCCCTCTAGCCAGCCTACCCCATATACAGCCAGCCCTCCTCCCTCTAGCCAGCCTACCCCATATACAGCCCTCCTCCCTCTAGCCAGCCTACCCCATATACAGCCAGCCCTCCTCCCTCTAGCCACCCTACCCCATATACAGCCAGCCCTCCTCCCTCTAGCCAGCCCACCCCATATACAGCCAGCCCTCCTCCCTCTACTGGATTAAATTAAAGTGTGTTTATTCAAAAGACAAACACTTTCATTTTACTGATGAATGAAAAGGCACCTCTAATAATGCAGTTGAATATGTTATATGGGTCAGATTTTCAGAAAATGTACAATTGGCAGCTCTACACATTTAGGAAATTTGGCAAAATTTGGCTGAAAAATGATGAGTACTGGGTATATCTGGGTATATTTGGTACCGTGTTGATTTAAAGTATCTGTTTTGCTATGTTAAACTATGTTTTGAAGCTCATTTTAGTCTGAAATGTGGGTTATTTGACAGGATTGGTAAAGGTGAATCGTACATTTTCTAAATATCTGACCCATATGATTTATATATAGATAAATAAATAGACGTGTTGTTGATTCATCACATGTTGTTATACAAATACAGACCCTCATAAGAACCACATCAGAGGGTATTTGTAAATCTCTCACATGGATTCCTAACGAGTAACATTACGGGAGAGGAGTGCAAGATATTGAAGAATTAAACATCTATGTCATCTTTACCAAGTATACATGTAAGGCTTGGAAAGTCAACGTTTGCTGACTAGATTCCTTACAACCTTGACAATATTATAATATTAGGAAATAGGCAGCACTTTCTGCACATTTGCACTTCTTCCAAGGGAGCTTTTAAATAAATCGAAACAAGTGAATTCTAGATTTCGGAAAATTGAACAAGATATATGTGTAAAGACACTTAATTGTGTTTCATCTCAATGTTTACCATCAATTGAGAACTGAGTTGTTTCATAACACAATCATTATTAGGACATAAAAACAATTATATATAATATAATTATATATAATTATTAGTGATAATATATAGTTATTGATACTACAAAGGCCTCCACTCACCAGTAGTTAACGGCCCGCACCCTTCACTGTACTCCACTCCACTATTGCCTCTCACACACCGGAAGTACCTACTGCCGCAACACCAGCGCGCATGCGTGAAGAAGGGATTAATTAGTAATCATATCTACCGAGTGGGGGAGTTCCCATCAACCACATCTAGTCACGATGTCACACAGGAAAATACATTTTAGATAAACAATCAGACGGGAGGGGGGGGGGGGGAGCAATAATGTTCTTGTTGACAATACAAGGCGAATTGGTGGAATTTGGTGTTACTTATTTTATCTATAGAATGTAATAAATAAATAAATAAATATACTGAATGTGTAGAATGCATTTGAATTCCCCACATGCCCAGTGAGGTTTTAATAGTAGACCCAGTTGAAGTAAATCTCAATATACCTCTCCCCCTCTCTCTCTTTCCCTCTCTCTTTCCCTCTCTTTTTCCATCTTCCCTCTCCTTTCTCTTCTTCTCTCGCCCTCTCTCTCTCTCTCTTTCCCTCCGTCTTCTCTCTTTCCCTCTCTCTCTCCCTCTTTCCCTCCCTCTTCTCTCTCTCCTTCTTTCCCTCCCTCTTCTCTCTTTCCTCTCTCTCTCTTACCCTTTCTAACTCTCTCTCCTTTCTCTCTCTTCTCTCTCTCGTCTCTTCCTGCCCATCCACAATATACAGAAGTAGAGAGTGACCCCCCCCTTCCCCACTACCACATCATTAATCCACGTTTGTACCATTTCACGACACTGACCAATAATGGTCTGAAGGTATCGTGTGTGATGAGTGATAATAGGGGAGTGTAAACAGTTGTAGATAAATGATTACGTCATCACCAATATGTATGGAGGCTTATCTCTCTCTAATCACTCTTATCTCTCACTCTACCTTTGTGTAGCGCCGGCATAGAGCTGCTTTCTATCTATTTACACATATTTCTATTCCTGATACAGCTTGCATACTCACAGTATTAATGGTAATATGAGTGTAAAAGTGGTATCAGTAAGATAATTAACAAGAAGTAAAATATTCACATCAATTCCCTCCTCTTTATTTCTTTTTTAAATGTGTCTTGATGAGATAGAAAATAATCAATCCAAAAGTATACAATGAACTTGACACTGTATGATCAACAGAAAATAAGGAAACAACCAACATATGGGTCAGATCTTCAGAAAATGTACAATTGGCCTTCACCAATACTCTCAAATAACCCACATTTAAGAAAAAAATGAGCTTCAAAATGCAGTTTAACATAACAGAACTGATACTTTGCGATATATCAATGCGATACCAAATATACTCAGATATACCCGGTATTCTTCATTCTTCAGCCTAATTTAGGAGAATGTCCTAAATGTGTAGAGCTGCTAAATGTACATTTTCTGAAAATCTGACACATTATAATGAACACCTAGGTGAAACATTATAAATCATATGTAAAATTGGTGTCAAGAAGATAATTAACAAGAAGAGGTAAAAAATGGCAATTGGTCCATGTAAACATCCCCGAGGACATCGAGCTATTGAAGCTACTTTTACACTCCATGTTTAACATTGTAAATGCCCAGAAGGCAGGATATGTTCGAATAAAGGATTTTTTAAAAAATGGTAATATGACGAGTTTTCATCAATCATTGAATTTGATTCAATCATTGGTCGAAGCTATCTTATATTCTGCCATTTTATTTTATCTTAATGTACCGATCTTGCCATAAGAGACTACAATATGCAAATAAGACTTTCAGGCTTTTATCTAAGCAGCTCTCTCAGTTAAATCGATCCAAAAATTGTTTTAATTCTTTGAACCCTAGTGTTATAAGATAAGATTGAGTACTTAAAATGAAGAAGAATATTGGTATTTTCCTGAATGCCTTAAGTGTTTCATGAATTTTCAAGTGGCAAATTTGGGTAAAAAGGCAATTGTTATTATTCTGGGTCTTATCGTCCAAAAATGTACAATCGCCAGCTCTACCAATTTAGTAAGTTCTGCTAAATCTAGGAGAAAAGTTATAAATAGGTAATAGGTACGTCTGACTATATCTGGTGTTCCGTTGATTCAGAAATCATGCTCGATTATGTTAATTCGAATTTTATTTCTGTCATAAACCTGGGATTATTTGAGAACATGGGTGAAGGCGAATTGTACGTTTCCTGGTGACGTGTACCTTATATGGGTCAGATTTTCAGAAATGTACAATTGGCCTTCACCAATCCTCTCAAATAACCCACATTTAACACAAAAAATGAGCTTCAAAATGCAGTTTAACATAACAAAAACTGATACTTTAAATCAATGCGATCCAAAATATACTTAGATATATATTAAATTTTCAGTCGCATTTAGCAGAAGTTCCTAAATGTGTTGATCTGCCAATTGTACATTTTCTGAAAAACTGACCCATACACAACAACTTGAAGTTGACTCGGCCGAGAAAACACCTGCCAGTGAGCGATAATAAGGGAAGGCACCCCAGGAAAGGATTTTGCAGGGAGTTTATACCCACCGACTGTATCAAAATGATAAATAAATGCTCCAACTATAACAACAAAAAGCATACACTAAGAGACTAGAGAAATATAGAAGAAGAAGCCAGAAGAAGAAGAAGAAGAAGAAGAAGGAAGAAGGAGAAGAAGAAGAAGGAAGAAGGAGAAGAAGAAGAAGAAGAAGAAGAAGAAGGAAGAAGAAGAAGAAGAAGAAGAAGAAGGAAGAAAAAGAAGAAGAAGAAGAAGGAAGAAAAAGAAGAAGAAGGAAGAAGAAGAAGAAGAAGAAGAAGAAGGAAGAAGAAGAAGAAGAAGAAGAAGGAAGAAAAAGAAGAAGAAGAAGAAGGAAGAAAAAGAAGAAGAAGGAAGAAGAAGAAGGAAGAAGAAGGAAGAAGAAGGAAGAAAAAGAAGAAGAAGGAAGAAGAAGAAGAAGAAGAAGAAGAAGGAAGAAGAAGAAGAAGAAGAAGAAGAAGAAGGAAGAAGGAGAAGAAGAAGAAGAAGAAGAAGAAGAAGGAAGAAGAAGAAGAAGAAGAAGAAGGAAGAAAAAGAAGAAGAAGAAGAAGGAAGAAAAAGAAGAAGAAGGAAGAAGAAGAAGAAGAAGAAGAAGAAGAAGGAAGAAGAAGAAGAAGAAGAAGAAGAAGGAAGAAGGAGAAGAAGAAGAAGAAGAAGAAGAAGAAGAAGGAAGAAAAAGAAGAAGAAGGAAGAAGAAGAAGAAGAAGAAGGAAGAAAAAGAAGAAGAAGAAGAAGAAGAAGAAGAAGAAGGAAGAAAAAGAAGAAGAAGGAAGAAGAAGAAGAAAAAGAAGAAGAAGGAAGAAGAAGAAGAAGAAGAAGGAAGAAAAAGAAGAAGAAGAAGAAGAAGAAGAAGAAGAAGAAGAAGGAAGAAAAAGAAGAAGAAGGAAGAAGGAGAAGAAGAAGAAGAAGAAGAAGGAAGAAGGAAGAAGAAGAAGAAGGAAGAAGGAGAAGAAGAAGAAGAAGAAGAAGAAGAAGGAAGAAGAAGAAGAAGAAGAAGAAGGAAGAAAAAGAAGAAGAAGGAAGAAGAAGAAGAAGAAGAAGAAGAAGAAGAAGAAGAAGAAGAAGAAGGAAGAAAAAGAAGAAGAAGAAGAAGAAGAAGAAGAAGGAAGAAAAAGAAGAAGAAGGAAGAAGAAGAAGAAGAAGAAGAAGAAGGAAGAAGGAGAAGAAGGAAGAAAAAGAAGAAGAAGGAAGAAGGAGAAGAAGAAGAAGAAGAAGAAGGAAGAAGAAGAAGAAGAAGAAGAAGAAGAAGGAAGAAGGAGAAGAAGGAAGAAAAAGAAGAAGAAGGAAGAAGGAGAAGAAGGAAGAAGAAGAAGAAGGAAGAAGGAGAAGAAGAAGAAGAAGAAGAAGAAGAAGAAGAAGAAGAAGAAGAAGAAGGAAGAACAAGAAGTAGTGCCATATTACCCTACATGATGACAGATCTTTCGGTACAAGTTCTTGTCTTAACTGATCCCTTCAGAACTTACATAATGAAGAACTTACACCTCAATAAATAATCCACTGTAAGTATACCGTTAGCAGATATGTCTTTACTATACACTTATTCCAAATAATGAAAATACATCTGAAATAGAGAATAATCTATATATATTATATTAACTGAAGTCAACACCTACTTGGTAGAATGGTAACCTCTTCCTTCTCTCTCAGTCTCTCCCCTCACTTTACCCATGCACACAGCAGACTACAGTGTGTTACATGTGACTTGATGCACACATCAGTCTACAGTGTGTTACATATGACTTGGTGAGGATCTAGATTAACCACCAACTCCATAGCTTACAGGAATATGGTTGAAGAGAGTTGAGCAGGGAAACTTTACATAAGTACCTTATATATGATTAATTTTATACTTGGGCTAATTAATATCTAATTCTGGGGTGTGGGCAGAATCTTTTATAATTATCATGTTTTCAGTGGGTCCCTTCAGTATGTGACACATTATTGAGGCAATGCGCATGAACCAACAAACATTTCCAGCAAAGGTTGAGAGGATGAGAAATGGTGTATATTGAACTAATTTAATATGAGTGTAATTGTGTTGAGCCACCATACATTTCAGTTACTTTCAATTGCTTGCTCGCACTTGTAAAGAAGTCAAAGACAGTCAAAGAAGCGGGAGGAGAAGTGGTAGAAGTAGCCGGCCAGTGGAACTCAGCCCTAAGAAGAGAATACCCTACAGGTCTCCGTGGCGCAGGTGGTAGCGGACGGACTCCAGATCAGGAGGTTGTGTGTTCGAACCCCACCAAAGGGTGGGGAGTAACAGGCCACTGCAACCCACTCCCACCCAGAGCATAGGCGCCGTCTGTAGGCCTAATGGGAAGACCATGCCACCTGGTCAAGATTCAGTCACTCAACGACTGCTACTCTGTGAGAGCTACTACAGAATTAGGCCAGAGCCTATGGCAGGTGTCCAGGAGCCCTGGGACCGATGAAAATAAGTATAAGTCAAACTAGGTCAGTAGGAGGAGACTCTAGCTGGCCTAGCTGACTGTCTGACAGAGAGCATGGGAACTGGCCCTGTCAAGTATGTCACACACCGAAAAATGGACCGCTACAGGCAAGTTAGATACAGTAGTATAAGAAACACAAAAATAGGGTATCCCGAAAAATAAGAAGGGGATATCCAAGGGGGAAAAAAAAGAAAAAGAAGAGCATACACTGCATATTGGCTATGGGAAAGGTCACTGCTCTTGATTGCTATTCGTCGCCTTATTTATGACTTTCAAATTTACTTCATAATCAGAAGCTATGACCTGGGCAAGGGACAAGTTGCAGATCATTTTCGCTCATGCAATTTTCACAATTTAAAGATTTGGTTGTATGAATGTAGATTAGATGTACTGCACCAAGTCATATGAACCACACTGTAGTCTGTAGGCACTAATGGTACAAGTAATGCATGTAGATGTACTGCACCAAGTCATATGAACCACACTGTAGTCTGTAGGCACTAATGGTACAAGTAATGCATGTAGATGTACTGCACCAAGTCATATGAACCACACTGTAGTCTGTAGGCACTAATGATACTAGTAATGCATGTAGATGTACTGCACCAAGTCATATGAACCACACTGTAGTCTGTAGGCACTAATGATACAAGTAATGCGTGTAGATGTACTGCACCAAGTCATATGTACCACACTGTAGTCTGTAGGCACTAATGATACAAGTAATGCATGTAGATGTACTGCACCAAGTCATATGAACCACACTGTAGTCTGTAGGCACTAATGATACAAGTAATGCATGTAGATGTACTGCACCAAGTCATATGTACCACACTGTAGTCTGTAGGCACTAATGATACAAGTAATGCGTGTAGATGTACTGCACCAAGTCATATGAACCACACTGTAGTCTGTAGGCACTAATGATACAAGTAATGCATGTAGATGTACTGCACCAAGTCATATGTACCACACTGTAGTCTGTAGGCACTAATGATACAAGTAATGCATGTAGATGTACTGCACCAAGTCATATGAACCACACTGTAGTCTGTAGGCACTAATGATACAAGTAATGCATGTAGATGTACTGCACCAAGTCATATGAACCACACTGTAGTCTGTAGGCACTAATGATACAAGTAATGCATGTAGATGTACTGCACCAAGTCATATGAACCACACTGTAGTCTGTAGGCACTAATGATACAAGTAATGCATGTAGATGTACTGCACCAAGTCATATGTACCACACTGTAGTCTGTAGGCACTAATGCTACAAGTAATGCATGTAGATGTACTGCACCAAGTCATATGTACCACACTGTAGTCTGTAGGCACTAATGCTACAAGTAATGCATGTAGATGTACTGCACCAAGTCATATGTACCACACTGTAGTCTGTAGGCACTAATGATACAAGTAATGCATGTAGATGTACTGCACCAAGTCATATGAACCACACTGTAGTCTGTAGGCACTAATGATACTAGTAATGCATGTAGATGTACTGCACCAAGTCATATGAACCACACTGTAGTCTGTAGGCACTAATGATACAAGTAATGCATGTAGATGTACTGCACCAAGTCATATGAACCACACTGTAGTCTGTAGGCACTAATGATACAAGTAATGCATGTAGATGTACTGCACCAAGTCATATGAACCACACTGTAGTCTGTAGGCACTAATGATACAAGTAATGCATGTAGATGTACTGCACCAAGTCATATGAACCACACTGTAGTCTGTAGGCACTAATGATACAAGTAATGCATGTAGATGTACTGCACCAAGTCATATGTACCACACTGTAGTCTGTAGGCACTAATGATACAAGTAATGCATGTAGATGTACTGCACCAAGTCATATGAACCACACTGTAGTCTGTAGGCACTAATGATACAAGTAATGCATGTAGATGTACTGCACCAAGTCATATGAACCACACTGTAGTCTGTAGGCACTAATGATACAAGTAATGCATGTAGATGTACTGCACCAAGTCATATGAACCACACTGTAGTCTGTAGGCACTAATGGTACAAGTAATGCATGTAGATGTACTGCACCAAGTCATATGTACCACACTGTAGTCTGTAGGCACTAATGATACAAGTAATGCATGTAGATGTACTGCACCAAGTCATATGTACCACACTGTAGTCTGTAGGCACTAATGATACAAGTAATGCATGTAGATGTACTGCACCAAGTCATATGAACCACACTGTAGTCTGTAGGCACTAATGATACAAGTAATGCATGTAGATGTACTGCACCAAGTCATATGAACCACACTGTAGTCTGTAGGCACTAATGATACAAGTAATGCATGTAGATGTACTGCACCAAGTCATATGAACCACACTGTAGTCTGTAGGCACTAATGATACAAGTAATGCATGTAGATGTACTGCACCAAGTCATATGTACCACACTGTAGTCTGTAGGCACTAATGATACAAGTAATGTAGATGTGTTAGTGTTGCGACAGCCTGATTACAGTACATACAGTTTGCTGTTATAAGACTCTACACCACTCAGCGGTGGACATCAATACTCCATAATCTACACTGTAAAACATGTACTCACACACTGTAAACAAACACTACTTGGGTCACATTTTCAGAAAATGTACAATTCAACTTTGCCAATCTTCTTAAATGACCCAAATTTCAGACGAAAATAAAGTTCAAAAGACAGTCAAACCTAACCAAACAGATTGCTAGAATCAATGCAATTACCCATCCAGAAACATTGCAAACTTTTTTTTCAAAATAAAATTACCATCTCACCTGAAGAAGGGCAAAAACTAGCCCGAAAGCTTGTGTCAAATAAAATCAATAAGAAACAACAACTTTATTACATCTTTCACCAGAATCATCATTTACCGAACGACCAAGATCGATATACAGCGATAACTCCCCTCTCTACTAAAATAAAATTATTAAATCTAAAATATAGAAATACTTATTAGCTGTCCTACTGTTTACTATCATTAAAATCGGCTTGATCTCTTTTTAAAAAAATATCTCAAAATCCATATTTTGCGACTTATGACTCATTTTCCTAAAACACATGACATATATATGAACTCATAGTGTGTACCCTGCTGAACTCATGTTTATGGTATATGTGTGCTATTCTACATGTGTAGATTGCTATAAACCTTGTTTTGACACCATAGTCTCATATATGACGTGTTACAGGAAAATGAGTCACAAGTCGGAAAATCTATATTTTTTAAAGTGATTTATTTTATTATTTAGACCTCTTCATGGTAATGTTTTAATTTGTAGGGTGTCTACCGCTTTTAGTGGGATGAATACATGTACCAAATTTAGGGACAGTAGGCCTATATCAAACCTGAATGAAGATATACATGTACAAAAAAGTCCAGATTCGGAATCGCCATAAAGTCTTTCCAAGTTAAAAGGAAAGGAAAGTTGAATTCATATGGTACCACAGTTAGGATATTACTACAACATTCATCACTCACACACTATAGTGGCCAGGCAATGTTTCTCCGCCATCCCTAGTCCTCATCTTTGACACCTGCTATGTTGTGGTTAACAATATGAGAGGTGCTATATGGGAACTTATAAAGGGGTGCAATAAAAGTACTGACCTAGACTATTATGCACATTCTTGGAGTATAAGCTTAAGTTTCCATTTGACCAGTCATGGATATTAAGTATTAAGTGTTGGTACATGGATTATCACCAATGTACATACATGAACATTGCCAAGTAAGAGCTATGAGATATGATGTATTGGTTTTAAAAGTAAAGTAACTTTTTCCATTTTAATGTTATCGTTCTTGTACTGGTTCTGTAGGTGATGAGGGGTGGTGAGGTCCTTTATTTATTTTATATTTTTTAGCTTTGTTTTTCACAATTATATTTATACTGGATAACACAAATCCGAGCCTTCAGTTGTAAACAAATTCATACATTTCATGTAAACTGACATGTATACATTGAGGTTGTTTGACGACTCTATACCTAAATATATTCAAACTGCGATGTAAACATATATGTTGTGTTTATGTTATTTTCCTGTCTCATGGACATTGGTAATACATTTTGCTGGTCATGTCAAAATATACGCAAACGTTTTTTATTTTGTTTTTAAAGGGTTTTACAATCTGGGCACATACATGACGAATTGCAACAACGTTTACCCCATTTTATATTTTGTTGGTATTTCCGAATTTTTTTCTCACTCACAGTGACTCACACTCTCCGTAAACGTTTTAACCTCAAGGGTTTGAGTGGCAAGTGTACTATAAAATCTGAAACTGAAATGAATCTAAAATCTCTCAAATAAAACATGAAAACATATTATAAACACAAGGACATCACTAACACTCAACAATCAGTCTGAGTGGCACAGTGAAGTCTAATTTATAGTTAAATACAAAAGACGAATCTTAATAATTAACTTTTTTTGGATTTTGGATAACACTTTTATGGATTCGAATAAGAAAATCACTCTGTACATATATGTATATTGTTCAAGCAAAGAGGAAAAATTATGTATCAGATTTTCCAAGCAGCTTGGCCCCACAGAACTAATCCCGAAAAGGGGAGTCGGTTTACCAAGTTTACAACCGGTTTACCGGTTTACAAATAAAATCTTAAAACAAAAAAAATCTAGTCAAGTCACATTTCTAGTCAATTTTGGTAAAGGCGCACATTCCTTCACACGACTGGTCACTTCTTATTACCAATCCCTCACACAGATGTCAATGCAAGTATATCCCCTATTGTCCAGTATAGTGGAGGACACTTGACCCTTGAGTGGACAATAGGTGCAGGACACCGGGTGATGGCGTATAACAATACACGCTACACCTTGTGTCAACATGGGGCAGTGGGGCGGGGTAGTGTGCGCACAATACACCAGGTGGACACACTTGTACCACAATGTAGCACTTTCTATCATCTCCTCGTCTTCCCTCTTACGCCAGAACAAATAGGTGTGTTTCTGATTTATCTAGCTGGATTTTTGTCAATATATCATTTAAAAAATAGGGAAGGTAAAATACTTAAGTGGGATAAGTTTTTCTACATAAGGGGGTGGGGGGAACACCTATTTCTTTTCTTTTGGGGGGATTGGGGGGGGGGGGGCGGGCTTACCTCCCCAGTCAGCCTGTCAGCCTGGTAATTACAATATTGTGTGATTTCCTTATTGTTGTACCTTTCACCTCGTCACTCTCCCTGGGCAAACACCAGTGGGAACACATTTAATTTAAATCATGTTAATTGGTGGAATAGGTTTACTCCATCCTACATGGCATGAATTGGTATCTAGGATTGATATGTGTCGTGTGACATCCCTCAGAGCATGTCATCCTCCTGTCACTTCTCTCCATGCTATGAGGGATGATATATGCGTGCAAAACCCAGTAACCCTAGAGAGTAAATGGCTAAGCTATGGCTTACTGTATAGTGTAAGATCATGCATGGCCACTTTGCTTTGTACAAAGATGTAGGTGTCAGCCAAGCTAACGTTTTGATAACTATACAAAGGTAATAGCCACTCAACCAGATTTAACCATTCAAATGGTTAAAACTGAGGCTCCTTTCCTACCAATTATACACATGTCATTGTACTCTGCAAGAATAGATTGTATATTGTCATATTATTTTGTGTATCGATTAATAAACGTTTCTAAAAAAAAAAAAAAAAAAACTTGAAATGTCATTTAACACATAAAGTAGTCAGAACGTCTGTCAAGTTAAATAATACATATATATATATTTTTTCTTTTTCAGTTTTCACGTACTTCCCAACTTAATACCTTCGTAGTTGGATAATTTCCAGGAATTTCTGTAGACAAATAACTTTTTCTTGGAGTTGTATTGAATGGTGTATCAATATCAAGGACTATTTTCTAGATACCCATCAGTGGAAGCACTGACTTTATGATAACCACACAGTGATTGACCTGCATCCCTCATGTACCCCCTCCCTGTGTTTACAAACAACACCTCCGTCACGTACTGATATGGGTCAGATCTTCAGTAAATGTACAATTGGCAGCTCTATACACATTCAGTGAATTCTGCTAAATTAGGCTGCAATTTAGTCAATATTAGGTATATTCGAGCATATTCGGCATTGCATTGATTCTAGCAATCTATTTTGTTAGGTTGAACTGTATTTTGAACTTTATTTTCGTCTGAAATGTGGGTTATTTGAGAAGATTGGCAAAGACGAATTGCACATTTTCTGAAAATCTGACCCATATACATGGTGTATAGTGGGTCAGGGCGTATGAAAATGTACAATTCGCCTTCACCAATCCTCTCAACAGAAAAACAAATATAATTCCAAATAGAGTTCAAAATAACCAAATACATTACTAAATCATGGCAATACTAAATATATTTAAATATGCCTTGTATTTTGTAATTATGTTGAGCCTTATTTAGCTGAATTAACTAAATAAGAGCTGCCTACTGTACATTTTCTGACGCTCTGATCCATACATAGTTTCTATTTCTCTGATACTCCAAACATCTAATCAACATTGTTCTCTGTCAGGCTTTTCAGTAATTAATCCCAAGCTGTTATTCCTAGTGTGTCAGATATAATATTAGTATGTTCAATACATTCATGTATGGCACTCACCTTTAAGGTGTAAGTTGAAGACCGTGGAGTTATCCCGCGTTCTATGTACGCTTATCTGTGGCTGCTGGGGTGAAGGTTTAGGTGTGTGAGGTGGGTGTGAGGGACAGGGGTGAAACTTGTCACCCTCCGCTGCAAGGCCGGGCTGCATGGGCGGGGGCGGGGGCGGAGGCTCACTATAGTCTTTCCTCACCATTACTGATACCGACCAATTCCTTATGTTTGGCATTAATTGAATTGAATTGAAAAATACTTGATTTGTCTGACGTTATACAACAATGAAGAATATAAACAAATCGGTAACCAGGTTTCTGGAAAAGATCCAGGTCCGTTATCTTTTTTTGTTGTTGAAAAGTTGCTATATTGCGAAAAGACTGTTTTAAGGGCACACTAACAGATACATATATGCTATGCCTCATATCAATATGCGAGACATTCAATAAATACAACTATTATTATAGAAAGATACACTGGCCATTATGATGCACTATAGCCCGAACATGTATAGCTAGGTATAAGTAAAGGCACTCTGGCTATGCTTTACTTACCAAAGGGAAAGTGTTTGAGTTGGTTCCTTCTCATAGGCAACTATTGGGACAGACTATAGATGGAGTTGGGGTTTAGTTGGGTTTCAGGGTTGATGGATGGCACTCGATCACCACACATGGAAGGTGTGTGTGGGGGGGGGGGAGGAATGTCACATCTATGCCATCTATGGTACAGGGTACAACTGTTGACTTCACATGACACCCTTCTCTATCATGTGTGTCATAGATACTGGGCGAGTAATAAGCCTATAATATAATGTACGTAGTCCTATAGGTCGTATGTAGCCTAGGCCTATATTGATCAGATGAACAGCTTACATTGAATTCATATGTGATCCGTTTTAGGAAAATAAGTTATGAGTCGCAAAATATGGATTTTGAGATATCACCATATTTGAAAAGAGGAGATCAAGGTGATTCCGATGATAGTAAACACTAGGACACCTAATAGGTGTTTCTTTAATTTAATTAAGTTTAATAAAAAAAAATGAAAAAAAAGTTTGCAATGTTTCTGGATGGGTAATTACCAGTAAAGTAATTAAATATACTCCATCCAGAAGGCCTTCAATACGCATAAATATATTTAATACAATGTCCCGAAATTTGTCCTATGGATTTATATGAATGTAAGTGCTATAAACCGTCTAAAAATCAAAACATTTGAATAAAGAGATCTTGTGAATAAAACACTTTGAAAAATATCAATTTTGCAACTTGTGACTCATTTCCCTGGAACACATCACATATATTGATCATTTACCCAACTGGAAGAGATACTCTGCGAAGCAGATCTTCCGTACAATCTGTATTAGCCTACCTATTTAAATCTATTTAATGTATCAAAATTGTTTATATAGTTCGTTCATTGTAACTATAACTTGATTTTCTTATTTCTTATAATATGTTAACAAATGGACCTAAAGAAATATCATATAGAAGGGCGCGCCAATGTTTTTTTGTTTTTGCAAAGACTTTATTTTCGATACCTGCCATCTCGGCTTCTACAATGCTAAACATATATGCAATGTAATCCACAGTAATAAATGATGTTTTCTTAAGAGTTTGCTGGAACGACTTATCATTACGAAATAAAATTAGGATACATAGTTGACCTAAGACTTATGATAAGTTACAAATTCAGCGATATCATCTTGCAATCTTCGCCATAAGGCTCTTTCTCCTTCACTTACTGGATGAATCGCACTTAGGATTTTTTTTTAACTTGATTCTGAGATAAGTACCCATTGCAAGCGATCACTCCATGTTGCCACATTTGGTAGAAAATTGGTAGAAGTCCATGGTTATTAAGAAATTGTATTAAAAATACGAAATGGAAAATAGGCCTAGGCTGGGCAACATAACTTAGATTTTCAGGTGTTTTCTCACGTGAATTTATTCTAAACACGCCCGGGTTAAAATTTAGGCCTACTTCACGTGGGCTATAGCTGGCTATAGCGCTTAAGTAAATAAATCACCAGTTTTAGTTCAGAAGTAGGGATGACTTTCCCTTGTGGATTATAGGGTCAGGTCTTTAGAAAATGTTAGGCCTATATATAGCCTATATAGCCTAGACCTATACTATATAGGCCTTATAGTTAGCATCCTCCCTAGGCAGGCCCTATACTCATGTATACTCCGCAACCAGTTTCTACGTACTAGTATGGAGTAATTTTTAACTCATTGCGGAATAGAGGGCCTGCCTAGGGAGGATGTACAGTTGGCTGCACCGCTCGACGCTACATCTGCTAAATTAAGCTGAAAAATAAGAAAATACTAGAAATATCCGAATATATTTGATATAGGCCTAGCCCAATTGCTTTGATTAAAACAATGTTTTTTTTTTGTTAACATAGCCTACTATCAAAAGCCAATAGCCTGAATAGGCCTACATTTACATAATACATGCGTTTTTTGTTGAACTCTATTTTTTTAATCTCATTTTTTTCATTAGGCATTTAGGCCCTAAATTAAATATGTTTTCCTTAGAGGATCGGTAAAAGCGTAGAAGTGTAGGTTTATATTTTCAGATAAATTTATCACATTTAATCCACATGAATTATATGATAACTGTTTTGTTTATCCTGTTTAGGAGATTTTTCCCAAGTTCAACTCATTCCCTGTGGCAAGCGCCTGTGCGGTTCGTGGCGCCATCTTACGGTAATGTGGAGAACCACGCACAGGAAGTCAGCACCACACCACTTCCGGTGTGATTGTTGTGGTTGACGGAACTGCGCGTTGCAGAGGTAATTTACTCTATTTTCTCTCCATTTCTCCCTCACACTTTGCCTGTAATCCTCAAATAATGTTCGCCTTTAATTTGCCTTCCGTCATGCTAGTGTTGTAAGCTTGTTGCAGTCATTTTGCTGTAGGAACTCACCATGTAATTTTGCCGGCTTCCCTTACCGATGCTCTAGTCTCTACCATCATGGCTGACACGGTATCGGGACAAAAATTGCCGAGACGATCGGGACAATAACTGGGTTGATCGGGACAAAATCTAATAATTAACCAAAGTGTTATTACTTCTTATTACCCGACTAAACCACTAACACCATACTTCCCATAAAAGGTTGCTACCATTACATTAGGACAGAGAATCGCAGCAATTTGCGCCGCATATTGATATTATTATTACCGAGGATTATCAGGATACACACTATTTTCAATAATTTTGCCAGCTTCCCCACTGTAGCCTACCGTACTTCATTCAGGTGTTTGTCCCAGCAGAGCTGGGACATCTCCCACCGACGGGGGGAGTACTGGCTATGTAGGCCTATGTGTGAAGTATTGGATAGGTACTATTTTGGTGCACTTTGTTCCGGACATCCCACTTTTTCAAGTTGAAGTTTTTATCCTGATCATCGACACTGTCTGGGGCCAGTGTCCAGTCGATCTATTTTTTAATTATTATGGAATTTTTATTCATGTCTTCATATGCAGTTACATGATGTTCTCGTATGCATTCACCAGTTCACAGATGGGGCAGACGGTTGTACACAGTAGATCTTCCACTGCGTCCTAAAATTAACAAAATAGGAGATAAAATATTGACGATTTTTACATTTCTTAATTGTTATTAATAAATAAAGTACTAGCTCTAGTTAATATTCAATTTGTTCGACCTTCATTCAACTGTATTTATTGTCATTATTGTAATTTTAATTTTATTTTTCAAATGCCTTAATAACCCTTGAGTCAGCAGCACGTTTTTAGGGTCAGTCGGGGACTGGAAACAAAGCTTAAAGCTAATTGTATTTCATGCCTAAGCTGGAAATGCGTGTGGTTGCTTTGGTGGCCCTTCACATATAGAACAGTGTCCATGACTATGTAATGACCTAGGGTGAGTTCAAGGAGGAGAATTAAATACAAATAAGAAACAAGTTCGAATTGTGTCAGATCTGGCTTTATTTTAACAAGAGGAGGATATGATTCATAAGGTAGAAATACAAAAATGGTGTCCGTATTCTTTATGATGCTTACAGAAATGAAGATACGGTATAAAGGAAATATTTAAAGAAGTGGTTGATGAAAATTAACCCCACCTAGTGGAGGTTTGGATGATACAGTGCTATATAAAGAAAGACCACTAGGACAAGTAAATAACGAAATGCTGCAAAATGATCTGAACAGTACCGTATAGTCATATGGTGTGCCGTTAACAAGATTTCCCTTGACATCAAAAAATGTAAGAACTTAACAGTAAGGTCAAAGAATGATCATAAAAATTTTGTACAATACTGTATAGGAGACCAAGAGCTAGAAAATGTAACAGAATATAAATTTCTTGGGATGGAAATCGACGAATGATTGAATTACAAGGTATTTCTTAGGAAAAAACTGTATATGGTAAAATAAAAAATACATGCCATGTGGAAACTATAATGCATGTGAGAAGAAAACCCTCCTACTCTTGTATAAAACTATGGTGCTACCGATTATTGATTATGGAGACTTGTTTTATGGCTCGTCGGCACAAGCCTAACTAAAAAAGTTACAAACACTACAAAATTCAGCATTCAAAATTATCCTAAAATTACCAAAATTAACTAGTACAAGAGAAATCCATAAATCACTCAACTTGCCGGCACTCTCGACAAGGAGAGACAGCCATCTATTAGACTTAGCATTTTTGAGAACGAGAGATGAAGATAATAATTTATAGACAAAAGAAAACTAGGTTTAAGGAGATTAACAAATGATAAAAAGTTGGTAGTGCCACAGCCAAAAAATGAAATCTTCAAGAAGTCATATGTTTATGTGTTGACAGCTTTATGGAATAGCCTTCCAGATAACATTCAAATAACAAAAACAAGAATTAAATTCAGACAATACCTTAAGACCACTTATTTAAGTGACTTCGACGAGTATCTCTCAAAAGAATAATATCTTTTGACAACCCAATATAGAAGGCATGTAAGTCCTTATTGTAAGATTGATACATCGATAAAAGTTATTTATGTCATATTATAACGAATATATGTCATGTTTGCCTGTATAGTTTAGTTACTAAGTATTTATGGGGTTATTATATTTTGGGAAACTTGGGCAGGGTAGGGACGGATTTATTGATTGTTAGCTACACTGTTTGTTATTGTTTGCTTTGGGTCGGACAGATCATTATACATCCTGATATCATGTTACTGAATAGCAGATATCAGAGCAAGGATCCACCAGGAAGACCTCCCCAGGGAGAGGCTGGCATCCCATTCTGAAAATTGATGTCACTGTTTGACTCAGACCCAATCGGGCAACTAACATTGAATTTTACTTGCCCAGACACATTTTTTAGTTGCCCAGGGCAAGTAAACATAGTTTTTATTGACAGTGTCCAACATAGTGAATTGGGAGACCAGAGACCGTCGGTCTCTGTCAAATTGTAACAGTGGAGACCGACAGGATTTTACAGAGACCGAAAAAAGGGGGGTACTAATATGGTAATTAAAAAATAACCCAGAATAAGAAAAGTTAGACAAGATAATTTTATCACTTGTTCATTTCATTGGAGACAGTCGGACTCAGCCTAATATCAATATCAGAGACCGACAGAAATTCAATGGAGACCTGGGCCTCGGTCTCTGAGTTATGTTGCACACTGTATTGAGCCCTGATAAATATAATAATATTGATGTTTGTTGCCTACAGGTTCAGCCATGGGAGACGTCAAACAGCACCTGTACGCCTGGTTGATAAATATAATAATATTGATGTTTGTTGCCTACAGGTTCAGCCATGGGAGACGTCAAACAACACCTGTACGCCTGGTTGATAAATATAATAATATTGATGTTTGTTGCCTACAGGTTCAGCCATGGGAGACGTCAAACAGCACCTGTACGCCTGGTTGATAAATATAATAATATTGATGTTTGTTGCCTACAGGTTCAGCCATGGGAGACGTCAAACAGCACCTGTACGCCTGGTTGATAAATATAATAATATTGATGTTTGTTGCCTACAGGTTCAGCCATGGGAGACGTCAAACAGCACCTGTACGCCTGGTTGATAAATATAATAATATTGTTGTTTGTTGCCTACAGGTTCAGCCATGGGAGACGTCAAACAACACCTGTACGCCTGGTTGATAAATATAATAATATTGATGTTTGTTGCCTACAGGTTCAGCCATGGGAGACGTCAAACAACACCTGTACGCCTGGTTGATAAATATAATAATATTGATGTTTGTTGCCTACAGGTTCAGCCATGGGAGACGTCAAACAGCACCTGTACGCCTGGTTGGGCAAGAAGCGTATCCAGCCGCAGTACGAGTGGCGCTCTGCAGGCAACAGGAACAGACAGCGCTTCATCTGTGAGGTGGGTGGAGTTAGCACACACATCATCCAATCATATATCAGTAGTCACAAGTAGTTCCACAAGAGGAGGTCATGTAGGGGGGCAGAGAAGATGAGTGGAAGGAGAGTGTGTCTGTTATTGGAAGTGTCTCTCTTTTTAAATCTCTTATTGTATCAGATATGGTGAAAACTTTAGAACTTTCACCAGTCCTTCAAAGGTTTCCCCAGTCCTCCTATGTTTCATAGACCTTTTTCACAGTCGGACTGGTGAAACTCCAGGGGTATGGGTGTATAATAGCTGACACTATATATCTCTATATTACAGTGCAGGGTGGAGGGATATGAGTACATGGCCGTAGGTAACTCTACCAGCAAGAAGGATGCACAGACTAATGCTGCCCGGGACTTTGTCCAGTACCTGGTGCGCAAAGGAGAGATGAATGAAGCTGAGGTGCCCGGCCTAGAGAGACCTGCCGTAAGTGTTTTAGCCCATTTGGTCTATCTAGGTAGTTATATTGTTATGCTAATGATATTACATGACGAATAAAGGAATAATCATGAATGTCCACAATATACAGTAGAACCATTGACTGAATTTCATCAGTATATCATGTTAACATGCTTTGATGGTGTTTGACAGACTCGGACTGCCTAATTGTAGCTTTGTAGTATCAGTAAAGACTTTTATACCTAATGGCACGATGGAGGTTTGAAATCGATACTAGATGATAAATACTAAATCAACAAGAGAACTCAATTTTAATAGTATTTTACCTTACTTTCCATCAATCTTGTGGATATTCGGCTCAAATAGCACATGGGTGCTATTTGAAAAGTCAAATAGCACCCCTGAAATCACATATGTATGTAATAAATCACATCACATATCAAATCACATATGTATGTAATAAATCACATCACATATCAAATCACATATGTATGTAATAAGTACCCTAGTAATATCACTGTATGATGGTGTATTGACAGGCACCAGACACTACAGACGCTCCATCTGGTGGTGGTGGCCAACAACTACCTGGGGGCACCGTGGCGCCACATGAGACCCTAGGGGCAGGTGAGTTAACTTCCATTGACATCAAATTATAATAACCATGTGAATAATTTGAACTTAGATTATCACAGACACTTCGGAAGTTATTAAGTAAAGGTTTGTATGCAGACCCACGTGTGGGTTAAGAACTAAGGTCCAATCATTATTCAGTATGTTCTTGTTGTGCCAATGATGGTTTGATTTCATTTGCCATATGGGTCAGATTTTCAGAAAATATACAATTCGCCTTCACCAATCCTCTCAAATAACCCACATTTGAGACAAAAATGAGCTTCAAAATGAAGTTTAACATAACAGAACTGATACTTTAAATCAATGCGAATCCAAATATACTCAGATATGCCCGGTATTAAATCATTTTTCATCCAAATTTCTTAAATATGTAGAGCTGCCAATTTTACATTTTTTGAAAATCTGACCCAAATAGACACTTGAGTGAGTTTACAGCACCAGCTAGATTGCAGTTCTTCCTGCTGTAACTAAAATGTAATGTAACAACAATTAAATCTGATTCTCCCTGGCTTTACATATAAGTGAACCGTATACTCACCCTCTACAGAGCTCAGTGGAGTATCAACAATTCCAGGTTTATGTTAGAAGTAGGGTAGATCACTATATGGGTCAGATCTTCAGAAAATGTACAATTCGCCCTCACCAATCTTCTCAAATAACCCAAATTTCAGACGAAAATAAAGTTCAAAATACAGTTCAACCTAACCAAACAGATTGTTAGAATCAATGCAATGCCGAATATACTCGAATTTACCTAGTATGGACCAAATTGCAGCCTAATTTAGCAGAATTTACTAAATGTGTACAGCTGCCAATTGTACATTTTCTGACAATCTGACCCATATATCAGTGGGGCAGGTGATTCAGGTTTCATCAGGATCAAAAACAAAGTATTTGTTGCTGTTGTCTTTATTATACAAGCTTTTGGCCAACTTGGTATAGCCCCTGTACCAAGCTACCTCAGTGGGGAGTATACTACCCAAAGAAGGTAAAAGATGAAATAATATATGATTACAGTGGAACCTCTCAACTAAGACCACCCTTGGGACTGAATGATTTTTGGTCTTGTAGCAAGGTGGTCTCTTTAGAGGGCTCTAAATCTAATAAGAGGCAATAATTTGGGACTGTGAAAACTGGTCTTAATAGAGGGGTATTATGAGGTGGTCTTTATGTGAGGTTCCACTGTATAATATACAAGTATACATATTCTATGGAGTGTTTGTTGTCCTGGTTTTCCCTGCTGTTGAACTGATTCTCTAAAACTGATTGCAGGTTTTGCTGCTGGAGGAGCTGGGGGGATGGGAGGAGGGATGGGAGGAGGCGGGGCAAGGGACTTACCTCCGTACCAGAGAGGTCCTCCCCGCGAGTACATGGAAGCCATCACAGCCAAACGTGTGGAGGAGGTGAGTCAATCTAATCAAACTATAACTCCTTGATTATATTGAATATAATTATTACTTAGCACTTATTGGACGAGTTGACGCACGGCGCGTTAGTAAAGAACAAGATCGTAGATCGAGTTCTTTACTAACGCGCTGTGCGGAAAACGAGTCCTATGAGTCGATTATTATACATGCCTAATTTTGCATGTAAAATGAGCTTAATTAAAAAGAGAATACTATAATTTACCATATCTGGTTTTCTTACAAGAGGAATACAAATCTGTAAGTCATCATTACCATTATGTAAACCTTGTTTGTAACCATTGTTTTTTACCATGCTCTGTACTATATTATACCGTATCGACTAATTCACCGGAAACGTAGTATTATTTCTAACCGGATATGTTAATCTAAAGTAGACTGCAGCAGCAGGTGGAACGCCACAGAATCTGTATTGTGTTACCTGTTCTCGACTATATCATGTGTATTTGTTTTGAGAAGCTGGATAAATAAAATCAGTAAAAAAATAAAAAAAAAATAAAAAAAAAAAATATACTAGAAACAGGTGAAACATTCGAGGAAGAAAGCACTTGCTCCGGCAAACTTGTGTCGGCAAACTTGCATCGGCATGACAACGCGCCGGTAATATACTAGTCCATTACCGCATTACAAGTAATGAACGGTCGTCGGGGCCTCGGTAGTGAATGCGTGTATAATAATACATTAATAATAGATCACTGTTCTGTTACACTCATTGAATCCACATATCATCTCACCACTAAACTAACAAAATTCCTGGAACTAATTCTTAACTGCCACTTGTACTTCTCTATTCAGGCTGAGGAGGCAGACTTTACGGCAGAGATTCACGGCAACTGGACGCTGGAGAACGCCAAGTCACGCCTGCACCAGTTCCTGCAGATGAACAAGATACACACAGACTACAAGTACACCATGGTGGGACCCGACCACAACAGGTGCGACCAGCTAGGCCTTGGTTTATAGACAATATGGGTCAGGGTGGGGCATAGTGAATATGGCTCAGGGTGGGGTATAGTCAATATGGGTCAGGGTGGGCCTTGTTTACAGTCAGTGGGACCTAAGATTAAATTACATTGGAACTCTTTTTTTGATTTGCCTTAGGATGGTACATTTTATAAGGAATTTTAATTATTTTAATTTTAATATAAATTACAGCATGAATTGATTTGATTTGATAATGTTTGTTCACAAAGGGACATGGATATGTTATTAAATGTTTGCAAAATGCGATCTAGACTTATAGAATCCCCAGTTTGATCTTCAAAACTTTCTGACACCTCTCGGTGATATAACCTACTTACTGCTATCCTTGTGTGTCCTGCTTCTCTCCACCCTCTACTCATACTACTGTACTTACTGCTATCCTTGTGTGTCCTGCTTCTCTCTACCCTCTACTCATTCTACTGTACTTATTGCTATCCTTGTGTGTCCTGCTCCCCTTCTCTCCACCCTCTACTCATTCTACTGTACTTACTGCTATCCTTGTGTGTCCTGCTCCCCTTCTCTCCACCCTCTACTCATTCTACTGTACTTACTGCTATCCTTGTGTGTCCTGCTTCTCTCTACCCTCTACTCATTCTACTGTACTTATTGCTATCCTTGTGTGTCCTGCTTCTCTCCACCCTCTACTCATTCTACTGTACTTACTGCTATCCTTGTGTGTCCTGCTCCCCTTCTCTCCACCCTCTACTCATTCTACTGCACTTACTGCTATCCTTGTGTGTCCTGCTTCCCTTCTCTCCACCCTCTACTCATTCTACTGTACTTACTGCTATCCTTGTGTGTCCTGCTCCCCTTCTCTCCACCCTCTACTCATTCTACTGTACTTACTGCTATCCTTGTGTGTCCTGCTTCTCTCCACCCTCTACTCATTCTACTGTACTTACTGCTATCCTTGTGTGTCCTGCTTCTCTCCACCCTCTACTCATTCTACTGTACTTATTGCTATCCTTGTGTGTCCTGCTTCTCTCCACCCTCTACTCATTCTACTGTACTTACTGCTATCCTTGTGTGTCCTGCTCCCCTTCTCTCCACCCTCTACTCATTCTACTGTACTTACTGCTATCCTTGTGTGTCCTGCTCCCCTTCTCTCCACCCTCTACTCATTCTACTGTACTTACTGCTATCCTTGTGTGTCCTGCTTCTCTCTACCCTCTACTCATTCTACTGTACTTACTGCTATCCTTGTGTGTCCTGCTTCTCTCTACCCTCTACTCATTCTACTGTACTTACTGCTATCCTTGTGTGTCCTGCTTCTCTCTACCCTCTACTCATTCTACTGTACTTACTGCTATCCTTGTGTGTCCTGCTCCCCTTCTCTCCACCCTCTACTCATTCTACTGTACTTACTGCTATCCTTGTGTGTCCTGCTTCTCTCTACCCTCTACTCATTCTACTGTACTTACTGCTATCCTTGTGTGTCCTGCTTCTCTCTACCCTCTACTCATTCTACTGTACTTATTGCTATCCTTGTGTGTCCTGCTCCCCTTCTCTCCACCCTCTACTCATTCTACTGTACTTACTGCTATCCTTGTGTGTCCTGCTTCTCTCCTCCCTCTACTCATTCTACTGTACTTATTGCTATCCTTGTGTGTCCTGCTTCTCTCCACCCTCTACTCATTCTACTGTACTTATTGCTATCCTTGTGTGTCCTGCTCCCCTTCTCTCCACCCTCTACTCATTCTACTGTACTTACTGCTATCCTTGTGTGTCCTGCTTCTCTCCACCCTCTACTCATTCTACTGTACTTACTGCTATCCTTGTGTGTCCTGCTTCTCTCCACCCTCTACTCATTCTACTGCAGTCCCTTGTCCTCCCCATAATGCATCTATTTCCTCTTAGTCTTTCTTCTGTTTTCATTTCCCAGTTTGTCTTTTCTCTTCCTTCCATACTCCCAATAATTTCTCATCACTTTCCCTGTCCTGTCCCCCCCCCCCGCCCCCCCCTTGTTTCCTTCCCCTCTTTCCCTTCCCCCCCCCCCCCCTTCTTTCCCTTCACTCCCCCTGTTGCCCTTCCCGTCTATCCATCCTTGTTTCCCTTTCTCGTCCCTTCCCCATTCCTCATTTCTCGTCCCTTCCCCATTCCTCCTTTCTCGTTCCTTCCCCATTCCTCCTTTCTCGTTCCTTCCCCATTCCTCCTTTCTCGTTCCTTCCCCATTCCTCCTTTCTCGTCCCTTCCCCATTCCTCCTTTCTCGTTCCTTCCTGTCTTTCCCTTTCCTCCATTCCCTCCCTCTTCCCCTGTGACTGTATTGTCCACAAACTGGGGATTCTACTGAATGCCTGAGGAGAGGTTACTGCTGCAGGGCTGTGGGAGGTGTGTGGGTGTGTGCACATCAGTACAACTTGCCTCACACATCCACACACCTCTGCCTATAGCTCTATATACACACTGTAGCTGGTGGTATGGATTCTTGCTCCAGAACCCTGACTCACCAGTATGTACTTTATCTTAATAGCTGATTTGCATTGCTGCCAGATTTAGATTAAAAAACCAGAAATTGCATTGTTGCTATATTTACATGACGTATAAAACCTGAACTTTTAATTACGAATGTTCGTATAGAAGTAAAATTTTCTACAAATACTTTGATTAAATACGTAATACTCAGGATTTTTTCTACGAAAATCAGCTTATATGGGTCAGATTTCCAGTAAATGTACAATTGGCAGCTCTACAGATTGTTTAAAATCTGCCAAATTAGACTGAAAAGTGGTGAATACTGGGTATATCTGCGTACATTTGGTATCGCATTGATATATAGTATCAGTTCTGTTATGTTAAACTGCATTTTGAACCTTATTTTTGTCTTAAATTATGGTTATTTGAGAGGATAGGTGAAGGCGAATTGTACATTTTCTGAAAATCTGACCCATATGCAAATCCGTTATTGAGGGGAACTTGATGGGCTTGAATAGATGTGGGCAAGGACGGAGCCATCCAAGTCAGGCTGTGTGTGTGAATCAATGATGATAAACTGTGAATCTTCCAGCCATTCCAACCTGCCACCCCTATGTATGTACTGGAAGATTCACATGTTTATATTTCACTTATATATATGGGATAGTCCATTGTCAGCTTGGAGGGGTGGTCAGTTTCATTATACTTCTGAACTAACCACTACCCCCGCCTATAACAGACATGAAGGCCACCCCTCCGCGCTGAAAATGGACTCTTCCAGTTGGACACAGTGCTATACCCGTACACTATAAATCACTGGAAGAGTTTATATCAAAATAAATGCAATAAGAAAAGGGTGAAGGGAGTTAGAGAGAGAAATCATACTGCGTGGAAACAATATAATATTTCATATTCAAAATATTCAAAAACATTCCAAAATCAATATAACATTATTTCAAGATTTCGATGATTTATTTGAAGTAATTATGATTTTCAAATTTGTATAATAACTACTTCAATATTTTCCTTCTAGCTACAGTCTGGGACAAAGACACAAATATTCATGTCTAATTAAAAAGCGTTTGAATAAAAATAAATTTAAAAATAACTCCACAAAGAGTGAATAAATAAAAGACATTACTTTACAAGTGGCGCCACCTGTTTTGTAATGGAGGAAGCAATGTCACGTGGTATGATTTCTCTCTCTACATCCAGGGGGCGCTAGCGTCCCTTGTGTCTAGTGCTGGCACCTGGCGAGTGTGGGCCACATTACCCCGTGGAGGAGCAGGAGGAGTCTAAGGTAGGTGTATCAGGGTAGAACAACAGCGGGTTATGTCCTGGAATGTCTCACTTAAGCGGGCGTTGCCTTTATTTATTTATTTATAGTAGTAGCGAGATAATGCAAGCGCCATGTATCTCCCAAGCTAACCAAAGAAAAGGGTGAAGGGAGTTAAGAGAGAGAAATCATACTGCGTGGAAACAATATACTATTTCATATTCAAAAGCATTCCAAAATCAATATAACATTATTTCAAGATTTCGATGATGTTAGGTTCAAACACAGCGGTTTCAGTCGGTCTCGGTAGAGGCCATCGGTGAACAGATAGCAGTAGTAAACTGGAATTTTCTCGTTTATTCTCCACACCGAAACCTTGTGGTGTCCTCGATTAAATTAGAATTAAACTTCACCTCCCCGACGGAACGTCTCGTTAAATTTAAAAAACAAACTTATTTAAGTAGGAATTCGGTACTCAGATACTTAGAAAACATGTCAAACTTTAAAATGGAACCATTATTTTCGGGATGAATTGGACAAATTTGCCTAGAAGAGGATAGGGAGTCCAACCGTATTGACGGCTATTCTTACGTTGTATACGCAGGGTTGGTCTTCATTACCTATGCATAAACATTGTGACCTCTTTAGATGCGTTTACGTTAGCCTTGTACTTGATATGTTGCTTGCATTATCTCGCTAGTGAGGTTCTCCTTAACCATACACTGACTGCTATTATAAAGTCAGATTTATCCACTTATGTAGCTTTTATTCAGCTGATACATTTTATGCAATATTTTTCAACTTTCAGAATATTGTTATTTTCTATTTCTGTACCACATACTTTTACATTCTATTCCCACATAAGTTACAGGTGTGTTAGTTTGGGGAAGGTTGACCTTGTTAAAGGTAAATACCAGCGTCCTCAGCACCGCTGCTGGCGGGAATTCAAGGAACTAATGCATGAATGAAGGAGTAACACTCAAACTTCATCTTGAGAAAGAACATGGTTGGTGAATCCAAAAAGTGAAAAAAAGGATGTTATCACATTATTTTATATTTTAGGGACGACTGAAGATTACTACCATTTACTATGGAGGTCAATGTGGCAAACTCAGAAATTCTCAATAACTTTTGATAACTTTTTTCAGTTCAATGACCCCCTGCTTTTTTTTAAATTTGGGGGATAAAATAATAATTTTTTTTTTTAATTTTTTTTTTTGAAAGGGTTTATTATGAGTTTACATATAATTGACTTGACAGTAGATCCCTCGTTGCTTGGAGGAGGATCTTTGACATAAATTATTCGTGCACATATAAACTTTATTACTCACAATAGGCATAATATCTCAGCTCGAGGTCAAGCCTCTTGCTGGTATACCGAAAACTATGTCAGCTATGTATATGCAGATTTTAAAGGATATCGCATCATTCAATCATCTGATATTCTGAAAAAAATGGGAGAAAAGTCCCCTTAACCTCATTGACTACTTTAATTATAATAAATGGTAGTAAATTTCAGTGGTCCCTGAAATAAAATCTAATGCAATGACATATGGTTTTCATTGACTTTTTAGATTCCCCCAACCATGTTCTTTCTAAATCCCAAGTTCCAAAATTCCACAATTCCTTCTTTTTTGATTGAATGCTGGCATTTACCTTCAATAGAATGCAAGAGACTGTTACAATATTGGACAGATCGATGGGAGTTGTTGTTGTTGTTGTTGTTGCTGTTGTTACCAAACCTGCAGCAACTAATTGCATTGCCTTGTTACTGTGTGTGACGTCATGTACTGTTACTGATACCTTGGTTGCTATGGTTACAGGAGCTTCATCGCTGATATGACCATATTCATCAAGCAGTTGCACAAAAGTGAGTTTATTTATGATTAATATTCTATTTGTCTGCTGGTGTATATTCCCCCATGGTAGTCAAAATATGGGTCAGATTTTCAGGAAATGTACAATTCACAGCTGTATACATTGAGTAAATTCTGCTAGATTAGGCTGCAATTTTGTCAATACTAGGTAAAGTCGAGTATAATTTGGCATTGCATTGATTGTAGCAATACGTTTGGTTAGGTTGAACTGTATTTTGAACTTTATTTTCGTCTGAAATATGGGTTATTTGAGAAGATTGGTGAAGGTGAATTGTACATTTTCTGAAAATCTGACCCATATGTTTAAACCTATAGTAAGAAAAATGATTATGGACAGTGTTATACTATAGCTTATGATAACAGTTCTCATTTCTGCCACTGAACATGGGTCATGACCTGCAAATTAGGATTTTTAGTTGATCGCAAATATGATCCAAATAACACTTTCTCAGTCATTTAATAAATGTAATTAATACAAACTTTACTATCAAATTGATTGGGTAGGAAAATAATATACTCAAAACGTCATATATTCTTCAATTTTTATTTGCATTAGGGAGTAAAAAGTGTTTTTACTTCGTTTTCGCGGGGGTTTGTTTACATGCTTCGCGGAGCTTTGGCTCTCCGCGAAGCATATAAACAGCTATTTTTAGACAACTACATTCATATAGGACGCGTCCTATATGAATATTTTTATAGCTCCCCACTTATAGCACCCTTCATATAGCATGCGCATATAATAAAGTCCCACACATCACAGGCTTTTAATATGAAGTAAATTTAGACTCACCAAATGTCATGTCTTTGACCGGTCCTGGGTAAGACCATAAAGTGCCTTTCTGTCTCTTTTCTCTGTCTCTCTCTCCCTTCTTCTCTATACCTATTTCCTGGGTAAGACCTTAAAGTGCCTTTCTGTCTCTTTTTCTCTGTCTGTCTCTCCCTTCTTCTCTATCTCTATTTCCTGGGTAAGACCTTAAAGTGCTTTTCTGTCTCTTTTTCTCTGTCTGTCTCTCCCTTTTTCTCTATCTCTATTTCCTGGGTATGATCATAAACTGCCTCCCTCTTAGCTCTCCCGCCCTTGATATAACCATATTAAATGTGTTGATAAGGGCGTAAAGCAACCAATCTCACTCACTCACTCCCTCTCAGCTCTCCCGCCCTTGATATAACCATATTAAATGTGTTGATAAGGGCGTAAAGCAACCAATCTCACTCACTCACTCCCTCTCAGCTCTCCCGCCCTTGATATAACCATATTATATGTGTTGATAAGTGCGTAAAGCAACCAATCTCACTCACTCCCTCTCAGCTCTCCCGCCCTTGATATAACCATATTATATGTGTTGATAAGTGCGTAAAGCAGCCAATCTCACTCACTCACTCACTCCCTCTCAGCTCTCCCGCCCTTGATATAACCATATTAAATGTGTTGATAAGGGCGTAAAGCAACCAATCACACTCACTCACTCCCTCTCAGCTCTCCCGCCCTTGATATAACCATATTAAATGTGTTGATAAGGGCGTAAAGCAACCAATCTCACTCACCTTTAGACTCACCAAAGATCATGTCTTTGACTTCTTGTGGCAGTTGGGGGCAGTCCTGGCAGTCAGGTCCCTTGGTGGCATGTTCAAGAAGGGCTGGGGCCAAAGACATCATTTCTGACATCAGTTTCACATGGCTGACCACGGTGCGGTAAACTGGAGTGTGAACAAGTAAATACGGGTCAGAATTTCAGAAAATGTACAATTGGCAGCTGTACACATTTATTAAATTCTGCTAAATAAGGCTGCAATTTGGTGAATACTAGGTAAATTCTAGTATATACTGCATTGCATTGATTCTAGCAATCTATGCAATGCTAGCAATTCTAGCAATCTGATGAACTGTATTTTGAACTTTATTTTTGTCTTAAATGTGGGTTATTTGAGGGGATTGGTGAAGTTGAATTGTACATTTTCACACATACACACATCTGCTGCTTCATTCAATGGGTTGTTTCTACTCTCTCTGTATATACATCCCTGAATATAGTTTATGTAATATTTATGCATTGCAGGCGGCACTTTATTCAATGGAACATAGATTTGTCGAAGGAAAATAGACACTTAATTGTATTTCTTGCCCCAAACCCCCAGCACTTTTCGATAAATATAGAAACATGAAATCAAGCCATTACTATCATACAGCAAAATACTGATAGTGGTTATTCAACTGATATGTTTTCAAGTCAGAATAATCTATTCATGTGGTGTGAATTGAAATGAATAATTTACAATCGCGGAAGTTCTTGAACTGATGCCTGATATCAACAGAAGATCTGCAGTAATTTAGCCTACCTCCCATCTCCTGGATTTGCTTCCTCAGTTTATCAACCTCCTCATGGCTCTTGGATTTTGGACCACTGCGTCCCTTGCTACCCCTGGCCTCCCTTACGTCCGCGTTTGGTAAGGTCCGATTGCGCTTGCGGCAGGCTGTCCTCCTCACCAGCTTGCTGGATGTACTGAATGATGTGTTCTGGTCCCTTGGATGCAATATCTGCTAGGAAGTGGATTCCCATGCCAAGCTGGGCAATACCTTGAGCCTCTGGAGATCAATAAGATAGGGATTAACTCATTAGGGATTAGATTAAGACAAAAGCATTGTTCTATTGACCTTGTAAACGCCTCCCCCTTTACAGAGACACTCACTCAAACTCTCAGAGTTACAATGCTTCCCATGTATTACTCAAAATGTGTGTTAGTACTTCTGAGTGTATAGAGCCAAGATTTGTGTAGTTTGTAGGACAGGGACCCATGGTGATGTTTTTTCATGCATAGTTTATCCCAGAATAAGGCCTATGGGGGGGGGGGGGGGGGGCCTCTGCTGGTCCACTATATGTATAACTAATAGCATCAAGATGCAACCCTTTACTCATCATCTCACTTGGGAGGAACTCGTCCATACCCTCCCCTGGTGCCTCCACCTGTTGGGCTGTTGACTCAATATCAGTTCCATACTCAGGATCTATGGACCAGGAAAATGTTGAATTCATGAGAATGAAACATGAGTTGCAATACCGTATATACCCATGTATAAGCTGGACCCCGAATATAAGCCCACCCCGTTTATAAGCCGGGGGTTCAGCACATCATAACGTTAATATAAGCCGGGTGCCTGGAACTGGATGGAAAGATAGAGGGTGTTTTGTCCCCAATCTGAAAGGATATAAACGTGAAATAGGTAAAATCAAAAATATCCAAGACTTTTCTTTTTGGAATATCCAATACCTTTTTGTCAACTTTCTTTTCCTTTTTGCCAATGTCCTTTTCCTTTTCGGATTATCATTTTCCTTTTAGGAATATACTTTTCCTTTTTGGAATATCCTTTTCTTTTTGGAATATCCTTTTTCCTTTTCCGAATATCCACTCCTTTTCCAAATATCCACTCCTTTTCACCCAAATGTACCATGATGTATTCCTACCCCAACATGACTGGGAGGGAGAAGGAGGGTGAGAGGGAGAGGGAGGGTGAGCGGGGGAGGGGGGGGGGGTGAGCGGGAGGGGAGAGGGAGAAAGAGAAAGGTAGAGAAGATGTATTGGATGTGTTATGTAACACTGCTACACTACAAAGATAGCTGGTGGGCCCCCACTCAGGGGTAGCTTGAGAGGTTCACGAACAAGAACATGTCGGGCCTAGTTTTGCCCTACGAACCAATATTACATTTGAGTACACAATGAATTGAATTGAAAAATCGTTTATTTGTCAAAGATATACATGTGTATAACGTATAACACAAAGGTCTACAAGCTTCTGGAATTAATCCAACTCAGCCGATACCTTTATAGAGTAATGACCATTTGCTAGGGAGAACACTTAAGTACTTTTTAAGACAAACATTTTTTTTCCAACCAACTTTTTTTTTCCGGCCAACTTTTTTCTGACAAACCTTTTTTCGACAAACTGTTATCAACAAACTTTTTTTTATACATGTACTAATATAAATCTCGCCATCTCTCATGAAAACCGTATTTCACTGGGTATTTCACAGGGTAACTGTAGGAAGAACTGGGAGTTAACAAACCTGGACATACATATTATACCCAATTTACTCATCTCTACATACTCATGTAACTGTTTTATGATAAATAAAAGTATTTCTCAATTCAATTCAATTCAACACCAGATCTCAAATAAACGCCTGCCCCGAAAAAGCGCGTGTCATTTAATGTCATTAAATAAATAATCGCCGGCCCTGAATGAACGCCAGGTCTCACCTCTTGCACCCCTCAAAGAGCATAGGTATATATGATGCTTTGGATAATTGGTTACATTGTGGAAAGCAGCAACAACATAGATTTGATAACATCTCACCCCCCAGGCATCTCACTGTTACAGCAGGGGTATTTATTAACATAAAACAATAAATGCCTGCCCCGTATCAACGCCTGCCTTGAATAAGAGCCGGGGATAAGAGTGGCCTGAAAAATATAAACGCCCAGGCGTTCTATCGGTGAAATACGGTACTCGTATTTCAACCTGAAAATAATTTTTAAAGGTCTTGAAGACTGAAAGTATCTGATTACTCCTGGGGATGATTAAACATGCATCAAGCACCATGAATGTATAGGACTGCACTTGGTATTAGTTCTTGTTACTGAGTGATAATATACTAAACTGATAGAGTAATAGAATGATATGACTGCAGCTGATAGGCTCGACCCGAATTGGGTCGGCAGACCCTTCACAGGCATGTTAGTATAAAAACTGAAGTTGTGTTGTCTTGTTCTACTCTAATGCTTCAAGGGACCCACATTGTTCATGACAGTGTTCAAAACATTGGCTCTGGTAGTTATCTATAGAATTTGGAGATGATTTAATTTTGTTTTTGCTGTGGAGTCATACAATATATCCAATTGGCCTCCAAGTGACTATGTATACTTGGGTCAGATTTTCAGAAAATGTACAGTTCAACTTCGCCAATTCTCCCAAATAACCAAAGTTTAAGGCAAAAATGAGGTTCAAAATACTGTTTAACATAACCAAACAGACTTTGAATCTAGGCAATACCAAATATACTCATATATACCTAGTGTTGACGATTTTTCAGTCCAATTTAGCAGAATTTACAAAATATGTTGATCTGCCAATTGTACATTTTCTGAAAATCTGACCCACTTGTCTATAGTCTGTCTCTGTTAACAAGGAAAGAGTTGATTCTGTTAACATGGAAGGTGTAGCTTGCACCTGGGCTGTTTTAGCAGCCATAGTTTATAGGAAACTTTCTTTTCAATAGAATCAAGAATTTAATGTTAGTTTAAGGGTTCACTGGTCAAATGTGTCCACTTTAGGACCACTGTGTTGTATGGCGTCTATATATATATATGGTTTGCCTTTATACAGAGTGTGCTTGTGTAGTAAATAATGTTTGAATGTCCGACCTTATGACCCCAGTTATTCCTAGCACACACTCTAGTGGTTTCGTAAACAGGTTAAATAGGCTTTCATATGTAATCAATATTTGGGGATAGATCGTGCTGACTTGGCTCGATGGTGGGGGTTATGGTTTTGTGAAATCAGCTGGTGTGGTGGTGGTATGTTGTGGTTTTGTGGTAGTAGCACATGCATGTGTGTATATTTATGTATGGTTGATATTTATTTAAATATAATTATAAGTTGGTTCAGGACTGGTATGTGGTTGATGTGTGTGCTTGTAATGGTGTGTTCTGGCCAATATGTGTACCATGATCGTTACAAATTAAAGCTAATTCATCTCCATTCCTGCAGATATCACTGCCCAGGAGCATGGGTCTAACAAACAGATCGCCTCCAAGTCCTGCGCGCTGTCGCTCGTACGCCAGATGTACCACTTTGGTGTCATCGAGGCCTTCACCGGCATCAAGAAGAAGAAGAAGGACGACGAGGTGAGTGTGGGCTGGTTATACCATGGAATAAATGGCTTCAGTATTTCTTACTGAAATCAGTATTTCTGATAAACATTTCCCCAAAATGGTCCTGGGTTAGACCTTAAAGTACCTTTCTGCCTCTTTTTCTCTGTCTCCTTCTCCCTTCTTCTGTATCTCTATTTCCTGGGTATGATGAAAAAAGAAACAGAATATTAAGTTGTGTAAAAGTAATAATATTACTAATATAATATTTATTCTCAATTTATATGGCACTCGTTAGAAGTCGTGACTTATTCAGAAATGACCTACAAATTTAGTAAAAATATACAATCAATCAATTGACATTTTATTTCATGCTGTAAGTTGCAAATGACTTGTTACTGCTCTCCAAACCGTTTTCTGTAAGCAGAAAGTAATGTTGTGTACTCTGTTCCTCTACATGTGACATTGCCTTCTTACAGCTGCCGCTGTATGAGGTGGGCGTGGCACCAGACATAGAGACCAAGCTACAGAAAGTGTTGGGCGATTTCAACATTACACCCCAACCCACACCTGTAAGTACTGCACCCCAACCCACACCTGTAAGTCTATACTAAATGTACTTCACACACTACTTCTAAATATCTGTTCTAGGTAAAGCCATCCTTGGTATAATAATAATAATATTCATATTTGCTGTACTGAAAATATCCGGACAAAAAAGGTTCCGCCTAAGTCGATCAATCTTAAAGCGCTGGTATGTTGTGTGTCTAAACCGGGCGCAGCTTCTGGTCCACCTCCAGGGGAAGACCACTCACTATAAGGTGAACTAGTCCTGGTAAAAACCTAAAACAAAAAAGCCCAATTGAAAATCTTACTGGTGTTTAAATTGCCACTGTTTCACTATTATGCAGGAAACGTAAAACAGTTGAAAATCTCTTAAAAGGTAACTCATTAGTGTTTAAACTACCACTGTTTCCCTACAATGCAGGAAGAGGGAATCTCTTTAAGTACATTTCTCATAATGTTTTTCACTGTTTCACTATATATATGCAGGAAATGTAAAACAGTTGAAAATCTCTTAAAAGGTAACTAATTACTGTTTGTTCACTATGATGCAGGAAGAGGGAATCTCTTGAGTACATTTCTACAGTACATTAATGTGTATTACACCACTGTTTCACTATAATGCAGGAGGAGGGATGTGAGGAGCCCCAGAGCCTCATCATCAGCGCCCCGCTGGAGGAGTTTGATGAGAACACGCAGCGACAGACGCGGGCGGGCGTGGTCAGCTGGTCGCCCCCGCAGCCCAACTGGAACCCATGGATCTCCGCCAACATAGACGAGGGACCGCTGTCTGTGGTGAGCTTTAGTTTCTCATAATAAGCAACATAGACGAGGGACCGCTGTCTGTGGTGGGTTTTAGTTTCTCATAATAAGCAACATAGACGAGGGACCGCTCTCTGTGGTGGGTTTTAGTTTCTCATAATAAGCAACATAGACGAGGGACCGCTGTCTGTGGTGGGTTTTAGTTTCTCATAATAAGCAACATAGACGAGGGACCGCTGTCTGTGGTGGGTTTTAGTTTCTCATAATAAGCAACATAGACGAGGGACCGCTGTCTGTGGTGGGTTGAGTTTCTCATAATAAGCAGCCACAAAAAGGGTGGAAGAAACTTAGAGATTCTGCTTCTCAGATCAGCAAAGATCACAAATTCTATTACATGTATATATACAAATGTCCTCCCTGCATAATATTAACATTGATATAAATGTTTCACCCTGCTTGATTTGGACCCACCATTATCATTACCTTTCGAAAACTAAATGTATTAAAGATTTTTAGACCACGCTATCTGAAAATTTGTTTTAAAAAAAGTCAAAATTTCATCTATTTCCAAGTACACGCTGGGAGAAATTTAATTTCAATGCATGGCTCCTTTTTGTACAACTTCCTCAAATATGAATAATTTATGCTTTAATGAATTGAATAAATGACTGAGTGACTCATGCGTGGCAATATTTGAGTTATTAACTGTTGAACTGTGTGTTGCAGGCGAGCATGGGGGAGATCAGTAAGGACCTGTACGAGGCACGCGAGGCACAGCGAGCATCAGACCCAAACCTCAACAAGGTACTTATATCTTTATTAATATTATACTTATATTCACACAATCATGATGCTTACTGATGAGTCATGTTCTCAGTGCAGCTGTCTAAGGTGGTATCAAACACCATATGACAGAAATATATCACGCAATTACAAATATCATAACCAAATTACCAAGTATGAGTTTTATATGGGTCAGATTCTCAGAAAATGTACAATTGGTAGCTCTAAACATTTAGGAAATTCTGAAAGTTTCAGTTCTGTTATGTTAAACTGCTTTCTGAAGTTCATTTCCGTCTTAAATATGGGTTATTTGAGAGGATTGGTTAAGGCAAATTGTACATTTTCTAGAAATCTGACCCGGATATTATAATATGTGTAAGTAGCATATAGAAAGTAGAGTTAAGACATGGCATTACATCTATTTGTCCCTGTGCAACTCCATTAGTGTTTGGGGGTTCAAATTCAATCCAGCCGGATGTAAACCTAGACAATTTAAGATATATATAGGAACAACCTAACCTAGTTGAATCTAGTAAATATACTCATGTCAAATTCAAGGGTAATTTATCTCCATACAAGACTATGAAATCAGCAAAGTCAGACTTACTATTCTATACTCGATACTACTCGCTGTTAATTATACCAAAAAATATAATAGTCGATGTTCAACGATGTAAGATATATTTAAGAATGTATAATATTTAATGTAATCAGGACTCATTAGCGGAGAGAGGTGAGCATCTATCTCCAAACTATCGTATTCTCTACTTGGGTCAGATTTTCAGAAGATGTACAATTCAACTTTGTCAATCTTCTCAAATAACCCACATTTTAGACAAAAATAAAGTTCAAAATACAATTGAACCTAAACCTAACAGATTGCTAGAATCAATGTAATGCAGAATATACTTGAATTTAGCTAGTATTGACCAAATTGCAGCCTAATTTTGCAGAATTTACTAAATGTGTACAGCTGCCAATTGTACATTTTCTGAAAATCTGACCCACTTATGTAACTGTTTGTTCCTGACATAAACAATCTCACTCACTCACTTATTGCTATCTATCTGTCCCTGTGCGGCCACCACCAGTCGCTGGAGGACGCGCACCAGCTGCCCGTGTCGCAGTGCCATGATGAGATCCTGCAGGCCATAGAGAACAACCCCGTCACCATCATCCGCGGAGAGACCGGCAGCGGCAAAACCACACAGGTGGGTACACCGGGTTTGTTTTATGGGATCAGAACTAACAAGTGCATGAACAAAATTAGGAAGGTTCTGAAACAAACCTATCTCAATTACTTAACTGTGTCCATATCTACGTCACATTTTTATGCATTAATAAATTGTGAGATGAACCATTTTGCTTGTTATGTTACGTGTTTTGCTGAACGTCCTTCCCTTTAACTATGTTTGTATATCAGAGATACAGATACAGATACATTTAGATTTGCTGTTCCTCCCTGTTGTTCTTACCATAAAATGCACAATAAATCATAATAATTACTCATGTTTTGTTTTCCACCAAATCCATATCAAATAAGGGAATTGCAACACTATCTTTAGACATTAATATAATATAATAATTCACTCTCGTTGGGTGGGTTGATGGGATCACTATAGTTGAGATCACCACTGTACCTCCCTTTACCATCCCTGTTGTTCTCACCATAAAATGCACAATAGATGACAATAATAACTCATGTTTGATACATTGCCTGGTGCAGGTTCCCCAGTATATCCTGGACCAGTACATAGCGCGTGGTGATGGTGCCCACTGCTGCATCGTGTGCACCCAGCCGCGCCGGATCAGCGCCGTGTCTATAGCCGAGCGCGTGGCAGATGAGCGCTGTGAGATGATTGGCACCACCACAGGCTACAGTGTGAGGTTTGAGAGCGTTCTACCCAGGCCCTATGGTAGCATCCTCTACTGTACTGTTGGTAAGTCACTTCATTTCACCTATTCAGGAGATTGCTGGATTAAAAACTACTTTATTTACCAAAGTGTTACATAAACATTGACATAATCGTAGACAAGCTTCTGGGTAAAAGGCTGGGTTCCATGGGTTCCATTGGCACGCTATTCCTCCTGTTTCATGGGTCCTCCTATTGTAGAAGCGGGAGTAAGTGACTGAACCTGTTTACATGGGATATGACAATAGCTAAATCACACAGTTCAACATTTAGACAACCCAAGGTCCACTTACAGGACTGCTCAAACTAATGATACTGTTGAACAACCCAAGGTCCACTTACAGGACTGCTCAAACTAATGGTACTGTTGGTGTGTTGTAGGGACGCTATTGCGTAAGCTCGAGAATGGACTGCGAGGGATTTCCCACGTGGTGGTGGACGAGATACACGAGAGAGACATCAATGTAAGTATAGGCCTGCTCCTTTATTACACCCCTGTGCTGTTGCTTCCTTCAGCATTGTATGTCACACTTGGTCAAAGTGGTGCATAACATGTGAGTTATGTCACCCTGGGGACATACAACAAGTAGGTCCGCCCAAAACGTAAATTACTTCTTTTATTTTAAATTATTTATATTTTTTATTTATTAATGGGGTGTAATAAATATGGAACAAAGCTCGGGTGAAGTCTGTACACTTGTTAGTGACCTCGGGAGCACAGAAGATCTCGGGCTAACGCCCTCTAACTTCCCGCGCTCCCTCGGTGAATAACAAGTGTACAGACTTCCCCCTTGCTAGGTTCCATCTATTTATGCCTTGATGGGCATATCCACACAAAGAGGGCCAGCTTCTGCATTGTTTGCCCATCTTTCCCGCTTGGCCACTAAGGAAAGACAAACAAACATCGCACTAGTGTTTTGTGTGTACATCACCCTATATCCATCTCGAGTTGAGTTCTATTTTAGTATCTCAGCCTGAGATTGCCCCTCATATTGGTTCTTATAGGAAGATTCAAAGTTTAAGAAATCTAATGATCCAAGATGTAGTTAGCAATTAAATATGCACTATGTTCCACTAAAGAGAACAGATACATTAAGTTGGAAGTCTGCAGGGAAATTGCAAAAGGTTCAGGTTAACCTAAAATTCAGGTAAACCAAGATCAGGTTAAGCAGAACATAGTGTATCTCCAAATAAAATGAATAAAGGTGACAATGGGTGACCTCACTCCACCAGGCAGTGCTACCGTGCCAAAAAACAATATCCCAAAATTCAAAGGCTGACTTTTAAAATAGTAAAAATGTTCCTTTTGACAAACGTTTTGCTTCTTTCGTTAATAATAAGGCACATATCACTTATTTCAATATGATAACACCCAAACTTGTCATATTTTGATGTATATTTAATAATCAATATTATACAATATTATAAATAATGTTATATAACATTATTACAATTATAACCTCTGTGTTGGTCTACAATTATAACCTGTGTGTTGCTCTAGACTGACTTCCTGCTGGTAATGCTGAGAGATATGATCAACACGTTCTCTGACCTGCGCGTTATCCTCATGTCGGCCACCGTAGACACGTCCATGTTTGCTGAGTACTTTGGTAACTGTCGTATAGTGGAGGTGTACGGCCGACAGAACCCCATCAAATGTGAGTAGTACCCCACATGCACCAGTTGTGGTCTGGTCTGTGGTCTTGACTTTTTGTGTGTGTTTTTCCAGCAGGGATGAAACTCTGTAATCAGTATTTTGAATAAAAATTCCCAAAATAGTTGAATCTCCTCCCCAAATCTCACCATTTATGAATTATACCACAATTTGCAAAAAGTAAGTTCTCTGATTATCTGATTAATCAAATTTCCTTTTTATGCTGAAATTCCAACCCAACACTAACTACTTTCTATCTTTTAATTACATGATACCTACTCCTATACATAACACAAATATCTATCTACATTGCTTAAAAATGTTAAAATGTGCAACTACTTTTTCCCTCATCTAAATGGATAACACTCACCAAGTGTTAGGTTGCAAGTACCAAAAGGACCATTATCTTATAGCAAATTATCAATAGCAAAAAAGTTGATGTTCTCACAATATTTTGGTGTTTAGTGATCATTTAAACAGAGAATGCGGCTTTAAAATGTCTAATTTTGTTGTACAGACTATTTTCTGGAGGACTGCGTTCAGATGCTGGGTTTCCAGGCGCCTGTACCGGAGAAGAAGAAGAAGGGGAGTGGAGGCGAAGACGGTGAGGCGGGCGAGGGCGACCAGGAGGAGAACTGTAACCTGCTGGTGTCGCCCGAGTACAACGAGGCGACACGTCGCTCCGTGTCCATGCTCAATGAGAAGGAGCTGTCCTTTGAACTCATCGAGAACTTACTCAAGTACATCGAGACGCTGCACATACCGGGCGCCATATTAGTCTTCCTGCCAGGCTGGAACCTTATATTCACACTGCAGAGGCATCTCTCTGATCATCCTGTGTTTGGTGAGTTCTTGTGTTAGTTCAGCTTTAACAAGTACATCTTGTGTTTGGTGAGTTCTTGTGTTAGTTCAGCTTTAACAAGTACATCCAGTGTTTGATGAGTTCTTGTGTTAGTTCAGCTTTAACAAGTACATCCAGTGTTTGGTGAGTTCTTGTGTTAGTTCAGCTTTAACAAGTACATCCAGTGTTTGGTGAGTTCTTGTGTTAGTTCAGCTTTAACAAGTACATCCAGTATTTGGTGAGTTCTTGTGTTAGTTCTGTAACAAGTATATCCAGTATTTGGTGAGTTCTTGTGTTAGTTCAGCTTTAACAAGTACATCCAGTATTTGATGAGTTCTTGTGTTAGTTCAGCTTTAACAAGTACATCCTGTATTTGATGAGTTCTTGTGTTAGTTCAGCTTTAACAAGTACATCCAGTGTTTGGTGAGTTCTTGTGTTAGTTCAGCTTTAACAAATACATCCAGTGTTTGGTGAGTTCTTGTGTTAGTTCAGCTTTAACAAGTACATCCAGTATTTGGTGAGTTCTTGTGTTAGTTCAGCTTTAACAAGTACATCCAGTGTTTGGTGAGTTCTTGTGTTAGTTCAGCTTTAACAAGTACATCCTGTGTTTGGTGAGTTCTTGTGTTAGTTCAGCTTTAACAAGTACATCCAGTATTTGGTGAGTTCTTGTGTTAGTTCAGCTTTAACAAGTACATCCAGTGTTTGATGAGTTCTTGTGTTAGTTCAGCTTTAACAAGTACATCCAGTGTTTGGTGAGTTCTTGTGTTAGTTCAGCTTTAACAAATACATCCAGTGTTTGGTGAGTTCTTGTGTTAGTTCAGCTTTAACAAGTACATCCAGTGTTTGGTGAGTTCTTGTGTTAGTTCAGCTTTAACAAGTACATCCAGTGTTTGGTGAGTTCTTGTGTTAGTTCAGCTTTAACAAGTACATCCAGTGTTTGGTGAGTTCTTGTGTTAGTTCAGCTTTAACAAGTACATCCAGTATTTGGTGAGTTCTTGTGTTAGTTCAGCTTTAACAAGTACATCCAGTGTTTGGTGAGTTCTTGTGTTAGTTCAGCTTTAACAAGTACATCCAGTGTTTGGTGAGTTCTTGTGTTAGTTCAGCTTTAACAAGTACATCCAGTATTTGGTGAGTTCTTGTGTTAGTTCAGCTTTAACAAGTACATCCAGTGTTTGGTGAGTTCTTGTGTTAGTTCAGCTTTAACAAGTACATCCAGTGTTTGGTGAGTTCTTGTGTTAGTTCAGCTTTAACAAGTACATCCAGTGTTTGGTGAGTTCTTGTGTTAGTTCAGCTTTAACAAGTACATCCTGTGTTTGATGAGTTCTTGTGTTAGTTCAGCTTTAACAAGTACATCCAGTATTTGGTGAGTTCTTGTGTTAGTTCAGCTTTAACAAGTACATCCTGTGTTTGGTGAGTTCTTGTGTTAGTTCAGCTTTAACAAGTACATCCAGTGTTTGGTGAGTTCTTGTGTTAGTTCAGCTTTAACAAGTACATCCAGTGTTTGGTGAGTTCTTGTGTTAGTTCAGCTTTAACAAGTACATCCAGTATTTGGTGAGTTCTTGTGTTAGTTCAGCTTTAACAAGTACATCCAGTATTTGGTGAGTTCTTGTGTTAGTTCAGCTTTAACAAGTACATCCTGTGTTTGGTGAGTTCTTGTGTTAGTTCAGCTTTAACAAGTACATCCTGTGTTTGGTGAGTTCTTGTGTTAGTTCAGCTTTAACAAGTACATCCTGTGTTTGGTGAGTTCTTGTGTTAGTTCAGCTTTAACAAGTACATCCTGTGTTTGATGAGTTCTTGTGTTAGTTCAGCTTTAACAAGTACATCCTGTGTTTGGTGAGTTCTTGTGTTAGTTCAGCTTTAACAAGTACATCCAGTGTTTGGTGAGTTCTTGTTGATCTCTTCATTTTTCCCTCTGAAAAATCAAGGTAGATATGTACCATAGAATGATATTTTCTTTAAACTAAAGTCAAGTCAGGGCTAAAGTCAACTCAGGGCCTCCTTTTGGAATATGTAAAAGGTTGCGGCAATTATGGTTAGAATTGTTTTTAGAGATGGAATAGGGTCATTTGAGGATGCTGAATTCAAATAATTGATAATTCAGCTTTATGTGTGGTATTAATATTAGTTCGTTAATAATACTAGTGACACTAATTCATATACTGTAAACGTATTTATTTTCGCACAGATCAATTATCGCACACTGAGCGCTTTGACACCTTTTCGTGCGGATTTAAATTCGCGCAGCAAGGTAGTCTTGCACCTTGTTTATGCAATAATTATACCTTTTGCGCAGAATTTATTTTCGCGCAGAAAGGTGGGTGCGCGAAAATAAATACTGCGCGAACATTAATACATTTACAGTAATTATTCCAGTCCTGGGTATGACCATAAAGTGCCTTTCTGTCTCTTTTCTCTGTCTTTCTCTCCCTTCTTATTTATCTCTTTTTTTCTGGGTATGATCATAAACTGCCTTCCTCTCAGCTCTCCCGCCCTTGATAAAACACTCTTAAATGTGTTGATGAGGGCGTAAAGCAACCAATCTCACTCACTCACTTTACAGTAATTATTGAGCTTAGTTAATGTTACCTTTGCCCCTACAGGAAGCCCCAAGTACCGGATTCTGCCGCTCCACTCACAGGTTCCCCGCGAGGACCAGCACCGTGTGTTTGAACCTGTACCAGACGGTGTCACCAAGGTAACCTTATTGTGGCAATATGTCATAATTTAAATCAATAGTTGATCAAGACAACATTGGAGACAAGAGTAGTTAGAAGTCTCCACCTGAATTCAAATAGATAGTTGGACGCAATATTTCTAAATATTTCAAATTTGTTCATGTAAAAGTAAAGCTTCCTAACCATTTAATAATTCTTGAAACGTTACAACCTGTAACAACTGAATAGACCTTGATGGAAAGGACACAGTAGTTTGGTTCTGTTGTTCACTCCTGTTTAATCATTAAAATAAATAGCTGTTAGTAGATTCCTAGTATTGAAATATCTATATTTCCCAATATACTTCCATTCTGTAAAGATATCCTTTCCAATTTCTAAAATGGTCATTCAATTTGATCAAGTATTTAAAATGTTTCCAATTGCTATGGAAACAGTAAATTCTCTTGGTTTGTGTTTGTTTGAATGCTTTACTCACACATTCTACAAAGTGTAACATTTTCTTGATGGTTAATTAACACAAAATGTAGAAATGATCTTCATTTTCTGATATAACATAAGGACGCTCAGCATAAACTCTCTATTTATTGTTTAGATTATTCTCTCCACCAACATTGCGGAGACGAGTATCACCATCAACGATGTTGTGTTTGTCATAGATTCATGCAAGTAAGTACCAGCCTGACTCATTAAAAGGTCAGATTTTCAGAAAATGTACAATTCAACTTCACCAATCCTCTCAAATAACCCCAATTTCAGACAAAAATAAAGTTCAAAATACAGTTCAACCTAACCAAACAGATTGCTAGAATCAATGCAATGCCAAATATACTCGAATTTACCTAGTATTGGCCAAATTGCAGCCGAATTTACTAAATGTGTAGAGCTGCCAATTGTACATTTTCTGAACATCTGACCCTATTATGCCTGATATTGTGGCTGCAAACTTCATTGATTCCTAACGGCACAGGACAATCCTACCTTACAGTTAATAGCTGCTTTTGTTCTTGTTCTGAATTATTGGATTTGTCTTGTTTGAATAATCAATTCTCAACTTCTTGAACATAAAGTCATGGATGTAATTCTAGCCACTGGACACTTTTAGTTACAGACTTTGTTAATTTATGTAATGGGTTGATTTTGGAAGGAGAAAATACATTTTTTTCTGATGTTTATTTAACTATTAGATCCCTCCATATATATACTGGGTAGTATTGCCAGAGCTTTTACAAAATTCCTCCTATTTTTCACTTCCACTTCCCAATGCTCAGATACAAGTGTACACTATCTTTTGCTCACGATTATTTGCCAATGATTATTATATAGAAGTATTTTTGATAAATGAACCTAGATTAGATTACATGTAGATAGACGGAGCGTGGTTCACCTTCCTATACAAAACAAAATTCCTAGCTAAGGAAAGGGGACATATCCCCATACTGAAGCAAAGGAGAGGAATTAATAACAAAAAAAACTAGATTAGATTATAGTTTGTTAATTAATTCAGAGTATATATTTAACAGCACAGAATATTGTAATTCTTACAAAATGATTTTGTCGCCGAATAAACATCTTTAAGTACAAAAAACGTTTCCTCTCCTCGCCGCTAGAGCCAAGATGAAGTTGTTCACGTCCCACAACAACATGACTAACTACGCCACTGTGTGGTGCTCCAAGACCAACCTGGAGCAGCGGCGAGGCCGCGCCGGGCGTGTGCGCGCCGGCTTTGCCTTCCACCTGTGCACCAGGGCACGCTTCGACAAGTGAGTCTAGTCATTACTGTATTCAGATAAGCCTGTGTAATATCTGTTCAATTAATTTAAATTAAATCAAGTGGAGCCATTATTTCTGAGCTAATTTAACTTTCTTAGGCAGTTATAAATAATGTTTTACAATGATACAGGGTCCTGTGGGGCCAGGAAAAGCCTTGAATCCGGGGAAATATATTGAAGGTCTAGTATAGCCTGGAAAATTGGCCTTTCCGTCTAAAGGCCTGGAAAATCATCATATGGGCTTTGAATCAGGTTGGAATCTATTAAATGGCCGGGGAATTTTCGAAATTTCTCGTTTTCTTACTGAACACTTTCCTCTCAGACCACACTCGTCACAAAGATGTAAAATTATCTTAAAATGTTTTATTATAATAATGTTTAATTATAATATAGGGTCTCTGAGGGGGCTGGAAAAGCCTTGAATTCGGGGAAATAAATTCAATAGGCTGGAAAATGGGCATTTAGGTCTAAGGGCCTGGAAATCATGTTGGGATTAAATGACCGGGAAATTTTCGCAATTTCTGTTTTCTTACTGAACACTTTCCTCTCAGACCATCACACATCACAAAAATGTAAAATCTGAATATGAAATTTGTTAAATACATCATTGGCCTTGAAGAACACAAACTACAACCACCTGGTTCCTTCCTTTGGGTTATGAAACTAAGTTAAATAGGCCTTGAAAATAACTGAAATCTGAAATGCTGTAGCCTATGGCATTCCATATTACCCACTAGAAAGGTATAATACACAGGCCATACCACATGTGTTTGAAAATAATTGAAATGAGCCTGGAAAAGCCTATTGCCTCAATATTGCTACATTGTCGCTATCTCCTGCAGGCTGGACCAGCACACCACAGCGGAGATATTCCGCACACCGCTGCATGAGCTGGCGCTGGCCATCAAGTTACTGCGGCTTGGTCCCATCGGCGGCTTCCTGAGTAAAGCTGTGGAACCCCCGCCCATCGACGCAGTCATAGAGGCTGAGGCCTTACTTAGAGGTAAGTACATTAGGCTGGGAAGAAGTTCTGCCAGTTTCCTTTGAAGGGGAAACCTTATATTAGATTTCAGCTGTAATGTACTCTGCACTGTATAACTGTGTACACCATAACCAACTTTCACTTTTCTGGATTCTGCATTTTAAATCACCAAACGCCAACTCACTTTCTTGGATTTAAATTTAAATTTACTATCTAGATGTATATTTTTTCCTAATCTTTTAGTTTAGAATGCTGAGAATGTTGTGGCAATGATAAAATGCAACCAAAGATGAGATAAGATAAGAGATTTTTTATTTGCCTTTAAAGGGGTACAAGTACAGCAGTAATAGTGTTTTTATAAGGGAAGACAAATTGGTTGACATACCATTATGAGACTGCCAAGAGTTCATCTCTTCCGGCAGTTACCATGGATTTAGAAAAAACACTGTTCCTGATTACAGAAAACATAACATCAACACTGGTTTATTACAGAGATGAAGGCGTTGGACCGTAATGATGAGCTGACGCCGCTGGGCCGCATCCTGGCCCGCCTGCCCATAGAGCCACGCCTGGGCAAGATGATCATCTACGGCTGCATCTTCTAGTGAGATTCATTACTTCTATTTCAATCAATAAGCTTCCCCTTTTTGTACCTTAGTTTTCTTTATGAGTATGACACCTTTTGCTACCGTCCATGTTTCTCTAAAATTTGTAAACGTTTGCTACATATGGGTCAGATTTTTAGAATATGTACAATTCACCTTCACCAATCTTCTCAAATAACCCAAATTTCAGACGAAAATAAAGTTCAAAATTCAGTTCAACCTAACCAAACAGATTGCTAGAATCAATGCAATGCTGAATATACTCGAATTTACCTAGCATTGACCAAACTGCAGCCTAATGTAGCAGACTTTACTAAATGTGTCCAGCTGCTAATTGTACATTTTCTGAAAATCTGACCCATATGTATAATCGTGGATCAACTTTATCATAAATCCGCCCGGCAACATCATAATATTGTCATTAGGTGTGTTGCTTAGCTCTCAAAACTGGTAATCGTTCCTCATCATGTTTGAATTGAATTCCCTAATTTTAATATCCTTAAATATATATTGAAGCTCTCTGCTAGTCTTTCATGTTTTCCTGCCACTTTAATGAGGGTCTTCAACTTAGCAGCATTTATGAATCTATATGGTTTACTTGTCCAGACTAACTAATCTGCCTGTCTCTGCTGCAGCTGTGGGGATGCTGTGTGCACTATAGCGGCCAGTACCACATTCCCCGAGCCCTTCGTCACCCCGGTGGACCGGCGGCGCCTGGGCTGGGTGCACAAGAGTCTGGCGGGCACGCGGTGTAGTGACCACGTGGCGCTACTCAACGCTTTCCAGGCCTGGGAGGAGGCAAGGTGAGGCTCGTATAGTATTTATTGATATTAGTTAGGACTTATTCAATATATCCATGCATTTCTAAGGTCATCCTATGGAGTAAATTTACCTATTTTACTATAGTAATTGTACACCCAGAAATATTGAAAACTTTTTTTTCAGGAATAAAAATATCAAACTTAAACTATCGAAATACTTATTTAATGTCCTTAATGTTTACCACCATGGGAATCGGCTTGATCTCCTCTTTTCAAATATGATGTTATCTCAAAATCTATTTTTTGCGACTTATGACTCATTTTCCTGAAGCGCACCACATATGTTCAAGCAGGCTGTTTATATACTATGCATATTATTAGTCATTGATGAAGTGTTGATCAATTGCTATCCAGGAGTGGAGGTGAGCAGAGTGAGATGTACTTCTGTGACAACAAGTCCCTCTCCATGCAGATCCTACGCATGACATCCGAGGCTAAGGTAACACTATTCACCTCACATATTGTAGAAATAAGTCGTGAAGCTAACACCTTGTACAGTAATGGACATGAGTGGCACAGCAAATCACCTCTTTATATTATATCTATATCTCTTATTTATTTCTTCCTTTTTAACATACTTTTATTTGACTGGTTCCTGTCTGCCTTCTTCTCTATCTCTATTTCCTAGGTATGATCATAAACTGCCTCCCTCTCAGCTCTCCCGCCCTTGATATAACCATATTAAATGTGTTGATAAGGGCGTAAAGCAACCAGCACCTGTTTCCTGTAGTCCTATGCTCACTGTATAATATTTGTACAAATGTATATACTCACAGTCTGGGACAAGTGAAAAGCCCTATTTCTGGGACTTGATCTACCCAGTATAAATAAAAGCTTTTTAAAAAAAGACTAGTCTCCTGGGTCGGGGGCAAGACCAGGAGCAACTCTACCAGCGGAGGGGGCGTACATTAAAGGTTGATTAATCTACCAACCAAGCCTTGACTTCCTCACTCAGATTTTCACAATATCACTGCCAGTGAGTTTTCACCTCACTATCATATCACTGCAGATAATATTAAATTTAGGCCAGTTCTTTTATATGACTTGAAGATTTTACAGCTCGGGTGGATTTATACATCTACGTATCACCTATCATCTGTCTCTTCTATATATCTATTTTGCACTCTTACTTGTATCTCAGTATCAACTCTGTTAGCATTTTTATTGTTATATTATATGCCGTATGTCTTACATGCATTAAGTAAGGATATATTTGATTACATTAACTTTCCTCTTAACTTGTATTTTGCTCTTAGTGTTAACTATGTTAGTATAGGCCACTTTCTACTACCGGGTGGCGACTGGGAGACCTGGATGTTATCCAGAAGCCTGGTCACCCATTTGTCTAATCTCCTTATGTATAACCCTAGACCAATGAAGTATTTTTCAAATTAATTCAATCGTTCTCCTCTCTTCCTCCACAGAACCAGTTGTGCCAGATCCTGATGAATGCTGGTTTCCCCGAGGACTGTCTCATGCCCCAAGTGTACAGCTACACCGGTCCCGACTTCAAACTAGACACGGTCAGTTACTGTCCATTATTTTACTATTGGTAGCCTTCAACATGCTCTTACATTATTATATGATTCATGACTGAGCCTTCAACATGGTCTTACATTATTATATGATTCATGACTGAGCCTTCAACATGATCTTACATTATTATATGATTCATGACTGAGACTTCAACATGGTCTTACATTATTATATGATTCATGACTGAGCCTTCAACATGCTCTTACATTATTATATGATTCATGACTGAGCCTTCAACATGGTCTTACATTATTATATGATTCATGACTGAGCCTTCAACATGATCTTACATTATTATATGATTCATGACTGAGACTTCAACATGGTCTTACATTATTATATGATTCATGACTGAGCCTTCAACATGCTCTTACATTATTATATGATTCATGACTGAGCCTTCAACATGGTCTTACATTATTATATGATTCATGACTGAGCCTTCAACATGCTCTTACATTATTATATGATTCATGGCTGACATTGAAGGGCTGCTGGTGCTCTATTTGGGTTATAATCCCAAGTCGAAAGTTAGGGATTATACACCATTGCACCAACAGGCCTGAAATGGAGGTTATTAATCCTTTTAGTCTACCTGAGGTGCTTATATCCACAAGACTTTCATTAAAGATTTGTACATTTAGGGGGTAAGAGTTCATATGTTTGAGTTTCATATTAGGGGCTTTGCATACGTAGGCAACGCAGGAAAACATCCGCAGGGTGGACACGCGTATTTTTGTATCTTGAAGATAAATGTAACTGTTTGGCCAGATTTGTAATAAAAAAATACAGTGGTATTTGACTCCAACATGTTGTGGTTAGCATTATCAACGACGCTCATAGTTTCATCATTTCTTAACCACCAATTCTAACATGTGCTATAATCTATATATATCTCACTGTACAGGTGATCTCACTACTGTGTATGGGGCTGTAACATGTGCTATAATCTATATATATCTCACTGTACAGGTGATCTCACTACTGTGCATGGGGCTGTAACATGTGCTATAATCTATATATATCTCACTGTACAGGTGATCTCACTACTGTGTATGGGGCTGTATCCTAACGTGTGCTATAATCTATATATATCTCACTCTACAGGTGATCTCACTACTGTGTATGGGGCTGTAACATGTGCTATAATCTATATATATCTCACTGTACAGGTGATCTCACTACTGTGCATGGGGCTGTATCATGTGCTATAATCTATATATATCTCACTGTACAGGTGATCTCACTGCTGTGTATGGGGCTGTAACATGTGCTATAATCTATATATATCTCACTGTACAGGTGATCTCACTACTGTGCATGGGGCTGTAACATGTGCTATAATCTATATATATCTCACTGTACAGGTGATCTCACTGCTGTGTATGGGGCTGTATCATGTGCTATAATCTATATATATCTCACTGTACAGGTGATCTCACTACTGTGCATGGGGCTGTATCATGTGCTATAATCTATATATATCTCACTGTACAGGTGATCTCACTGCTGTGTATGGGGCTGTATCATGTGCTATAATCTATATATATCTCACTGTACAGGTGATCTCACTACTGTGTATGGGGCTGTATCATGTGCTATAATCTATATATATCTCACTGTACAGGTGATCTCACTACTGTGTATGGGGCTGTATCATGTGCTATAATCTATATATATCTCACTGTACAGGTGATCTCACTGCTGTGTATGGGGCTGTATCATGTGCTATAATCTATATATATCTCACTGTACAGGTGATCTCACTACTGTGTATGGGGCTGTACCCTAACGTGTGCTACCACAAGGAGAAGCGTAAGGTCCTCACCACAGAGAGTAAAACCGCTCTCGTACACAAGTCTTCTGTCAACTGCAGCAACAGGGAGATTCACTTCCAGTCTCCATTCTTCATATTTGGAGAAAAGGTAAGTTTACATCTCAATGCTCAATGTAGTGCAGTCTACTCAGGCAGGGATCTGACCCACCTGAGTCACTCAGGCGGGGATCCACTGAGTCACTCAGGCAGGGATCCACTGAGTCACTCAGGCAGGGATCTCACCCACTGAGTCACTCAGGCAGGGATCCACTGAGTCACTCAGGCAGGGACCCACTGAGTCACTCAGGCAGGGATCTCACCCACTGAGTCACTCAGGCAGGGATCCACTGAGTCACTCAGGTGGGGATCCACTGAGTCACTCAGGCAGGGACCCACTGAGTCACTCAGGCAGGGATCCACTGAGTCACTCAGGCAGGGATCTCACCCACTGAGTCACTCAGGCAGGGATCCACTGAGTCACTCAGGTGGGGATCCACTGAGTCACTCAGGCAGGGATCCACTGAGTCACTCAGGCAGGGATCTCACCCACTGAGTCACTCAGGCAGGGATCTCACCCACTGAGTCACTCAGGTGGGGATCCACTGAGTCACTCAGGCAGGGATCCACTGAGTCACTCAGGCAGGGATCCACTGAGTCACTCAGGCAGGGATCCACTGAGTCACTCAGGCAGGGATCCACTGAGTCACTCAGGCAGGGATCCACTGAGTCACTCAGGCAGGGATCTCACCCACTGAGTCACTCAGGCAGGGATCCACTGAGTCACTCAGGCAGGGACCCACTGAGTCACTCAGGTGGGGATCTCACCCACTGAGTCACAGGACTAATTCTTCCCTACCTCCATAGCACCAACTACATCCAGGGCTACTAATCTTTTCTCTGGTAAATGACGGATGGAATATTCATTTTGTTTGTTTTTAAAGATGTTTATTCAGCAGAGTGAAATTATGCAGTTACACACTATTCTCATTTGAGGCTGATGGTTATGAAAAAATTAACATATAGGTTCATTACATCAAAGAAGAGAATTTAAGTAATTTTACATATCATTTGGACGAATAAAGGCCAGTAAATTTACAAGTGAAAAAAAAAACACACCTAAAAAACCACCACCCGGGCATCATCCTTTTTCTACAGTCCAAAGAGATTCTTATTACGTTGTTATTGACATATACAAAGCATTCATGAAGATTTCAATGATACAGGGCATTCACGAACGTCAGGGCCTCTCAGATGTTAACAAGAGAAAGATTAATTACACAAAAATATGAGTTCACAGCAGATAGACAAATTACCACCATTACTTCTGAGGGTAGACAGAGTAGGTACTTTTATCCTAATAAATTTATCCTAAATTTTAACATATTTACTTTACGGCACTCAAGTCCGGATCTCCCTATAGGGTAGGGAACTATGATCCGCTCTACCAAAGCCTAGCACAAAGTATTGAACATAAGGAACTCAGCGTACATAACAATATACACAGATAGGAGTAATATCAAGTAGAATAAACATCAGAGATCTCTTTGAGAGTAATAAGCAAAGGGTTACAAATAATGAGATAAGGGGAAATAGAGATAATAGAGACAATGTATGGGAATACATATCACCCAAGCGCAGGGCGCCTCTATTGGTAAAGTAGTAGACTGGACCTTTATGGCCTGCCACCAAGTGGAATACTATAGAACTACTACAATACTTTAATACTCGATGTAGTTTTAGGAAACAAACAGCCAAGACTTAGGTTAACGAAGAAGGCATGGGCAGGAAGAGATCTTCGGATAAGCTCGTAACCTGTTTTTCCATGTACACTTTTTCTGGAAATAAAGAATTGGTTATTATTCGCGAAGCGGATTTTAGTTCTCTCTTCAGGAAAGTGACATATAGCTATAGTAACATAGAGTAGAAATAAGAATAACCTATTGCGTCTGTTTGGTGACCTAGTACATGCCTTTCTTTTCAAGTTATTTCTTTCATGTTTGGTAAATGGCTCAGGAAAACCGATTGTGGTTGAATAGGGTGATTTAAATTTTTAAATTGTTTTATTGAAAAGAGTTATTTCCAAAAGCGGTAAACTACCTTGGGCTCTTTAAAGTGAGATAAGGGCTTACTGTCCTAGTAGGCTGGCTTAGACTTTGGCTAGTAGCTGACTAGCTGGGCAGCTGCCTTAGACCCATAGCCTGCTGTACCCTCAGCCTGACTGGAGTAGCCCGCCAGCCCCTCCTCCTCCTCCTCCTTCACTGGTGCCACATTTCTCAGCTGTTTATATACAATACGGAATTGGGTTAATTTGATAACCACCACTTCTGACACTCTTTCCCTTGTACCCCTTTGACACTAATTAGGTGATAACAGATAAAATCCTAGCGGCGATGCCCGATGCCTGATGCCAGTGTAGTAGGGCCAGTGTATGTAGCACTGGGCCAGGTGTTATGCATTAATTAATTCAGTGCTCATTAGTATTGCTTCCTCTGGTGGTCATATTCTTTTCCATCTAAGAGTTCAGAGTGGAAGTTGAGTTGAGGGCAGTGATGGAACAAGCAGGTTTATATGCTAGATCTTTGGATATATATTTTCCCGTTTTTATGTGAATCTTGAATGAGAATTATTACTATTACTAAGGTTTAGAGCCTATTATTTCCGGGAAGGGAACTACAATTCTGTTTCAAAATTAATTCCTTTAGTGCAGGTGATTTATTTCTTTTCTTTTCTTCTTATTGGCTCTAAGGCTTTAATTCTCCCCGCTCTCCCTCCCTCTCTTTTTCTCTCCCCCCCCCCCCCCCTCCATACACACACAGAGTACCATACCACTTTCTTGAATGAAAGCTTCCAGTGCTATACATAACCCCATGAGAGCCTCCTTCTGCCCCTGCCCTGCCCTTCACTGGCGCCACCACCCCACCATCTCTCTCCTCATATTTGTCAGCTGTTTATCTGCCCACTCCTCCCCTCCTCCTCCTCCTCCCTCCTCCTCCTCCCTCCTCCGTCACAACACAGAACTACCTAATGGTTGGGCCTATGGGAGTATGTTATGAAGCACCACCCCTGTCCCTACTAGCTGACAGGCTACTTCATACTGAAAGTTGGTGTTTATGCTGTATAAGCCCATTGTATTTTGAGCATATGTGATTATAACATATGTCTCATTAACCCCCCTCTCTCTCATACACACACAATCTCTCCCCCACCCCCCATTCAGGCCTATACCATCTAAGAGTTGAGATAATCTCCCCCTCTGTCATCTTACCCTTCCTCTCCACTTCTTCTCCTCTTCCTGCCAGTCTGTATGTCTGGCCCTCTGTATCCCACCCACCCATGTCACCCACCCATGTCACCCCTACTCACCCCAACCTCCACCTCCAACTCTGGGGTGAATGGGAGTAATTACCCTGATAAGCTGATAAGGTGCACCATGACCACAAGCAGAACAACATCCACCTCCTTCTCCTAACCCCCACCCCCGCCAGACAGTACCACTTTTTATTTCACCTCTGAAAGCGTGGAGAATGGAATGCCCATTGGATTAACGTAGGCAGTTCGTTCTCCACGCATAGGCGAGTCTGGTTATCCGTTCTCACATCCTCAATGCTGCATTTTGATTGGATAAGACGTTGTGGATTGATAGTTACGTAAACGACGCACACTTTGACGCAAAACAATGTAGTTCCTATTCAAGGCATTCAAATTTTACATTTTGATAACTTTTCAACCATATAAATGATAGGAAACATTAAAAATGTAATACATCTACTGGGCAGAAGTGAAATAAATCTCGAACCAACCACGTTTCTCCCGTTTTGCTTATTCTCCACTTGTCTTCAGGCTACGCAATCCACTCGGCTTCGCCTCGTGGATTACTACGCCTTACGATGCGTGGAGAACAAGCAAAAAGGGAGAAACTAGGTTAGTTCTACCTATTACTTTTATTTATGTGGCTATAAATTGCCACATGTTTCATGTCCTCCTTGTCTTATCTTATCTTGTCTATTATCTCTCCTCCAGATCCGCACGCGGGCGGTATCATGTAAGCAGATGACGATGGTGACACCGCTTCAGCTGCTCATGTTTGCCTCACGACTCATCAAGTCTGATGGCAAGAAGGTGATCCTCGATGACTGGTGAGTGGTTCTTGTAGGTTATGCTGACTCAACCATTAAGACACAACTAGGACCTAAAACCTATGGGAAAGCCTTCACTTCATTAAGCTATAATCCACTTGAAAAAGCTTATCTAAAATAACAGTTACATAGAAAAATGACAAGCTTGTCATTTTCTATGTAACTGTTATTTTATTATTGACAAATAAAGGATTTTCAAATTAAATTAAATTCAATTAAGGGTCTGAATGGAGCTGTAGTCTAAGACGCAGTGTCGACAGGGACAGAGGAGTGGTCACTGAGTCAATGATGAAGCTTGCCAGATGCTTGGCGGACACATGTCCACTACTGGACAACCTGCCAGTCTGGCGTCTCCTTAGTGGACAGCAGGTCTAAGGCCGAGCCTATGGAACCAGTGGCTTGGTCTAATTGTATCCCTTGACTGACCTTGTACTGTAGGTCAGTAGTGACACTGTTTAGTCTATCATTTATGTCAGACTCTTCCCACTATTCACTATTACAGGGATGCAAGTTCTCAGATTATCAACTGAATTCAGATGTATGGAAAAGTCGGCAAATGTCCCATACAATACAATAAACTGACTTATAAATACAAAAATTTTCTCAAGATCTAATTTGACAATATTGTTGTTGATTGTCTTGTGTTACACCAACAAATGTAGGCAGTTTGAGTAGAGGTTGTACACAGCCATAGGGGAGTGATGTGTAGAGACCTCTATCTAAGTGTTCTCACGGGCCCTGGAGCTAACGGAGGCCGCCTATCCCTATCAGGGGAGAGGTGGCCTCAGATCATAACTGAAGTGAGATTCCAGATATTTCCGTTAGTCTTTAGCATTGGGTCAATGGAGCTCACGGAAATCCCCGAGGTCCTTCGCTCAAGAACTCCAGGAATGGTGCACCCATCTTGTACACCCCTTAGACTGACCTAGATACCCACCGCTAGTTAGGCCACACTGCCCTACAAACACACATGGTCCTTTATATGACATGTGCGCCTTTATATACCTCTCCTTGGACCTTGGAAAATGTTCAGATTATTTTATCTCACCCAACTTGCATCCCTGCTATTACAGGATTAACCTTGACATCAAGCATGACCTTGTTAACTTTACTATTGCAGGATTAACCTTGACATCAAGCATGACCTTGTTAACTTTACTATTGCAGGATTAACCTTGACATCAAGCATGACCTTGTTAACTTTACTATTACAGGATTAACCTTGACATCAAGCATGACCTTGTTAACATTACTATTGCAGGATTAACCTTGACATCAAGCATGACCTTGTTAACTTTACTATTGCAGGATTAACCTTGACATCAAGCATGACCTTGTTAACTTTACTATTACATGATTAACCTTGACATCAAGCATGACCTTGTTAACTTTACTATTGCAGGATTAACCTTGACATCAAACATGACCTTGTTAACTTTACTATTGCAGGATTAACCTTGACATCAAGCATGACCTTGTTAACTTTACTATTACAGGATTAACCTTGACATCAAGCATGACCTTGTTAACTTTACTATTGCAGGATTAACCTTGACATCAAGCATGACCTTGTTAACTTTACTATTGCAGGATTAACCTTGACATCAAACATGACCTTGTTAACTTTACTATTGCAGGATTAACCTTGACATCAAACATGACCTTGTTAACTTTACTATTGCAGGATTAACCTTGACATCAAACATGACCTTGTTAACATTACTATTACAGGATTAACCTTGACATCAAACATGACCTTGTTAACTTTACTATTGCAGGATTAACCTTGACATCAAGCATGACCTTGTTAACTTTACTATTGCAGGATTAACCTTGACATCAAGCATGACCTTGTTAACTTTACTATTGCAGGACTAACCTTGACATCAAGCATGACCTTGTTAACTTTACTATTACAGGATTAACCTTGACATCAAGCATGACCTTGTTAACTTTACTATTGCAGGATTAACCTTGACATCAAGCATGACCTTGTTAACTTTACTATTGCAGGATTAACCTTGACATCAAGCATGACCTTGTTAACTTTACTATTGCAGGATTAACCTTGACATCAAACATGACCTTGTTAACTTTACTATTGCAGGATTAACCTTGACATCAAACATGACCTTGTTAACTTTACTATTGCAGGATTAACCTTGACATCAAACATGACCTTGTTAACATTACTATTACAGGATTAACCTTGACATCAAACATGACCTTGTTAACATTACTATTACAGGATTAACCTTGACATCAAACATGACCTTGTTAACTTTACTATTACATGATTAACCTTGACATCAAGCATGACCTTGTTAACTTTACTATTGCAGGATTAACCTTGACATCAAGCATGACCTTGTTAACTTTACTATTGCAGGATTAACCTTGACATCAAACATGACCTTGTTAACTTTACTATTGCAGGATTAACCTTGACATCAAGCATGACCTTGTTAACTTTACTATTGCAGGATTAACCTTGACATCAAGCATGACCTTGTTAACTTTACTATTACAGGATTAACCTTGACATCAAGCATGACCTTGCTGCTGCTATTGTTGCCCTGCGCCCTGCCCTGGAGGCTCTCATCGTCAAGGCAACCATCAACCCGGAGTGTGTGGCTGAGCCTGACCAGTATGACTCAGAGCTGATGGGGGTGGTGCGCGCGCTCTCCAAGATCAACGCCGGCAAGTTTGGTGTGACTGCACCAGAGCAGGAGTCAGTAGTTTATCCTGCATACTGTATTTTGATTTTATCTGAATTATACTCAGTTATTAGTGCCGAGTTCCATTCCCTCTTCATTATATACCCTAATCAAAGCAGAATATTTACATTTAAAACTTAGTTTTGGCTGAATCGCCATAAAATATCCAACAGTTGAGAGAAAACCAAATTGGATCCTGATGCCGCCGTCGTACAATATAAACAATAAAACTTTGGAAACAGCAGTAGTTGGAAGTTTCTTCTTTCCACCTGAGAGAAACAAATTTGATTTGATATTGTTTGTGTACAATAAGCATCCAGTTATTGCACTTATTATGTTGTTTTGTGTTGAGGCTGATCTTATTCCCTAATTTATCTTAAAGAATTTCTCGATATTGACTGATATAATCATGGTTATATACAAACAACCACTAACTGATGTTAACTCTATGTTTCAGTAACCTGGGACCCCCGCCAGCCAAGTTCCAACGTATGGGTGGAGGAGGCGGATACGGTGGAGGCGGGTACAGGGGAGGAGCAGGAGGGTATGGAGGAGGGGGTGGATACAGAGGGGGTAGTGGGGGTGGATACAGAGGTGGTAGTGGAGGAGGCTACAGAGGGGGTAGTGGGGGTGGATACAGAGGGGGTAGTGGAGGAGGCTACAGAGGGGGTAGTGGGGGTGGATATGGAGGAGGGGGGTACAGGGGTAGAGGTGGAGGAGGTGGTTACAGAGGAAGCAGTGGTGGAGGGTATGGGGGAGGATACCGGGGCGGGTTTGGAGGTGGCAGCAGTGGAGCAGGAGGAGGAGGAGGAGCTGGTGGTTACGGAGGAGGAGGAGGTGGCAGTGGATATGGAGGAGGTGGTGGGGGCGGTGGTAGATATTTTGGAGGAAGAGGTGGAGGTAATGGAGGAGGAGGAGGAGGTGGTGGTGGTGCAAGTGCAGCAGCATCAGGGGGCAGTGCAGGGGGAGGGGGCAGTATAGAGTGGGGGGGACCAGGCGGTATATCCAGTAGTGACTATTGAGTGGCATCGAGAGCGGGGTTGGTGGTCTGTGGGTCTAGGGTCTAGAGGGGTACTGGTCTAGAGAGGTACTGGACTAAAGAGGGTACTGGGTTCTATTCCCGCACCAGCCCTCCCCCCAAACCCCATCTTGCCTCCACCAAGGATGTGACCTTTGACGTTGAAGTGTCGCCCCGAGAGATATGTTGAGCGATAATGCGGCGTTCCTGACAGATATTATAAGTGACATCAACCCAACCCCAACAGGATTCCATGGCAGGCTAGGATATCTCCCTGGCTAGGATACCATGGCTAATATATATCCTTGGAGAAACCAAACCTATTTCACCAAACTAGACACAGGGACCGGGAGCCTCTATAGACAACCAACCAAGTCTCCCTCTTATATACTCCTCACAGACCATCAACTGAGGCATGAATCTTGATATCCATTGAACAATATTATTATTGATGAACCTGAGGAAGGACAATATTTAGCCAGAAAGCTAGTGAAATAAATATTGTAACCATTAATAAAGGGTTTATTTCCTACCTAAATAATGCATCAACTATAACCAACCACCGGGAACCATCGATATATACAAGCGATACAGAATATTATTATTGGAATTTTATATTAGATCATAAGATGGTCTGTCCTTGAAAAGTGAAGATTCAGTCCATGTCCATCTCTCCTTCAATATCATGGACAACTTATTTAACTGTTGGGTTACATGCATCTAATGTATAAAGTCATATTATGATAGTCACATATTTTCCACAAGCCTTTCCTATCTAATTAATTCAATGTAATCCGATGTATCATGGTGGATAAATCTGTCAAAGCTTGATAAAAGTCAATCATGCATGTTTGTGAATCTTGATGAAAAATTAAGGTTTAAATTTTGCTCGAAGTATATTCTCTAGCAGAACAGTCTCTGTACAATTTATATTTTAGTTTTTATATTTTAGTTTATTATGCAGTAAATTATTACAGTGGATATCATTGGCTGATTTATTCTCAACAAGCAGCAGCGAATGTATTCTGTGAATTTTATTGGTTGATATTGCCTTCATACGGTCGGACTTAAAACATTAATTATTTTTGATTATTTGATGTACCCAGGCACTGTAACGAGTGTTCCAGTGGTGGCAATTGTATTGTTTACAGATTATTGTGGACTTGTATGAAGCTTGTACAATGTTGTGTTCAGGATGTACAGAAGGACGTTTGAGTGAATGACATGCTACATGTTCATAGTGAATAAAGGACATGTGCAGCAATGAATATATAATAGTTGTTGTGTTATTAATGGTTTCCTAATAAAAAAGTTACCCCCCGCCCCGCCACCTAGTTTTCAGCCAGATAAATCGGAAACACCTATTTGTTTTGCCTTATGGTAGTGGTTGGCTGTTAAAATACTTGTGGAACCAGGTATACATATATTTGGGTATGGTATGTAAGACCCACATCGCGGCCCGAAGCCGAGTTCCAGTTATGAGATTGCAGGTAGACGTGCCCCATTCCCCACTGATCACTGTCTATTTTTTTCCTATGTTTGGTCCCGACTCCAGCTGTAATGCATAGCATTAAATAATTGATTCTTAATGCCTATATACTTAACCTAACCTTAAATTGGTTGTCCTAAGTCCATAAATTGGTTGTCCTAAGTCCATAAATTGGTTGTCCTAAGTCCGTAAATTGGTTGTCCTAAGTCCGTAAAGGGTCTGGTTTTAAGGTGAAGGACGTGGTAAGGGTTCTGCACTTCGGTGGTTAGGAGATTTCCCCCAAGCTAGTGACCGCGTGCACGCTACGAAAAATATGGGTCAGCGCTCAGGGTCAGACACACCGGACAACCCAGACATCGCATTAAATAATTATATACTAAAACTAAACCTAAACCTAAACCTAACCTTAAATTGGTTGTCCTAAGTCCGTAAAGGGAATCTCGTTGGTTTAAGGAAGGGAGAAGTGGATGAATCGAGTGCTGAAAGGGTGGGTGCAATGTGGCAATTGAAGCCAGAGCAAGCAACAGCGTAACTAGTAGCGGTAACAGAGAAGTATAGTCTACTGTACTTGTGGCTTTCTGAGATTTGGGTCTTGAGCCCTGAGGGCAACAAAAGCTTGAACAAAGTTATTCTAAGTTCTTCAGCTCATCTAATGTCTTTGTTTGACGGAGGTGCTACTATACCGCTCGATTCTGTCTAATATGTGGTCGTTGTATATAATACAATATATATATAACACTATATAATAATACGCCTGCCTTATCAGGCTCATATTCCACAGAAATAAACAGACTCAGGCATGTGTGATAGATGTCAACCACTAGTTTATATATATTGTAGTTCAGAGTCAAGTATATACCCAGGTAACAAAATGATGTTTATACTACGTTGGAATGACGTCTTGGATTGATCGAGTTGACGTTTTTTTCATATCGTTGGGACGCATTTGTATCATCTGGACTCGAACCAACGTCAAACCAACTTTGGTTTTACGTTTGTTTATCTAACGTTGAAACAATGTTGGTTTTACGTCTTTTTATGGTGGATATTTATCAGAAGAGGAATGTGTGTAAAAATATATATCGTATTGACGCCTCAGATTGTTTATTCCATGATTTGGCCTTGAGCGTACAATATAATCGATATACTTGCCGCTCACAAGGTGGACAATATACTCTGTGTATTGTACAGTGACATCACGACCGGTCGAGACTATGCAGACAACTCAGTTTGATGAAATTAATGCAAATAAAGTTGTTTTAAGTTAAGAATCATGGAATAAAAGCAAGAATAGCACAGTATCGCGTCTTCGGTGGCCTATATTCTCCTTGTATGGCCGAAAACAATGAGGCCGTAGGCCGAGTTGTTTTCGGCCATACTCGGAGAATATAGCCCCCCTCATACGCGATACTATGCTGTTCTTGCTATATTACCTCGTTGCCTACGGTAACAACAAACTCAGAGAAAGCCCAGCTGTCGTCGAGAACAGAGGTTGAAATATTTTTTGTTAAAAAAAAATCACATATCCATGTCCAAGGATGCTTCTCTGATTATATGTTGTGGATGTTTCCAACGGCATAAGAGGCCAAGTTGTTTGTGGCGGACAGGACAGCAAAAACAAGAAAAGATTGGTGAGAAAAAATCGACAGTTGGGCATCGAAAATCCTCGATCGTACGAGCAGTAACTTCACGAACGGTTTCGACAATGGAGAAGGCGGAATTAGCCTCCTTGGCGAAGGTTGAGGAAAATCAAGTTCCAGAACGAGAAACATTGAAACAACGTTGGTATAGGTATTTATTACTGACGTTGAATGAATGTTAGGGAAGCAAGCTTCATCACAGAAGCATTTTGCCCAAGAGCATTCAAGGAGAGACTGCACAGTCCCTTTGCTTGACTTTTTCAGAGTTCCTCATCCATTTCCATCACTTAAACTTACCTTTAATACAATCCTGTCCTGTAGCTAACATAGGTATCCTTTTCAAGTTGGTGTTTAACAATCTTTAACTATCTTACTCATAGTAATAATATTAAGATTATAAGGGTGCTTTCTTCACAACATCTTTCAACATCAAGCAGGTAAATTATACAAATAAAGTATCAATTTCATTGCTTTCAATATTCCCAAGTTCATAAAGTGTAATATCTATAAGGTATAAATGCCTCATATAAGTATTACTAGTGAGACTTTTGTTCTAGTAGAAATTATAAATACCATGAAGTAATATTAAAATTAAGCTCTGAACCGGTCTAGTGAAAGCCAAGTTCTATGGTACTGCCACCTGGTGAGAACAGTCTGATTGCCGATAACGTCGCCAATAATGAAATTGGAGGCCATGGTTGAAAAGAGGAGAAAAAACTGGACTAGGTCAATATCTCACAAAATTTCTATGGGCCACCAGAAAAAAATCAACATTTTTAGAACTTATGCCATAGAGATGTACCTAAAAAGTGTATCACTTCTTACCCAAATTGTAAGTGAAAAAGTTAAATATTTTCGTGAATTTTGGCGATCTTATACATGTGTGTCTTTGGATGAAACTTGTTCTACTCCCCAACTATGACCTTACAACATGAAACTGCAGAGTAGAATGATTAGTTCCCATAGCTCACACGAGGTGGCGCGGCAGTGAGAAGTCTATAGGCATCATGGGGGCGGTGTGTAATATTTGGCTTGGCTGGCGCGCAAGCTGGTACAAGCGCTCTAGTCGATTTAATTTTCCTACCACGCTCTATTGTATTGAATATTATGAAGGGCTTCCCCCTTTTCCTTGCCTTATACTAGTTATGTAAAATTTCCTTGAGACTGTTTCTTGAAGGGATATAAACGAGGAGTGTATAAACTGATTTTCTGCCTTTTCCGATAAGGCCCAATGCTTGATTTGCTGTTGTTGCTTTGTGTAACTATGTTAACATTTCAAATCTGTCCAAGCGGATAGCAACAGGTTCTCTTTTAAGTTGCGGGGGTTTGTCCCCTTTTTTCGTAGGTAGTAGTACCTTGATTAGATTTGATATATTTTATTTTCTCTTGAAGTCAACAGAAACATTTTCATCATTATATGTTCCCTTTAGGCGGACAGGAAGGGCTTTTGTATTCAAAATGTTAATCGTCCTGGACGTTGTGGATTTGCTGATAGATAAATATTAAAACTACAAAATCGTAAGTTTCGTAAATTCGTAAACACTTGTTAATTCGCTTGTAACCAAAAGCTACTTCTTTGCTATAGGTATATCTGAGTGTATTCTGTATTGTATTCATTCAACAAATCTGTCTATAGTTATGTTGAACTCTATTTTTGAACCTCAGTTTCGTCCTAAATTTGAGTTAGGGCCTATTTGAGAGGATTGGGGAAGATGAATAATTATTGTACATTTTCACAAAATCTGACCCATATGTATTTTAAACTAGTTTATTATCGGTCAGGGTAATGAACCGTATTGACTAATAATATTTATTATCATGTGACCTCATTAATAAAATAAGTTATCGGTTATTGTATCATATAAATATATCTCATGTGAGCCCGAATAAATTACGTGAAAACAGGAATTCCTGCTCGTTATTATTCCCCACTGAATACCAGCGCTACCACATTTGGGTCAGATTTTCAGAAAATGTACAATTCACCTTCACCAATCCTCTCAAATAGCCCACATTTAAGACAGAAATGAGCTTCAAAATGCAGTTTAACATAACAGAACTATAATACTTTAAATCAATGCGATACCAAATATACTCAAATATACCCGGTACTCTTCATTTTTCAGCCTAATCTAGGAGAATTTCCTAAATGTGTAGGGCTGCCAATTGTACATTTTCTGAAAATCTGACCCACTTACTTATATCAATATCAACGCAAACATTATATAACCTTGATATTAGTAAAAAATACATGTTCTAAATGTATTTCGATCAGATCTTAAAAAAAGACCCATTCACTCATTAAATTTGTTACTTTAAAACACTGTAATTCCTATCACTAAATGAGTTTTACACTATCCTCGTATTCTACAATCAAGGCTATGGAGCCATAAGAATCTTTAGCCATAAACATAGTTCTACAACATCGACAACTATACAGGGGGTCTATGAACCAAACACTGGTTAAAAAACTGTACCTATAAATCATATTAGATTAGAATTCTAATGTAAAACGTTCGGGCCATAATATAATAATATATGGCCTGGAAGGCATTTGTTTAACGACGCTGGCACACCACTATTCGTGGATATAGGCCTGTGGCCTTTACAATTACAGCTTTACGTCGGGGACCATGAATTTGGAATTTCGAATTTCGAACATTTTCTGAATGCCTTTCAAGTGAGAAACCTTTGGGAGGGACCCAGGATGAAAACTCACTCTACTCGGCACCGGCCTGGGATTGAACCCCAGACCTCCCGCTCGCAGGGCGTCATTGCTGAGAGAGAGTCCCACGCTCTCTACAAAATCGATCTACAAGGGAGTCTATGAACAATGAAAACTCACAAACTCGCAAACGGCGATTCAGAGGGCAAAGGTTTGAAGTAAAAAATCCCCCACTTTTCCCTCCCCTTAAAGGGACTAAGGAATCACGTGTTAACTACTTTTCTGACAGATTATAGTAGAGTGCAAAGAGACCAAAAAACTCTGGGAATAAATCCTCACATTAATATATGTTCCATGGGTCATTTGAATTCAACTAAAAATGACAGACCCTTATTTAATATGAATAACAACAGAGTAATTCTTAAACCAACGGATATTTTATTTGTTATTGAGGTAAAGGACAGAAGCTCCACAATTGTCAACTGGATCATATTGAATGTAAAATCTTTCATCCACAGGCAGAAATTGTTTCACCAGGGAGATATCCCTTTTAAATATGATCTGTTTCAGGATAATGAGTCATAAGTCGCAAAAAATATATTTTGAGATACCATTAGATTTGAAAAGATGAGATCAAGCTGATTCCAATGATAGTAAACAGTCTAATAATCTTATAAGTATTTCTAGATTTTAAGTTTGATATTTTCGTTTTTGAAAATAAAGTTTCCAATATTTCTGGGGTCAATAAACAGTAAAGTAACTAAATGAAGTCCGTATGAGGACCTTTAAAACTAACGGTTATATTATATAGATTGTCCTGAAATTTGATACACCGATTGATATAAGTCTAAGTGATAAACTCCCTAAAAATCAGATCATTCAATTAATGTGATCTTGTGAAAAAAACACTTTGAAAAATATCTATTTTTCGACTTATGATTCATTTTCCTGAAACACATCACAAATATGCCATGGCGGAGCTAGAAAGCAAGTGTAGAATCATGATGTACCAAAACAAAATGTCGGATGCACAAAAAGAGTGGTCAGACGCGTGGAGAAGATTATATTCTGATCTAAGAAGCATAAGTAGGGAGTAAATTGTTTGATTGTGTCACGATAAATGTTATTTTGCGTGTAATACTTTTGGTCGTAGAAAATCAAATAGGATTGCCCAAAAGCATGTCCTCTCTAGCTAAGGTGTTATAATAGGGGAGTTGCATGTGCCACTGCGCATGTCTGTTACAGTGCATGCTGGGATAGATTCTGATGAAATCTGAGATAGAATATTTAGCAACATTTTTATTGAAAATTGCAAAAATGTTTTCATAAATATCATAGCTTTTATGAATGATCTATGAAAAACCAAATGCATGATGGGAAAGATGGGGACTTGTGTTATGGAAACCTGTAAAACACATGGCTATTGACATTAGAACATTGATAAATAGAAGAAGCTCTTTGTTGACAGGCTGAATAAAAACTTTTTTTTAAAAAAAGGCAATACTAAATATACTTAATTAGATATGGTGGCTATGCCAGGTCATTGTCGCGCCCGCACTTCCCTATGTGTATGAGGCGGCCAATGAGCGACTGTAGTTCTCTCATGCTGATAGAACGCCTTTTCTTGTATTTCTTCACTGCATCGATCGTATCTACTATTTTATCTCTAGGGATGGAGAGGCGCATATTTGCTGCATCAATATCTACGCCTAACCATCGTACCTTTGTTGCGGGTGGTTGGTCCTTTTCCACGGCTCTTGGTAGCCCAAGTTCCACGAACAGCTTTGCGGCAAAGTTGTGTGCTGTCACAGCGGATGGCCTGTCCGGAGAAACAATAATTAGATCGTCAAGATACATGTGAGAGGTAATACCATTATCTTTTAGAATGCTTACTATGGCTTTTGCCACTCGCTGCATGTGATAGCTAGATGCGCGACTGCCGAAGGGCATTGTTATATCAAGATAGTTCTTCTCCTTCCAGGATAAGCACAGGAGGGGCCAATCAAGAGGGTCGGCACAAAAATTTTTATATGCGCGGGATATGTCGAGTGAGGAGAGATGTGCATTAGGACCCATCCGTAGCATGTCACCCACCAGGTCATCGACAGTTGGAAGGGAATGTATCTGTTCCTCGCCCCAAAGGCCATTTTTTCTGATGTACGCGTTAATGGATTTCTCAGGGGGAAAAGTAAGGTCAATGATTACTCGCCTATCCTCCGATCCCTTCTTTTCTCTAGACATAAGGGGAGATGTATGGCACCATGCCTCGAATGGGGGTTTGTCGAAAGGTCCAAGTATGCCATTTAATTTTATCTCTTTACTTATGAAAGAATCTATCTTATCTGGAAAGTTTGTAGCACTAGTGTGATTCTGGCCTGGGCCTAGATCAGATGTGGGCCCGAGGTAACCCATTGGAAAACCAAATCTTATTAGGTCGAAAAGTTCTCTGCCTGCCTCAGTATTTGGCAGGTATTTGTTCCATGCATCGATATTGAGACTGGTCGGGAGAGTAATCTTAGAACCCAATGCATTAGGTATGCCAGAGCGGCGAACGTTATCATATATCTTTGCATACATGGGGAACCCATCCAAGTTAGCGTGAGCGGGCCACCGCTTTATTCTATCTTCTTTGAACACATGCGGGGACAGATCAACGCCGTCAGAGTCAGTTTTGCCGGCACATATCAAGCGAATGTTTTCAAAGTTCAAACTCGTACCTTCAGGGCCTATCTGTGAGTGAGTGTCATCTTTATCGGTCGTAGCGAGCCCTTTGGCTGAGGTAGGGGTGCCATGCCGCCATCTTCCTTGTTTACCGGGAGAAGGCTCGCATAATCTCGAGGCCGGCGTGGAGTTGCGCGAGAGCCAGGCCGGGTGACGTCATCAGTCCTGGGGAAGCCGGGGACTCCCTTGGTGGGCGTTTCCTCCTCCCAGCTGTTGGCTCCCGCGCGCTCTGTATGTGATAGAACTGAATGAACATGATTAGCAGTGTTATAGAGTTTAGGGATAAAAATGGGCGCTTCAACATTCAGGCGTGATGAAGCGCCTACTGCCCGTTTTTTGCATTCATATGAGGTGTGGCATGTTGCTGGCGACTGGGGCCTGCCCCGGCCTGGGCAAGTGCGCTAGCTTGTGCATGTCCATGGCGGTTTACGTCCTGGCCGCCGTGCCTTGCCTTCCTATTACATTCATACACCGGGTGCATGCATGAGCGTCCGACAGTATCACAGTAAGAACAGAAATGAGTGGCGTATATTGCACCGTCCCTATGACTAGAAGTATTTCGGCAACCATTCCTTGAATTGTAGTGTCTACATGGGACCTCCTGTAGTCCGTGACCCTGGGACCTATGCTGGCTATTACCTGCAAAGCCATTGCCATTGTGTGGGGCCCCATGATAGTTATTTTGACTGTGGCTGTTTGATAAAGGGTTTGTCATGCAGAGCCTGACCCTCTCTTCTTGTATAACATCACGCTCGGCCCAATCAATTATCCCACTTTCAACTGAGTCCCATATAGATTGTGACCAGCGCCTTACGGCAGGCCAGGGGCGTTCTAGTGAGTCCCGTGTAACCCTCCGTAAATGGTGCATTATGTGGACCTTATCTTCCCCGTCGTACGACCTATGGTCGTCCAAAAGGGCTAATGTAGCGTCTATATATTCTAACGGAGACATGCTATTTCTGGCTTCTAGTTTCTGCTTAACCGTCTGGGCCCCTTCACGGTAGATATACATATACGGTTTTGCCATTATGTGTGATGAATGAAAATCGTGTATAAGACTCATCTTACCCGAGAAGTTATGCGTGAACCTCTCTCGTTCTAGTTGTCTCTCAACAAAGTCCTCGGTCTGAACCTGTCGGCGGAGAATGTACGGGGCCTTCGGGGGTTTCTTTGTAGACACTTTCTTCCCCTTGTGAGTCTTTTTCTTTTTCACAGGCTCCGGCTCCTCCTCACTCTCCTCGGACTCAGACTCGGACGTTTCCACCTCTTTGCCTCCCTGGCCTAACAACTTATCCAGTTTTGAAGCAATATCACACATGTTTTTAGACAGACCTTCCACGCTCCCTTCCATCTTTTTCATGCGGCCGTCCATTTGCTTTAGATTCAGTCTGCCCTTCTTTGACTTTCCAGCTTTCTTTGCTGGTGGGGCTTTGTCGTCGTCCCTGCTCTCTGTGTTTGATTCAGACGAGGAGCTGACGACTTCTTCTTCTTTCCCTTCCTCATTCTCGGCAACAGTCTTCCCTTTTACCATGTTTAGTGTGTGATAGTTCGAGCTGAATGTTGTATAGGCAGCAGTGTGGATAGTGTGAAGATGGGTATTGTGGTTCGAGATGTAACACAATACCGGTAAGCTTCAACCCCAAAAATTAGAAAAATACAGTTGATGCGTCGTGGTCGACGGTTGAGGTTGAAGTGAAGGAAAGGGCGAGAGGGACGCCTGAGGTTTGAGTGTTATTTATAGATTGGAGTGGTTGGATTGTTTGTTAGTGGGGCTTTAGTACGGGCGCGACAATGACCTGGCATAGCCACCAGCCATGCCTCGAATATTTAACAAATTTCAGCCTATTTTAACAGAATTTACTAACCGTGTAGCACTGCTGATTGGACATTTTCTTTAAATCTGACCCATATATGGGTTAGATTTTCAGAAAATGTACAATTGGCAGCTGTACACATTTGGTAAATTCTGTTAATTTAGGCTGCAATTTGGTCAATACTAGGTAAATTCGAGTATATTCGGCATTGCATTGATTATAGCAATCTGGTTGGTTAGGTTGAACTGTGTTTTTAACGTTATTTTCGTCTGAAATTTGGGTTATTTGATAAGATTGGCGAAGTTGAATCGTACATTTTCTGAAAATCTAACCCATATGGGTCAGATTTTCAGAAAATGTACAATTGGCAGCTCTACACATTTAATAAATTCTGCTAAATTTGGCTGAAAAATGATGAATACTGAGTATATCTGGTATCACATTGATTTAAAGTATCAGTTCTGTCATGTTGAACTCTATTTTGAAGCTCATTTCTGTCTTAAATTTGGGTTATTTGAGAGGATTGGTGAAGGTGAATTGTACATTTTCTGAAAATCTGACCCATATAGCGCTTATGAGCTAGTGATATGGATAAAAAAAAAGGTAGGATACAAAAGGCTGATTTATCTATTCCTAATTTCCTAGTGTTTGGCGTCATGTCAATATAGTTTGCTTCCAAAGTCTCCCATGGTCCTGCGCTCATAAATATATGTGTATTTCTATTCCAATTGTTATGCTATGGTGGTATCCCTGGAGCACAATATAATTATATTTTCATTCATGTTAAATAATGCAAATATAATTATGTGGACCAAAAGGAGATTTGCATGTGCCACTGCACATATGTGATGTGTTTCAGGAAAATGAGTCATAAGTCGCAAAATTGATATTTTTCAAATTTTTTTTTCAGATCACATTATTGGAATGTTCTGATTTTTGGAGAGTTCATCACCTATACCTATATCAATCGATGTATCAAATTTCAGGACAATCTATGTAGTATATTTTTTAGTTTTAAAGGTCCTCATGTGGACTAAATTTAGTTACTTTACTGTTCATTTTTTTCTAAAACGAAAATATCAAACTTAAAATCTAGAAATACTTATGAGATTATTAGACAGTTTACTATCATTGGAATCAGCTTGATCTCATCTTTTCAAATATAATGGTATCTCAAAATCTATTTTTTGCGACTTATGACTCATTTTCCTGGAACACATCACATATCTGTTACAGTGCATGCTGGGATAGATTCACTTAAGGTTTTGGCATACAAATATTTACAATTAAGATTCAAAATGGCGGACAGACATACAAATCCCCTATTACCTTCGTGGCCAGCTCCGTAACCAACGCCTATATATACGGCCAGTCACTATAGTTGATAATAGTTTGGAATACAGACGTTGGATTGCTATCTTTTTATCGATTCTTAAACATTTTGGTGAAGTTTCTGATGACATTACCGATCAACATCACCAGGAATGATGGTGCTAAAAAATCTGAAATTACCATCTTTTTCGTCTGTGACCAATACCTTCAGTGTGTTTCTGGTGGCTGGAATGGAGTTCTTAGTGGGGAATAACATCTTTTATTGTCCGTGTGAGGTGGGGGATCTGAAGGTGCTTCATGATCTAGAGGTGAGGCCGCCGTACCCACATGGGGAAAGGCGGAGGATATACAGCGTTGCCTTCATCGTCTGGCCAGCAACTGCCGCTTTCTTCATCGGTGAGAAGTGAAGTTTTGTGATGTGGGTCAGATTATCAGAAAATGTACAATTGCCAGCTCTACACATTTAGTAAATTCCGCTAAAATAGGCTGCAATTTGGTCAATACTAGGTAAATTCGAGTATATTCGGCATTGCATTGATTCTAGCAATCGGTTTGGTTAGGTTGAACGGTATTTTGAACTTAATTTTCGTCTGAAATTTGGGTTATTTGAGAAGATTGGTGAAGTTGAATTGTACATTTTCTGAAAATCTGACCCATGTTTGTTTTATGTTTTAAGATTTTTATTCAGCGACGACATTTTGCACAATCAAAAAGTTAGGAAAAAATAATTAGCAAAAATTGAATTAAAGAGTATATTTAGGCCTTCGAGACAAACATGTTGGAAAAATGCCATAATGTATAAAAGAGTTAAAAACCTTTCACCCTGGCATGTGTCCATTTTCATGACAAACCTATTTATATTCCATACTAGGCTCTAAATTCGACATATTCATAGAAAGATTTCCACAGATAACAGTCTCTTGCCATTGCGAGCGTAGTCGTTTAGGCGAACCAGCTAATTTCAGGAAGAGATTTTTTTCCCAGGACACATAAACAGACGAAAAACACACAATCTAGTTAATACATTATTTCTTCGACCGACCAAAAATCATTTCTAATTTGAAAACAGGGGATCATAATTAAAATCACCAGTTTTTCATGTGTTTCAGGAAAATGAGTCACAAGTCGCAAAAAATGATATTGTTCTAAGTGTTTTATTCACATGATAAATTTTCGGGAATGTTTTCATTTTTGGAGTGCTTAACGCTTTCCATAGCATGAACACAAGTACCAAATTTCAAGACAGTGTAATAAATATATCCATGCATTTCTAAGGTCATCCTATACCGTATATTTAGCTACTTAGCTAGTAAAATGTCCACCCAGAGATATTGCAAACTTTTCAAAAGTAAAAATATCAACCTAAAAAAATAGAAATATTCATTAAATGTCCTACTGTTTACGATCATTGGAATCGGCTTGATTTCTTCTTTTGAAATATGATGATATCTCAAAATTCATATTTTGCGACTTATGACTCATTTTCCTGTGACATATCACATATGTGATGTGTTTCAGGAAAATGAGTCATAAGTCGCAAAATTGATATTTTTCAAAGTGTTTTTTTCTCAAGATCATATTATTGGAATGTTCTCATCTTTGGGGAGTTTATCACTTATAGCTATATCAATCGATGTATCAAATTGCAGGACAATCTATGTAATATATCCTTTCGTTTTAAAGGTCCTCATATGAAGTATATTTGGTTACTTTACTGTTTATTGACCCCAAGAAATATTGGAAACTTTTTTTTCAAAAACGAAAATATCAAACTTTAAATCTAGAAATACTTATTTGATTATTAGACTGTTTACTATCATTGGAATCGGCTTGGTCTCATCCTTTCAAATATAATGGTATCTCAAAATCTATTTTTTGCGACTTATGACTCATTTTCCTGTGACATATCACATATTATTGGGCTGGGAGACAACTTTTATAGTTTTTGGCCGATGTAGACTCAGACTTACTTAAGTTAAATGGTTTTACTCAGTCTCAGGAATCAACATATTACATCGCATTTGAAACGATTGAAAGTCGTTGGGTGAGATTAAAATGTGATGTGTTTCAGGAAAATGAGTCACAAGTCGCAAAATTGATATTTTTCAAAGTGTTTTTTTTTCATAAGATCACATTATTGGAATGTTCTGATTTTTGGAGGGTTCATCACTTATACCTATATCAATCGATGTATCAAATTTCAGGACAATCTATGTAGTATATTTTTTAGTTTTAAAGGTCCTCATGTGGACTAAATTTAGTTACTTTACTGTTCATTTTTTTCTAAAACGAAAATATCAAACTTAAAATCTAGAAATACTTATGAGATTATTAGAATCAGCTTGATCTCATCTTTTCAAATATAATGGTATCTCAAAATCTATTTTTTGCGACTTATGACTCATTTTCCTGGAACACATCACAAATAATCCCATCCGCAAGAACGAAATGTGTTTTCATGTTTAATGTGTGTTGGAAAGTGTCAGCCCGACGTTTCGGGTCTAGTAGTCCTTCATCCGGAACAAACCGAGATTAGTCTATTAATAACAGAGCTATACATACAATTGTATGTATAGCTCTGGTAACTATACCTCTCTGTAACTGCCAGATTAGATTAATGATAATAAATCTTTTAACTTCATGCATACGTGTACACGTTACTTTTGGAATGTGTAATATTAGATAGGATCCACCCTTTTGGAATATTTGTATTAGACACAACGCTGGGGCTGGGTTTTATATTTGTATTAATACTTCTTAAAATACTCTTCTATTTGATTATTATTTCATGTTAAAAACTAATAAAATGACTTTGACAACTGATATTCTGTTACCTTTTTGTAATTAAATCAGCGCGTACTGAGAATAGTGTAACTGTTACATAATGCTCACATTACTGAATAAAAATCTTAAATACAATACATATCATGTTATGTAGCCTAGAAATCATTTTTATTAGAATAATTAAATAGTGTCAAATGGATATCAACGGGAGTGCAGCTAGGGAGGTTCAGCAAGCCTAACCTATGCGTATAAACGTAAGTTCTGATCTCTGATACACAAAAATACCTTTAAAATGAAGAAAGAGGTTCAGCAAAACATGGTGGGAAAAACATAACGTTAAATATAATACAAAATATTTCATCCCCAATTTATTTCTCATATTTATAAATGCGACGTAATTCGAAAAAAAAACATAGGGATACGGTTACGTAATGGAGATAGGTTTGCTTGCAGAACCTCCCTAATAATAATAAATCTTTTTTAAAAATCGTTATTTTCTTTAACCTGCCTTCTAGGCTTCTACAATGTTAAGTTTTGTCGTCTCACGTCGGTGATTCTGGAAATGAAGACAACCGGTTATACAAGCATTTATTATATGCGCATTCTATATGAGACGTGCTATAAGTGGGGTGCTATAAAAATATTCATATAGGACGTGTCCTATATGAAGTGTAGTTGTCTAAATATAGCTCTGTTGTTATGCTTCGCGGAGCTTTGGCTCTACGCGGAGCATGTAAGCAAATCCCCGCGATCGGTAATCCACCCGTGATTCTGGTACTATAACTATAGAAATACATAATAGAACCTACATCATAATAGAGCATTAAATTCTCTTTTGAATGATATAAATTGTATTAATGTAGCTCAAGGAATGGCCATGATATGAACGTTTTAATTCATCAATATACTAACGGGGCTGTCAGTGGGGCTGTCAGCGGGGCTCTCTGAGACTTCTTTAGTATTTTTTCAGTGACATCTGATGACATAATGATCAAATTTTATGCACATATAATAAATATAGAATGGAACTCGCCGGCAGTAATCGAAAATTCATAGGACTTGATTCGTCCACATAAGCATCTCGTCCTATAAATTTTCGATTATTGCCGGCTCGTCCCATTCTCTCTATGTATATGATATGTCAGAACGTTTCAGGAATAGAGGAATTATTTCACGAGATTTTGGTCTATGTTGAGGGAGCATGGCATTATATGAGAGTAGTTTTACTTGATTTTTTAAGATCTTTTTGTGTGGACATTTGGGTCTTTTTTATTTTATTTTAAAAGTTCTATTTGTTCTTCAATTTCGGCTTTGAGCCGTAATAATAAATCTTCTTTTTTAAATATAACTTGTAACTATGCAGCTATGGCCATGAGTGGTAATGTACTACGCTGTCTCATTGACCTCCGCTGTAAACCCTGTGACTTCAAACGGCACTGGAGGGCGCTGAAGTACCTGGCTGCCAGTTCCTCCAGGGTATTGGTGCCACCCTTGGCCTGGCTCTTCATCGCATTCATAGACGGCAGGTATGATAAACATACTTTGATTTGATTTGTTTTTATTATTATTATGATTTCATTTAAAGGGCTATCACATTTTAAAAGACAAGATACACGAGAAAACAAGAAAAGATGCAAAGTACCCTACTCGGGTGTTTTCATGCGTTGCCTCTAGCATAATTGCTAAAGTATAACTATAGTCTACATAAGGGGGGGGGGGAGAAAAAAAACACAACAAAATACATAGCATTCAAAATAAACTGTTTAAAAACTAAAAAATTCGGCGGAAATTATCCCTGACAAGTGTCATATAGGGTGTCTTATTCAATGATTTTTTTTTTTTTTTAAACGTTTTTATTTTCACATACATACTGAAACATGGCAGAAATGAACACATCGCTAACAATAAGCGTTATTCAAGGCAATCTGCTCTAGCTCGATATAATAATGCTAGTAGCCTTTATTATGGTATAAAAAACGGTGAATTCATCATTATTTTAACCAAATATATAGATCAGATGTGAAACATATCAAACTAGCGATGGAACGGGATGAAGAGAGAAATGATGGATGATGAAATAATACATTTCTGTGTGTCATAAGGATAATAAGAGAGGTGAGAGTGGAGCGAGAGGGACCTGAGCAGTTATTTAGTCCACTTTGTCACGAAAAAACTTTTTGATTTGAATTTTAAACATAATGTTGTCTTGAATGTTACGGAGTTGTTACGGAGCCTTATAGGCAGATTATTCCAGGTCGTAGCGACTTGGTAGTACAATGTTTATCTGATTCACGTTTAGGAATGAACAGGTCTAGAACAGGAGCATCATATGGGTCATATTTTCAGAAAATGTACAATTCACTTTAACCAATTCTCTCAAATAACCCAAATTTAAGACGAAAATCAGGTTCAAAATACTGTTCAACATAATCAAACAGACTTTGTGAATCAAGGCAATACTAGATATACTCAGATATACCTAGTGTTGATGGTTGTTCAGTCCAATTTAGCAGGATTTACAAAATATGTTTATCTGCCAATTGTACATTTTCTGAAAATCTGACCCATATAGTCGTGTTGACCGTATATTAGTGGTGTTCAGTTTACATACCTTTAAAAATGCTAACTTGGAAAGAAGATAACCAACTCTATGCTTCAATTTCATCGTTTTAGTTGTGGAATGAATTATATCTGTAGAGGTTCTAGGTTGACAACCAATGGCAATTTTTAAGGCTTTATTTTGTAATCTTTGGATCGAGGTTAATGTTTTTTGATTGCATCTGCTAATGAATGGGGCACTGTAGTCAATTATAGATAGAATGTTAGCTTTAACCATTAAAATTGCACATTTCTTTGTTAGGTTTGGTCTAATAAGGGCCAATTGATATTATATCCTATATTGAAGAGATTTCACCAAAAGGTTACTCTGCTCAAAGAAATTCAGTTGGTTGTCAATATTAATTCAATGTCAATATTATCCCAGATAATTATAATTTTTGACTTGTTCTTTTGCGTTATTGTCTATCTTCAGCTCAATCTGATTAGTCTCTTTTTTCTTCTCTCCAAATAGCATGATCTTTGTTTTAGCAGTGTTAATAAGTATCTTGTTTTTCACTGACCAATCGTGGAACTTAGTGAGGTCATGGTTCATTTTCATAGACAAATCAGCCATGTTTTCACCAGCAGCATAGAGAACGGTGTCATCTGCGTATAATATGTATCTTGAAAACAGATTGAGTTTGTTAATATCATTTGAAAAAATTAAATATATTATCGGCCCCAATATTGACTCCTGGGGTATGCCACAGTTAATACATTTGCTTTCAGAATAGTGGTCACCGAGTTTAACACATTGTGATCTGTTAGACAGATATGAGGTTAGCCAAGATAATGCTAAGTTATTCAATCCAATTCTTTCCAGTTTTTTTAAAACAATATCATGATTCACACTATCAAAGGCCTTGCTAAAATCAATGAACATAGCAGCTGTATAGATTTTATTATTATTGTTTTCATTAATTTGACTAATAAATTCATAAAGTGCCTCATGTGTGCTTCTGTTCTTATGAAAGCCATATTGATAGTTGGAGATAATGTTATTCGTATTCAAGTGGTTTCAAATCTGGGTCGAAATGTATTTCTCAAGCAATTTTCCGCCTATATGTGTAAGGGCTATGGGCCTGGTATCTTGTGGTGAAAATGCATTTGAAATTTTGGGAATTGGTTTTACAGTGGCTACCTTCCATGCTGCTGGGAATATGCCCTGATCAATCGAAAGGTTACAAATATGTAAGAGTTGCTGGTCAACAATGGAGAATAAATCTTTATATATTTTAGAGCTCAATTCTTTACAGCCAGAAGATTTCATTATGTCAATCTCTGCAATTAGATTGGTTAGAGTATCCAGGGACATGGGTTTAAATTTATTACAGCTCTCAGTAATTACCTCATCGTGTATATCTGGAGGGATATCCGGAATTTTGCTTTGGATTTTTTCCCAGATAGAGCAGTAGTAATTATTTAAATAATTGGCTGAGCCTGAGGTATTCAACTGAACGTTGTTGCTGTCTCTAATATTCAAAATGTCTTTCCCTTTTTTAGATGTTATTTCATCTAACGTCCTCCAGAGTTTCTTGCTATTATTCGAGTTACTATTAAGAAGGTTGGTATAGTATTGGGTCTTGGCCCTTCTTAGAAGGCCATTGACATAATTCCGTTGGTTTCTGGCTGCTTTGATATCATTGAGGGCTTTAGAAATGTTAGCAGTTTTGTACAAGTCATCTCGTATTTTACATGCTTCAGTAATGTCCCTACTATACCATTCGGGTTTGCTACTCTGAAAGTACACATTTTTCCATGGGGCAAAGTCATTTGTAATATCGATCAATATTGAGTAAAGATATTCCCAGGCTTTATCCACTTCTTTGATAGTGTAGAAGTGATCCCAGTTAATATCATTCAGGACAGTTTTTATCTGGTCTATATTGTAATTTTTCATTATTCTTATGCGTTTTCTAGTACCAGGATTTTTTTTGTTTTCTGGTGACTGAGAATTAAGTATATAGCTTGATGATCCGATAAATTATAGTTGATTGTGCCAATAGTGGCCGATCTATTACTTTTATAGAGAAAATAGTCTAAAATACTCTCCTTGTGTAAACCAAACCGTGTTGTGTATTTCATTTTCAGAATAAAATCAGATTCTTTAGCAAAGTCGTGGATAGCTTTGTACTTGGAGTTTAGTCGATCAGATAAATCGATATTAAAATCACCAAAAATTATTAATGACCCAGACTTTCATGCTTGTCAACCATTTCTTTAAGTTTACTCAGGCATGTAGCAACATTAGAGTGCGGAGGTCTATAAACTAAGCCTAAATAAATTGGTTTCATATAATCTTTCGTTATCGTAAGGCATAACAATTCAACATCGTCGTTACTTATAGTCAGGGTATTATCAATTTCATAATGGAATGTGTCCCTAAGATATAAACATACACCTCCTCCGTGCTTGTTGTCAATAGCTCTATTAAGGTTTATCAGATTATAATTGTGGTGCTGTAGAAGAGGTAAACATGTATTATTTTGTATCCAGGTTTCTGTAAAGCATATAATGTCAATATCGGAGTTCAGTATATCATTTTTTACCTGGTCAAACTTAGGGACTAACGACCTGATATTAAGATGAGTAATTTTTGTGCCTTTCTTAGTGGATAGTCCAGTCTAATTATTCAGGTGGGCCTCAAACGTTTTGGGAATCATTTGCACATAATTATAGGTATGTAGGCGGTTCGAAGCAATGGTTAACCTTGGTACAACTAGAGTGAGAAGGAGTTGACCGAACATACAAGCGATGATTATCATCGTCATTCCACTCAAATAGCATAGTAAGGTATATCAAGATATAAATACAATATACAACAATGTGTCATGCCGGTAATACGTTACAAGTATATACCTAGGAGGTTCGTTATACGTCCAAAGGAAGTCACAATAGCGCAATATCCAGTGGGATGGATCAGGTTAGAAGCGATGATTATCGTCGTCTGTCTGCGCTGAGGCCTCCCCCGGTGCATTCAATAATAAGAACATAGGTGTTTCAATAATGACAATCAAGGGTATGTACATATGGGTCAGATTTTCAGAAAATGTACAATTCAACTTTGCCAATGTTCTAAAAAAAAATTTCAGACGAAAATCAGGTTCAAACTACATTCAACTTAACTAAACAGATACCTAGAATCAATGCAATGACGAATATACTCGAATTCACCTAGTATTGACCAAATTTCAGCCTAATTTAGCAGAATTGACTAAATGTGTACAGCTGCCAATTGTACATTTTCTGAAAATCTTACCCTTATACAATCAAGTAAACTGTCAGGGCATAGGGTTTAGGTTAGCAGTGATGATTATCATCGTCTGCTGCGCTATATAAATAAGTTGCGATGCAGTTCTTTAGCATGTAGCCAAGTAATCTCCCACGAGATTTTTTAAGAAACCTGTAGCCTTGATCAAGTCATATCAAGTGCTCCGTCCGAGTGGTCAGTAGAGAGTGACCAGTCCCGAGGGGTCTCATGTAGCAGGTAAACTATGTAGTAACCAGGGCGATTCCCGCCACCATACATACAGGTGCAGCTACACTGGGCATATACAATTCTAATTTCGCGAGGCTGGAAGAGAACATAAGGAGAAATAAATCATTTTTTAGCTCGATAATATGTTCCTCTATGTCTTCAGATATACGCCTCCATATTACTCTCTCGTTAGAGTTTATTTTCCTGAGATTGAAGGAATACAGTACTTTGCCTTCATTCTTAACTCATACATTGCTGAGAGACAGTCAACTCTACCTTTGTCAAACAATTTTTGTCGATAGATGAATGACTTCAATTGTAGAATAAGCCAATTTATAACTCTTGGTCTTCAAGGCTTCTCAGATCCTGGTCCAAATTGTTCCAGGTTCTCTGGAGACGACCCATGCAGTGCAATACTCAACTTACCGCAGTTTGTTTTGTTTTGTTATTTCATTGTCCCATGCTGCTATTGAATGAAATAGTTCAAGCGGGGACAACAAAGACTTTTTTTAGAATTGGTGTACGTGTTGCGACTCCATAATTGAACATTCTTATAAGCAAGAAAACATTATTTAAAGATCCACAAGGCGCGCACATGGACGGGAGAGAATTAAAACGAGACAATATTAAGCAGTTCTAGACATATCGCTCTCATAATGTGTACATGGGTCAGATTTTCAGAAAATGTACAATTGGCAGCTGTACACATTTAGCAAATTCTGCTAAATTAGGCTGAAATTTGGTCAAAACAAGGTAACTTTTAGTATATTTGGCATTGCATTGATTCTAGTAATCTGTTTGGTTAGGTTGAACTGTATTTTGAACTTTATTTTCGTCTAACATTTCGGTTATTTGAGAAGATTGGCAAAGTTGAATTGTACATTTTCTGATAATCTGACCCACATAGGAGCCGAATGTATTTTGTCTTTTGTCTCAAATCGATTTTTGAGGCCTAAAAACAAAAAACTAAAGACAGCTTCTAAAGCTGTCATTAGGCGGCTTTGCCCCGAAAAGATTACTGCCTTCTGACTTTTGTCTTTAGGCCTCAAAAATACATTTTGAGACAAAAAACAAAATGCACAACATTGTCTAGAACTTGTTAACATTGTCTCCTGGTGATTGTCTCCCGTTTATGTGCGCCAGCTGCCGATGGTAGGCTGAACCATTTTAATGAAGAAATGATATGTACTAAGTTTAACTGAGTATATAGTTGGTATTGCATTGATTTAACCAATCTGTTCGGTTATGCTGAACTGTATTTTTTACTTTATGTTTGCCCTACACAGTCTAGGTCCAAACCGTCAGATCAGATAAGAATGGTGTGTCAGTGATTGGATGCCTACTTCGCTAATCGGTTTTCTAGCCTAGGACTAGGCATTTTAATGGGAATATAATGACATTAAATTTTGCGGTCTTAATGGAATTATAATGGCACTTTGCGGTTCGAGGCGAGAGGCTTTCCCTTTGTTTGAAGGGACTCTCTCAACTTTGGGCCTAGACTGTACACTTTGGTATTTGAATTTAATTTTGCTGTACTTTCTTCCCTAAGGTTTTATAAATGTGGGGTTACGAGAGTCCCGGACAGATGTCTACCTGACATCGCCAAGTTGTCTAACATGACGTTAGAAGCAAACCACGCCTCCCTTATGGTGGAGAACCAATGGCATCGCTGTGTCAGTCAGATCGTCGGCCTCACGGTCTTAGGATTAGGCCTCACCTTATTTGCCTTCTGTAAGCTATAAAGTTTTCATCATCACTCAATAAAGAGGACGACAAGCGATAATACAGTAGGATAAAATAACAGGTCACAGTGCTGCGGAACAGCCATGTTGATAACAACAAGATTAAAGGGTCATTGCCCTTATATATATATAACACTTTTATTCAGTTTTACAGCTTACATATAAATTGCCAATTACATCATACACTGAATTGGAATACAATACTCTGCGGAGCAGGTCTACCGTACGATCCAATACTAAATTCTAAAGTTTCGATTTTCCTGGAATTAATCGTCAATGTTCAGTGTCCTTTCTTATATTTTGAAAGTTCCATGTTTGTTCCTCGGTATGTCACGAGGTTTTAGTTCACTGTTCGTTCCTCGTTTTGTCGCGAGATTTTTGTAAGAAATATAAAGCACAATTTTAATTTAGTACACTAGTCATTTGCTCAATGCTTAATCTTCTTCCATTAAGTTAGAGTTTCACATAGTACAAATATTACACAGTTACACATTTCAAATAGTACTCTACTGTCTTCTTTGATGTTTGAAATAATGCAGATGAAAATTTACAATGTTATCTTCCATCATTATGGTTTGGTATAAGCTGACTGAATGTCAACAATGGTAATTACAAATTTAGATATGTACACATTACAATGCAGTGTCCCTTTCCCTCCCTCATAATACCGAAATAAGTCGGCCTTTCGAATCACAGGACCTACATGCCTGTTTAGATCCCCCCGTTTTGAGGTTAACATTTTAACCACTTATAACTAATTACCCATTCCCTTGTATACATCTATATTTATTTTATAAACATACATATATTTCGGTTTGGGTGTTAGTCCGTAGATGACAAGTGCACATCGTACTCCTGGGGGTAGTTATTTTTTAGATAGTTTCTGAATTCTTCTCGCGTTTTTATATCTCTATTGACTTTGGGTAGGTTATTCCACAGTCCCGTCAGTCTATATATATATGATTTCTTGAAAGCTTCATTTTTCGGGTGGGGAACCAATAGTTTTTTCCCATCCGCCAAGCTTCTAAGGTTTATACTTCTACTATCAATGTTTTCCTCTATAAGTGCTCTTCTAAAAGCAAGCTCGAGTAAGTGACTATTTCTCCTTGTACTTAGGGATGGCATTTTCACCTTTATGTGAATTTCACGTGTGCTAGTGTATTTTGGTAATTTAAGTGCGATTTTGAAAGCAGAATTTTGAAGGGATTGGAGTCTATCCAGGTATCTCTGCGCACAGCTCTGGTAGAAGATATCCCCGTAATCAATCAATGGTAATATTGTTACTTTATATATCAATAAAAGAGTTTGTGTGTCGCACACTCCATAAAGTTTAGATAATGCCTTGATCTTAGTCCTTACCGTGTTAATTTTCTTTACTAGGAAGGTTTTAAAATCTACCTTATTATCAATTTCTACCCCCAGGAATTTATAATATTCGACCTGTTCCAGTTTTTGAGATCCCAAATAATAATCAGTTACATTCGTGTCATTTTGTTTCATGTTAATAGACATGAACTTACATTTTTTTGTGTTCAAAGATATCTTATTCTTTGCACACCAATGCACCACTCTATTCAAATCCTCTTGCATTTCTTGTATTGAATTTACCTCCCTATTTCTGCTGCTATAAATAATGGTATCATCAGCAAAATGCTGAATTTTGCTATGTTTTACGACTGTATGGAGGTCGTTGATGTATAATATAAATAACAATGGACCTAGAGATGTTCCCTGAGGCACTCCACATCTGACCTCTTTTTGGGAAGAAAGAAAACCATCTATAGTAACCCGTTGATGTCTCTCCGATAGGTAGTTTTTAAACCATTTTAGCGTGTTATTCTTAATACCGTATTTATATAATTTTGAAAGTAATAGTTCGTGATTCACCGTGTCAAAGGCTTTTTTAAAGTCCAGAAACACTATATCAGTTAATTTTTTACTATTAATATTACTATATGTATATCGAAAGAGATTATCAAGGGCATCATTTATTGATTTCCCCTTCCTGAAGCCGTACTGTGCCTCACAAAGAATATTTTTTGCCTCCAAATGCATTGCTAATTGATTTTGTACACAGTGTTCGAGTAATTTAGCAGGCAGTGTTATACAGGAAATGGGTCTATAATTCCCAGCAGTCTGTTTATTACCTTCTTTATATAGAGGTGTAACTGTTGCATTCTTAAAATCGTTCGGTATAATACTAGTTCGCAGAGAAAGATTAAATAGGTGTGCAAATTGGTAACTCAGGGCTTTTATGCAAGGCTTCAGAATTTTTGTTGGCATTAAATTTATGCCAGAGGCCTTATAATTCCCTATTTTACTGAGTGCTAGTTCAACTGAGGTGTGGTTTATCTCCCTAAATTCAAAATCTTCAAAATTCCCCTCTTCAATACTGTTATCATCCTCCCCTTCTATACCTACTACGTCAGCTATCTTATTAATATCTATTTGATTGGCTAAATCCGGCCCTACATTTATGAAGAATTTATTAAATACTTCTGCCGCGGCCAATCCAACAACTTTTTCCCCTTGATCTGAGGTTAGAGTAAGGTTCCTCTCTTTGTTTTTACTCTTATCTTTAGACATAATGGGTTTTATGATTTCCCAAAATTTGTGAGGATTTGTTTTATTAATTTCAATTTGATTCTTAAAATAATTTTGTTTAGCCCTTTTAATTTCCATATCCACCTGACACCTCAGTCTTCTTGCTAACTTCCAGTTTTCATCAGACTTATTTTTCCTTGCCTTTAAAAAAGCCCTGTCCCTAAGTTTTGACATTTTTATTATATCGTCATTGAACCATTCCGGTGTTTTCCTAACTCTATTGAACCTTTTTATTGGACACATTCTGTCCACAAACTCTTCTATTGTCGAGTAGAGCATCCCCCATGCTTGATCCACGTCCCTTGTCCCATAAAAATCTGCCCAGTCACAGTCCCTAAGAATTTCTTGTAGAATTCCTAAATCCAAATTTTTTGTGTTTCTTGCCTCGAATGATTCGTGGGTGTATGTAGTTCTAATTTTCTTTATTTGTATAAATACTGGGTTGTGATCGCTAAGGTTGATGTTTATCGACCCGCTTTCATTTTTATTCTTTACATTTGTATAGATATGATCGATCTTAGATTTAGAATTTTTACTCACTCTTGAAGGGACTTTTATTTTTTGTTGCAGATTATATTTGTTTATTAGGGTATTAAATCTTTCAGCATTCTGTGTTTTGCTCTCCTCGACAATATCAGAGTCATAGTTGAAGTCTCCCAAGACTATAATTTCCTTTGTGGAATCCACCTTATTCAATGCCTCATCGAGCGACTCAAGCGCCTCTCGTAGCCCTCCTTGAGGGGGTTTATACACATTAAATACCGTCTTTGTTTTCATAAATTTCTTGGATATTTTAAAAACTTGCATCTCGACATCCTTATTAGATATAGATAACTCTCCCATTTCTTCCTCATCACTTATCTCAAGGGACTTATGTATATACGTGATAAGTCCGCCCCCTCTCCTTTTTAGTTTTCTATCTAGTCTTACTATTTTATAGTCTTCGATATTTACTTCCTCATTATTGACATTTTTATTTAGCCACGTTTCCTGGATTGACAGTACATGTGGTTTCATTTCCTTTACCGCATACCTGATTTGGTCTATTTTCTGTAGTATGCTCCGGACGTTCCAAGAAATTACTTTAAGTCCCTTGAGATTTCCTATTTGTTTTGTTTCGTATTCCAACATTTGGATTTCCTCTTGAACTGGTCGCCTTGGCGAACCTCCCCCCTCATTTTCAATAATAGAACCGCACTATTGAAGAACAATACATTTAACAACACCTTTTTACATAATATTGGTCCAACAATACGACCATCATTCAGAACAATAATCCTAGTACCTTCATTGGCTAGGTTTCCGTCATTGCGACGATATGTACATTTCCATCCTCCACACAAACTATCTATATTGCTGCCTTCTTTCTGATACAATATGTGTTTCATTGCTGATTCTGTAGTTTATTGTAGAATGAAGTGTAGTAAGGTATGCTTACTGAACATGGGTACATGTGAACTATATATACTGTTGCATGCAAGCAACGTTCTAGCAACGTTTAGAATGTTCTAGTTGGATCCAGGTCTATCATGTGGATCTTTCCAGAGGGAAGATCCATGTGGTAGATGATGGAATGATCCAGAAGGATCCTGATCATTGATGATGCAATGTACATGAAGGTTCTAGACCATGGTAGAAGTACCAGTCAACATAAGGTTGACATCATGTATATTAAAGAATTAATTAAACCGTTACCTTTATTATCATTATAATCATTAGTTATTCATAATCATAAATCATATTAATTAAGGTTATGCCTTGTTACATAATCATACAAGGCCGGATATGACAATAGATCATGTTAGAGGATTGAATATAGGTGTCAAAGAGAAAGAGATGTAATCTCGCCTTTAACTATCATGTTATCCAATTTTAGTGGTAATTCAAACTACTCTTGATAACTACACCATTGTCATCACTTTAGATTCATTGTTTATTTTTGAGGGGAACAATGGAAAAATAAAAGTAGAGATCAGATGTGGTTAAGAGGTCGGTCCATGATCATTCAGAATTCGGGCTCTAGCGAGCTCCTGTCTCAGAAGATGAGAGACCCGACCTCCCCTCCATTTCCTTTCTCCTTGGGGCTTTCCACATTCTTTCGTCAATTCTCTAATATACATTTATATAAACACACTCTTTAGCGTACGCCATTTGCAATATTACACTTTTTGCGTACTATTGGTGAACATATACATCCCATATTACATTTATGGGTTCCTTTTTGATTCACATTTAATACTGACTAAATATTGAATATTGAATATTGAATATTGAGTATTGAGTACATTGAGTACAGAGGAAAAACACAGATAGATACTATTGAATTAAATATCACTCTATTTACTTCGTTGGATTTACCCTTTTGAACCTGAGATTTTAATACATTGTTTTTTCAGTTTTTTACATAGTATTTCGCATATTTAACGACTTACAATCATGTAACAGTTTTATAATTCAACAGTATAGTAATACAGTACTGTCTGGACTAGATTCATTCATATAAACATGTCATATTCATTTCATATATTTACTCACCCAACTATTATAAATCGGAGAGGTAATATTCCACTCCCATATGAATTTAAACTTTAATTTTCCTTCAACCCATCATAGTTGATTTGGGGTTCCCTTCGGAGATCTGGCTCACGCAAGCTCATGTTACCGAAAGATTCCCTCGTCAAGTATAATAGGATGAGGTCGTATATCATAATTTCATAATTTCGGGTGATTCCTGCTTTAGGATAATTAATTATGTTCTTTTGTCTATTTCGTTATACTTTTCCATAGGCTTTTATGAACTCAATTGCCACCTTTTCTCTTAATTCATCGGTGAGGTGGCACCCGTCAGCCGAAAGTTTGTAATACTCATTAGTGTAGACCGGTGACAGTGTGGTTTTTTGGAGTCTGCCGGATCTTCGCATGTGGATCAGCTTACCAATGTAGGGTGTAGGAACTTGGTGGTATTTGTTGTTGGCTCCTACAGTGTTATTATAAGAGATAACTAATCTATTTAGGGTATTTTGGTCGTCAGATATAGCCCTTATTTTGCTGGGAGTAAGAATTTCATCCAGCAGTTTAGATCGTTGAGAGTTGAATACATTGTACTGCACCAAATCAACTCCAAACGTAGTAGAGAACATAATAGCAGGTGGAGCCATGCTGGGTGGAGAGCGGTGTTCTATCATTTTCCTTGCTCTCTCTAGTACTCCCTCTGTAATTGACGATAGCTCCACTGGACAGTAATACTGTAAACCCACCTCCTTAGTTATGTTGTTTCTTTGGGTAATGTTACAAATACCCGACGCCATTATTATCACCCTTGGTCGATCTATTTTGATGACATGTGTAGCCCTTTCCACAAGTTGAACAGTATCGGCTCCCCTACCTACGAATACACTGCTATCGATAGTAGGGTCTAACCTGGTTAGGATCTCCGAGAGACCAGCTGCTCTGGAATCTCCAATAACAAGTAAGTCCTTTCCTCTAGCCGCCATGGCAGTTCGTTATGAGCTATGGATCAGTTGAAATATATGTATGATGTCCTATTTTACCTGCTGTTACGAATCTCTTGTCTAATTTCGTCCAGTATACGACCGAATGTGTTTGTTCCAGAGAAGGACCTTACTTTCAAGGGGACTCGGCAACCATTAGCTGTGAGCACGCCTCGAGAGTTCCGGCCCACTCCCCACTTTCTATTTGTCGTTACCTCGTAGAATTTCTTTATTTTCGGGTCTAATAATTTTTCTGTAAGCTCTTTGTTTTGCTTGAATTTTTCAAGAGCGATTTCCTTTAGTTTCTGGTTTTCAACTTCCTCCCAACCTCGCATCTGTTCAGAGGTTACTTTCTGACCCACTTTGCCTCCCAGACTCTTGGCCCGGGCCGGTGTTGGCGCCTCGTGTATCATGCGTGCAAGATATCTGAAGCCAAAATGTTCGGCCTTGGTACTCTGGAAAGCATGCTCTGCAGATTTGTAAGTTTTCTCTCCATATTTTACATCAACGGGGTGGATGGACAGCTATGCTGTCCATGAAAACCTACGCCTCCGTCATCTACTGGTATTGTTGCCACATCGGAGGGCCTGCATCCACTCGGGAGATTATATAGGTCGATCGAGGAAAATGTCTTGCCCTCGGCCACGATGTGTCCCAACACTATCTCTGCTTTGTGATTTTGTAGCTTTAGCAATTTATGGCAATTTATTAACATCTGGAAGTTTTTGTTTCTTGGGTCCGGTTTATACCGGTTGAACCAAACGTTTAGATGAGCATTTTTGCGGATCTCTCTAGCGTGGTTAACTATTACTTTCTTGATTTCTGCTGAACCGACCTCGACATAGATAGCCCGTGTAACTTTCTGCCTTGGTATACCGACCCTATATGCACTAATTTTGTCATCAATTTTCATTGGTAGTTGGACGTCTAATATCTTTATCATTATTTGTTTTGTATTTTCTTCAACAGCAGATAGATCGATGTCTTCCTCTCCAATGTTTGGAAGTGGATGGGGCGAGTCGTGCTGCCATCTCTCGGGCACTCCCTCAACCAGTAAGTGCACCGATTCATCTACTTTTGCGGCCTTGTCAGTTTTAGCGTTACTCTGACTCGGCGCTTTATTTGCCAAATCAACTTTGATGTTTCCAATTTTGACATTTAAACCTTCTAAATCTGTGCCCAAGCTTACAACTTTCTCATGATTTTCTGCGATTGTTTCCCTCAAGTCAATTATCGATTGATTTATATCTTCTTCTAACTGATTTATGGCCTTGATGGCTGCTTCGTCAACGAACGAGTCATTTTCGGTCGGTTCATCCAATAAATCAATTTGTTCAGCATCAGTATTACCATTGAGACTCTTCTCATTTAAATCAGATTTCTCAACTAGTTTTATCCTCCTGTTCATGCTTTTGTAATTTAGTCTGGCCCAACTCCAGCTATTTACTTGTTTTCTTTCGATCATGCCAAGTTTCAAATTTACTTTGTCAAGCTCTCGTTTCAGGGACCTATTTTCCTTCCATATTGTATTTTCGCTACTTTGTGCACTAATCTTATCCATGATTTCCTCTGAAATTCTTTCCACTAGCAATTTCTCATATTCAGTGTCAGTCTGTGAGCTCCCATTTACTTTTCCTGCCTTCGTAGGAGTAACCTTAGTTGTAGTGTCACCATTTTGTGCATCGTCATTTTTGACTGTCAACTTATCACCGACGTCGCCTATCTGAGCACCTTCGTCGTCTGTCACTTCACTCTCAACTATCTCGTCAACTATAATCAATGATGTATTTACCTTTGAGTCAGTTTGTATCACCTTAGTTGGAGAATCATGTTCCAATGCCTTTGGGTCAACTTTTCCTCGATCCTTTTCTTTGAGGATTGTTTCTTGGATGGGAGGATTTTCCAGAATATTTCTAGTCGCCTCCTCCGCAACTCCCTCGTAACCGTCCATGACGTCTGTTTTTTCGCCGTCCATGGTTGTACTGGTCGAGTCCGAGAATAATTTCAAAGATATCAGGGTGATGATAACCGCAATAGACAGAAGAATGTAATATAGGCAGTCTATGACCATTTATGTAGCTGTGTTGTTTTTCAAGCGGGTCTGCTATAGACTTTTCTCCAGAAATATCCCTATTTCTTTCACACGACGTTCTCTAGCTCATCCAGAGCATTTGGAGTTTTTCATGACATCTTATGATTAAGTGACAACACCTTAATATAGTAAATAATATCTTAACATAATAACAATTTGATTTGGTGGCTAAACAGCCAATTGATTGGTGGGCGTGTTAAGCATATTCGCATGGACAAGATTATCAATAATTAATTAATTAATAATAGCAACATTTTAAGGGCTGACCACTAACAAAATTGATATCGGTTTCTGTTTGTCATTTTGTCTGTTGTATGGGTAGAGTTAAGTAACGCTGTCACGAAATACATCGGAACAGTTATTACCTTGGAGATGTGTTGTTTATAGTTTAGTCCTCAGACTTTAGGAATAGCAGGCCTATATGTCCATGTAGTAGTAGAGACCCATAATCTTGTATAAGACCAAAAACGAAATAGATGTGTTCGGGACTGGGAAAACTGGTCTTAATAGAGGGGTGGTCTCTATTATGAGGTGGTCTTTATGTGAGGTTCCACTGTATGTATAGTATACCCCATTTTCTAATGTCACGTCGACTGTGGCATTCTAACGAACACTGCATTGCCCCTGTTCTATTCGTACTTTCTAAAGACTAGATGGTCTTGGAATATATGGGTAGCATGATTCTGTTGAACACTGGCCCGACAATTACAGCTACTTGTATTTTGTGATGGGTCGGAAAAGGACGGAACAAAAATTGGCAAATATTTAGTTTTTGACCGACGTTAACTGAAAGTGCAACTTTAATATGTCGATAACCATTATTACGAAAATAAAATGTGTAAAAACGAAAATCTCTCCTGTGCAAGATCGCAATGATGCAATATACTGTAATCTGAATAACAATTTTTTACTCAAATTTAGATCGGATCGGTAGTTACCTCTGTTCTGAAACGCCATATTACCAACGGCGCTATGAACAAATGTATAGAGAGAAAGAGATGGAAAGCTTCACTAAAAATTCAGAGGTAGGTCAACCTTTCTTAAGTCTAGGCTCAGAGTTGAGAGAGTTCCTCAAAACTGAGGGAAAGCCTCTCGCTCCAAACACCAAAATGCCATTATAGAATCCCATTAGGCCTACTCCAGGACCAGGAAGGCCAATAGTATAGTAGGCGTCCAATCACCGATATATCATTCTTATCTGATCTGAGAGGCTCTGGGCCTAGACTGAACGATATAATTTGTAAAAAGTTCGAGCATCTAACATGTAATCGGATGAAATGAGTTTAGTCCATTAGCTTATGACGTCACAATCGCTATAGACGTTTATAATATCCCTATAACTACGTATAATACCTTGGTCTCTATTCCACCAAGCATACAAGAGTTAGTCATCACGGATGTAATTAAACTTTCATAATTTTAAATTGTTCACTGGAATTTATTTTACAGGAATGTCTAGTACAGGAATGCGACACCAGGTGGAAGCAGGTGTTCAAAAACCCGCAGCACGCGGACTGGGAAGCGATTTCTGCCCTACCTACAGAGTCGTCACCTGTGGAGTTAAAAGAGAACTTCTTTAATAACAAATCACCACCAGGGGAAATAAACCACAACTCCATTCGTTCTCAAGGCAAGATGGACAAAGACACACTTGTTAAGAAAAACAAAACTAAACCTAAATTGCCTCCAATTGAAAATAGCAGAATAATGATTGGAAATGAGTAGGGAAGACTACTCTATTAGGGAAGAAGATCGGTCTTTTATTTGTGAAGTGTTCCAGGAAAATGTGTCACAAGTCGGAAAAAATGAATTCGGGATATCATCATATATTTTGAAAGGATGTGATCAAGGCGATTCCAATGATAGTTAACATTAGGACATATAATAAGTGTTTCTATATTTTAAGTTTGATATTTTTATTCTTGAAAAGAAAATTTGCAATATTATTGGGTGGAAAATTACTAGTAAAGTAGCTAAATACTCCAGAGAATGACCTTAGAAATGCATAGATATATTTACTACACAGTCTTGAAACTTGGTACATGTATTTATGTGACTTCAAGGACTTCAAGACACCCCAGAGATGAACCCATTCCTACAAATAGATCTTGTGAATAAACCACTTTGAAAAATATCAATTTTGCGACTTGTGACTCATTTTCCTGACACACATTGTAGAAAATGGACTAGTTCAGTTGGGGGCAAGACCAAGGGCACCTCAGGTGGAGGGGGCGAGACCTGAGCTGCCCGCCAGGCCGACTCCTCCAAGGGAGAGCGAGGGTGCAACATTGTTATGATAAACCTTATTAGGGAGGGCTCGCTAATTAGTGAGTAATGAGAGTGGAGGAGGGTCAGTATGATCCTTCTCTGTTAAATAATTATAAGGGATATTAAGACGGATAATAATGTTTGATTGGCGTTTTGCATTTATATTTATGCTAATTGGATTATTGTACTGGTCTGGCGCTCCTGATAATTAATAAGAATGTTTGGTGCCAACTACCTCTCCTCCCTCCTGCTATAATAAATTAACCCAAGGAGAGGAGAGGGGCTCAGCCAATGATGGGGTAGGAGGGGGATTCGAGGCCAGCCAGGCCAGGATATAAGCAGAGATTTTCTGGACATTAAAGGTCGATTATTCTACCCAGTCAGGTTCAGAAGGCAGTTGTGGTCACCTAAGTTTCAGGGAGTCATTAACACTTTAGCCTTAGTCTTAGCCTTGCGGTTAAGCTTATCGCTGGATGTGGAATCGAGGAATGTGGCCGTCTGGACCTAACTGTACCAGCCAAGTCTTGACTTCTTGACTAAAACCTTATAACATCACACTTAACCAAATTCGATCTGGGAGATAGATTAGAGAGAACCATCAATATCAACCCATGTACATTACCGTCCACCATTATCTGGGTCAGATTTTCAGAAAATGTACAATTGGCAGCTGTACACATTTAGAAAATTCTGCTCAATTAGGCTGCAATTTGGACAATACTAGGTAAATTCGAGAATATTTAGCATTGCATTGATTCTAGCAATCGATTTGGTTAGGTTTAACTGTATTTTGAACCTGATTTTCGTCTAAATGTCAGATGTTATAGCTGAATAAACAATTTAAAAATAATAATCACACTCAGATGCATGAGACTAGATGTCACAGAAAATGCCCCAACATTCTCGCATTTACTCGTTAGTTTCATGGAGAAATATATACAAAAGAAAAATGTCTTCGGAGTAATAAATGTTTCAAACTTCTTTTTTTGTGTTGCGATTTCAGGCCAAGGCATTTGATTATTAACTTGACAACTTGATTATCAATAATAAATATTTCGGGATAATTGGCGAATGTCCTATACTTGTATTTATCGTAATCTTTCTTTGTATTGGCATTGATAAATAAACCCATAATCTAAGTCAGAAAATATTAAAATCCCAACTGTCACGCTCATATATTTTAAGAAATAAGGTTGCCATACGATGTGTTCACTTTTTCTATACTACTTACCTGTTGGTTGCTTTGAGCAACGAGAATATATTCTCGTTGCTTTGAGTCACTGACTTGAACTTTCATTAAGGCTATTGTAAGAATCTAAGGGTATTTGCCCATAGGTTCAGTGTTGTATCAAGTTGGAAGAATGAAGTCTAACCAAAAAGAATGCAATTATTTACACTATATCAATATCTATTATATTCCCTTCGTGTATATATATATGATCCAAAACCATCAATTTCTTGCATTCCTGATTAAAACAGGGATTTGTGTACTAACAGGGATTTGTGTACTTTGCTTATATGTTTTCAGAGTGTCCAAATTGTTGGGAAACGGGAGATTGTAAAATAAATAGCTGCAAATTAACTTGGAATTTGACATGTTCTCAAATTAACAGTGCGTGCAATCCGTTCCTCAGATCATATGCGATATCAAACTGCTGCTGAAATCGCAGATGACCTTTAATTTCACATACGATGAATCGCACATCCCAAATCGCCGCTGAATCGCCGCTAAAATCGTGCATGTGTATAGGGTATTTGGCACGATTTGGGACCCACTATCTGATTACGATCTCAAATGGACAATCCCAAATCGTGCAACAGATCGTGAACCTCAAATCGGCCTCCAATTAATCGTGCATATGTATTCGGGGCTTTAAGTGCTAGTGGAGTCGACTTGATGTGAGACGCCGAGGTCAGGACCCTGGAGGAACAAGAGTTCATGTCCCTTTGATCCATAGGCCTAAGGATCAGAAGCGTATAGAGCCAGGAGTTCCATAATCGGGGGGGGGGGGGGCTGGCGGCTGGTAGGGGGGGCTATAAGTATTCAAGAGGCGGCAGTATAAATTTATTTAAATTTAATAATGATAATTATGATGAAACTAGATACATAATAATAATAATAATAATAATAATAATAATAATAATAATAATAATAATAATTTACTAACTGTATATATAATCATCATAAAAATATTAATAACGCCGTTTTTCATGATAAAGTGGATTAATATGATATTAATTCAGAGGGAGGGAATGGTTGTTAGGTGGGATTCAATGCATATTTACATTTATCAAGAATAAAACAGGTTATTACTGTTTAATTATGATTCGAACACAGAACTACATTCTGTCCGAACAACACCCGTGTAAAGATATGTGCACTACTTTCGGATTCTCTTTTTTCCCGGGCCTACTTTAGTAGGCCTATTCGCAGATTTCGCAGCAGCACTCGTAATCGGCCGCTTTGCTCGATGTACAAGACTTAACAAGACTGACAGTACACACCATTGGACAGGAAATCGTCCAAGCTTTAATTTGATATAAGATATGTTCCTGAATTCGTATTATTAGTCTTTCTGGCCTACCTTTCATCCAAACATTTTTGTCAACAACAGAACACATGTCCGCAGGGAAACTGGCTCAATATTTCCAGATTTCGCGTCACTTGTATCCGCGGTTACGCTCGCTGTATAGGTCTTGCTGTACGACTGACCACCAAACAGCATCCCTTATTGAACAGGAAATTGTTCAAGCTTTTATTTGATATAAATTATGTTCCTGAACTCGTATTATTAGTACACTTCTGGCATAACTTTCATCCAGACACTTTTTTGTCAACAACTATGCCGGCAAGGACGCAATATTTTAGGACGTAACGTCCCCTAATTTCTCCAACGTTAGTAATTTATGCTACGTTAGCAACGCGTCCTTCGCACCACTTTTCCCGCGTGGACTATTGATTATTACCTATTTATATAAGTGTATTTATTATTACCTGAAAAATAAGGATCCGAGTCATGGTCATTGAGATATTAGTTTTAAATATAGCAGCCTACATGTAGGCCTAGGCCTATGAGCCGTAAAACTGTTTTAAAACATATGGAACATGCCCTTTTTTCTTGTGATTATATATATATATATATAATAACTTTTATTCAGTATCAGCAACATGTCATCACTATTACAATCACATACCGAATGGGAAATAAAACTCTGCGGGGCAGATCTTCCGTAGTATCCGATTAATTATTTGTTATTTCACTTAGATATTGTTCGATTGTTCTTTCCGAGCGATACTTGATTTCCAAGTATGAGTGTTCTCTTTTAAAGCCTGTGTTCAAGCCAAATTGTCACATTACTTTCCCAATAAGGACTTTGCTTGTGTAAATACATGGGCAAAGTATCAGATCGAAGTAGGTTACTTAAAGTAACCCTTAATGTTCATCTGCTAGCTGATAGAATAATCAAATTCGGTAACAAATCATCATTTCATACAGTTTCAATTTTCCCTCCCCTGCCGATATAAGTCGACCATTAGACTCACAGATCTTACATGTCTGTTTACTTCCCCCCTAAAACCCCACATGTACATGTCAAAATACTACATTAAACATTAAACATTTTCTGGTAACAGGTAGGGGTCAAATTCATGAGGGTAAACCTGTTTCAAATATTTCCGAAAACCTTCTCTAGTTTTAATATCTCTAGTGTTTTTTGGTAGATCATTCCAAAGATTGGTCATTTTGAATAAATAAGATTTTTTGAATGCCTCATTATGAGGATGCGGAACCTTAAGTTTTTTTCCATCATTAAGGCTACGAAGATTTATATCCCTAGTATCCAAATGTTCTGGTTTTAGAGAGCGTCTAAAAGCTACCTCTAATAGATGACTATTCCTTCTAGTTTGTAGAGAGGGCATTTGTACTAATTTATGTATGTCTTTTGTACCTGAGTATTTGGGCAGTTTTAGAGCTATTTTGATGGCAGAATTCTGCAGTGACTGGATCCTGTCCAGATAGTTTTGAGGGGCGCTATGGTAAAAAATATCTCCGTAGTCTAAGATAGGTAATATCATGGTTTTATAAATCGTCATAAGTGTTTCGGAATCACAAATGCCATATAATTTTGACATTGCTTTGATTTTTGATCTAGCGCTGTTTATTTTCTTCCCCAGGAAAGTCTTAAAATCTAGTCTACTATCAATCTCCACCCCCAAGAATTTGTAAAATTCCACCTGTTCCAGATTTTCAGAGCCAATAACATATTCAGGCCCATCGCGATTTTTCTTAATATTAACAGTCAGAGCTTTACATTTTTTTATGTTCAAAGAAATCTTGTTTTGTACACACCATTCTACGACATTATTCAAATCTTCCTGAAGTTCAGGAGAATTTAGCCGTGTCCTATCTCTACTACAATATAAGACGGTGTCGTCTGCAAAATGTTGCAGCTTGCTATGTTTCACTACCTTATTTAAATCGTTGATATAAAGAATGAACAAAAGTGGGCCGAGAGAGGTTCCTTGTGGTACGCCACAAGTCACCTCTCTCTGTGACGATAGGTGTCCATCAATGACAACTCTCTGGTACCTTCCTGTAAGATAATTTTGAAACCATTTCCAAGTGTTATTTTTTATACCATATTTGTTTAATTTTGATAAGAGTAATTCGTGATTCACCGTGTCAAAGGCTTTTTTAAAGTCCAGAAACACCATATCAGTTAATTTTTTATTATTTATATTTTCATAAGTAAAATGGAAAAGGTTATCAAGAGCATCATTTATCGACTTCCCTGGTCTAAACCCATATTGTACATCCGTTAAGAATTTATTAGACTCCATATAATCAGATAATTGCTTCTGTATACAACTTTCCAACAGTTTGGCCGGTAGTGTGATACAAGATATTGGCCTATAATTGCCAGCCGTCTGTTTACTTCCTTCCTTATATAGTGGTGTGACTATAGCACTTTTAAAATCCTTTGGTATAGTAGAGGTATGTATAGACAAATTAAAGAGATGAGCAAATTGTTGACTCAATGATTTTATACAAGGTTTCAGAATTCTGTTAGGCATAAGTTTAAGACCAGAGGCCTTATAGTTCCCTATCTTTCGCAAAGCTAGTTCCACTGATACGTGATTTATTTCTTTAAAAGTAAATTCATAATTATTGTCCCTTATTAAATCTACTTTTTCACTACCAGTACCCTTGTCATTAGTTTGTTTAATTTGGCTCGCCAGTTCCGGCCCTACATTCACAAAGAATTCATTAAATATTTCAGCTGCTGCCTTACCAGTAGCTTTTTCTCCGGTATTTGAGATCACTGATATATTACTGTCAGCCTTTTTACCTTTTCCTTTTGACAAAAGCGGTTTGATCAATTCCCAAAACTTATGGGGATTTGCTTTATTTTCTTGTATCTGATTTTTAAAATAGTCATCCTTAGCCCTTTTTATTTCTAACCCAACCAAACATCTCAATTTTCTAGCTTGCTTCCAGTTTTCGTCGTTACCATGTTTCTTGGCTTTTAAAAATGCCCTATCCCTTCTCTTTGAAAGTTCAATTATATCGACTGTGTACCATTCTGGAGACTTTCTAACCCTTTTGAATGTTTTTATAGGGCACATTCTGTTAACATACTTTTCAATAGTGCGATACAAATAATTCCAAGCCTCATCAACATCATATTTTTCATAAAACTGTGTCCAGTCTTGGTCTCTCAAGATATCCTGTAAGATCTTAATATCTAGGTTTTTTGTATTTCTTGCTTCGAACGATTCATGTACATAATTATTTCTAAATTTCTTTATTTGCATAAATACTGGGTTGTGATCACTAAGATTTATATTAATCGACCCACTCTCGTTCGTATTGTTAGCATTTGTAAATATATGATCTATTTTAGATTTAGAAGATTTACTGATTCTTGAGGCTACCTTTATCTTCTGGCGAAGATTATACTTATTCAGTAAAGTGCTGAATTTTACGGCATTGGCAGTCTTGCCTTCATTCACTATATCAGAGTCATAATTAAAATCGCCCATTACAACAATATCTTGGGTAGTATCAACCGAATTAAGTGCACCATCAAGTTTATCGAGAGCCCCGGACATAGCGCCTTGTGGGGGTTTGTATACATTAAAAATAACTTTTGGTTTCATAAATTTCTTGCACACTCTGAAGACTTGCATTTTTAAGTCTTTATCCGATATGGATAAAACCCCCCAATCACCCTCCTCGTCTACCTCAAGGGACTCATGGACATAAGTGATCAAACCTCCTCCGCGTCTCTTTAATTTTCTGTCCAATCTAACCATTTTATATTCATCTATGTTTAATTCACTGTCATTGGTATTCTTATTGAGCCAGGTTTCTTGTATCGATATAATATGTGGTTTCATTTCATGAACCGCTTGTCTGATCTGGTCGATTTTTTGTAAAATACTTCGGACATTCCACGATATGAACTTGAGTCCCTTGAGGTCACCTATGTACAGTTAGTGCGGTTCAACTTGTAATAATAATAATAATAATAATAATAATAATAATAATAATAATGGCGCTAGGAGACAGACAGAGTCACAGAAGGAGAATTGTGTGGGGAGTCAAAAAGTTATTTGGAAACCGCAGCGACCTTCCCGTGACCCCTCTTAATATCATACCTCGGACCTGTTGTTTCAAATCTCAGATGGATTCAGCAACATCTCCAATAATCCATAAGAATAGCTTCATGTGCATGTCTGTTGATACCTATTTATAACTTTGCTATTAAAATTTTGCTACAATCAGGTTCTAACCAAATCAATAGGCCAGTGAATCACGTAGGGAGGAGCTCGCCACTCAAATATAGCATTTTCATTAATTAACTTTGATTTTAAAAGTATTTTATTCAGGATATGAATTACACAAACTGATGTTTTCATCACAACCTGGGGCATTGTGTATGATGATAAAGTATATAACGATAGAGAGCCATTACAATGACATGTAAGCTAGGAAAGATATTACTAATTACAATATCTAAATTATCATTAATTTGGGGTTTGGAATCATTAATAAAGTACAAGAATAAATGACTACCTTCATATGTAAGTGCCTAAAAAACACTCCAATATAATCGATCGGTAGGAACTTATGGCTCAGTGCCTGCTTTTCTAAAATCACTTTTCCATTTATTTATTTTTTCAAAATGTTAAAAACCGATCAAAACTTAAGTGTAGAACCCATTGCTGGAACCTGCATTAAAAAATGTATTACTATTTAAACACAGTAAATGCATGGATGATACTGCGTACGGCTTTTTCATTCGCCTAATTAAATTACCACAAGCAATAAACCCAATAGGACCAAGAGAAGGAAAGAAAATACGCACAGGAGGGCTTTGGATACCAGCCAATGCAGCCTACACACAGTGATACTCTGCTCTGGCTGCTGTGCTGGGTATTTCCCCATCCCCGTCAACAGTTGGCAATGGCTCCAAGCCGCAACTTTCTCAATGTGGGCTGTGGATATAGGATATGGAAACTATACTCCTTCAAAGTAAGAAATTCGAGTTTTTAGAAACAGGATCAGTTTCGTTTTCGGGATCCCGAATATGAAAACAACAGCTTAACCAGGAAAAGCTCAATAAATTACCTTTGAGTTCGAGTGTGTAGGTGTGTGGGGGTGGGGGGGTGGGGGGGGGGATTTTGCGGCATTTCTATACAAAAGCGTCATTTGGATTGGAGCTGAAGCAGCCCAAATGATGGGGAAAATTTCAGTGTATTGAGAGAAGTAAATTTGAATAATTGAGAATATTCCTAATTTACATGTGTTTGTGATTTGACCAACGTACATACATTACCTGTCATTGATTCTAATTACTAAATATTCGACCATATACAAAAATATCAACATCTATAGCTCAATATTACAAGCTACTACTTTTCCTAACCTTTGATTTACCATAACAATTGTATTATATTGGCGGATAAGTGAACTATGGAGTCCCTGAGTAATATATATTTGTTTTCATTGCATTTAAGGCCAATATATTTACAATATGATAGAACTCGTGAACTACTAGGCAAACCTATATAAGTTACCCCGATATGTTGTAAAGATAGCTATCGTGTTGGGATGGACATCATGATAAGGCAGTCACTGCGTTAATATTTAGTTTGTTTTCCCCTGTTGGGCTCTGCGTGTGTAATTTAAGATCGTGGGTAATAATAGAGCTATATCAACGCCCAAATTACAAAACATTTCTGTTTATATTTCTTTAAATTTTACATATTAATTACTTCACATTGTTACCTGCCGAAATAGTGCTGAGACCGAGGCTAAAGTGATTCGGCTCGCAAGCAGGGGGTAAGTCGGTGTTCAGTCCAGCCTTCTTCCGCAGGGTCCAGACATTATCTCCCTTACCCCCTGCGCGCTTGATCGCCCTTTACCCATAACATCTCTTAGGCTGTCACCACAAGGTGTAGGGTTACTGAGATTGGGGCTCTTGAAGTTGCACTATAGTTACTGAGCATTTGGGAGGATTGCAAAATGACACACATGTATGTGTGTCCAGTTCAAGCCTTGTTTATATATCTGTGTGTAGGCTAATTTATATCTTCAATATTCACAAAAGAATAGGACGAATATTTAAATATTTTGGAAATAAATTACTATTCAATTAATTTTCCATAATCATGATAAAGTGAAGATATGGGCATCACATGATAAAGTGAAGATCATCTATCTTTGAGCCTTCTGCTTCTGGTTGATGCTGCTGCTATAGCCTTTGGGCAATAAAGAACAAGAACAAGAATAGTTCTGCCTTGCGTCTTTTGTAGGCTATCCATCATTTATTCTCGTTTTTTTGTTTTTTTTGCGACAACTTCTTTTTATTCAATATGTCAACAAATCTCGTCTCTCTTCTGGACCAGTCTACATCGAAAAATACATAGGCCCTTCACACGTTTTCATTTGACGATCAATTAAAAAATAGAAAAACATCACCATATTAATTTTTGCTTTCATTTATACACTTTATCTTATTAGCAGCTTAAATTATACTTTCTTTTATGATTACAATTTATTTATTTCGATCTATTATGTCTGTTAAGTCCGCAAAGAGACTTCTCCACCTCTTCTTTTCATCTTTGTCAATTTCTGCAAAGCTGTTCTGGTATAAAATGATTGATAATTTCGACTACATTTATTCTCGTTGGGCTAACATAGCCTAGCGTGACAACTCCATTTACAGATACACCAAGCTGATAGTATCCTTCCTAGCAACCTGGACCAGCCTATAGCTAGTTTGTATGGCATTTAACCTATTTCCCTCTATTGGCGTTATCTAACCGAATCAATGGATGGAATGAATGGCAACAGTATCTAAGCCGATACATATGTATACCCATTTCTAGATTCATTTTGTATCGATCTACATTTTTTTATAAAAAGATATTTACAATTCATAATCATTAAACTCATTATTAACCAATTAAAACAATTTACAAAAACTATGAACATAAATTTGCACCTTTGGCAATGGATGTATTATGTGTATTAATACCAACCATGTATGAATAGATAGGACGCTTCGAATACTTAATATTTATTACACTTGAAACCATTGTCAAGAACATCTTGATTGATTTCAATTCAATCCAATCCAAGATATTCGTTATTTGTACCCTAACGCTGTGACCACACCAATCAAGAAAACTGCTTTGCCTATTTTTAAACTGCTTTACCTCATCATTGGGCACATTGTTTGCATATCTGTGGTTCAGTATTTATATAGCTCTAACATGTATGAAAATGATCATCAGAGATCATCATCAATATTAGATCATATATATGGAATTCATCAATAATGTCATCATGACAGTGGATTCTTTGAGAAAACAAGTTTTCAATTCTGATAGCGATGAGGTAAGGTCAAGGTAATGATGACTGTAAAGCGACTGAATGATTTCTGTACCACACAATCACATTACGGTCATCTTCCCTAAAAATTATAATAGCGTTTCCACACGTTTTACTTTCATATAGCCTTAAGTTAAACTTATTACAGTATTCCTGGGTGCTGTATGCCTCCACAGACACATAAATAAGCAGTCCATATGAATGAAAAAGGTGTTAAAACCTAGCAAACGTTTATGAACTGAAACCTCCGAATCCCACTTTACCTCATCATGTATAAATAGGTGTGGGCACAGTGCCTAAGGGTGTCGTAAAAATAGGAGCCATATTTCTGAAGTACATTTCAGGTCTTCCACTATGTTCCTTCACTACAGGGAATAGAAAAAAGTTAATTTTATAAAAAAAAAAAAAAAAATTAGGAGGCCGAAATAAATTCTTGGGAGTTATTGTTCTACTAGATATCTAGCTCTAGGTGGCGTTGATTTTGGAGAAATAGTTTGTGATACGTAATAACTGAACTTTTTTTCTGAACTATATCACATAACAAGGTCTAGCTTATATACATTTCAAAACATAATATGTACCGTATATAGGTCGATCACATATGTACTCGAATCCTTATAGTTCTCAAAGTGTATGAATTGAGATTATATAAACTGAGTTATTAGTACTACAAGGCTAATTGAATCTCACATAAAAAGGCACTGTACGGTACTGTACTTTACGGCACCAATATACTAGCGTCTAACCAGAATCGTTATATACGTATTACAACAGATTTGTTTACCTTTATTAGGCCTATATACCGGTACCTGTAGGCCAACTCTGTAATATAACTTTTGTGTAGTTTCACAATTGTCCCTATAGACTTTTCCTATATTTTCTTCTTTAGCAAAGGTTTTGTTTTTAAATGTTTTATTCATCAATGACATTATGCAATATATACACTATATCTCAGTACATGATGATGTTCTATTAATAATATTAAATGATATATCAAAACAATTAATTATACAAAATACCTGAGTGATAAAAACAGATAGTAGCACCACCACCTGCGCCGTGTCACAAATATGCAAGACAGTCATATCATCACAATAATTTTTACCTAATACATATTTATATTATTCCAATTATTATCTCGACTCATCAATCGACTAATGACGACGACCTGTTATATCTGTAGCGAATCAACTTAATTCATAAATCATATCAAAAACGGGACAACTATATATCTGCATATCTATTCTAATATTATTACAGCATTTCCTAGCTCAGAGAGTTAGGTATCTCCCATACATCGCCATTTGCGTTGAACTTATTCCAACATAACCTATTCACATTTCGTTTAAATATTTTAGGGTCATCAACTCGGTTTCTTATATTTGCAGGCAGAGTATTCCAAAGCAGTCTGATTTTGCCAAACAGACTCCTACGTATTCTCTCTTTTCTCCAAATTACAATCTCAAGTCTACCCCCACCCCTCATATTATACGGTACAACAATCTCGTCATCAAATTTAAATACATTTCTAAATAATGAGAGAAATCGTTGCATGCGTCTTACACACAAAGGTAGAATACAATAGCTTTTATGCAAAGACACTGTAGTTATTCTCTGATCTCTTATTCGTTTTTTTGGCCCATAGATGACACGTAGACAACTATTCTGTATTAGTTGTAACCTTCGTATATCATTCTGTATGGCTAAATCGGTTATAACACTACCAATCTCAATCACAGGTAATATATATGTTTTATATATCAATAATGCAATTTGCTTGTTGACATAGTGTCTGATTTTGCACAATCTCCTAAATAATATTCTAGCTTTTACACAGATGTTATTTATGTGCTGGGACATATTAAGATCACTGTCTAATAAGAATCCAAGATATTTGAACGTATTCACAACCTCTATTCTTTCTCCAGTAGTGTAGAGTAAATAGTCTCGTTTTTTCTTATTATTACTCCCATATAATATCTGCATTTTCGTTTTCTGAGAGTTAATAGTCAATCCATTCACCTCTGTCCAGTTTGTAAACATATTGATATCGTCCTGGGCAGCTACTAGATCATTATTTTCATTTATTTGATTTAGTAGTACACAATCGTCGGCATACATTAATATATCTCCATTAAAATTCATAGACGTCAGATCGTTGATATATATAATAAAAAGAAGTGGCCCAAGGACACTTCCTTGAGCCACACCAGCTTTGAGGGTTAGACATTCTGATACATCATCTTTTATCCTTACCATCTGTTCCCTCCCAACTGAATATGATTCTATTATCTTATATACATCATCACCAACTCCCAAATACCGCAATTTTTTCAGAAGAATATTAATATTGATGGAATTAAACGCCTTAGATAGGTCGAAATATGTTGCTATAGTGTCAGTCCCTTTCTCTTTGTTATCCAAAACAATATTCATGAAAGAAAACATGGCCGTGTCAATACTCTTTCCACTTCTAAAACCGTGTTGTCGCTCATTTAGGTATTCTACATTTTCAAGGTGTTGATTTAACTTTTTTACCAACAATCTTTCAAATATTTTCCCCGTTATGGGCGAAATAGAAATGGCTCTCAGGTCATCAATCCTTCTAGAATTCTTTTTTTTAGGTAACAGTGTACATATTGCTCTTTTCCAGGATCGAGGAAATAAGCCCTTTTGTCTCACTGAGTTTAATACTGAAACAAAACCGTCAATACTCGCAGTCAGTGCCAACTTTATGAATTTTGTGTTTATATCAGTATACCCACAGGATTTATTTACATCAATATCCTGTATTAATTTTAATACCTCAGCTCTCGTAATATTATCCTCCCACTCCATAAGCGGGACAATGCCTATATCGTTATCCAATACAACTTCATCTGGTGAAGACTTAGCAGTAATATTACAGAAGTATTCATTGGCGTAGTTTGCAGCCATTTTTCCACATAACTTCACTCCTTCACTTGTAATAATAAAATCAACAGAAGAGTCTAAGGACTTGCCACTCCCAAATAGGTTAGCCATATACTTCCAGAAACGCCTATCGTTCCTTGCATATCTATTGCATATATCTGTTAGTGCATCTCTCCTTATCCGATATACCATCTGTTTTATTCTATTTTTATATTCACGTGCGTTGTTCCAGTCAACAGTGTTTCTGGACTTAATCGCCTTTTTATAAGATTTGTTTTTCTTTCTTATGAGAAGATTCAAGTCATGATTGCGAAGTACTTGTCCTTTCTTAATAGTAATAGACTGGACTGGATATAACTCATTCTGTATATGTCTGAATTCATCTAGCATCGCGTCACATACATTATCTACGTTGCCTTCATTCCATATACCTTTGTCTATTTTCTGGATTTTTTCACTAATATCATTATAATTCATCCTACCGGTTGGTCGTGCCCAATATTTAAGACCAGGTCCGTTGGTAACTCTCCTATCTTTCTTGATAATGACATAAACAGGCATGTGATCACTTATGTTTTCATATATCACACCATGTTTCATAATAGATTTACAGTTGGTCGCAATAATATCCAGAAGTGACTCAGAATGTGGAGTTATACGAGTAGGTTTATCTATGTATTGTACCAAACCTTTATCTTCCAAGATGCCATTAAGTCTTTTGGCAGCCATATTTGTCTTTCTTACATCTATATTTACATCACCACCGACAAGTTTACTTGTGTTGTTACATATTGGCTCTTCATATACATTCAATGTGGTACTCAACAATTTATTAAATTGTTCATTTGACCCACTCGGAGGTCTATAAACTGTAGTTATGACCATTTTTTTCCTATTACCTGGCTTTATTTTACAGGTTAGCATTTCTACGTCATTGTTGCTACAACTCATATTTTCAATAACCTCACAAGTATATTCACTCCTATAATATGTAATAATACCTCCACCTCGCTTACCAGTAGCTCGGTCTTGTCTTACAAACTTATACCCTTTGACAAATAGCATGTTATCATTGATATCCATACTAAGCCACGTTTCTACAAATGATACAACGTCATATAATCCATTCAAATATTCCAGCTTTATATATTCCATTTTACTGAACAAGCTACAAATATTGAAGAAGACCACTTTCATTCCCTTCGTCGTCGACACTACAATATTATCATCTCCACTCATCTCTTCTCTCAATCCTAAACCTTACGCGCATCGTATAAAATCGATAAAGCGATGTACATATTATATTTCGTCCACAGACCTTCGTCATATCGTGTCTATAGGACAATGTAGTTATCGGGTCAACACAGAACCAGTTTCACCATCAACCTCTATTAGTAACAACAAGAAACAAGGTTTTATTTACATACCATGCCGCCACATCTGTCTTACATCCGCCATCTTGGATTTTTAGGGTCACGGACTCATTTACATACATTGTCGTAAACACTCATATCTGTATACAGCGATATTCACCTATATTAACAACTCAGACATGTTTGATACCTTCATCCTACAATTTGGGTTTCACATTCCTAATCATTAACATAATATGAGCTTCGCAGGCCATTTGTTATTTTACGACCTCCTTCACGACATGCAATTCACGACATTACGTACCCATTTCTTACGCATCATGGCGGACACAGCAACACATGTCCGCAAAAGTGGTTATACACACACACAGAAATCATCATATTCTACTCAATAACGCCATCAAGTCATACAAAAGTCATATCAACGTGTACCTGTGAATGTTCTTATTCCATATCAAGTATCCATAATATCTTCCGCTGTCCTATGGAGCGCTGACAGATTAAGTTCAGTGTTAAATGACATCGGCATAAGTTTCATTTGGCGTCTGGAACGATTAGCCTCCCGTTGGGAGATGTCAATACCACTGGCGTCGAGTATGTCATGATAGATGCTAGATCCATCTCCACTTCTCTTCAACAATGGCAGATGCTGAATTGTCGGTTCAGTTACCATGGTAATTTCCCCTTCATCTTCTAGTTTATCGTACCTGTTCTTGGTAGTAGTTTCGCCTGTTGTATCTTTTTTGCTAGTGTTAGAAGACTTTGTCGCTTGAATGAAACCATCTGGTTGTATAACCATAGATTTCTTGGCCTTTGTCGTGCGATCTTTTTTGCATTTTAGTAAGTCAAATTTACCTTCATCCAATGCTTGTTTGACTTCTTTTCTCACTTTCATTAACAACTGACCTAGGTTATTCTTCCCTTTCCAGCTGTCGTTATCCAGCCGTTCGTCGCCCAGGAAGCAGCCTGCTCCCCAGAACATATTGTTCGTGGCTTCGATTAGTCTGCTGTCGCCTGTGCCAACTAGTTTCTCGGAAAGTACACGGTTCTGAAAGAACTTGCAGCGTAATATGTCGATCATAATATCTCTCTCAGAGTTCTTCCACTCTGGACTTAATTCTACACAATCACCGATCGCCTTCACATCCCTTGGATCTCCGTTTTCCAGTATGGATCTTGCCATTTCTGCTTTTCCATGTACCAGACATTTCTTATGCTGAAACGCCTGCTCTGAGGACGCATACGTAGTGTCTTTGTACTGGAGTAGACACGGTGCAAAGTTACTCAAGTAGGCCTTCTCTCCCTGAAACGCCAGACCATTTTCCACCTCCACGATTTTAATTCTCTCTACTGCAAATTTATCTTCAAGAGTGTGAAGCATCCGACTATTATAAGTCCGTCCATTGATAAGGACCTGGTCCCCTTTTGGTCTGGTTGTATCACGATCAGCTCCATTGGCAATGGCGTTCTTCGCCAACAGCCTCATCAGACTTTTTTTCTGTTTCATTTCACGAGTGTCATGTTCATGAAAAAACATCCGATGCTTGTTGTACCAAACACTGTGCGGAAAGATCTTCTCATCATCAAATGGTTTCTTTATACGGATAATCTCTTCCTTTAGACCACGATAAAGCAACCTCATCACTATCGGATGGAAGCCTCTTTTATCGGACTTTACCTCCCTGTACGCTATATCCACTGCGCCTTCCCATATTTGTGGGAACAACAGCTTAATGATCTTCTTAGCTAAGACTACAGTGTCCTCATTCCTCACTGGAGGGCAGTTTTCCAGAACTATATATGTCTCACGTTGTGCTTGTCGGACTGTATCTTGATCGTCTTTCATCTTCATCATTTGAGCACTCAAGTACGATGACTTACGTGTCTGATCGTTGATCCTTCTATCTACGACAGCACCGTCATCATTACATTTATTTTGGAGTTCAAGTAAGTCCTTTTGAGATGCTTTCTCAGTTCTCAGTTTATCAATGCTTTCCTTTAGTTTCATTTGATTATTCAGGATTGTTCGTAATAGCTGGGCATGGCTTTCACCTGTAACAGTCAGTGTGTTCACCCTCTCCACCATATTGTCCATGTCCTCCTCCAAGACATTTCCCTGCTCAGCCATCTCGTACATTCCCCTGTCAAAGTTACGTGACTTTTTAGTATCCGTAAAGTCAGTTGGGGATCGTTCTTTTCTTTTACTGCCATTTTTCGGAGTTATTGGCGTACTGATGTCATTTACGTTAGGCATAAACTCAAATCCTCCAGCCTCAGCTATGGCTTGCTCCGTACTTTTTTCCGCCGCCATTGTGTAACCAGTGTAAACAATGTCAGGTACTTCCAATATCGCTCACACCGTATCGATCAAAATGTTCAACACCAATAAAGTTAGTCCAAATAATTATTAAGAGACCATGACACACCTGGTCTTGTTCAGTAATCCTTACTAAACAGAATCACACGTTTAAAATTGGTAATCGTGATCTGTAATTGTCTGTGAGTCCCGACAACACAATCTTAGCAGGAACAGTTCGAAAAGGCGTCCGCCATTTTCATTGGTAATTTGTATTCCTAACAGGTAACAGCTGGAATACATGGAATTTAATCCCATAGACTTAATTGTCGACCTTTTTATCACATTTATTTCGCACTTGTATGTATATCAATTGTAATGATGAATAAACAATTTTCAAATCATACGTAGGCCTAACTTAATTTGTTGCCTTGGTTGTGTATGTACATACGTTTACCTGTAGATCTAGCAGTGGTGGAGTGTGACCACCGTTTACCTGTGGTATTGCACCATCGTGACTGCAGATGTCATGATGGTTGCAGATGTTCCAGAATCCTCCTCCTCCTTCTACGCAATCGTCTTTTTTCTTTGTGAGTGTGTTAATTAATGTAGATTTGCGTGAGTGTGTAGGCCTACGTGTGTGGGTGAGTAGGTACGGTATGTATACATGTGTGTGTTTGGGTTGTTTGCATGTAGGTGTATATGTGCTTAATTGGTATTAGGCCCTACATGAATTATATATGATATATCATAATTATATGGATCAGATTCATTTCTCTAGGACTATTAGATAAGGTATTCGTCCCCTTGCACTGAGAGCGGCTGTTCAGGGAATCAAAGACAGCAGGTTATAATTAAGACTCTAATAATAATACCATACTATACTAGTCTATAGCCCTACTATAGTCTATACTGGAAAGAGAATTATGAATATTATTGGGACCATTGAAACTTTCAAGTCAAGACCAAAAATATGGTTAATAGGCACTATCCAATAACCATGAATTATTAGGCCTATTTCCTACATTGAATTACTCAGTGGCTCGGAAAGAAAAAGACCTACGATGCACATACGGGAAATCACTCTCTCCCGGTCATAATGATTAATTTCCGTACGAATTAATAGGCCTATAACCTATTCCGGTATGAATTAATATAGGCCTAACCTATTATTAAGGTGATTAATTCCATCTCTTCCCCTTCCTGTTAAACCACACAGGATGATCATTGCCTCATCGTGAAGATCAATCGCGTTGCTTGTATTCCAGAAATTCTTTGGGTTTCATCACCACCCTATAAATATACCCAACGCACTGCGTCGATCCTCCAGACAGGCCTTTTGGCGGTATAATAATAAAGCGGTCTTAGTACACGTGCACTAAAGCGAGAGACTAAACCACAATAAACATGACCTGACTCAGCCTCACAACGCGTACACTGTGGGCGGGGCCTGGTGGCGTGATACCGTAAACGCTGACTCACCTGTCAATCACAGAGGCCGGTTCCATTCGGCACTATCTGATTGGCTGACTCCCAATCACCCGCGCTGCCATCAAGCGCTCGTTATTAAACCAGTGTTTAAAAACTTTTCAGCCCAGAACAAAAACACAGGACCTTGCTACGCGTGAAAGATAGTTTCCTGATAACAGATTGGACTTAGTATTGTGATATCTTGTCAAGATTCCTGATTAATTAGGGAGAAATAGTGTTAAATTCTCCCCACCTCACCACTCGGCCCACTACACACGAGTACGTTACAACGTGGACACCAGTGATCGCGAGTTTTGCATTTCCCACGGTGTGTATCCCCAACTCAAGTGACAGATTCAGACAACCTCGCCGTCGGGTCGTCTTCATTTTGAATTTCCAGGTAGGTTTGGCGCATTTCTATCACCCTTCTAACCCTACGTTACCTTGTACTAGCTATATCTATAACATACCTTCATATGGAAGCATATTTCATACGATTTTCTCACATAACAAGGTCCTGATTTGATTTGAATTGTTCAAGTTATGGCCATAATTTACCCTAACACGTAGACACTCAAGTTTCAACTCGCCGGGTGCCTTCAGTTCATTTCATTCGAAACCTAGGCAAAGTTCGACTTATTTGTTGGTTTAATATGGCAAAATTTTGAATGAGAGTTATCACCATTTTCAAGTATGTGTATTCGGTGGTGTTTCTCACATGCTGGGCTGTTAAAAGGACGTGTGAACAAGGGGTGATTTAGCTAATGAAGGTCCGGTTGTGCCACATGTGGTCCGAGCCCAGGTCGCCGGTTCTGTTTCTAATCGACTTGCGACCGTTTCCTTCCCTTGGCCTACCCTTGGCCTCACTCTGTGGAAGCCTCTGCCTTTTTCACCTTGTTTTATTGGCGACCTCTAGGCCGGCCCCACCTCCCATATTAAAATGTGCAACATGTATTACACTTCTCACGCAGAACAATCCCAATCCCATGCTTGCAGCTTAGCCTTTGTATACAGTTTTTTTCTCTCAAAACATTGCAGTCAGTTCCACCTTAGAAGTATTTGAGTCCTCTTTCTCTAAGGTTCCATTTACATGCATACGGTAGTCATTTATAATGTTTATGGACCTATACATTATCATAACTATAAAGTACGCATAACTATAATAAGGGACCTATATGGATAAATAGATGCCCATGATATTTACATAAATCCTTAATTATATTTAGGCCTAACTATAATTTACAAGGAAAACATTGGCATTGTAAATATAGTTGGTATACATAGCCTCTTAGTAGCTAATTCTAATTGGGAATTCTGAACATAATTTAGGAATTTCCCCATGATCTTCCTAAATAACTCCCACGAACGAAGGACTCTTTATTACCTAAGACTAAGTTCTGTTAATTTCCTGTGGAAACTTTAATTGGCTGGAATCAGAGCATGTCTCCTTCCATACTTCTGAAGGAATTTCTGGCAGTTCTGCCCTGAAGCAATGAATCATTTTAAGAACGCCAATTATGTCGTCAGACGTTTAGTCATATATGTCCATGATTTAAATTGCTCTCTGAATATTAAATTAGAATATTATAGAAAATGCTCAGACAATATCCTTTAACTATTGTTCATTTATTTGTTTTATTCAATAACTTTTAGAAGATTTGCCTCGAAAGCCGTACATGAGACCAACATATCTTTAATCCAACTCAGATATAATAACCAAGTGGGGAAATTAGTCAGTAACCATAGTGATTTAATGCCTATATCCTATACGGAAGCAGGATTTGTTACATCTGGTATCCCATCATATCCGTCTGAAATGGGGAAATCCTACATATATAAGTGTCCAGCTGATATTGTCATGAATTTAGTTCCTTGTATTCTAGGCAAGTTTTCTTCCGCAAATACAAAGTAGGGACTATATATATCTACACAATCATTTCTATGGATTGTGTTTCCTATTCCAAATAAAGTACACTATCATAATCCAAGGACCCAAGGAAAAGGATGCCAGACATTAATTGCCAAACTGGCTGGTCACCTAAGTCATTTCATGGGGAGAATAGTAAGAATTATAGGATAAATATCACAATCATTACTGTATCAACTATATCATATAGTAGTTATAGTCGATAGAGTAAGGATTTTGATATTTAGTGTATAATATGTTGTAAATATAGGAGAGGACTTCCCCCTATTCGCAATAACAACCCCAAACTTACAATGTTTTGTTTCTTAGTGTAAATTCATCTCCAATCTTGTACGAACCCTGATATATCGCACAATCCATTTCTCCACATGGGTTCCTTCCATATAATTATATATTATAACTAGGAAGTGTTGCACTATATCTATCATACTATATTATTATAGTAAGACGAATAAAGAGCAGGCCATTAATCAGGGAGGTGATACAGAGAGTTATTTCTGGACTAAATGTTGATCATCAGAGTAAACACTAGGAGTAATGTGTATTGTCTCAGCTGATTATGTGTACATCTCCGTGTGAGATAACACTACAGTTAGGTCTGACACTTAGCTCTGTCTGCAAGTGTATTACTAATGGACTAACACACCATTTATACCTTGACAGATGTCCGGAAAACTAGCATTTCCCACGTCAGTACGAGGTATATATCTATCAGCTGTTGCTTCTTTGCTATATTGTAAGACTAAGGCACTCTAGGCCCAAACCCTCAGATCCGATAAGAATGGTGTGTCAGTGATTAGAAGCCTACTTCGCTAATCGGGTTCCTGACCTAGTATCTAGGCGTTTTAATGGGAATATAATGACGCGAGAGGCGTTCCCTTCGTTTGAAGGGACTCTCAACTTTGGACCTAGACTGAAGGTATTAGTTGTATTGTATTGCATCTACGGTATTCCTTTGAGGATTGTTTGTAAAACCTCTCTCTCTTGAACCTATTTCTTTTCAGTTAAAAACTTCCTGTTTATTACATTAGTACACTTGTCTCATCATAATCTATGTGGGTGGTGTCATTTGTTGAATATTGAATTGGATTGCCCTTATTAATGCAGTCTACACCCTGTTTGAGACCTACTTAGAGTAAACATCAGAGCGACCCAATGTTAACTCTACGGCGAACCGCTCCAAGTAGATCTCAAATAGAGTGTAGGTCCAAAGATGAGAAATTCCCTCTAGCCTCAAACCGCAAAGTGCCATCATAATTCCATTAAGACCGCAAAATGTCATTATATTCCCATTCAAACGCCTAGTCCTAGGCCAGAAAACCGATTAGCGAAGTAGGCGTCCAATCACTGACATACCATTCTTATCTGATCTGATGGTTTGGACTTAGACTGAATGATTACAGCGCATTGAGTCAAAATATTTAAGACTTCCTATTTGTAGATTCGGGTGTGGTTCCATTAATTTGCGAGAAAAAAAATCACAAAACAAAGTATGGAATCTTAGCGTTCCTTTCATTCCTAACATATTGAGTCGATGCAACTTTTTCAAACAAAACTTTGACCCCTTATATTTACGTTTACGTCCATGTAAAACCCATGTTTCAGTTCTCACTAGGATCAAGCTGTCTCATTCAAAGATAATCATACTTGGGGATTTCCTCACCGCTCACCTTACTTAATGGTTCGAATCAGAGGAATGCTATTTTTACCTGACGCCCGGCCAAAAAAAGAAACAATATTTTTTCCATGCCAACAAGATCAGACCGCATTCCTTATTCAAAGTTATTTAGGTCGGCTGAGTAGGAGTTGAGGAAGTAAAAACCGTAAACGAACGCACGAAATATTGCCAGAATTATTGATGAGGTTTGTTTACGTCAGAGGTAATATAGAGTAGCCTCTGGAATGAACACGTGCAGAGAAATTGTTTCCACTCACTATTGAAGAGTTGGTTACCGAAACCTCACAACTTCCTAGGCGAAATCATTGGCAGAAAAACTAACCAGTCAACGCTGGGTCCCTAGACTTATGCAAGTCTTAGATTTTTCTCGTTTATTAAAAAAAAACGACATAGATCTGTAAAAGGAACTAAAGTATCATATTAGGGTACCTATAGTAGTATTGCCTCCACTGCTGAGGGACTTGGTGCTATTCTAGCTCCCCCCCCCCCCCCCACACACACACCAAACACTGCAATTTATTTGTCAGAAGTACTAGGTTTGCCTTTGATATTTATCATTTCTAAGTTTTCGCCTCACACTCTGATATGATTTCAATTGATGTTTTTATGGAAACAGATATTTTATGCAAATTTCTGTGCATATAATTCAAGACTACAGTAAGACTAGTAACTGAAATGGAACCATGCAGTGCTACTGAGTGAAAAAACGTCTTGTCGGGATAACTTACGCTGCTTACGTTACAGTTTGTTAACTAGATTGAATATCCACCTCTGGGAGTCCAGAGGTGGTAATACAAGCTATATACACAGTCTAGGCCCAAACTTGAGAGAGTCCCTTCAAATGTAGGGAAAGCCTCTCGCCTCAAACCACAAAGAGTCATTATAATAAATATTAATTCCATAAAGACCGCAAAATGTCATTATATTCCCATTAAAACGCCGAGTTCTAGGCTGGGAAACCGATTAGCTAGGTAGGCTGACATACCATTCTTATCTGGTCTGAGGGTTTGGACCTAGAGTGAACAAACTGATACTAATTCCCCGAAATATATGGCTCGAGAATGCATCCCTCACCATTGTTTCCCCGTCGCGTTATAAAGTAATGGAAACATATATGTATAAACTTACACGTTTCCCAGAGATCGATACATGTGTTGGATTGTATGAATGCGAGCAACATTTTTCATTGAGAAATACATATTGATTATAATATATTGGGAAATTTCACCCTAGTAGTAGTATTCATTGTGAAGCTGTTGAGTGATAGGCATAATATTGTTTTGGTGAGTGTGGGAGTGTGGGGCGGGGGAGTGTGGGGGGTGGGGGGTGGGGGGGTGGGGGAGTGGTGAGTATAGTAGTAGGCGAGGGTGGGGTGGGGGTTGTGTAATCGACAATGCAGCTGACAGCCAGCCAGCCAGCCCCCACTGCACCGCTCCAAATCCTATAACTTGCCCCGCCCCCCTTGCCCTTGTTTCTCCCCATCCTCGCAATGTGATTGGCTGATGGGAGGCTATGAGGTGATGTTGTCATGGTAATACTACAACGCGCCAAGGTGACTCTCTTTACAACGGCGCCAATTGCGTCATGTCAGCTTGCATTCTCGTCGTGATCAATAAATCGATAATTTGGAAGCTGGATTCCTTTTAGTATACTATAGGCCATACGCTTGAATTATGGCAGAAATAATGACCCCTATTCTATACAAGAGATAATGCAATAAACCGGGGTATTGTAAACAAAGTTTCCCAAAAGAGCTGAGTTATTATAACATAGCTAATGTAAAACATGCTCAAAGAACTTATTTATAACGCTAGACATACTGCAGAAATATGACAAAAAAAGTTGATTTTTTATACAAGAGATAATGAATTAAAAATTAAATTAAAAGGTTACATTAATTCAGGGTAAGTTTTAAGGTTGAAGGATAAAGTAAGCTATCAGAGCAGTAAGACTTTCTGACTAATCATTGAGCTCTATTTTCATAAATAGAATCAAAAATAGTTAGAATCATAATGGAAATAAACAAAATCGATAAGATAATTTTAAAGTTAATTTAAAGTATGATGACGGCATAACGATCCCCAAACGTTGGCAATAATTCCATCTCCTCCAGAATTTGAAAGTTAAAGTTAAATTTCATCATACTCCTTGTCAAGTATGAAGTGTCTAAACCTGACACAAGTTGGACAAGTGTATGACAGATTATAGCCCAGGGCTTGCATATATTATCATCTGTAAGTGAAAATTTAACAAAACCTCAGAACAAGCCATCTGCGCCATACCGTCTAGGCTCAAGAGTTGAGAAAGTTCCTCAAAACTGAGGGAAAGCCTCTCGCTCCCAACCGCAAAATGCCATTAGAATCCCATGATTAGTGACGTACATACCCAGGGCCGGGAAAGCCATTAGTGCAGTTAGTAGGCATCCAATAACTGACATACCATTAGGTTGTAAGCGTAGACTACATACACTCTAAAACTATGTAAAAGTAATTAGGAAATCCATGCAGGTTTAATAAGTAAACAATAAATTATTTGTGAAACTTTCAAAGTATGGGTAGAATTCTACCAACTGTTGTGCACATGATATTTATTTATATTTTTCCTATGGACAACTCAGGATAATTTTTTTCCCAACTGCATTTGACATTTCTTGTTTGTTAATCTGTTTCTTCGTTGGGTCTGTCATCCATTGAAAGACCCGAGCAATCAGAAATGAACAACCAATTTCGAAAAGAAATAAACAGGTCAGAATCTGAATACATTCTATTCAATTCAAAACAAAATAGAAAGATCAAGCCTCTTTTAAAACCTGAAGTTGTATGTTTATAATGTAGGGTATGGACCTATAGTACTTTACTACGCCGCTGATTTCTTCATGAATAAACACGCTATAGATCGCAGTTGTTGATCATGGACTGACCTCTCTTGTCGTGCAGATTTATATTTATAAATAACCCTATGACGTCATGTTATCCATTGCCATGAATACGTATGTAATCAACCTCCCAGAACACGCCTTGGGTTATGGGTCAGATTTTCAGGAAATGTACAAATGGCAGCTGTACACATTTAGTAAATTCTGCTAAATTAGGCTGCTTCATGGTCAATACTAGGTAAATTCGAGTATAATCAGCATTGCATTGATTCTAGCAATCTGTTTGGTTAGGTTGAACTGTATTTTAAACTTTATTTTCGTCTGAAACTCGGGTTATTTGAGACGATTGGTGAAGATGAATTGTACATTTTCTGAAAATCTGACCCTTATATGAATATTCATAGATTTACACCAATTAGTAGAATATTCCAGCCTATTATTGTGTTGTTGTAAAAGTAAACGAATAAACCAATCCGGTAGGAACGATTCAATGTGTGCGAAGGAAAAACGATTGAAAGATCTTTTTATTAAAAGTAGGCGTGGTTGACGGAACGAAATGGAACGAAACGGAACGAAACGGAACAAATGGAAAGAGGACACATGTGTACATGTCACCATATTACGTTACCAACTACAATAACATATAAAGTACTAATAATAGTGAACAGAAATAGATTAATACTGAACTCGAGGAAGATAAACAAACCATAAAATATGCCCCGATCTTCGTCCTTTATTTATGACCGTTCTCTGAACATTTTGAATCATTAATTTGAGTTGGCGCCAGGATCAGGTGGAATATAGGCATACCTGGATGGATGGATGGATGGATGGATGGATGGATGGATGGTTTAAGAGATTATAAAGACTAAGTTCTACAACGAATATACAATAAGTGGCAATATTTGGCAAAACAAATGATTAAATAAATGGTTAAAGGGTAACTTTAGATAGGTAGATGGATAGATAGATTATCATTCATTTCGTCTCTGGTAGGTTAGCTTAGGGGTGGTGAGTTAAGATCACGCCCATTATTTATGAATTTTAAAAGGGGAAAACCTACCAGGAAGAATATTGTTGTCTACAGACTATTTTAGGTTAGAATATTACCTTTACAGTACCACGGTATCATAAGGGGATATCAGGACTCAGTTCTACACCGAATATACAATGAGGGTAATATTTGGCACACCAACATATGGGTAAATAAATGATTAAAAGGAAGTCTTAGAAAAGCTAACGGCCAAACAATTCTTTACCCTTGGACTTTTTAAATATTTATTGCGTCGCTGAATTATATCCCAAACCCTGACACCTACAACTCTTCCCTCCGTCCCTGTTTTTATTCTGTTCTGGGCTAAATCCAGACCTTGATATTTAATTAAGTATTGTTTACTTCGTGTCAAGTACATAACAATAATAATTTATTGCCGGAAATATTAATAATAAATATATATAGCCCCCATCCTTGGTCATAATCATAGGTCTTCCGGAGAGTCTTGTCAATAACTTAAGTATTATTTCGCTGTTTATAAAGTCAGCGGTTTTGCGTCACATTTACTGTATCGTTTCACGAGGCTTTAACTAAAATGTCAAATTATGAAATGCCATAGACCATAGCTATGTTTAAAGGGGAGTCATTGCCTCAATCTATATCTTGATCGCTTTGTGATGTAGGTTAAAATATGCTATGTACATTTATCTTTGCGCTTAAAAATAAAATATCCTGGTTTGATGGTTAACCAAAACATCCGACTATACGGTAGTATTAAGTAAAGCTAATTTCCTCTCCCCGTTTATTTAGTTAGGTTGGTCTCGTTGGGTTGTTGAACCTGTAAAGTGTACCCAGCGAACTTGTGCCTTTTATGTCGCTGATCAGCATATGGGTGATATCGTCAGAAAATGTACAATTCACCATCACCAATCTTCTCTAATAAGCCACAATTAAGACATACATCTGATCAGGTTCAAAATTCAGTTCAGCATAACCAAACAGATTGTTTGAATCACGGCAATATACTCCAATATACCCAGTATTGACAATTTATCAGCCTAATTTAGCAGAATTTACTAAACGTGTAGATCTGCCGATTGTACATTTTCTGAAGATCTGACCCATTTATTGGGCGATGGCTAACTAACTATACGTTGGAGATTGATTATTTGCCAGGTTGGGCTTATGTATACATACATATAACAGACCTATTTAATATAATCCCTGTATGATCATAGTTTTATATATACTCAATATTGCTGGAGTATTGCCAGGTAGGGTATCAATGTAAAGCCCGGTTCATGCATCGGGGGAGCTCGGGTGTGATTTAGTCTAAAATAAAGAGTTTGTGTGGGATTAAATGAGGCGAGCCAAGAGTATTAATGTCAGATTTTCAGAAAATGTACAATCCACCTTCACCAATCTTATCAAATAACCCAAATTTCATACACAAATAAAGTTAAAAATACCGTTCAACCTAACCAAACAAATTGCTATAAACAATGCAATGCCGAATATACCCGAATTTACCTAATATTGACCAAATTGTAGCCTAGTTTTGCGGAATTTACTAAATGTGTAGCATTGCCAATTGTACATTGTCTGAAAACCTGACCCATTATTGTTATTATTCTGCCACGCTTAAGCCGTTGCCTGGAATTTTGGGTGTTACGTGATTGTTCCAATAAATCCCTGGCAAGCTTCCAAAGTATCTAGAGCCTTCAATCTTCTCGCCATTGCGGAGTGATCGCAATAAATTAGGCCAAATCAAATTAGTTTTGTTTCCGCATTAAGCCGACTGAGAACTGGGTAGGGGAGGTAAATACATTTTGTTCTTTTTATTCCGAGAAATGACCTTTAAGGTGTAAAATGGAGGCAAGAAATGAAGGAGATTGTCCATTAGCCTTTACTTTGCTATTTTTATCAGTCTATATTTTCTCTAGACAATTTTATTTTTATATCCCTTTTACAGATGATTGACGGGGGACAATCGTCAGTTCAATTAAGCCGAAAATTATAAATACTAGGTACAACTGAGTATATAATTTGTTATTGAGTTGATTCAAACAATGTGTTTGGTTATAAATACTGACATGTATATTTAACCTCATTTTTGTCTAAAATTTGGTTAATTGGAGAAGATTGGTGGAAGAGCGGAAAGTTGTAAATTTTCTGGCTACTTCACCCTTATATACACTTTATACGCGTCTTGTAGGCAGCAGCTTTCCATAGGGTTAACCGCTGAGGGCTTTCATGTTTACTATAGGACGCGTATGGGTTAGATTTTCAGAAAATGTACAATGGGCAGCTGTCCACATTTAGTAAGTTCTGCAAAATTAGGCTGCAATTTGGTCAATACTAGGTAAATTCGAGAATATTCGGCATTATATTGATTCTGTTTGGTTAGGTTGAACTGTATTTCCGAACTTTATTTCCGTCTGAAATTTGGGTTGTTTGAGAAAATTGGCGAAGTTGAATTGTACATTTTCTGGAAATCTGACCCGTATAGAGTGTAGTCACCATTACAAATGAGATCATGAGATAGTGCGCGCGTATGTGTGTGTGTGTGTCGGAGGGTGGGGGGTCAATCCACCCACCCACTGTTTAGGCTTAGCTACAGCTACAGCTGCTACACAATTGAACATGAATGAAACAACAATGTTACTGACAATATCAATAGAAACATTGAGTATGAGTGCTACTCTAACAGTATGTTAGCCACACCTGATGTGCACATGGCGGGGCGAGTGCCTTCACCTGGTCACTCTCTGACACTCTCACACCCTACCATTCACCCCTTACACTTCACCACCTACACTTCACTCCCTTCCATTCTATTTCACTTTATGTGGCAAATGTACAATCGACAGCTCTACACCTAATACATTTAGAAATGATCATGACTAAAATGGAGCCAGGAGGTTCCTTTATTTCACGAAGAAAACATGATTGTCACTTGTGTACATAAATGACAGTTACATTTATGGCACCAAAAAATGCACCATTTGCCTTCACCAGTCTTATGTATTCCCTGCAACCCCTCGAGTTGCCTCGAAAAAATCCTAATTTTAATTCAATTAACTTACTACCTAACGGGTAAGTCTCTCAAACTTCTTCAAAATGTGTTATTATGATGCACAGTCATTATTGCTTTATAAATTCAAATTCAAATTCAAAAATCCTTTATTGCTGATGGAATGTACAATGCGGTGGCTCAGGTCTAGAATTCTAGGTCTCCCGAAGAGTGCCGATAAGGTTGTTGACTTATTAACAGAAAAGTTGCAAATTGGTACAAAGTGTTTACATAATACAGGTAATGCAGGAGATGTGATGAGATGTGAGATGGTTATTTACATTGTGAGAGGATGTAATTTCATGTCAATATTTGCTAATAGTAACATCAGGTTGACTGACCAACTTGTGAGATTGGCACATAGACACTGGTACCCAGCAGCACTCTATTACTTATCTCACAGCTAGACGTACTCTTCATCCATTATTGTTACATTGTCATTCATCTCATAACAATTTCCAACTACTGTTAGTTCTATTATAAAGTCGAGATCGTGGATACTTCTATAATCTAATGTGAATAGGAGATAAGGAGAAAGGACTAACTTTGTGGACATATCTATACAGGTTTGAATATAGCAATTTCCTGATTTGGTCTTAGTAATGGTACCTATTGAGTCAACCATAAAACATGAGAAGGGGCGTGGGGTAGGATCCCTAATCTCCATGGGCAGGCGGATGGTCCTATTCATCTTCTTTGAACTAAGGCATTCGTGGCAAATTGAAACATATTTCTCCACATCTGCTACCATAGTTGGCCAGAAAAACCTGCTGGAGATCAAGTGAAGCATCTTAGTGATCCCCACATGTGCACCGACTACCCCATTATGGATCCTTTCTAGGAATTTATTAATCAGATCCTTAGGTATCACAATCTGGTACACCTGTGGTATCAGTCTATACCTCAGCTTCCCAGGAATTCGACACAGGAGGCCATTTCTCATAAAGAACTGTTCCTGGGACAGCAATATCCGCCTTGCTTCCTCATTTTCCTGGGGGAGCATTCCAGACTTAATATAGTTGATCATTGATCTACAGGCAGGATCAGACATCTGTCCTGAAATCAGATCTTTCACTCCCACAGCTTCACCTCCTGTTAATTCCTCAGAAAATAAATCACCTGACAGACGGGGGGTGGCTGATGCTATAGCCTTTCTTCTGTCGGCATTCTTACTGATCTTAGACCTAGAAAAATGTGGCAATTTACTGCTAACCCTAGCCTGTTTATTCTTTATAGCCTTTTGCTTCCTCTTCCTCTCCTGATCCCTTGATCTTTGGAGGGCCTTTTCCTTAGATCTGTCCGTATCCTGGCGTGTGGAGGATCTAGTTTCAATAGCCATGATGGCTTTCTCCCCACTCACTACAGGAATTCTAGGAGCTTCTTCCTCACATTCTTGGTCGATGACTGTGAGGTCCTCCTTCAAGGAAATTATAGGAAGTGGCCTAAACATTCTTACAGGATAATTTTGTACCACATCTTCCGGTCTGAAATATTTAATGGCATGTACCTCAGAAAAAGCCACAGATTTACCATGACCCCTGCCCTGAGGCACGTGGCTCTCCTTCCCTTCAAGGCTGTAATCTCGCCTGCTGAGAATATCAGCAACCGTGTTTAGGGAGCCCTTCAGATATAGGATAGTGTATTCAAAATTACTGAAAAAATCGAGCCATCTAGCCATTCTACCGGTAAGATTTTTCTTGCTATTTAGAGCAAGCAATGCTTGGTGATCTGTGTATATGGAGAAGGGCCTCCCCCAGATATAATGTTTGAACTTTTCCATAGCAAACTTCAAACCAGCCAGTTCCCTGTCAGAACAGCTATAGTTTCTCTCACATTTCGTGAGGGCCCTTCCCGCGAATTCTATGGGTCTAAGAAACCCATTCTCATCCTTTTGATTTAAAGAACAGCCAAGGGAAAAATTACTTGCATCACTTGTGATAAAAAATTCCTTAGAATAATCTGGATGTGGTAGCAAGGCATTTTTACAAATGGACCTCTTGACGAGCTCAAAACTTCTCTCACTTTCAGGGTCCCATTTGAACTCCCTCTTTTTGCTGGTAATACGGTACAGAGGTATCATAAGCTCACTAAAATTTGGAATGAAATTTCTATAGTAATTGCACAGGCCACAGAAAGCTTTCACATCTTTGGCTTTCCTAGGTCTGGGGAAGCTCCTGATAGCATCTACCTTGCAATGCTCAGGTTGGAGACCTCGCCTGTTAATCACATAGCCTAAAAATGAAACCGATTCAAGACCAAAGAAACATTTCTCCTTCTTCAACCTAATGCCAGCTTTAACAAGAGTAGAAAACAAATTATCTATACTCAGGAGATGCTCCTCCCAGCTATCTGACGCCAAAATTATGTCATCAATATAGCAACTAACATTAGGGATCCCTTCCAAGATCCGAGTCATCATAGCGTTGAAGCTTTTAGGGCTTGTCTTCAAACCCATAGGCATACTCCTATACTGGAATATACCATCACACGTGGAAAAAGCTGTTATATGGCGATCTTCTTTTCTCAACTTACATTGATAAAAGCCATTATAACAATCGACCTTGGTAAAATACTTTCCACGCATTTCTCCAACTCTAGATATTACTTCATCAGCTCTTGGAAAGGGTATAGCCTGAGGTAAAACTTCCGTGTTGACAAAACGAAAGTCCACGACAAGCCTATGTTTGACGTTTCCCGACCTCCTCGAACCTGGTTTCTCTACTAAAAAACATGGGCTAGAAAACAAACCTCTACCATCTGTTTTTTCAATAATACCAGAATCTAGCTGTTCCTTCACTAGCTTTCTCAAAATCGTCGTCATTTGTGGGTTCAACCTATATGGCATTTTATTAACAGGTCTAAAATTTTCTTTCAGATCAATTCGATGTTCATAATTCTCCGCGTGTATTATTGGTACCCCTTCCTTGTGGAAAACCTGATCAAATCTTAGTAAAATATCAAGTAGCTGAGTCTGTTGTTCCCTCGTGAGCTTCTCTGACATTTGATATGAGCCCCCCACCGTCTGTATTTTGTCGGCCATGAGTGGCTCATATCTCTTATCACCCACAGCTGTCGACGCCTCAGTACTTGTCTGACACGTGCCTAGCTCGTTTATCACACTGTGGGGGCTTGCTCGAAGCAAAGGGAAGAAATCTTTCTCGTTTCTTACTCTAAAAAGGCCTAAAATATTTCCCTTTCTTACCTTACATTCGGTTTCTGAAAGATTAGCAATGACAACCGGAATGGAATTGTTTTCATTAGCTCTTACCAGGCACCTTTTAGCAATAAAGGGAACAGGTCTACTCCTGTTCAAATTTTCTGTTATTCCTACCTTCCCTTTGAGACTCTGCAAGCCAGAAATACGAATAGAAAAAACATTCTCAGCCCTTGGTTTCAACACAATGTCTCTGTCTGTTCTTATCACATATAGACCTTGGTTTGGATCACCAAACCTGATGTTTGCCTTGTACCTGTCGAGGAAATCGACACCAATAATCATAGCCCTTCTCAGGCCAGGAACAACATGCAACCATTCGACATAAGTTTCACCTCCTATTTCGAATACAGCTCTTATAGCCTTTCTGGCTATTTTATAATCACCATTTGCCATGTACAGCTTTAAATACGTTTCAGCTACAATAAACTTTGGATTATCCTTGATAATAGCATTACTGAACTCTGATCCGACACAAGAGACACTGGCCCCAGTGTCTACAAGGGTAGGAACAATATATTTTCCTACCTTAACCTCTACTCTGGCATCTGACAATTTTACCACATTGAAAATTCTTCCCCTTGTTCTAGAAAAGGAAGTTAGTTCCAACATGGTGTACATGATTTTACTTTTATTGCTGGGATTCGAATAATCTGAGGAATTTGTCTCACTTACCCCTAGTTTTGCTCTGGGTAGTAATGGTACAGTTGCTCTTGTGGAACTTCTGGACAGGTCAGGAAGGCTTCCTGACCTTCTCCCCCGTTTTTTGAATCGATTTGTTCACCATTGTTCACTATTTCTCCTGAGACTTCATTTACATGAAAGGCCTGTCCTCTAACGTTCTCCTGGCTCTGGCTCCTGGGTTGACTCCTGTCTTTGGAGCCAAATCTCACGTTATTTTGAGGCCATGGAGAATTGTTCCAGCCTCTCCTGTCCTGGCTGCCACTTCTATTTGGGGGAAATCCTCTCTTTTCTTGGCTTTGCGACCTTGGCTGGCCAGAAAAATTATTGTTATATTGTTGATAGTTTGATGAAGGAGCATAATATGGTTGTTGGCTGGGAGGCTGGAAATTTCCTCTCTCTCTGCTCCTACCCCTATAGTTTTGCTGACTTTGGTAGGGATAAGGATTGTTATTGGGACGGTAGTTGGGGTTGTAGTTGTAGTTGGGGTTGTAGCTGTAGTTGGGGTTGTGGCTGTAGTTAGGGTTGTAGTTAGGGTTTGAGTTCTGATGGTAATTAGGGTTAGGGTTAAATTGCCTATCCCTGCTCCTCCCCTGTTGAAACCTATTTCCACTGGCACTTCTCTGATTTCCGTTCAGATATTTGTCTCTCCTGGACCTGTCATCTTGCCTGCCAATGTGTGCTACCTCTGGTACCTTCTCAGCCACTTCTTTTTTTTCTGCTCTTGCCCCAATTACTGCTTCGAATTTTGCTGCAGAATCGGTAACAGCTGTTACCGTTTTAGGGTTTTCGGCAGCAACACACACCCTAATATCCTCCCTCAGCTTGCCAAGGAGGATATTTGCCCTTTCCCTTTCGGGAAGGCCTGATCTAGATAACAACTGGCTCATAATTTTACAAAAAGCCTTAGTATCTTGACCCTCTGACTGGGTCCTGAAAGGATAATCTTTCATTCTCTCGTCAAGGGTTAGATCTGCAAATTTGTCTAAAAAGTCCCGTTTGAACGTAGGGTATGGAACTCTAGTTCCATATTGTTTGGTAAAACTATTGTAGAAAACCAATGCTTCATCCGAAATATATGGCTTTATTCCAACTACCCACATTTCCTGGGGGAGCCCACTCCTCTCCGCAAATTCCTCAAACTCTTCTAGGAAGAATTCGCAACTATAAAGGACTGTAGGTTCCTTAAAGATCTGGGGGGCTTTTAGAAATTTTTTCATGACATGGTCACTTGTACCATTATTGAAACTACCCTTATTCCTCTTCTCAGTTTGACTATCCATGAAACTTTTCATGAAGTCAAAGGTATCCACACGCATTTGTTTCATTTCCTGGAGCATCGCCAGCATTGGATCTTGCTGAGACACAAAAGGTTTAACCTCTTGTGGGGAAGTTTGGTAATTTTGTTGAAAAGTAAAAGGCTTCACCTCTTGAGGAGAATTTAGAAAATTTTGCCTATTCTGGGGGTCGTTGAATACATTTAGAGGAGAGTAAGCACCCTGTTGGAACTGCTGGCCATTTGGAACAGAATTTATCATATTTACGTTGTGTTGCTGAGCCAATTGTTGGTGTGTGGGAGACAAGGGTGAACTTTGTGACTGGTTTACTGTATAAGGCTGGTAGTTAGGCTGAATGTTTACCAGAGGCACCGATGCAGGATCGAAACCAGGGTTAGATTGAGCAAATACCTGACTTTGGTGATTCGTTCTAGGCTGATTTGGGTTAGGCACCCTCAGAGGAGAAATTCCCGAAGGTTGAAGAATGGGGACTTGTTGGATCACAGGCTTCTGTACAGGGAATCGCTGTTGAGGAGCTCCTCCAGGGTGGAAGAACGAGCCCATCTCGCTCATCCTGCTGCCGGCACGTTTGGGCGCAACAGGCGGGCCCACCGACCTCTCTCGTGTTGCCGGCGGTCTCCCCTCAGCGGCTTGGCCGGTACCGAATAAGCTTCGGTTCACCTCCGGCCGACCCAAGATCCTGTCGACGTCGCCATCCTCGAGATAGTTTCTAGGCCTATATACACCATCGTCGCAGTAGCCTTTTGGAGGCGATATTCCAGTCACTGGAGTTGGAGGTAGAGGGTATTCCTCTTCCTCCTGGTTATACATGTTAACACTTAAATGTCCACTCCTCCTGGGGGTATTTATGACCGATTTGAAATCTGGTTCTGAATCGTCAGAATCAAAAAGATCTGACGAAAAATCCGAGTCTTCTCTTACTCTCCCAAACACCTCTGCTTGCCTGGTTTCCTGACTCTCACGTGTCCTCGTGTCTATGAAAGATGTAAAATAGTCAACTCCCTCCTTGAGCCTTTGTAGTTTTGATTTCTTCTCCATAAATAATCCAAAAACGAAAACATATGTAGTTCTATAGAGTTGGTTGATGTTAAAGCACTGTAGAAAAAAAATTTTGCCCGAATTCGCCACCAGTATTATAAAGTCGAGATCGTGGATACTTCTATAATCTAATGTGAATAGGAGATAAGGAGAAAGGACGACCAGACACGTACAGATTCCGTTACCAACTGATTGTATATTTTATTAGACAACAACCCTCACAGGAGCAGCTCACGTGCTACTCCTGGAGGTGGGAGGGGCTCTATCCATGATAGGCCCAAGGCAATATGAATGGCAGGTGTGAGTCATGGAGGGAGGGGCTAGGATGATCTTGGCTGTATAGCAGTTCTAAGTCTTTTATTTTCCACTTTTGTAACAAATCAATTCAAGACTCTGAAAGGAGGCATTCATAGGAAGACTTGTCTGTGAACTGACCAACCTGATTGTAACAACCTGATTGTAACAACATGATTGTAACAACCTGATTGCAACAACCTGATTGTAACAACCTGATTGTAACAACCTGACTGTAACAACCTGATTGTAACAGCCTGATTGTAACAACCTGACTGTAACAACCTGATTGTAACAGCCTGATTGTAACAACCTGATTGTAACAACCTGACTGTAACAACCTGATTGTAACAACCTGATTGTAACAACCTGATTGTAACAACCTGACTGTAACAACCTGATTGTAACAACCTGATTGTAACAACCTGACTGTAACAACCTGATTGTAACAGCCTGATTGTAACAACCTGATTGTAACAACCTGATTGTAACAACCTGATTGTAACAACCTGATTGTAACAACCTGATTGTAACAACCTGATTGTAACAACCTGATTGTAACAACATGATTGTAACAACCTGATTGTAACAACCTGACTGTAACAACCTGATTGTAACAGCCTGATTGTAACAGCCTGATTGTAACAACCTGACTGTAACAACCTGATTGTAACAACCTGATTGTAACAACCTGATTGTAACAACCTGGTTGTAACAACCTGGTTGTAACAACCTGGTTGTAACAACCTGGTTGTAACAACCTGGTTGTAACAACCTGGTTGTAACAACCTGGTTGTAACAACCTGGTTGTAACAACCTGATTGTAACAACCTGATTGTAACAACCTGATTGTAACAACCTGATTGTAACTAACAACCTGATTGTAACAACCTGATTGTAACAACCTGATTGTAACAACCTGATTGTAACAACCTGATTGTAACAACCTGATTGTAACAACCTGATTGTAACAACCTGATTGTAACAACCTGATTGTAACAACCTGATTGTAACAACCTGATTGTAACAACCTGATTGTAACAACCTGATTGTAACAACCTGATTGTAACAACCTGATTGTAACAACCTGATTGTAACAACCTCATTGTAACAACCTGATTGTAACAGCCTGGTTGTAACAACCTGGTTGTAACAGCCTGATTGCAACAACCTCATTGTAACAACCTCATTGTAACAACATCTGCAATAACAGACATTTTGACTTGAATACAAACCTACTGACATCAAACGTCGCTGTTGCTTGAACTCCATTGTTTTATTAGCATTCTTTCATAAGCTCTTTAACTCATATATACGTTGATCTGTGGAAAAGTCCTTTGGAGTGTTTTGTTCTGGTTCTTGGCTTAGCCTCTGTAATTAGGGGGATGATGGTATAGTTTCTTGGCTAGTCCTCTCAAGCCTGTAATTCTGCCACGCTCCCATAGCTCATGTTTTGTTCCATCAAAGAGATTATGTGTTTATGTGGATTAGTTTTCTTTGGCTGCATGGACATATTATTGTTTTGCAAAGCACTCGGATGTATTGGCGTTATCGAAATGGTATTATTGATATCGTGTTTTGCAGTTAAAATTTCCCTTCGTTAAAATAGTATTGATCCATTAGATTGGGGACATTCTTTATTACTTACTGCAAATATTGATTAATTAATACATGTTCCACAATCCGATTCCTGCTGCTAGTATGTAAAGGTTAATACTTCAATGTGTAATCATAATGACACATATTTTGTCTATAGCGCCCAATTACACTGAAACTTATCCAAGTGCCATCAGAAACTTCAGAAATTAATTCAAAATCATGAAAAGTGGAACTGATATCTCAATGATTAATGTTCCCAAAATGATTATATAAGATTACACAACGTGTGTAATCTATTATTAAATATGAATGTATTATGTATAATCCTTTATGAATATTTATGCATTAAACATTAAATGTTTTTCCTTCACGAAATAACCGTTGGATAAGTACCAGACATGAAAATTGTGTTTTTTTTGTGTTTTTTTTTGTCCAACATCGGATCTTTATTCAACATGACATATAACAAAGTTATAATGTTTGTTTCTATTTGCGTTTTTTTTTGTCCAACAGTGAATCTTTATTCAACATGACATATAACAAAGTTATAATGTTTGTTTCTATTTGCGTTTTTTTTTGTCCAACAGTGAATCTTTATTCAACATAACATATAACAAAGTTATAATGTTTGTTTTTTTGGTTTATTTGTCCAACAGTGAATCTTTATTCGACATAACATATAACAAAGTTATAATGTTTGTTTCTTTTTGCGTTTTTTTGTCCAACAGTGAATCTTTATTCGACATAACATATAACAAAGTTATAATGTTTGTTTCTATTTGCGTTTTTTTTTGTCCAACAGTGAATCTTTATTCAACATAACATATAACAAAGTTATAATGTTTGTTTTTTGTTTTTTTGTCCAACAGTGAATCTTTATTCAACATGACATATAACAAAGTTATAATGTTTGTTTTTTGTGTTTTTTTGTCCAACAGTGAATCTTTATTCAACATGACATATAACAAAGTTATAATGTTTGTTTTTTGTTGTTTTTTTGTCCAACATGGAATCTTTATTCAACATGACATATATTAACAAAGTTATAATGGATATGATACTTGTTAATGTTTGACATGTATGTTACCAGGTGTGTCTGCATATGGTATCTTAGCAGATTCACATTAAAGTAATAAGTTTTACTTTCATGCTTTTGCCAATTGGCAAGTCATCTGACGACTGTCGGATGTTGTATCATATCATCCATATGGGTAAGATTTTCAGAAAATGTACAATTGGCAGCTGTACACATTTAGGAAATTCTGCTAAATTAGACTGGAAAATGATGAATACCAGGTATATCTAAGTATATTTGGTATTGCATTGATTTAAAGTATCAGTTCTGTTATGTTAAACTTCATTTTGAAGCTCATTTTTGTCTTAAATGTGAGTTATTTGAGAGGATTGGTGAAGGTGAATTGTACATTTTCTGAAAATCTGACCCATCTGATCTAGTGTGGGTTTGTCGCAAGTCCTAGATGGGTCAGATTTTCAGAAAATGTACAATTCACCTTCACCAATCCTGTCAAATAACCCGAATTTCAGACGAAAATAAAGTTCAAAATACAGTTCAACCTAAGCAAACAGATAGCTAGAATCAATGCAATGCCAAATATATTCGAATTTACCTTGTATTGACCAAAGTGCAGTCTAATTTAGCAGAATTTCCTAAATGTGTAGAGCTGCCAATTGTACATTTTCTGAAAATCTGACCCAGATGTTGCTATCATGTGCGGGGAACCACAAGTTTCTTCTCTCTACACACTTCCATACAGTCTAGGCCCAAAGTTGAGAGAGTCCCTTCAAACGAAGGGAAAGCCTCTCGCCTCATACCGCAAAGTGCCATTATAATTCCAATTAAGACCGCAAAATGTCATCATATTCCCATTAAAACGCCGATTCCTAGGCTAGGAAACTGATTAGCGGAGTAGGCTAACATACCATTCTTATCTGATCTGAGGGTTTGGATATAGAGTGGATATAAATTACACCATTTGAAATAAAACTTGAATTTTTCAAAAGGATTTGTCAAACATCTGACTCGGCTTGATAACCCTTTTAAAAAAATCACTTTCATAAATGTATAATGTAGATTCTATGGTCTTAGATACAATATAATAGGGCCGCGATTCATCGATTCAGTTGTAAAATTGACAAGCCCAAATTGTCTAATTTTGAGTTAAAGTTGTCTCATTCAGCCAGACATTCGTCGCGCCCCTACCGGCCAGAAGGCTACCCACACTTTCTTACCGCCACAACGCTCGCGGATTTCTTATCATCCCAAAGTCCAAAGGTACAGGTGGGGTCCAGGTCTGACCGTTATCTCAAAGTCAATCACGTGGGAAAGGAGGGGAGGGGCTGACCGCTAGGTCAGGGGAGGGGAGGGAATACTGATTAAAGAGTGGGAGGGAGAGGGGAGGGGAGATAACCACGTGACCTGGTCACCACCCAAAGAGATTGGTCAGAGTGGCAGTGGTCACTCTGAGCCTCGTTTTTAATAAGTGTCTGTCATTGTTATCCTGTGGCTGATTGGATCTCTAATCTAACCTGTCAATTAATTGGACCAACGAGACCAAAGCCAATCAGCGCAGGACCAGTGTATTTCGTCATAAATCTGTCTAGTATAAAAATAAAGGAAAGATGGAAATCAGTCTCTTCCGAGGCTGGTACTGATTTGAAGCATACATCTCTGTGTGTTGCGTTGATTAATTTCTCGCCCAACTACTGACCCTGAATTATTACGAAGAATGACCCACATTTCTTCATTGGCGACCATGATTAGGGGCTAGTTAGTTGGTCAGATCGGTATCCGACCTTAGAAGCAAGCAAAAGGAGTCAGGTGAGTGTGCCTTTTTCAAAACTGCCATTGTATTTATGGGTGTTGTATGTTTGGGACTCTGAGCTGGGCTTTTATTGGAAGGTGCATTAGCTGATCACACAAGTATTATCTTACTTTATCCTGTAGAGATAGTATTTTAGACATGCCACCGGCGGAAAGAATTGAGTATGTGGAAGAGTTCCCACAATACCTCGAAGCTGAGGATATTTTCCTAGAGGAGATATTCAATGATGGTTATCCACCGATCGCAGAACCTGAGGATTGGAACGACTGCGTAGGCACCTCTGAAAGTGTGATTCAGTTCAGCAGTGAACAGCTAGAAACTATGTCTTACCATTGGGATAAAATGTAATGAGTAAGAATAGGGACTAAAGAGATCAAAATTTTTGTTTTTGGAAATACCTGCACAAAAATTGTTACGTTGGATCTAGGCAAAAATTAATATTCCAAATTCTCTATATAGAAATAGAGTATTCCAAATCAAGCAGGTAATAGTAATTCATCTTTACACATAATCAGCTAAGTCAAGTACCTCCAAAATGGCGTTGACAACACCCATTAACTGGGATATCACCGCCGAAGAGGTAAATGCACTCAATGATGCTGATCGTAAAGCACACTATGCGTCAATAGAAGTAGTTAGAAGGCGTATGGAGAGACATGCAACCTTGCTGGGTCCTAACGATGGGACCAACAAAGAATCACTCAGAGAGTGGTTAGAGGGGTTGGACAGAGTTAGAATCACAGTAGGGGCACATGATAACATAGCCATAGAAGCAGTTATATTGTTAGCGCAGGGATCATTAGCACGTTCCATCGAATCTTATGTAGAAGCACGGGGAGATGAACGCACATGGGAGGGTGTAAAACAGGAAATAATTCGCTTGTTTATGGGAGAAGAGGAGACCACTCAACTTAGAGAGAAGTTGAAGGGGATCCATCAACTCCCATACGAAGACATACGAATTTATGGCCGGAAATACCTGGAAACAGCTATGAGGGCTTATGAACCAGGCATTTTGGCCTTGCCTGTAATTCAGTCACAATTAGCTCGAGATTTTATAAAAGGGCTCACCGATAGACAGGTACGGTGCGAGGTATTCTCAACAAGACCAGAGACTTTGGGGGAAGCAATTGACCTGGCGACAACGGCAGCGTATACCCATACGTTAGCCGATGCTCCAGCTAGAGGTGAAAGGAGAGAGGAACCTATGGAAATAGGCGCCTTACTCCCAAAACTTCGGACGCCAACCCAAACTCTGACTCCACCGACCCCTACTGGGGAGACCAATATGGAAACAAAAGCTGTGATGGACGAATTAAAAACATTAAGAAATATGGTAGAACTCTTAGGGAGGGAAAGATCTCAACCTTCATCGGTAACAGTTCATGCACCACCAGTTCAGAACCAGACTCAGTTTCCCTTTGTGCAACCATCCTATTTGCCTGCATTTCCGCCTTATAGCGCTCCAAACCCTGCCCCGGTTGCCAATTCTAATCAGGTAGAGTCACAACAGGGTCAGAAAAGGAAGGGAGGGGCACAGAAAGGGGGAAAAAGGTTTAGAGGTAAGAATACTTGCTATGAATGTGGATTAGAGGGACATTTTGCTAGAGAATGCCCTACTCGATTCGCACAAATGAGAGCGGCTGTACGGCCAGACATGGAAGAAGTAATGGATAACAAAATGCAACCCGTTATAGCGGCTATACAAGCATTGACTCCCAGAGTTCCCACAAACCCCTTTGTTCTCCCTTCGGGGGAATAAATTCGCCGGATAAGCGGTTTCGTGTGGCCCTTCCTGTGGCGGGAAGGAAAGCACAAGCACTTATCGACACCGGCGCCACTAGAAGTTTAGTTAAGTATGATTTGTGGAAACATTTCAACAAGGTAAACCACCGACCGTTAATTTTAGAACAAGGTGAACAATTACGGTCACTGAGTGGTCACGCTTTGCAGTCAGAAGGCAGGGCGATAATTAAGGCTGGGGGTAGTCATCTTCCTGTATACGTTGTTAAAAACCTCCAACACGATCTCCTACTAGGGGACGATGCTCTGGACATTTTGGATTCAGTAATCTGGCACAGAAAAAGAATCATACGTCTAGGAGGTAGAGAATATAAAAGTCAAACGGTAGAAGAAGAAATAGATTCTGAATTTGCTTCCCTCAAAACAGAGGAAGAAATCTGGGAAGAAAGATACCCAGAAGTTTTTGGCAAAAATGGTAAATTAGGCATAGTAAGAGATGTATACATGGAGATTGACACGGGGAATGCCCGCCCTATTAATCAGAGACCTTATCGCCTTCCCTTAAACAAAAAGCTGATAGTAGATAAGGAGATTGACGAAATGCTTGAGTTAGGTGTGATTGAACCAAGCTCGTCACCATGGGCTAGTCCCATAACTTTAGTACCTAAGAAAGATGGGGAAACCAGGTTCTGTTCAGATTTTAGAAAATTAAATTCTGTCACCAAGAAAGATGCCCACCCCCTACCAAATATACAAGATATCTTTGATAGTCTAACAGGAGCAGCGATCTTTTCCACTCTAGATCTCAAATCTGGGTATTGGCAAGTCCAAATGCACCCTGAAAGCATAGAGAAAACGGCCTTTGTCTGCCATAGAGGTTTATTTCAATGGCGTAGAATGCCTTTCGGATTAACTAATGCCCCGGCTGTGTTTCAAAGGGCAATGAACCGGATATTCGCCGAATATATTGGGAAATTTCTTGGTATATTCATCGATGACCTGGTGATTTATTCTAAAACACGGGAGGAGCACGAAAAACATCTCAAAATCATTTTTGACACTTTATCCGAACATGGTATTACCATCAAAAAGAGTAAATGTAAATTCTTTCAAGACAAGGTTGATCTTCTGGGCTTTCAGGTGTCTAAACAAGGGATAAATTCCCATCCGGACAAAGTCAAAGCCATTCGAGAAATGCTCCCGCCTGACAGTGTGTCCGCCATTAGATCTTTTCTAGGTTGTTGTGGATATTATCGTCAGTGTATTCCTGACTATGCAAGAATTGTAACACCTTTGGTGGCGTTAACAAAGAAACATGCTAGATTTAAATGGGGTCCTGAACAACAAGAAGCGTTCGAAACATTAAAAGACGTTCTTACTTCAGACCAAATCATGGCTCATCCACAACCTGGAAAAGCTTATAAGCTCTATACAGATGCCTGTCAGTACGCAGTGGGATCCATACTCGTCCAGTCTGACGAGAATGGAGTGGAAAGACCAGTTCAGTATATTTCAAAACAACTCTCAGGTCCCCAACTCAAATGGGCGACTATAGAAAAGGAGGCTTTTGCCATTATTTATGCTCTAACTAAACTTAGACCATATCTATATGGCAGTGATTTTACCATCTATACTGACCATAAACCCCTCAAATCGCTCTTTCTTGGTGAGGTTAAAAATACAAAAATTCAGCGTTGGGCTGTTTTAATAGCAGAATACGGTGCCCCCATCGAATATAGACAAGGTAAGAACAATGTACGGGCTGATATGTTATCTCGCATAAAGACTCATGAAACTTATGACCAGGGGGAGGGGAACGCTCTCAGTAATTTTGAAGTAGGTGCCCTCGAGGAAACAGAGGAAATCCCCTGGGAGTTTGATCAGCTTGAGCGAGAACAAGTCAGAACAGAGCAGCAACAGATGGCTGAGTATCAGTTGGGCCTAGAGGAGGTGGACGATTACACACTAATCAACGGATTATTGTTTACAATCATGTCCCCACCCAATAAACCAGCTTATCCTAGATTGGTGTTGCCGCAATCAGCTCGTTACAGAGTGATAAGAAGAGCACACACTGAAGTGGGCCATCAGGGAATGAGAAAAACCCTTGATAGGATATTAGAGGCCTACAAGTGGCCTACTATGAGGAAAGATACCCTCCGTGTGTTGAGTAATTGGGATAAGTGTGCAGTAAATCGTGCAGGTCAAGATAAGGTTGCTCCCACAGCTATGCCTATAGCAAGGTACCCAGGTCAGATAGTGGGAATGGATTTATGTGGTCCTTTTCCTGTTTCAGACAATGGGAATCGTTATATTATAGTTGTAATTGATCATTGTAGTGGATGGGCGGAAGTTAAACCTATTGATAGAAAAACTGGGAAAAATATAGCTGACTATCTGGCAAATGAATATGTACCCCGGTACGGGCCCCCAGAGGTAATCATTACTGACAGGGGTCTAGAATTCATGAATCAACAAGTCGAAGGTTATTTAAGATCCATTGGGACGCAAGTCAGACATACTTCTGGCTGGCACCCCCAAACTAACGGTAAGACGGAGAGGTTTAACAAAAGCTTTAAGAATATCCTAAAAAAATTCATCAATGCGCGACCAGCAGAGTGGGAGAATCAACTCGGACCCACACTTTGGGCCCATAGAGTCTCCACCTCTTCAGTCACGAATTTCACTCCCTATTTTCTCACCTTTGGTCGTCAACCCCCGGTCCCCTTTGTTAAGATCTTCCCTGGGCCGGATGGTACAGAACCCCAAGTGTTAAGTGAACGATTACAAGCCCTCACAGATGCTTTCCGGGTGGCTGCAGAAAATACTGAAGCTAGCCGTAAGTATAATTATGAGAGGCTTAGAGCTCGGGCAAATGCTGGTGACTTACGTGTAGGTGACTCAGTAGTTGTATTAGCAGGCGCCAGAGCGCCCCTAGATCCTAGATGGGATCATGGGTATACAGTCCTAGGTGTAAGGGGAGCTGTAGTGATCGTAAGAGACCCACAAGGTCAGAGAAAACTAATAAATCGGGAGAGAATAAAATTGGTATCTGGGGATATTGCTTGGGATACAGTTAGGAATAGGCAAAACAGGGCAGGCCAAGGCAGGCGCAATCGGGCGAGAATACGGGCTCGGGCAGCGAGGCCACTCCCCCCTGAACCTCCTGGGCAAAATCTAAATGTTGACCCCAATGCTTTAATACATGAACCTTTGCTTCCACCTGTGAATCAAGTCTATCTCCAGGCGGAAGATCCAGCTGTAGGTGGCGCTGCGGACGTGGAAATGGTACCGGAAGTCGAGGAAGAATTCTATTCAGCCGACGAAGATATGGGTAGTGACGTGGACCAACCAGAGGTTCCGGATCCGCCCCGTCGTCCTCCTTATAATGCTGACCAGAACCAAGCCTTGGTCATTCCACCACCGGCTCCAGCACCGTTCACACCACCTCAGATGAGGTACAGGACTCCTGCAAACATAGAAGAGACTCCAGTTAACCCAACTGGAAGAGCAACACCTAGGACTCCAAGTACTCCTCTACCACCTCCTCAGATACGCACCAGGTCTCAGACAAGGGCCTTGATAGCAGCTCCGCGGATTGTGCTCCCACCAGACAATCCTCAGCGTCATTTACATAGGCGTTTCCATGCCAAGCGGAGAGTGCCTGCTAGCCCTAGAGAGCCTAGTCCACTGAAGGAGAGCGAGCCTAAACCTGGAAAGAGAGCAAAAAGAACATCAGCTTCTACTGACCAAGTACCGGACACGCAGGCAACCTCAGCACCAGATGCACAAGATGGCGGTGGGGACAGTGACTAAGGGGTTACTGTTGCTCACCTGTTACCTCATTTGCAGCCAAGCAGACATCTTCGAGGAAGAAGGTGTGCTGGTATACTCGGCTGGGGAGGTAAGGGCCCTCACAGCAACATGGACTGCATTAATGTTCCTCCAGCCCCCTGCTCCTCCGCCTATGGAGTCGTGGCTCCACATCCTTGAAGCTAAGATGGAAGGACTACACGAGCAGCAAGTGGTAGGAATCACCGACCTCAGAACATGGCGGCTTCATGTTCAATTCATCAAGGATCATCTACCCACTCCACCAGTTCGCACGAAGCGAGCTCTGCTAGGAGTGGTAGGAATGATCAGCCGATCTCTCTTCGGTACAGCTACCACAGACCAGATCGACGAGCTCCGAGCGGCAGTGGAGGCATCGCAGGCAGGCCTCAGTGTGATGTCTCACTTCCAGTCAGAGATGGTTTCTGTGGTAAACCAGACCCGTCTGTTCCTACGAGAGAATCGAGTCGACATCCAAAACCTGCAAGAGATAAGCCAAAATCTGACTGACCAGGTATCTGAAATTGTTCATCATTTAAATGGTTTTTCTAGAGATATTCATCGTATGCATATGAGAAGAGAGGTTGATCAGGCCCTAAGCCAAGTTGACCGCATTATGCTGGTATATTATAGGCAAATTGATTTATTCCATCGCCAGAGAACACACCTAGAGCACGGGTACTTGACTGATGAAATATTACCTGAAGTACATTTAAATGAAATTCTTCACCAATTGAGTGAGAGGGGACACCAACCAATAGACGATGTTCGTTGGTACTACAGAAGTGTACAAGTTCAAATCATATCTGAGTCAGACGAGCAATTAGTTTATCAGGTGGTCATCCCTGCAGTTTCGGCTACTAAGTATTTACACTATAAACTAAGGTATTTTCCTACCCCTTATGGGCCATCCTACCTCAAAATCATCAAGGGCATCGCTGAATTAGCGATGGACAGTGTCTCTAGTGGTGCCTCTTTTGTTCCTAACCACTGCATGGGATACAGCCCAGCTGTATGTTCCTCTGCGTTGGAGAACCTAAAACCAACATGTGAAACAGAAATAATTTTAGGCAAAGGTCCAGTAAAGTGTCAGATAGAGATTAAGAAGCGTGGCAATGTCAGTAACGAAATATTCAGAGATTTTGAACAACTGTCATCGGTTATCCTTGCAGTATACTTTCCAGTCGAGACTGTATTAAGGTGTATCAGTAAGAAACCTATAAGAAATGTTTTTACCAAACACACACGGGTCACAGTAAACAGTGGCTGCGTCTTATATAGTGAAGATTGGAGGGTGCGCAGCATCGAGCAACATAATTCCACGATCAGAATTCCACCCCCCAAAGCCCTGTCCCTACCCTCTCTCAACTTAACCTATAGAAAGTTCGAAGACTATCCTGAGCTGAAGCAACAACTCCAGTTCAACAGCAGAATCGACGTCCCCCTAATTTCTCTGACCGATATTCCCCTTCCTCCTACGGTGCAACCTTTTTCCTTCTCCGCATCCACCACATGGGGATTCGCGACCCTCATGCTCACCCTAGCAATCGTGATTGGATTGATAGGAGTGGTGGTGTATGTGAAGAGGAAGAGAGACGGCTCTTGCCTCCCTCTCTTAGGTAAACGTCCTAACCAGAGTCTAGATAGACTACCCAGTAAACCTTCTGCCCCTCTTCCCTCCTTCCCCAATGTCTTTTCTAATTTATACCCATCCCAACAGCAACCCGCTGAAGAGATTCCACTGCAAGATTCTGAACCCCAGTCCCTTGGCGGTACTAACGATCTCGAAAACCCGGAGACCCAACCCCTCCAAACTGACCCCTTATCCTCCTTTAGACAGAATACACCCCCAAAACCCCCTCGATCGATGGATATGAAGCAAAGATCTGCAGTACCCCGTGGAGTAGTGTGTTAAAACAACGACTCAGATGAATATGTGGTGTGAGATAAAATTAAGCCGATATAATGTTAGTCTTAAGTGCAAATGTGAGCAGATTCTGATTTTAAAATGTTTTGTAGTGCTAATTTAATTGGAATCTAATGGTAATAATTACAAAGGAGGTGTTGTCACGAAAGCTGTTTAGTTTACTCTAAAGCAGGCCTAGTGCTGGACTGTGGACAAAGTCCTCACCCCTTTCGTAGAATTTAATTAATTGGTCTAGTCACCAATTCCTACCTAGTAAGTACGCCCGGTGTTAGCTTGCAGTGGGACGCACTCTTCTGCTCAAGTTAGGGTGAGAAAGCTAGCTGATTATGTGAAGGAATAAGCCACCACTTGAGAGAGGACGATGAAGGACCCGTTCTCTGAAAGTAGGGTGAAGCAAAAATGGGAGGTTGTCACGTTGTTGATGGAGTAGTGATACCACGGAGACCAGCCTAGGAACGGTCGGTAGTCACTAGACCGATGTGCACACCTCTGCGGGCCATTTTTGGGTCGAGAGAAGGGCTGAAAATATAAAAGAATCGTGTCAGTCTTCTAGACCAGAGGAGCCAGGCTCCCAAAGGAAATGTATAAGTAGGTACCAGTGTCGCCACCTTGAGGATGTTCACGGCGACAGGTACCTAGAAAGTGTATAAGATACATGCTGCCACCTTACGGACGTTAAGTAGTGATAGGCAGCCCAAGAACGAGTAAAAGTATAAGGCAATATTCAAAGACTGCGTGAAAATGCCTGAGACGTTTCTACGGGGAGAACCCATAGACCAGCAAAGCCGAGATATTGATGAACAATACATTAAACTCAAAAGACAGTGCGGTAATACGCCACCTAGTGAAAACTCTTAAGAGACTGTGTTTACGAATTATCCGAGGCGGGTTCGCCGTACCTCAGTAATAATTTTACGCTAAGGCATTGTAAAATCTTTAGCTATTATTTTGATTTAGGGGAGTGATTTCTTTCTCTGTACTTCTCTAGATTGTCCTATTTTTGCATTTTTCAATTGTATAAACATGTATGTACTTACGGGAGAAAGGGAGCCTCGATCCACATAGGGATGGCCGCTGTGAATTCGTCCGGCGGGCCAAAGGTTAAAAATCCCGTAGAGAAAAATACTGGATCGAGGTGCCCCAACGTAAATAAAGGTCTCTCATGTGGAATTAGATATCGGGCATCAAAACTCCCAAATCTAATGAAGCAAGAGGGTAGAATTTGACTGGGGATGGCAATGGATTCGTGAGTGGAAGAAAAGTGATGCCCACTTATGGTTCTAGGTCGGGGGTTCCGGTTCGGCAGAACTCGGTCAGCCAAGGGGGTCGCCGCTCGGTGATACTCGGGGTTGCTCGGGGGTTGTCGGCCGGAAACTAAAATGAGGGTTGCGTCGATGTGTGGTCTGCTCCTAGAGTGGTTCGGAGAACTATGTTGTACACAGTTCTCCGAACCAAATGAGATTGGGACGTATGTAAAATTGACAAGCCCAAATTGTCTAATTTTGAGTTAAAGTTGTCTCATTCAGCCAGACATTCGTCGCGCCCCTACCGGCCAGAAGGCTACCCACACTTTCTTACCGCCACAACGCTCGCGGATTTCTTATCATCCCAAAGTCCAAAGGTACAGGTGGGGTCCAGGTCTGACCGTTATCTCAAAGTCAATCACGTGGGAAAGGAGGGGAGGGGCTGACCGCTAGGTCAGGGGAGGGGAGGGAATACTGATTAAAGAGTGGGAGGGAGAGGGGAGGGGAGATAACCACGTGACCTGGTCACCACCCAAAGAGATTGGTCAGAGTGGCAGTGGTCACTCTGAGCCTCGTTTTTAATAAGTGTCTGTCATTGTTATCCTGTGGCTGATTGGATCTCTAATCTAACCTGTCAATTAATTGGACCAACGAGACCAAAGCCAATCAGCGCAGGACCAGTGTATTTCGTCATAAATCTGTCTAGTATAAAAATAAAGGAAAGATGGAAATCAGTCTCTTCCGAGGCTGGTACTGATTTGAAGCATACATCTCTGTGTGTTGCGTTGATTAATTTCTCGCCCAACTACTGACCCTGAATTATTACGAAGAATGACCCACATTTCTTCACAGTCATATCTGAGCCCATATCTGTGAGCATGTAAATACAAGTTATCCCACATATCATAAATATAATGAGGGTCATATATAGGCTAGATCTAAACAATCCTGATTCCACTGATAAATGATAATAATAGCACTTGTCCCATTCCAGAAGGCTATGTCGTCTAGGCTCAAAGTTAAGAGAGTCCCTTCAAACTGAGGGAAAGCCTCTCGCTCCAAATTACAAACTGCCATTATAATCAGTAAATTTCGTTAGCACGCCTACCCCATGGCTAGAATATCTATTAGCGCAGTAGGCGTCCAATCACTGACTTACCATTCTTATCTGATCTGAGAGACTGGGGCTAGGTTGTATGGTACAGGTTCTATTACAGGTTCTTTGTCTATGGGACCTTGCTTTAATCTTTTTATCACTTCATACTTAACAACTTTAGATAAGTGCAAATATTTTAAGCTAAATAATAATGTAAAATAACTTTCTTTAATGCATATATCTAGGCCAGGAAGGGTAAACCAGACACCCTCAGCAGATCCTCGTTGAACATGATGATGGCACCAGCCATCATTATTTATTCCCTCCTGGTAAAATAAGTCAGGTCCAGACGGCCACCTTCCTCGATTCCACATACAGCGATAAGCTTAACCACAAGGCTAAGACTAAGGCTAAAAGTGTTAATGACCCCTAAAACTTAGGGGTCCAAAACTGCCTTCTGAACCTGACTGATAAAATAATATTTATAATATATATTTTTAATATCTGCCAACACGCGTAGGATGACGACAAGAGGCCAAAAAAAAATATAGGTGTGTTTCCGATTTATCTGGCTGAAAACTAGGTAGGGGGGGTGGTAACTTTTTTTTTATTAGGAAACCACCTCCCAGGCACTGAAAAAAATGTCTATTTTATAACAATAGTTGTTTTAAACAAGGGAAATGTGCTTTTTGACAGTTCCAGGTTAGGAAAACCTGTTTTCCTGCTTTTATTAGCTTTTTTTGTCAAAAAATCCAAAAAAAGTAAAGTATGGTATCAAAAAAATCAGGTATGGTAAAAAAATGTTTAGGTAGGGGAAGGTTTTTCTAGGTAGGGGGGGGGGGGGGGTAAATCGGAAACACACCTATTTTTTTTCTTGGCCAGATGATTTACCAGGCATCTAGCTGTCATCTAAAAACAGACTAAAGGAAGAACTTAACTGTGTCCTGCGTCTTTCCTAATCATTGCTTCCTTCATCTTTAACACTATCTTTCGGTTTCACAATTCCCAACCATGGGAACGTCCCCTTGTCTAGTGGCGTGATTCTCCACCCAGGGGAAAGGATGTGATTCTGTCTATAAACATCTGTCTCTATGATTTTTTTTTTAAAAATTCGTTTTTATTCAGGTTTAGAGCTACATACATCATTGTTGAGCAAGGTAATTTTAGAAACAGCTCCTCGGCTCACCATGAGGTGGTCTACCTCCAAGCCCTGAGCTGGCAATATGAAGTTTTATATAATAAGTATTATAGTATAACCATCGGTCCTTAACTAATGAAACAAAATATCAAAAAGAGAGAAAATATATACAATTTGCACTTATATCGGATTGTACTCATAAGATTTATAACAATAACACACACACTCACACTCCAGCATTACTCTTTTAGCGCAATGGAGGTAATGGAGGTAATATAGCATTTTTTACAGCAATTTTAATGATGATTGACTGTCCTCTACGCGGTTAGTTTAAGTTAGGAAACCCCCTTGAAGCTTCTTGGCAAGTAGACTTTTTCTTCCTCGTCGTCGTTGTCTTTCTCTTCTTCCTCGTCGACTTTATTCTTTAAAGTAAATCATTTATTTGGTGGTAGCCAACGTGTGTGCATCGGTACATATTTATATAAATTTCTAATTTTTTTTTCATCTACATATGTGTTATGAAATAATTTGCCTGAATAGTTTTTTTTTATATAAAAAAAAACAAACCCTATAAGACCGGCACACGTCTAATTCCAGAGGCATATGCTGGTCTCAGATTGTCAAAAGTGTACAATAGGCAGCTCTACACATTTAGTAAATTAGGCTGAATTAAATAAATACATGGTATATCTAAGTATATTTGGTATTCACTGCCCTGAAGAGTCTGTTCAGTTATGTTGAACTGTATTTTGAACCACATTTGTACATGTTCAGGCTACTTCAGCCTTTAATAGACTTACACGTGTAAGTCTGATGTTTTGTTGTTCCACCCTTTAATAGACTTACATGTGTAAAAAGACTTACACGTGTAAGTCTGATGTTTTGTTGTTCCACCCTTTAATAGACTTACATGTGTAAAAAGACTTACACGTGTAAGTCTGATGTTTTGTTGTTCCACCCTTTAATAGACTTACATGTGTAAAAAGACTTACACGTGTAAGTCTGATGTTTTGTTGTTCCACCCTTTAATAGACTTACATGTGTAAAAAGACTTACACGTGTAAGTCTGATGTTTTGTTGTTCCACCCTTTAATAGACTTACATGTGTAAAAAGACTTACACGTGTAAGTCTGATGTTTTGTTGTTCCATGCTTAGTGTGAAAGATCACTCAGTGCTACTGTTGGACACACAGTTTTCACGGTAGACTAGTATCAAGTCCCTCTCCCTCAGCCCAATGACGCTCTACACTCTGTACAGGCTCTGTTGAGTTGGGACTTCAAAGAGGGGCACATACCCCAGGCACGGTCCCGTACAGAGTGTAGTCTTGTTGCTCTGCCTATTAAACTCAATGAGCGGCACATATAGCAAGGGCCTTACAGATGCTAAGTTCCATGAACACAATCTTGAAAAAAATAAAACTCATATTAGAGTCATTGCAGATTCAACTGAGGAATCCTGGAGAATTCTTGTTAGCCCAGCCGCGCCCAAACATCTGTAAGGCCCTTGCTATATGTGCCGCTCATTGAGTTAGACTGAGCAACAAGACTACACTCTGTACGGGACCGTGCTCGGGGTATGTGCCCCTCTTTGAAGTCCCAACTCAACAGAACCTGTACAGAGTGTAGAGAGTCATTGGGCTGAGGGACTTGATGCTATAGTCTATCCAAAAAGTTGTTGAAACGTGATTCCTTAGATCCTTTAAGGGGAGGGAAAAGTGGGAGATTTTGTATTTCTATTTATGACAAGGACCTGTCAACCCTTTGCCCAGGGAGCCGCTCATTGCAATCAACCATGGAGTAACAGGGCCAATATAACCAGCTCTTCCTTCCTTTTAAGCAAAACAACAGCTGCTGCACATAGAACAGAGGCAGCGCAATACAATACAGTTGTATATTTGGCCATGGTCGGTCGCAAACGGCGATTCAGGGGTAAAAGGTTTGAAGTTAAAAATCCCCCACTTTTCCCTCCCCTTAAAGGAATCAAGTGTCAACTACTTTTCGGACAGACTATAGTCTACTGTGACAACTGTATGTCCAACAGTAGCACTGAGTGATCTTTCGCACTCCGTGATCAATCTCGGTGCCACCACTTAGTGCTAAGGCACCACTGACCTTCGATATCAATGCAGAGATAAGGGGAATCTCTGATAAGATATGGACAACTTGGATTATAAGTGTTTTCATGGAGCAGGAGGAGGAATATGTCAAGCTTTTTGGCTGCCCAGAACCTGGCAGAATGGTTATGGTGTAGCACAGAACACAGAAAAATAGAAATTCTTTTTCTCTCAGGTGTGATTTTTTGTCTAGATCATTAACTTATCGTTATTATTATCTTTATTTTTTCATACTATACGAGATAATACATAAGATGTTAAATACGGACTCTTGTCTTTGAATGGTAGTTAACTTATCGAAGACCAATCGAAAATACGTTTATCAGTGTCAACTTTAGAGTACAAATTTACTCTGTGTCAGTTTTTAACAATACCTCAAGATTGTATCAATTGAAGAAGTTAAATTTAGATGATACTAAAAAAGGATGTAGATACAATTTTGCATTTTAAGTAGCAAAGTATTAGGTTTATGGAAATGCCAACCATAAACAAGATGAGATTTGAATATAATGAAATTACATGTAACAGGAAGGAAATGTTGGCAGGTGGAAACTATTTGTGGTTTAAGGCTTCGCAACTGAGAATAAGATACATGAGTGGCAACCTTCAGAAATGTATGCAGTATGAAACTGAATGTTTTTCATATATGGGTCAGATTTTCAGAGAATGTACAATTGGCAGCTGTACACATTTAGCAAAGTCGGCAAAATTAGGCAGCAATTTGGTCAATACTTGCTAAATTCAAATATATTTGGCATTGCATTCACTCTAGTAATCTGGTTGGTTAGGTTGAACGGTATTTTGACTTTTATTTTCGTCTGAAATTTGGGTTATTTGAGAAAACTCGTGAAGTTGAATTGTACATTTTCTGAAATTCTGACTCATATATAGCCAATGAATTATATACTAGTATATATGAAAAACTTTCACTTTCCAGGGAGCTCAGAGTGCATATGGCCATTCATGATTAAAATTTTATGTACCTTAATATATTATGACACAATGAGTTATAATAGTAGCTCAAATGAACACCGATTAGAGCATCTTTCTTCTAAGAGGAATTATTTCTTTTTTTCCCCAATTCTCACCTGGTATCTCTGATTTGATTGTATCAACGATTTAACTATGGTGATGTTTGGATGGCAATATTTATAAGGGATGATGGGAGGCCATTTATATAACTACTGTCTGTGCATTTCTTGAATAAATATACATTTATTCAACCACAGACAGTAGTAGTAGTAGTAGTATACATATATATAAAGATTTGTATTCAAGTTGATCAGTACAGTTACATGAAATGGACAGGAGCCTCTGCGAACAGATCTTCCTGGTCCGCCCATCATGTATATAACATACAGTTAGGCCCTTGTCCACTTAGCCATATCATGTATTCCATTACTTTTACATATAATTTATTTCATGTTGTAACTTCTGTAATTAAACAAATCGAATAGATGGCAGCCGGTGGAAGAACTACTTAGACTTTTGTCTATATAGACTACCGAATTACCACATTGTATGTAAGATCGTAACGCAATAAAGAATACTTGAATTGAATTGAATTGAATGTGGGTCTAGTCATGAGTAAAATACTGGAAAAAAAATTATGGAATTTTATTTCTGAAAAAATGTGGGAACCCTGATTCATGCAGGGTTGAGCAAATGTGATGAAGTACAATTTAGATGAAACAATTATTTTTAACAGCTATTCCAGGCTTCGATGGTGTGTGTGTTTGGGGGGGGGGGGGGGGGCGGAGGGGGGGGGTACCCTTTCCCAGAAAGTGGCGTGATCACTTTCTCGTTACATTGGGACATAAAGGATGTGGTTTTGTCATTGCTCGCCCCTGGACCCTGGAGTTTCTCCTCCCCCCCCCCCCCCCCCCCCCCCACACACACACACGATTAGAATCTAACCTGAATATCAAGATATATGTTTGACGGATTAAACAATGAACCGTTTAACCAACCCTAGCAGTTTTCCTGTTGGTTCCAGTGAAAAGAAAAGAAATATATCTTCCTGTACTAGATTGCCCTTCTTGAATACTTTCTGTCTAGGGTTATCTGGAGACCTGCCAAGCAGAAGATGAATATCCTGTTCTGATTGTTTGTATATTGTATGATATTATGTCAGAATAAAAATCCTATAAATAACAAGCCAAATCCAAACCAAGTTTTCCCTCGCTTAGCAATTATAATGACAACCATTTCCCTTTTAAGAAATGATTTCATCCCCTCGCCCCAGATACTAGGAAAAGTCTTAGTCCTGGTAAAATCATCTAAAAAAATGCATAAATTTATAAATCACAGTAAAGGCCCTTGTCCACTTAGCCGATTGTCATGCGATTCTCACGGAATTTAGTAGAAAAGGGTCCTCTGCGGCGCAAAATCGCACGAGAATCGGCTCGGTGAACTAGGGCCTTATAAAATAAAAAAAAAATTGAAAGCAATTCCCAGTTCCCTCATCCACCCTCGTGAATGAATATGCAAAATCGCATGAGAATCGGCTTGGTGTATTAGGGCCTTATGTGAAGACAAATCCCAGTCCCCTCGTCCACCCTCGTGAATATATACATCACTCGTCCATCCTCGTGAATATGCATCACTCCTCTTCCTCAAAGATCTCTCCTGTCCGTCCCATGATCAATCATTAGAGCCATCATTAATCGCTTCCATGGAAGAGCTACTGCCGTTGCTATGGAAACTAGGACGCCCGTGCCCAAAGTGCACGCGCACCAGTATTTCTGCTAAAATACTGAGGGCTACTGTTTTTATCCCGGTGATGACACTAATGCTTGGCCTCGTGCAATGTTGTCACTAATTTTGGTTACATTTCTACTCTTTTGTTTTCAACCAATCTGAAAGCTGCCTGGCTTATACAATGGCAAAGGATTATCATGTATTACTTGGTATTTAAAGCTAAATTATCATCAAGGTTGTTCATCTCATTTGTTGTTCATACAGTTATAACGATTATTTATTTCATTATTTTTTACTTAATATAATCATGGGTAATTCAGGAGGAATCTATCGCCAAAATTAGTTAAAATTCCATAATATATATAATATATTATGGAATATATTCCAACCTAAATAAATAGGCTATTATCTGTTAGACAAAATGTTCATGCTTTTTTATCATTTTTTATATTATGTTATATTATATTTATATTTTTAAATTTGTCATACATATTATTGATGGATACAACACTTCGACACATGTGTGATAAAATAGCATTATTTTCTGACTAACTTGTAACCCACATAATTCTTATCGCTAGATCAAAGATCACTGATAGAGATATTATAGCGATGATAGGTCTTGTTGAATGTTTGCGATAAGATCACGAGTACGAGATAAGCGATATTATGGCGATGATAAGCGAAGCTGCTTATCTTAATAATTACAATAGTTCATCGATTCGCGGCAGGTACCATCGCCGGTGAAAAACATGTGAAGAACCATGAATGATAATTCTGTGTGCATGTTGTGCAAAATTGTGCGGATCTTTATTTGTATTTTTATGCAAGATTAATCAAAATCAGTAACGAAACTGAACCAACGAATAGGGTGGTCCTGAAACTAATATATATAAGATATTTCAGCGTTTTATTTCATCAAATAAAGAATTGTTAGGGATTCAGCCATAAGCATTTTTCTGATTCCTCCCCTTCCTCCTCCCCTTCATCTCTGTCTCCCCCTTTCTCTCCTTCTCCCCATTCCTCACCCCCACACCCTCCCTATCGCCAGCCCTCATAACGCTCCTAGTTTTCCTAGATTTAAACATTTTATAATTAAAAAATATATCTTTTAGCATATTTTTCTAAATTGTAATCCTTTCCCTCGTCTCCCCTCCCGATCTCCCTCCCCGCCCCCATTCCTTTTCCTCCCCCTCCCCCCCTCCCTTCCTCCCCCCTCCCCCTTCCTCCCCAGGGCCCATCTATCATAAAGGGGATATGAAGGATATGGACCTTGGCACTCGTTATGTTCCCCCTTGTACCTTGGCACACCATGAGTGTACATGTCCTAAACAACAGTCACTTGACTCTTATGGACCTTTACCAGGGAAAAATTAACCTCTGTCACTAGTATCTGACCTTGTCATTCTCTGCCAGTATAACTGACTGAGAGAAGAGGGAGGGCAACAGTGGTTGCACTAGTTGTTGCACTAGTTACTGCAGTAGTGGGGTGTGTGTGTGTGTGCACATTTTTATTATTTTACTCGTCAGATCCGGGTGCTTGAGTTTAAAGTTCATTTGCACTACTCGCGCCATTATCATTCTGTGATTTAGCAGCGTTGGGGATACATATATATAATATTGAGGATTTATCGTCATTTATAAGGTACTTGTATAACCAAAATCTTTGGATATTTTTTGGTTTATTTCTTTTTAATGTCGTGGCATTTTAAAATAGGGATGGGGAAATCTTTCTCTGTGGTCTTTATTTAGAATGATGACATTTTTTTTTCTTTGTTAAAACTATGATAATTAAATGTTATAAGCATTGATTGTGCGCCACAGCTGTTGTTCTATTAACTTTAAGTCATTATCGTTTCATGCGCTCAGCCAGCATGGCGCTTCACTCTTGAACAGCCAAATCGATGCCAAAAATATTTTTTTAAATCGATGTCTGAGCTTTTTTTTTCATTGAAGGTTTATAATTGTTGCCAATGTATTTATTCAACCCGGATCATTGAGTTTTTCTTGGTCTGTTAAGATATATATGGCAAAGACTGGTGGTTTTACCGGACAATGGCACTGCAGTCCAGGCCCAAAGTTTAGAGAGTCCCTTCAAACGAAGAGAAAGCCTCTTGCCTCAAACCGCAAAGTGCAATTATAATTCCATTAAGACCGCAAAATGTCAGTATATTCCCATTAAAACGCCGAGTCTGTGTCCAGAAAACCGATTAGCGAAGTCTGCTGACATACCATTCTTATCTGATCTGATGGTTTGGACCTAGAGTGACTGGTATAGAATTACATTTACCGGTCCTACCAAAGTGGGGTTCTGTAGCGGTAGTTTAGTTTTATTAATTTTGGACTTCATTAAAAATAGCAGTTGATTTGCTTTTCATGGCTAAAATTGTTCAAAATGTTCTCTTGACAATGGGACCGGTAAAGCCTTATGTTTCACTGGTCCTCCTACTTACCGGCCCCGGTCCATGGACTGGCAGGTTTCACCATCAAATCAAAGTCGCTGTTTGTTTCTCGCTCTCAAATCCGTCAAGAATCCATCAAATCAGCTGTTGTTAAGTCTTATTGCGATCTTGACTCCAATGCATTTGAACTCTTCATTCCATGATTGATTTCATAATATGTTTGGCTCTGTTCTCTTCCACATTAAGTATAGGAGTATATTTGGCAGAGGTTTAAACACTTCAGTTATGGTACATAGAATATTACCACACTAGCATGTGGTACATACACCAACATGGAGTAAAGATTACCACACTACTCCCGCCCATACAAATAGCATGTACGAGAGTAGTAATATTTTGTTATTTTTTCTATAAACGTGTAGTTGGAAATGTAGTTACAGAAGGTTTGTTCGGAAGAGCTGTCTGGGACAGAGAATCAACAAAAACCGATTTCCATGTAGAAAACTTTTATCACAGTCTGTATAACAAAATGGAAATAAAGTTTCTTATATATATATATGTGCTACATATACCAACGTGGAGTAAACATCATTCTACAATGTTACAAATGATTTCAAAGCCTTCGTGTAAAATTCAAGGATTTTAAAGGCCTTGGAAAAAATTTCATTTGAAGTTCTACAACGAGATTATCTGATATTGTTATGACCTTGCAGAGCATTAATTTTCTCAACATGAAATGTATCACAAGCGTGAAATAGTTTGGGAAATAAAACTTTATTTAAAAAAAAAATTAATAATGGCTATGCAGGAAGTTCTTGGGTGCTTCATGTCGTATAATGGAAAATAATTTAGGTCAGCTACATAGAAGTATAGAAAGAAGGCCTCGCTAGTTTAGGAGGCAGTGGTACAGAAAATAAGAAAACCCAAAACAATAATAAAATGCGAGTCAATAAATTCTTGTTATGATAAAACAGAAGTACGGTAGTCTGACTATAGAAGGTCTTCGGCGCGAGAGCGTTAGAACTGTAGAAACCAAGATGGCAGGGTTGACGAAATAAAGTTGCATTGTTTTGAAGAAAAAAATCGCATGCCTTTACTAATTGGTTATTTCATTTATTCCAGATTAAAAACTAAAAGAAAAATGGCTGAAGTTGAAGCTTTACGGATGCCGGTCGACGCCAACCAGTTTGAACCACTCACAGTCGACACAGAAGACATTAATTTGGACGTCCAACAAAGTGACAGTGGGTAAGTGCACACATTTGTAACCATTATTTTTTTTTTTGGGGGGGGGGGGGGTGCTGCCAACCGTCTGAGATTTAGTTAAATTTAACTTGTGACTTCGTTAAAAACATAGAGAGTTGTGAAGTGGATTTTGTCACTGTTTTATTGGACTATCTGGGGCCATCTGGGTTATTTTTTTTAATAATTTTATTTTTCCTGGGTGACCCAAGTCCCTTTTTCACGTTTTTTTTACTTGCCCCAGTTTGCTTTACCTTACAGATGGGTTTGATAATAAAAAAATAATAAAAATAATAAAAAAAGCCGTTTTGATATTACATGAGTGAGTTAACATATTGAACATATATACAGTGACTTAGAATTCAATGCGGTAATACAAAATTAAGCCAAGGTAGAGTTAATCCATAAGTAGTTGTATGTCTTAGTATGACTTAGATGATTGATGATTGAAAGTTGATAGTTGTTTGATAATAATCTGATACCGATAAGATTTGGTACCGCTTTGCCACTCAGATAAATAAAGTTTATGGAGTGGTAGCAGTTCAAGTTTGAGATACATGTATTCAATTTATTTATGGCTTGATAAATTATAGAAGACAAAGGACAACGTATAACAAGGAAAAATGATATGATACTGGATACTGGGGTTCATGGGTGGTATATGGGTCAGATTTTCAGAAAATGTACCATTCGCCTTCACCAATCTTCTCAAATAACCAACATTCAAGACAAAAATGAGCTTCAAAATGCAGTTTAACGTAACATAACTGATATTCTTATTCAATGCAATATCAAATACTCAGATATACCTAGTACTGTATTGACCATTTTTCAGTCTAGTTTAGCAGGATTTACTAAATGTGTAGAGCTGCCAATTGTACATTTTCTGAAATTCTGGCCCGTATACAGAGTACTTAACCCCATTCTCTGATTTGACTTAAAAGCCTCCATTGTGCCTATAGTCAATCATTGAAACTAGATACACAGATGATATGGATTTTAAAAGGAATTTTTATGTAGAGTCCCAAAGGGTTGGTACAGGGCCTTGAAATCATTGACATTGGTTGAATTTAATTAAAATCCGAAATGAAAAAAATAAGCAGGGAACTTTTGGTTGATTCTTCTGGGAAGCAGTTTATCTCTGACCTAATATTAACTTATTCAAGTAGATTATTTCTGTTTATTGCACCACTGCATAAAATATAACATGTAAGCGGTTCAGGACATGACGAAAAACACTCGAAAGAGTGCGATTGTGAACACATCTTAACCTGAATAAAAATATTTGCAAAAACAATATTTCAAGCCCTTATGAGCTACCTGCTGGTATGAGCGCTATACACATATTTTACAATGAAACAAATACATTCCCCTTAAAACTTAATAAAGAACAACATGTTTAAGAGGAAGTTAAATTAGCTGGCCAGAAATCACTAACTGCCCTGCCCTCCTTGGCTGGTCTGTTTACTCCCACCCATCGAGTCAAGAACCAAGTCGAGGACTACAACTGATTCACAGGTGGTGCAGTTGATTAATCTTTCTCATCTCAGACTAATAGAACTATTACTCTCAGTCCTCAACTCCACATCTACACCACTAAACTGTGTCTCCGTGGCCAAGAAAGCGGTATTCTTTGATGTTCCTGTACTTGGCCATACTATCTTCTATGGGACACAGAGTTTAGATCTCCGAGTTAGTCTTGGTTGGCCACTCCCTAGTATGGACTCTATTGCAGGAGGATAATATGAGGTAGAGCGGAAAGGGAGGATGGTTGATAATAATATTCTAGCGAAGGATTATTTACCTTATTTTCCCATCAAAACGGATTGTATAATGGATACCGATCTGCCTTGGGATCCTGTACATACACCCTCTGGTCTAAAGCTGCACTTTCAGTTAACATTGGTCAACATCTAAATATCTTCTACTTGTTGTTCAATTCTTTTCCAACCCATCTAAAGGTCATTTGACCAGAATGTTGGAGGATTTTGTCCAGTTGTTATTGCGACAGAACTGTTAAAACGTCCTCATTTGTATTTGGAGTCCCTTTCCATGGTGACTTCACTTACCAGCAGCAGTTTTCTCTTAACGATTACACTTCAAAGTCTTGTATTTACAACAATAACAGAACATTGATGAATTCAATCATATAATTCATAATCTGAGTAAATCTGATAAGATTTCAACATCAAACAACAGCAGAATATTGAAAAATTCAATCATATAAGTCATAATCTGAGTAAATTTGGTAAGATTTCAACATAGAACAAAATCAGAATATTGATGAATTCAATCATATAAGTCATAATTTGAGTAAATCTGACTTGTTTTGTCACAATAGCTGAGAATGCAGCTTTAATAGCAGCAGCAGCAGCAGCAGCAGCAGCAGCATGAATTCCATGAGTTGCTACCATTTATAATTACATTGTATGCAGAATGGCGCACATTTGGCAGATTAAAACGCGACATCAACTCAAGGATTGGTCTCGCTTATCTCGTCGTGTGAAATATGGCTCCCCGGTGATGCCAGGTAGACCGGGCTGAGGTTGATTTACCATCACAGGTTCCTCTTACTGCTACTGCTGAGACTTTCTGCCTCCTGGGGAGATCGTGGTCTCCCGCCCTTGATATAACACTTCAAAGTGTTGATAAGGGCGTAAAGCAACCAATCTCACACACTCACTCACCTCCTGGGGAGATCTTGGTCTCTTTCTTCTTCTTCATTTCAAAGACATGCACATTTGTGTCAACTGCAGGCGATGGCTTCTTGCTGTTTCTCCACAAGTAGAGTCCAGCCTCTTGAAATGTAAACACACAGCCAGGCAATAAGAGCAGGCTTACCACAGGATCTGGAAAAACTGGAAAATGGTCAAGAAAAATTTCCCTGCAGGGAAAAAATCAGGGAATTGGACAATTTGGAGAATATCAGGGAAAAATCAGGGATTGGAAAATTTGGAGAATATCAGGGAAAAATCAGGGATTGGAAAATTTGGAGAAAATCAACAGAATCTTGTTCTGTGAAATTCAGATTTATAAAGAAAAATGGAAAATCGGGACAAATATGCCACAAGACATCCCCTGGGTGATAAAATTTGATTAACAAAAATATTGGAAAATTAGTTTCCTCCGCACTCACTATAGACCTGGTACCCTTGAATCAGGGAAAATAACAAACACATCAGGGGAGAATCAGGGAAATATCTTGAAATTTTACTTTTAGTTTCCTGTGGTAATTCTGAGTTTACATACACACACCTGTGGCTGTTAGTTCTCGTGATTCTAGGAAAACTAAAATCTTCATAATTGCCAACAGGAAATTATCAGCTAGGATCAATTTCACTCGGGATTACTATACCCGTCGATCAAGAAAAATTATTACCACCCATTCTGAATATTTCTATGCCTCATTATCTTGAAATAGTTCAATAATTTGGAATAATTGCAGAATCGAAAGGGAAAAATATAAGAATTTTAAGTATGTTAATATATCATAACACAGCTTTTTCCAATAAATGAAATGATTATAGATTAAGTCTTGGCAACCGTGGGAAGGATTATTCTCCACACCCTCGTGGAAATTTAACTTTTAGCAGAATGTACAAGAATCAACAACACAGTCATTGTCATATTGCATGTGTTAGTTTTTCTCATTGTAGTTAACAATTTTGTTTGTATTTGAAGTTCTAATCTACCATCGGTTAAGAGGAAAACTAGCTATTTGCACACGTGGGTCAGATTTTCAGAAAATGCACAATCTACAGTTCTACAGATTCTGCTAAATTAGAGGGAAAAATGATAAATACTAAGTATAACTGAGTGTATTCTGTATTGTATTCATTCAATAAATCTGTCTGGTTATGTTGAACTGTATTTTGAACCTAATTTTCTTCTTAAATTTGGGTTATTTGAGAAGATTGATGAAGGTCAATTGTACATTTCCTGATGATCTGACCCACGTGGTTATGCAATTCCACTATTGCATGCATAACCACTTGTTTTGTTTTTTTGTTGTTTTTTTGTTGTTTTTTTAAGAAAAGGACACCAATAAGATACCAGTCTTCTAATACAGAAGCTGTGAACGAGAGCTAATTGGCAGAACACATGTTGTACTACTCATTATCATAAATAATTGATTTACACTCAATTGTTATTTGTGTATTTTACAGAGTTGCCTCCCTACAAACCACCCCCACCACAGAGACGTCTCCTGACGCTTATAAAGAAGAAGAGGAGGAGGAGGTAGCGCCAGCACCAGTAGAACAACAACAGGTGGACAGCACAGGCGCCACACACAGTGATGTCACCAGTGAGTACTAGCCTTATCACGCCATTACCTCATCTATATTAAAAATATTGAATAATCCTTGAAAATTCTAGAAATAAGGTTAAAAAGTTGTAAAATAGAACTCATAAGACGAAAACATATAAATCTTGTACTTTGGTCTTGTTATTGTTAAGTTGTCAGTGACCTAGGTACAGTTGTCTTGTATATGAGAATGAAATTGAAACCACGAAAGATGTAAGTGGGTAAGTAAGATCCGAAGTGGATGAGAAAAAGAAAACACTTGAAAATACAAAAAAAAATTATAAAATATAAGGGAGACTGATACTGAACTTTAGATGTGTAAAAGCTTCGAGGGCAGGATATCATGAATAAAACCTTTTAAAAAAAAATATTGAATAATTTTAATCGATTTTTCTGAACCAAATAATGCATGAAAAATTATAATTGAGGGATTGGAATCAATTCTATTGAAGACACATCACATTTGCATTGTGTTTCATCGCTGAAATCAGTAAAACAATTAATGGGGCCGGTAAAGCCTTGAGTTTGATTCATACATCCTGTCTTTTACTGGAGACAGATCAATGACGGACAAGTTTCACCAAGTCTGCCTCATAATATCTGCCGCCATCTTATACCCATCACACCATATCTCCTATGACCATAAAGTGCCTTTCTGTCTATTTTTCTCTGTCTCTCTCTCCCTTCTTCTCTATCTCTATTTCCTGGGTATGACCATAAAGTGCCTTTCTGTCTCTTTTTCTCTGTCTCTCTCTCTCCCTTCTTCTCTATCTCTATTTCCTGGGTATGACCATAAAGTGCCTTTCTGTCTATTTTTCTCTGTCTCTCTCTCCCTTCTTCTCTATCTCTATTTCCTGGGTATGACCATAAAGTGCCTTTCTGTCTCTTTTTCTCTGTCTCTCTCTCTCCCTTCTTCTCTATCTCTATTTCCTGGGTATGACCATAAAGTGCCTTTCTGTCTCTTTTTCTCTGTCTCTCTCTCTCCCTTCTTCTCTATCTCTATTTCCTGGGTGAGACCATAAAGTGCCTTTCTGTCCCTTTTTCTCTGTCTCTCTCTCCCTTCTTCTCTATCTCTATTTCCTGGGTATGATCATATGCCTCCCTCTCAGCTCTCCCGCCCTTGATATAACCATATTAAATGTGTTGATAAGGGCATAAAGCAACCAATCTCACTCACTCACTCCCTCTCAGCTCTCCCGCCCTTGATATAACCATATTAAATGTGTTGATAAGGGCGTAAAGCAACCAATCTCACTCACTCACTCCCTCTCAGCTCTCCCGCCCTTGATATAACCATATTAGATGTGTTGATAAGGGCGTAAAGCAACCAATCTCACTCACTCACTCCCTCTCAGCTCTCCCACCCTTGATATAACCATATTAAATGTGTTGATAAGGGCGTAAAGCAACCAATCTCACTCACTCCCTCTCAGCTCTCCCGCCCTTGATATAACCATATTAAATGTGTTGATAAGGGCGTAAAGCAACCAATCTCACTCACTCACTCACTCTCAGCTCTCCCGCCCTTGATATAACCATATTAAATGTGTTGATAAGGGTGTAAAGCAACCATTCTCACTCACTCACTCCCTCTCAGCTCTCCCGCCCTTGATAGAACCATATTAAATGTGTTGATAAGGGCGTAAAGCAACCAACCTCACTCACTCCCTCTCAGCTCTCCCGTCCTTGATATAACCATATTAAATGTGTTGATAAGGGCGTAAAGCAACCAATCTCACTCACTCACTCCCTCTCAGCTCTCCCGCCCTTGATATAACCATATTAAATGTGTTGATAAGGGCGTAAAGCAACCAATCTCACTCACTCACTCCCTCTCAGCTCTCCTGCCCTTGATATAACCATATTAGATGTGTTGATAAGGGCGTAAAGCAACCAATCTCACTCACTCACTCACTCCCTCTCAGCTCTCCCGCCCTTGATATAACCATATTAAATGTGTTGATAAGGGCGTAAAGCAACCAATCTCACTCACTCCCTCTCAGCTCTCCCGCCCTTGATATAACCATATTAAATGTGTTGATAAGGGCGTAAAGCAACCAATCTCACTCACTCCCTCTCAGCTCTCCCGTCCTTGATATAACCATATTAAATGTGTTGATAAGGGCGTAAAGCAACCAATCTCACTCACTCACTCCCTCTCAGCTCTCCCGCCCTTGATATAACCATATTAAATGTGTTGATAAGGGCGTAAAGCAACCAATCTCACTCACTCACTCCCTCTCAGCTCTCCCGCCCTTGATATAACCATATTAGATGTGTTGATAAGGGCGTAAAGCAACCAATCTCACTCACTCACTCACTCCCTCTCAGCTCTCCCGCCCTTGATATAACCATATTAAATGTGTTGATAAGGGCGTAAAGCAACCAATCTCACTCACTCCCTCTCAGCTCTCCCGCCCTTGATATAACCATATTAAATGTGTTGATAAGGGCGTAAAGCAACCAATCTCACTCACTCCCTCTCAGCTCTCCCGCCCTTGATATAACCATATTAGATGTGTTGATAAGGGCGTAAAGCAACCAATCTCACTCACTCACTCACTCCCTCTCAGCTCTCCCGCCCTTGATATAACCATATTAAATGTGTTGATAAGGGCGTAAAGCAACCAATCTCACTCACTCCCTCTCAGCTCTCCCGCCCTTGATATAACCATATTAAATGTGTTGATAAGGGCGTAAAGCAACCCATCTCACTGACTCACTGACCATATCTCCATTATCATTGTAACCATTCACAACTTTACTATTGCAGGTGCAGATATTGCTAGTCCTGTAGCTGTAGCTACAGCGGGACCAGATGAAGTTATCCCCGCCACCGGACTCACGTCCTGGGCCCGGGACGTGCCGGTCAAACTGCGGGTGGCCGACACCGGGGTGCTCTCCAACAAACCCATCTCCATCCCCACCATGTTCCACAACACTGTCAAAAAGATCCCTGACCACATTGCTCTAGGTAAGGACAGTTTTGATGACTTTATATTAACATAAGTTCATTTGAAACTCACATTAAATAAATACACCTGTCTGACCATGATCAGATATATTTATGCATAACAGTGGTTTGAAATAATAAGTTTTCCATCCATTCTTTCCCCCATTTCAATCCCCCAGCTCTAACCCTTGCCCGCCCTTGATATAACCTTCAATGTGTTGAGCGTTGTGAAGCAACCAATTTCACTCACCCACTCTAACCCTTGCCCCTACATTTCACTATTGCAGCACAAAAAAGGGACGGTAAATGGGTTAAGTGGACCTATCAGAAATACCTCAATGATGTGCAGGCAGCCGCCAAGTCCTTCATCGCCCTCGGCCTGGAACCCCACCACGGTGTGGGCATCGTGGGCTTCAACTCCCCGGAATGGTTCATCTCAAACCTGGGCTGTATATTTGCTGGGTAAGATCTACATTACTTTTAACTTTTTTTTGTATTATGTGCAAAGTATGTCATGTCCATTCATTCATATTAATTCCATATTGATTTTCAAAACCTGTGCGGTTTTAATTCATGAAATTCATTATTTTAGAAAAATTTTATCTGTTTTACATTAAATGAATAAATCATTCTTTTTTAAAAGATTATTAATTGGATGACAAAGAGCCTAGGTTACATATTAAGAAATTGCAAATTAGAAATGGACTGCGCATGCGCACAGTGATAGAGGTTAATTCCACACCCACTGACAGTGGAATATGTGAAGTGCCCTATACATCCAGATTGGGATCTGAATAGTTTAAATAATCTGACTTGTCATTGCAGTGGTCCTGAGTAAGACCATAAAGTGCCTCTCTGTCTATTTTTCTATGTCTCTCTCTCTCCCTTCTTCTCTATCTCTATTTCCTGGGTATGATCATAAACTGCCTCCCTCTCAGCTCTCCCGCCCTTGATATAACCATATTAAATGTGTTGATAAGGGCGTAAAGCAACCAATCTCACTCATCACTCCTTATTGGGATCTGTCTTAGCCTGAATAGTTTATACATTCTGAAAACACTTGTCATTGCAGTGGTCTGGCCACGGGTATCTACACCACCAACTCACCGGAAGCCTGCCAGTATGTGGCCGAGAGCTGCTGGGCCAATATAGTTGTGGTGGAGAACCCGGCACAACTCAAGAAGATCCTCAAGGTGTGGGACAAACTACCCAAGCTCAAGGCGGTGGTCCAATACAGTGGTGAACTGGAGGAGAAGAGGCCCAATGTATACACAGTGAGTGCTGGGGTTTTATTTAATAGAATTGAATTGGGGAAAAAAATGTCAAAGAGGTTATGTGTATGGTTCATTCTCTCTATTTATTGTAGAAGAATGATTTGTTACGTGAACATAGAGTGTCACATCCTATGTAAATATAATCTTAATTGAATTGAAAAAAAAATATTTCTCAAAAGAAAACAGAAAAAGAAAAAAAAAATCCAAGAGGTTACATGAATGGTTCATTCTCTCTATTTATTGTAGAAGAATGATTTGTTACGTGAACATAGGATGTCACATCCTATGTAAATATAATCTTAAGAAGCTAGATTTTATAGGTTTAGGATGTTTGGAAATTCTTAATTTAAAAGAAAGAAAAAACGAAGCACAATGCACATATATATTTTTTTGTACAAATTCTGTATTCAGGCTTTATTTGAGACCTCATGGAAATTTTGTTGTTACAATAAATTGGACAACACAAAGGTGTGCCATGTCGATATTCACAGTCAGTGCAGACATGTTTACAGAGGAAAACCTGATTTAAAAACTTGTCTTTTCCCTCTCTATAGTGGTCCGAGTTCCTGGAGAAGGGGAGAGACGTGCCCGCCGAGTCATTACAGGCCAGAATCCGCGGCCTTGCCCCCAACAAATGCTCCACCCTTATCTACACTGTAAGTATATGGGTCAGATTTTCAGAAAATTTACAATTGGCAGCTGTACACATTTAGTAAAATCTGCTAAATTAGGCTGCAATGTTGCCAATACTATGTAAGTTCGAGTATATTCGGCATTGCATTGATTCTAGCAATCCGTTTGGTTATGTTGAACTGAATTTAGAACCTGATTTAAGTCTTAAATTTTGGTTATTTGAGTGGATTGGTGAAGACGAATTGTCCATTTTCTGGCGATTACACCCATACCTTAAGTAAAGTTTCTAGTTAGAGAAGTAAAAGTTCTTGTTTGATTCTAATCATAAAAGTCATTTAAGGTCAACTCTAATGGCCAAATATTTCCCTATAGTGAGGTCAATATTCGGGCACCAGGCAAGAATATCTACATTCTGGAAAACAATGTTTTGAGCTCATTCTAATAACGTGCCGTTAGGGATGAATATAAGGTCCACCAAATAGTGGACCCAGCTCATTCATTTTCTTATATAAAACCAAATTAGTATTGTCTGACTCCGATCATTACTCTATGTACTCAACTGTAAGATAATTAATTTGGCCTGACCTGCCTGTGTTGGAGAGATGCCTTCTTATAGGGTCTCCGCGGGGCCTGGAAAAGCCTTTAATTTGGAAAAATAAATTCAAGGTCTTGAAAAGGCTGGAAAATGGGGATTTTTGTCGAGGGGACTGGAAAATCATTATATGGGCCTTGAATCCTGTTGGAATCCATTAAATTTTGTATTGGATATCGGCTTTGAAAATCACTAAAATGGGCCTGGAAATTCTTTAGTCCAAAGGCGCTGAGACCCTGTCTTATGTGCAGTCTTTTGATTGAAATAAAATGTTTATTAAATGTTAATTTTGCCTACAGTCCGGCACCACAGGCAGCCCCAAAGGTGTGATGCTGAGTCACGACAACATCACGTGGACAGCCCACGTGACTGGACGCTCCGCCCAGCTGCAGTTCGCTGAAGACCACGTGATTAGCTACTTACCCCTCAGTCATATAGCAGCCCAGATTGTAGATCTGTATGGCCCTATCAACTTTGGTGCTACAGTATGGTTCGCACAACCTGATGCCCTGAAGGTAGGCTATTATTATTATTGAAACTTTATTTTCATTTTGTTGTACATATTTATTATTACCAGAGCTATACATACATTGTATATGTATAGCTCTGTTATTACGTCGCATCAGTGCAAAAAGGTTGTAACTGATATTTTGTCATTTTTCAAGAGAGGCAAAAGAAAATTTCAAACTAAGGTTGTATCTGCCAGATACAACCTTATTGCTCGGAAGAAATCAGGGGCCCTGTAGATACAACCTTATTAAACTGGGCTCTGTAGGCGTTTGTATTGGGAGTGCAGATACAACACTTTTGCATGGACAAGTTCTTGGCTATGGGACCTCAAAAGTTAAGAAACCCACATTTGGCTAATTTGTCAGTTAAAACCTTTTTGCACTGACGCGACGTAATATAAATGAAAATAGGACTCTCGTCTCTGCCAAAGATAGTTCTTCCGACGGGACCTTCTACATCTAAATAGTAAATGGGTCAGATTTTCAGCAAATGCACAATGGGCAGATCTACACATTTAGGAATTTCTACTAAATTTGGCTGAAATATGATGAATACCGGGTATATCTGCGCATATGTGGTATCGCATTGATTTAAGGTATCAGTTCTGTTATGTTAAACTGTATTTTGATGCTCATTTTTGTCTTAAATGTGGGTTATTTGAGAGGATTGCAGAAGGCGAATTGTACATTTTCTGAAAATCTGACCCAAATAATGTTTTACACAAAGCAAACAATAGAAAAAAGTAGAATAAAATACACTTGAGTAGTGTTCACCAACACAGTGGGGGCTAGTTAGCCTTGCAGAACGGTCAAATAAGGGTTGGAGTAAGTCTTACATGCTAACATCAGTATACCGTAAGTGCTTATCATAACATTACATCAACATTACCTAGGCAGGAGGTGACTCAGGGAATTTGTTATCTCTGTATTTTTACAGTTCATTTCATGGGGGTTCAGGGTGGCCGAGCGGTCTTAGGCGTAATGGCCGTATTTTAAACAGGGATGAAAGTCTTCAGTATTTCTACTGAAATCAGTATTTTTTAAAACTTCTATAATTCCATTATTCTAACCTTAAAAAATGGTAAAAAGCTCAAATTGACAAACATTTCACAAAATTTGATTTGCCCTTGCCAGAAATATTTCAGTGTGATTTCTTCATTCTGGGATAGTCTTCACTGGAAATAGTCTGAAATAGGATTTTAGTAAATTTGTTGTAATCTTCTCTTCTTGCGTTTTCTGAGATCATAATATATCTGGGTCAGATTTTCAGAAAATGTACAATTGGCAGCTCTACACGTTTAGCAAATTCTGCTAAATTAGGCTGCAATTTGGTCAATACTAGGTAAATTCGAGTATATTTAGCATTCCATTAATTCAAGCAATCTGTTTGGTTAGGTTGAACTGTATTTTGAACTTTATTCTCGTCTGAAATTTGGGTTATTTGAGAAGATTGGTGAAGTTGAAATGTACATTTTCTGAAAATCTGACCCATCTAACAATTCCAACCATCACTATATCAGCATTTTACATCCTGTCGAGGTGATAGTGTCTGTATATGACATTATTTCCTGGTCTGTCTATAATGTTTCTTGACCTCGAGTATTTAGATCATTTAAAATACCTTTCATAATATGTGAAATATCCAATGTTTATTATTAGAATAAAATAAATAAAAGGGGGTCAGGTTCCTGGTGTATGGTGAATGTTGATACCTTAGACTATCCTGAAAAACTTGCAATGAAGCACAACTAATTTGTACTGATACGAGTAGTTTATACTTGGGCCGAGTAATTCCTGCCACGCTGTCGATGTAATTTTAAACAATACACCTTTTCCTGGTTCCATGCAAACAAAACTATACTAACGGAATAAGTATGTAATATAGCTGTGAAAGCACCTTTAGTATTACTGAAAAATATAATAAAATGGGAAAAGTGACTCTTTTTTTTCCTGAAAAAAAGTCATCATAATCTACAACGAAATATTTCCAGTTCTTCGGATTTTAAAGTGGTATGATTTAAACTTTACCATAATGAAATATAATAAATAGATCCGACTCTTAATAACTATATTTCATATACCCAAAAATGTTTTCTATATATCAAAGACAACAGAGTAACACCAGTTTATTCAACCATCGATTAAAATCCATCAATTTCAACCCAACCTTGTATCCTCACTCTCCCCTTGCACATTAACGACACATTATGTGTCGCCCCGCCCCCAAGGGGCGAAATATTGGAATAAAAAGAAGACTTCTAAGATGTCGACTTGAGTTATTCTTCCCATCTCCAGAATCAAATATAGTAATATTAATAATAATAATAATGATGTACCATTCAGGGGTCACTAGGAACAACTCTGAAGGAGGTGCGACCCACCATTTTCCTCGGTGTGCCGCGAGTATGGGAGAAACTGCAGGAGAAGCTGATGGACATAGGACGCCAGACCACAGGTGTGAAGAAGACCATATCTACCTGGGCTAAAGACATCGGCCTCAGGGGCAACCTCAGCATGATGGAGGGGTAAGTAGCCATTACTCTACTATTGTCCTTTATATATGGGTCAGATTTTCAGAAAATGCACAATTGGCAGCTGTACACATTTAGTAAATTCTGCTAAATTAGGCTGTAATTTGGCCAATACTAGGTAAATTCAAGTATATTCGGCATTGTATTTATTCTAGCAATCTGTTTGGTTAGGTTGAAGTGTATTTTGAACTTTATTTTTGGCTGAAATTTGGGTTATTTCAGAGAATTTGTGAAAGTAAATTGTACATTTTCTGAAAATCTGACCCGTATGGGTGAAGTCGCCTCAATATAAGATAAGATAAGATAAGATAAGAAGTCTTTTATTTGTCTTTTCGAAGAGTACAAATGAGTACAGACGAGGATTATATAAAAATAGACAAAAGGGTCGACATACCTATTATGTACTACAAAGAGTGCATATTCTTCCGGCAGTTACCGAAATTTGGAAAAAAAATGTACAATTAGCCTTTTCCAAACCTCTCAAATAATCCAAATTTAAGCCAAAAATAAGGTTTAAAACACCGTTTAACATAATAAACCGATCAGGGTTTTTTTAATCAATGCAATTCCAAATATACTGAGATATAGCTTTAAAAATGTAATAGTGTAATGAATCATGTTCAGCCTTATTTAGCAGAATTTAGTAAATGTATGTGTAGAGCTGCTGATTGTACATTTTCTGACGACCTGGGTCATATATTGTATTAAAGATATGCCTCCCCAGGGGGTAGACTACTGGGCTTAACTACTGGCCCTGTATATGGGTCAGATTTTCAGAAAATGTACAATTCAACTTCGCCAATCTTCTCAAATAACCCAAATTTCAGACGAAAATAAAGTTCAAAATAGAGTTTAACCTAACCAAACAGATTGTTAGAATCAATGCAATGCCACATATACTCGAATTTTACCCAGTATTGACCAAATTGCAGCCTGATTTAGCAGAATTCACTCAATGTGTACAGCTGCCAATTGTACATTTTCTGAAAATCTGACCCATATATGACTTTATATTCATGGAACCAACATTCAGTCAGTCAGCAGGTGCATCTCTATTGCTTACCACAATGTTAATTAACAAAGATATTAATTAATTTGATTCTTTGTTTGCCTACACCTCATTTTCCTTCAATCTTACTCTTTGATACCCGAGGTGTTCCCCCAGGGACTCTATTAATTAATCCCAATCATTACATGTACAAATAAACCTGTAATTTCCTCTATGTATAATAAGTCATACTGTTCTCTATATCACGGCTTTATCTTATTTTGCGAATTAAAACAATGGTAAATAATCTAACCCATCCTTTCCTTTAACAGCCAACTAAAGGGAAAGAAAAAACGGTAAAGATTTGTTGTGTTTCTGAAGATTTTCTAACATGGCTTGGTAGAACTTCTAATATGGCATGCACTAGTTTCGTTTGGGTTTTGCATTGTTCAAATTTATATTCTTTTTTATTCATTTGTTATTGTTTATTTGGTAATGGTTTTCTTGTGACTTTTTGCTAGGTTCTTTCACATTTCAGACCTCATAACGTTCCTATATTTCCTATATATATTCCTAAAAGAAATTAAATATTATACTGTTCTCATATTTTGGCATATTTCCCTTATATTTGTAAAATTGTGAAATAAAGTTGTGCCCGATATATATGCCCCTCTTCAACTAACATATTAAATGGTGAAGGTGTTGGACATTTGAATGGGATGCGGTAGTATCAACCATTCTGTGCACCGAAATAAAAAAAATAGAAAAATACTTAACTATCAGTTCTCCACATGAACGACTTCTTCATCGGGATATCAGCTCTTTATAAAATAGCTCTAGAATAAAACTTTCCTAAAGGAGCATTTAATACATTTTCAACCCCTCAAAATACCTACCTTTTTTTTACACCATTTTGGAATAAAGTCCTGAATTTTCGGGAGAATCTGTTTATACAAATTCCTATATGTATACCAACATTGTTATGAGGTCTGAACTTTTTATAGCAATTCTTTCTATTCATGTTCAATTAATCTTGGGTTTCCTCTCGGGGAAAACTCTGCTGCGCATCCATGCATGTGTTCATTCAACCTATGCACATTTATCACTCGTGCCTTGGTCGGTATAAAGCTGTAAGAGTGATTAGTGTCAATAACTAATACTGTAAACGTATTTATTTTCGCGCAGATAAATTTTCGCGCACTAAGTACTTTGACACCTTTTTCCGGATTTAAATTCGCGCAGCAAGGTAGTCTCATATCTTGTTTATGCAATAATTATACCTTTCGCTCAGGATTTATTTTCGCGCACAAGGGTGGGTGCCCTAAAATAGCGAAAATAAATACTGCGCGAACATTAATACTTTTACAATAGTATAGTGTACACACGCCTGTTTATTGGAGTATGTACTGCTACTATACAGGCATGCCACACGCATGGGTGCTTTTAATGGACTGATTATTTAACCACTTTACATTACTCTTACATTTAGATCCCATTTAATGTCGGATTTGATCGCATGTGTCGTTCAACAATTTGTTTTTATGGTTCTTCTTGTATTTACTTCTTTGTTTATCATCTTTACAGTGTAATATGCATGAACATTTAGAAGTAGTATATATGTGCAATGAAAGTACCGTAAATTCTCGAATAGAATCACGTCCTTCAGTTTAAGGGATGCTTTCTGCTAATTTAAATGTCATTATCTTAATAATGTTACCATAAACCCTAATATTAACACACACCCATACTATACTTTCGTTTGGAAACCTATAACTGTTCTCTAAAAACAACTTGCGACTTCTGTTAGGGAGTTTACGGTATTTGTACGATTGTATTGACTGGTGGTAAACTGGTTTTAATGGGTTGTTCGCTTCCTATGCGTGACGTGCTCTGGAATAATGTACCTTTTCATCCTGTTATGCCAGTTTAAATAACAGACCCATCCAACCACTATTTAATTAGCTTTGTGGTTACCTCGAATCGGCTTGATTGTAATGCGCAGTAGGGGCCATCAAAGATTGTCTTTGACGGTCTATACTGAATTCAAATATAATTTATAAGAGATAGAAAAAACATTTAGATGTTATTACATTACCACCAAGAGATATTATTCAGATCATTTTATGAAAAAAATATTCTAAGCACAGTTTTACTCCGTCAATTAAGGGGGAAAAGTTACAATGAAAAAGTATATTGAATGAAGCGAATACGTCCACCTGGCCCGGCCAAACAATGAAAAAGTACATAGCAATCATGTGTCGCAGACATTAAACGTTTATCAATAGGGGAGTTGCATGTCTCACTGCGCATGTCAACTGCAGTGCATGCTGGGATGGATTCTGATGGAATCTAATATACAAATATTTGGCAACATTTTTATTGAACATTGCACAAATGTTTTCACTAATATCACAGCTTTTATAAATGATCTATGAAAACCAAATGCATGATGGGAAAGATGGAGACTTTTGTTATGTAAACATGTATAACACGTGGATATTGACATTGGAGCACTGATACATATTCCATGCTGAACATGGCATGTTTCCTGTAGATTTCACACTGTACCATTAGTCCCATAATTCCGTGCGAATCAAGATTCAAGATGGCGGCTATGCAAGTCCCCTATTCAATATTATTGTACCTACTCTTATAGTAACACACCTTTTTATCATCGCGTACTCATTAACCATCATTCTCCTAGCTGTCATTTCTTACTGATCTGCTTGACTGAAAAGAGGAAAATCCATATCATCGTACCATCAGAATGATGTTCTAAAGTTTAGAAAAAGAAGAAAGAAGCCCTTTAATGTTCGCTGTACCAGCTTACGTGTCGATATTACCTCCTCCTGTATGTTTGTTTCACTATGGTAATCATTTGTATATAGGCTGGGAGGTATATTATATGGGTCAGATTCTCAGAAAATGTACAATTCGCCTTCACCAATCTTCTCAAATAACCCACATTTAAGACAGAAATTAGCTTTAAAATGCAGTTTAACATAAAAGAACTGATACTTTAAATCAATGCGATACCAAATATACTCAAATATTCCCGGTATTGATCATTTTTCAGCCTAATTTAGGAGAATTTCCTAAATGTGTAGAGCTGCCAATTGTACATTTTCTGAAAATCTGACCCATATATTATGTGTAGACCGCTAGACAGGCTACAAGAAATGTTGCACGATAAAAAGTAGCAAAATCGAATGTATGTATGTGTCGGAAAAAATGCTGAGTTTGGATAATTAAAAATTGACCCCTTCACAAATGAAACTAACTGGACATGAGGTAAATAAACCCTGGAGATAAATACCAACAAACCCAGAGACATCCCTAAACGACGGTAACTCAGTCATAAATATTCAAGATGTCAAGATTCGAGGCACTCTCTGGAAGAACTGGTCTCAGGGGCCTGTCCCTGTGACCAGACATTGAACTACCTGTTTTGCAATACTATCAGCAAATAAAAGAATCTCTGAATTGAATTGAATTGAATGTTCAACTGTCACGTCACGTCACAATCAGTGTGACGTCACATCCTATGTGACGTCACATCCTGTATGACGTTCCATTTTACGTAGCAAGCTAGAGCGTTCTGCTTGGTGAACCTAAAGGGCCTAATCCACTAAGCCGACTCTCATGCGATTTTGCGCCGCAGAGGACTGTTCTGCACTAAATTCTGTGAGAATCGCATGAGAATCGGCTTAGTGGACACGGCCCTGTACAAACCACACTCCCACTACGAGGCGTAAGCCGTTTTTACTGTACTTTACAAATAATTTACGTTTTTCTTCTTGTTTCAGGGGGCAGGTGCCATTTGGCTGGACGATGGCTAACCTGATAGTGTTCAAGAAGATCCGGGCGGCCATGGGTTTGGACCGGTGCAAGATGTGTATCTCCGCTGCTGCACCCATCATGCGGGAAACACTCACATACTTCCTCTCACTCAACATCCCAGTCACAGAAATATACGGCATGAGCGAAAGCACTGGTAAGGCTCTGTGTAATTTATTACCAATTAATTATTTGGTTGATAAAATATAAAATGATCATGCAATTGCATGACTAGCCTCAACATATATATTGTAGCAATTTTTTTCTAAAATTGCTTAAGTTTTGTTTATTGGTGTTATAAATAAGAGAAATATTGTCTTGATATAACTATGTTCACCTGACCCTACAACTAAAACCTATAAAAAAAACCCCAAAACATACCCATAATATGGAAATGAATCAAATCAAATCAAATCGTAAAGGTTCGCGCAGTGAAAAACTGGGAGTTTTTACTTTCGGGTATTTTGGAATGGGAGTCATCTTCTTTCTTATTTTTAAGAATTTTGTTTCATTTTAAAATAATAATGATATTTATAAATTCTTTATTTTGCTCATGGGTATACAAAGTGGATTGCCCTTCAGATCAATTAGTTATCACAGAAGTCTATAATGTATTTGAACCAAGTTCCTATTTAATACGGTTTACGTTTTCCCTTAGGACCACACACAGTATCGTTCCCCTGGAAATTCAAGTTGGGTAGCTGCGGGTTTGACATGATGGGTTGCACCACGCGTCTCGACCAACCTGACGCAGAAGGCAACGGAGAGGTAAGGTTTCCCAGTCTTTCAAAAAAAACAAAAAACTTTTAAATGAGATTGTAAATACAGTTCAACATTAGTAATACGTTGTTTGAATCAAGGCAATAAATAAATAATAATATGAATACACTCAGATATACCTAGTTATTGGGAGATATTGTCTCCCAATTCTTCACTTTTGTCAGATACAGATAGATAGTGGGGGTAGTGTAAAAGGGCCGACCCCTTGCATTCCTGGGCACGCATGCTTCGCATTCCTTCTCCATGTATATCCTTATATAGCAGCTGTCTCTATATAGCAGCTGTCTCGAGCAGCTGTCTCGCCTGGGTCCATCCATGGGTCCCCATGGGTCCATCCATTGGCGACATGTACACATGGTTATTTTCATGGTTTATTTTTATTTAAAGTTGCAGTTTGAATGGTAATTCTACACCTATTATTAATGACTTGATAAAATAACATTTCGAAATCATTTACAGCTAATACAAGTGTCTCTCCCTCTCCCTCTCCCTCTCCCTCTCTCTGTCACTCACTCTCTCTCTCCCTCTCTCTCTCTCTCTCACTCACTCACTCCCTCTCTCTCTCACACTCTCTCTCACTCACTCACTCTCTCCCTCTCTCACTCACTCACTCACTCTCTGACTCTATCTGTCTCTCTGTCTGTCTCTCGCTTTCATCTATCTATCTATCTATCTATCTATGCATCTATCCATCTATCCATCTATCCATCTATCCCATCTATCCATCTATCCATCTATCCCATGTATCCGTCTATCCATCTATCCATCTATCCACTCCTCAATCCCACTCAAGCCCCTACCCCTACTCTCTCTCTCACATCATTCCATGGTTGCAGTATAAGATTGAATGCGATTGATTATTGATTCAGGAGAAAATCAGTCCCAAATATCTCCCAATACTTTTGTATCGCAAAAGTTCTTCTCCTTAGAAGCATATCCTTGTATTTGTCATATTTTTGCTATATTTTTAACTGAATTTACTTTACTCTGTGTCTGTCTTTCTCTGTCTCTCCCTCTCTCTGTCTCTCTCTCTCTCTCCCTCTCTCTCTTCTCCCTCTCTCTCTCCTCTCTCTCTCTGTATGTGTGTCTCTCTCCCTCTCTCTGTCTCTGTCTCTCTCCTCCCTCTTTTGTCTCCTCTCTCTCTCTCTCTCTGTCTATGTGTGTGTCTCTCTTTCTCTCTATCACACTCACTCTCTATCACACTCTCACTCTCTCTCTCCCTCTCTCCTCTCTCTCTCCCTCTCTTCTCTCTCTCTCTCTCTCCTCTCTCTCTCTCTCCCCCTCCCTCTCTCTCCTGTCCCTCTCTCTCCCTCTCTTCTCTCTCTCTCCCTCTCTCTCTCTCTCTCTTTCCCTCTCTCTCCTCTGTCTCTCCCCCTCTCTCCCTCTCTCTCTCTCTTTAGTCCCCGTTGGTTGGTCTGAGCTGGCCCGTTATAGACGCATAGAGGGCCAGTGGTCACTACCGGTCCCGCTGGCCCTCTATGCCTAGAGAACTTCCGGTAAACAGCCCAACCAACGGGCACTAAAGCCAGTAGAGCCTTCGTTTATTGTCCTCGCTGGCCCTCTATGCCTTCGGGAACCTGTCTCGGCCTCCGGCCTCGACAGGATTCCCGTCAGGCATAGAGGGCCAGCTCGGACAATAAACTCAGGCTCTAATTGCCCACTCTCCCCCTCCCTCTCTCTCTCTCTCCCCCCCCCCCCCCCTCCCTCTCTCCCTCCCTATAAAGTTCCATGTAAAGAGGCTGGGAATATGTAAGAAGTGGAATCGCACCTTAAGCTTCTCTTTTAGCCTTCATCTTATAATTAACCCTTCTGTCTCTACCACCAGGTGTGTATGGGAGGACGCCATGTGTTCATGGGTTACCTCAGTATGGAGGAGAAGACCCGGGAGACTGTGGATGAGTGGGGATGGCTGCACACGGGAGATATAGGCAAGGTGGACGAGCAAGGCTTCCTCTCTATCACCGGCAGAATCAAGGAACTCATCATTACAGCAGGGGGAGAGAACGTGGCCCCAGTACCCATTGAGGACGTGGTGAAGGAGGAGTGTCCGCTCATCTCTAACTGTATGCTTATTGGCGACAAGCGCAAGTTCCTCGGTCTTCTTATTACTCTAAAGGTAGGTTGTATTTGTATTTAAATATTTTTATTCAGCTAAAACATTATGCAACAGGTACACTGTATCTCAGCCGTCGCTGGTTGTGTTGTGAAATCAGTCATAGGTCAGATTTTCTGAAAATGTACAATTCACCTTCACCAATCCTCTCAAATAATCCAAATTTCAGACGAAGATAAAGTTCAAAGTACAATTTAACCTTACCAAACTGATTGCTAGAATCAATGCAATGCCGAATATACTTGAATTTGCCTAGTATTGACCAAATTGCAGCCTAATTTAGCAGAATTTACTAAATGTGTACAGCTGCTAATTGTACATTTTCTGAAAAATCTGACCCTCGAATAGGAGTAATGTGACTATTCTGCAATACACTCTATAGGCGACCTGTTGGCAGTAAACATATAAGCTGTCTATGGTTAACTCTATGCGGCGCCGCTGCCAACAGGACGAGTATAGAGTGTAGCTCTGCTTGTATGGGAGTTGAATCAACAACCTTGCTAGAATATTACTATATGGATTTATAACAAAATTTGATTAGCCAAAGTTTTTTTTTTAAAAAAAAAACCCAACACTTCAATAGTTAAAATTGAGGTAGTAGAGGCCTTAAATAATAAGAATACACCCTTTTGGAACTCGGTGCTAGTAATTGAATATTTATTGGACGAGATTGTGTAGCAATCGAGTACCGAGTTCCATTCACTATTTTATTATATGCCCCTATCATAGACAAATAACCTTTGGTTTTTGGTTTTGAATCGTCAGAAAGTATCTAAAAGCTAAAAGAAAACCCAATTCGAATTTGTATGGTACACGTACAATAAAAACATTTTTATCGCACCCCACTTCGAATTTGTACAGTATACGTACCATACCATAAAAATATTTTTATTGCACCCCACTTATCGCACCTCTTAAATGGAATGCGCATATGGGTCAGATTTTCAGAAAATGTACAATTCACCTTCACCAATCCTCTCAAATAACCCAGATTTAAGACTAAAATGAGCTTCAAAACGTAGTTTAACATAACACAACCGATACTTTAAATCAATGCGATACCAAATATACTTAGATATACCTGGTATTCATCATTTTTCAGTCTAATTTAGCAGAATTTCCTAAATGTGTAGAGCTGCCAATTGTACATTTTCTGAAAATCTGACCCATATATAATAATAAGACCTATATATGTTTATTTACAGTGTAAAGTCGACTCGTCTACAATGCTGCCTAATGATGAGCTGACACCTGCAGCCATAGAATGGTGCCAGTCTCTGGGCAGCGATGCCACCACAGTGGCCGCCATTGCTGACAAGAAGGATGAGGTGGTAACCAAGGGTATCCAGGCGGCCATTGACCGGGCCAACAAGCGGGCGGAGAGTAACGCTAAGCGGGTACAGAAGTGGACCATCCTCCCTCGGGACTTCTCCATCCCCGGTGGTGAATTGGGTATGTGTAGTTTTAATATTATTTTCTCAGTGCTGCCGCTTTAAGGGTAGTCTCCACTGGCTGCGGTAAGCTCTGCGATAAGCCTTGCGATGGTTTGTGTTGGTTCTGTAGGTTGGAGAGGAATGACAAGGTCCTGCCTACATGGATCACTGGCCATGTAGGCAGGACCTCGCCACTTCTCACCATCACAGCACCATCGCAAGGCTTACCGCATAGCTTACCGCAGCTAGTGGAGACCCCCCCCCCCCTTTATACTATTTTCTAAGTACTTTTTTTTGTCCTTTTTTTCCTTGAAAGTACTCTTTTTGGTCTGTACTTTTGACGCTTTTTTTTTTTTTATTATTATTATATACCTTTCTCAATGTTATTTCTTTACGCTCCAAAATATTCAATTTTATATATTCTTTTTCGATTTAAAGTTAACCTGTTTCGTCGTAACTGGTTTGTGCGCTAACGATTTTAATGGTTCTTATCATTTAGATATTTAACAAATGAATCATACTATGTTTCGTCATCATACTGAAGTTTTTAGACATTGGAACCACACCTTTTTTCGTCATGCCATATATCCTTTGAGATTTATTAGTAGATTGATAAGATTATGTTGCTGTTGGTTCCTATTGCTTCCTCTTGACCCGATATACAGATAATAAATACATAGCTCACGCGTCTCATTCTACTCCATCAAAATTCCTGTATGGGTCAGATGGTCTGAAAATGTACAATTCGCCTTCACCAATCCTCTCAAATAACCCAAATATAAGACAAAAATGAGGTTCAAAATCGAGCTCAACATAACGAACAGATTCTTTGAATCCAGGCAATATCAAATATACCCACATATGCCTATATTTTCAGCCTAATTTTGCGGAATTTAAATAAATGTGTAGAGCTGCTGATTGTACATCTTCCGAAGCCCTCACACATAATGAATAATCTATAGGGAGAAAAAAATATGGGCGTTTATTTAACTAAGTCCTGGAACCATCTATCGTCAGATGTGCAGATACGGGATTGGGTTAACAATTGCTAATACATTATGTTCCACTTAACCTGAATTTGAGCGAAATCAGTTTTTTTTAAAGGTTAATTGAAAGTTTAGCTAAAGAGAACTAATACATTAGGGAGATTTAGCAACCACAACGCACTAACGCATCCACTAACTGTTAGTACATTACTACCGCTGTGGGGAGAGGCGCTAGGCCGAGGGCATCTGCATTGCAGGCCTCTCGAGATATCCCCACAACGGTAATAACGTATTAATAGTGGATGCGTTAGTGTTGTATGGTGCGTTGTGGTTGCTAAATCTCCCTATTAAGTAGGAAATGTGGAGGGAAATAGTAAAAGTTCAGTTTAACTGACATGAATTCCACAATTTATAACCAAGTTTCCTATAAATTTTCGCAAATTTAGTTATCAATATTTATTTGTTTTGATCATGGAAATATGCGTAAATAATAACAATTCACTTTTTTTTTTTTCTCGGAAGATTTTTTGCATGTGGACGCCACTTGTGGCCCTTAATCAACCACAATGCAGAATTGTGCAGACTTACGTGTAAATCATTTCCTTCAACTTGATCTATTTCGTTGCTAATTAATTGTTTTCCCTTTTTTTCTGCAGGACCCACAACGAAACTCATGCGACCTGTTGTCAACAAGATGTATGCCTCAACGATCGAAGCTTTCTACGCTTAGAACGATTAATACTTAAGGATTAGGTTTACATTGAAGAAAAAGAATACGAATCCATGGTTCACGATGCTATAAAAGTGTGAATAATGATGATATATAAGCTGTATGAGTCCTGTGAGTGCTTCCGAATAGTAGTATGTTAGTTGGTTATGAGAAGTGAGGTGAAGTCACCTCCGATTGTGTATAGAATCAGGTTTGTGGACGAATTGACTCAGTAGGGTTGAATGAGTAGATTATTCCTGAAGTGAATTTAAAATATTTCAAAAACTCATTTGTTGTTGAAAACAAGATCACCCCCTAAAAGCCCGGTAAGCTTTTTATTTCTCTTCAAGTCCTTGTTGGGATCGTCACGATTCGACTGGACATGATAATGTAAAATTCTGGATTTTTTCAAATCCAAAGGCCAAAGTTTGTGTACAAAAGTTGTGCATGTGATTTAAATGAATTCATCTGTTTAGAAGCGCGCTCGTGCCAGTTGTCCCTTCCAAGTGTTCCTTAACAACACATTAGGACGTCGCGAATCTTGCATCTTTGTCTTCATAATTGATGGTCCATATTAAGACATTTACTTATTATTGAAACAAAGGCTTCAATGAAGTTGGAATGTCTTCAATACTAGGATCTACACTGTGATGTATTGCCATATAATATCTCTGTTGAGTGAAAAGATAATTGAAACTAGGTAGCAATGTGTTATAATAAGAATATTCAAGTTGTACATGAGACCGATATCATGGCTTTAAAGGTGCAAATTTATGTGGCCATGGCCGATATACAGTATGTTCATGTTCCTGAGCTAGGAAACTTTGGTAATTAATTTATCTTATAATGATTATCAAGCATGTAGTCCTTTTATTTATTGAGAGAACATTCCAAATCGAAAGTGTGATATTTGTGCTATTCGTTTCTATCTGCCATATCGTGTCTAAATATGATGTAAAAATCAGTTTGTATTTGTGTTGATGTATCTTCCCCGGTCACCAATACTATGTGAGATTGAGTCGATATCAAATATATATGCAAGCTAAATGTATCGTGCATTTTGACCACCACCAAAGAATAGTTGAATATCAAAACCCACTCGTCGCTATTCCATATTTACCATCGACAACTTAATTTATTCGCTGTCGCCATTTAATCAAATTTGCATTTTTTGTATGCATGTAATATCTCTACCTTGTTATATTCTTATCAGTGTCCTGAGAAATGTAGTTGTGTTGATAGTGCCTATTCACGATAAGTGAAGTGAAGGTTGTCAAAAATGTTAGAAAAATCAAAATTTGTTGCCAGACCTCAATAATGTTCAGTGATATGCGAATTTGCAATACTGAGAAAATAACTTGCTCTCATACATGGAAGTTATTTAGGCCCTAAACCTTTGTTACTACATGTATATTTAATTTGGATTTCGATTAATCTAGAATTATTTTGATGTTTTTCTAATAGTGCATGTACTGTTGAATACCATTCTGTGAGAGTTAAAAAGACACCTTATAAAAAAGGATGTTGAAATATTGGATAGATCATGAAGGTTAGAAGAATTAAATCTTTCATCCTAACTTACCTTTGTATTACAATGGGAAATCCCGCGATTTATGTAAAGTTGGGAAGATGACCTACGTTGACCTCCAAGGTGTGCATTTTGTTTGATAATAAAATTGATGCATATATGATTAGGTTCTTGTGTTCGCATTTCTTTATCAATGAAGAGCAATGATACATGACATATGTGGGTCAGATTTTCAGAAAATGTACAATTGGCAGCTCTACACATTTAGGAAAGTCTGCTAATTGAAGCTCCAATTTGGTCAATACTAGATAAATTCGAGTATATTCAGCATTGCATTGAATCTAGCAATCGGTTTGGTTAGGTTGAACTTTATTTTCATCTGAAATTTTGATTATTTGAGAAGATTGGTGAAGCTGAATTGTACATTTTCTGAAAATCTGACCCATATATCCCACAAGCGGATCTTAGTTTCATTTCATGGAGCCTACAGGCTCCCGTTTATTGACCGTAAACGTATGAAGTGAAACGGAATGAAGAATTATTTATGAAATGATGGATCGATAGAGAAAAAACTTTCATTACAATTAACACAACTCAACTGTCTTAAATTGGGTAAGAGTAAACGTACATGAAGTCATACATCCTTGTGCTTTGAACATTCTATAAGACTGATCCAAGTCCGTGTCAAGAACGAAGCCAGAACCACAACAAGATAGAATATCTTTCATAAAGTGATATGTCGTAACATAACCTTGCAAATGTACTGGGCACCTGGAACGGTGTGAGAAACGCTCACCAGGTGGTAGCACGGTCGGAGTCAGCTGGAAACAGCTACGAGTATGGAGACTGATAAGTCAGTTTATGTACTGTAAACGTATTTATTTTCGCGCAGATACATTTAAGCGCAGTAAGTACTTTGACAGCTTTTCGCGTGTATTTAAATTCGCGCAGCGAGGATGTCTCACACCTTGTTTATGCAAATTGCAATAATTATACAGGGTTGGGAAAACCTTTTCCGGAACCGGGATTGTGGCCTATTTTAGGTCGGGATTCGGGATTTAAAAGGGCCTACGGGAAAGGGAAAGGGATTCAGAGCCAGAATTAATTTTCCCAGGTAAGGATTGCTAATAGAAAAACGGGATTGCAAATTGAAAACCTGTGGGATTCGGGAAATGGGGCTTATAAAAAATGAGAAACGGGATTCAAGCGGGGTCTTCCCTGCCCTGATTATACCGTTCACGCACAAAGGTGGGTGCGCGAAAATTAATAAGTTTACAGTATTTAGCTCTGCTGATTATAATGCAGTAAGAACATGACATTTGCTTGAGTCAGTCGTTCTTGACTTTTGCTTCTTTATTTATTGCGATTTTATACATAATGTTTAGATCCAACGTGCATAATCATAATTGTACCAAAAGCATTCAGACGGGAAGCAGGTCTTACGTGAAATATGCTAAAAGCTTCGTTTAGATATCCTGCAGTTCCCAGATAATTCCCAGATAGAAAAAGTTTCACCTACTGAAACATAGCAGACCTCCATCTATGAAAAGTTGGAACAGAAATTTGTATTTACTATTTTAAAGCTACATTTCCAGCTAAAAGTTTGTTCTGGGCTTTTTGCGTCCAATAGTCGTAATCAGTATAAGTAATATTGCAGAATCTTCCTTTTCCCCCACATATTACGCATACCCAAAATACATTACTAGGACACCTTTTGCTATTACCAACCAGATATTCCTATTTCTGAAACAAAGAGTTTCATGGCACCGTCTATTTCTTCATTACTGAGATTGTGATTCAATCACAATCTCAGTAATGAAGAGTGGTATTTTGATGCAATAGATGTCCAGGAAGACAATCACTGATTGTCTTCCTGGACATCTATTGCATCAAAATACCACTCTAGTTCGCTGACGAACGTTTCCCAGTTATTGGCAACATTCCCTGATGTGATGTTCAAACTTCCTGGGGGCTTTATCTCATCCATGATGCCTTATTTCCGCTATTTCTTGTAGTTTTATCCTGGTACCATGTGAAATGAGTACTACGACACTAGTTAAGTTCTGTTTATTGAGATCAACTGACACTAGGTGTCGGCACCGTACGGTGGCTCCGTAGGTGGATATCCTTACACCAACCACCACAACGCGATTACACGAAGTCTTTTTACTATTACCACTCCCCCATTACCTATGTTCTGGGTCATCGGCTATTATCTCAGATCTCAGCTTCTCCTTTTCAACTATTACCAGTAGTATTGGCTCCTTTTTCGCCTCTTTCCTAATGGTAATGGATAGACTTGCACACACCTTGATTATTTTTATAATTTAAAAAATATCAATATATACAAAGAAATGCAATTCATCCACACACAATCACTATTTCTTGGGCATTACCTACAAAACAATTGTTAAACTAATTATTCTTTAACAGAAATGAAATATATCACCTATAATCCAACTTCACTTTGGTCTGATTTCTGGTCTATGAGAATAGCCTTAGGGACTCAGTGCTATAGTTTATGACAGGTTAATTAGACACCAGTGTTTTCTCTCTGATGTCGAGGAGTGGATGAAGGAATGGCCACTAGTTCTTGTTAATCAGTTAACACCCTCATAAAAGAACAGCTGCATTATGGTATGACTCTGCCCCCTCGACCAAATTGGGATGATAATTCCTCTTGTCTTAGCAGTAATAGGATATCAGGTCTTTCATCCCGTTCCAGTCTACCGCCATAGGCGGTGGTGGGTGACATTTAATGGTCAAAAGATCACATCTTACCCCCACTTCCCCCGACTTTCTTGTCAAGGAATAGGGCGCTAAACTATAATAGTCAAACGCCACTTAGTAGTTTATACAAATGAGGGAGTTACTCAGGCATATTTGAGATATCTTTGTATTTGTATTTAAATATTTTTATTCAGCAAAAAACATTATGTAACAGGTACACTGTATCTCAGCCGTCGCTGACACTAATATTAATAATTCATAATCATTATTACATATATTTTACCAGACTTGTTCATGTCTCAATCTACTTATCATTATTACAAAGGATACACGAATACAAGAGTATATTAAGAACAATACATAATTAAAAAACCGTCCCCGACGCATCTCTACTACCTACAGTCCGATTCAGGTTTGTTACCAAAAAGTCATTCTCTGTAAATACAATCCACATAATATAGGCGAGTGCAACATATAGGCAAGGGAAAAACTCTTCAGCCATAAAGCCTCTACAAAACAACAATCCTATAATTTCTTCAATATCAATTTGCTATTTCTTGTTCATTAACCGTCCAAATTTACAAGAGTTGAAAAGTATTTAATAGAAGAATAATTGTTAAAAGTATCAACTAGGCTGCACAAATAACATCTGAGATAAAGAGACTTTCATACCATTTAAGTGGGATTTAGTGACCAGTCAATCGTTGACCTTTGACCCCATTCTAGGAGAATGGTGCATGCTGGGAATATTAAAATCAGAGAGCAAGGTTGCCATGACATATCCAATAAAAATAGATTAATTTGACATGCTTACAGTTTTAATTAGGGTGGGTGGAGGAGCTGTTACCAGGGTTGTAACTTATTTTCTAGCTGAATTTTGCGCTTTGACCTTGACTAAGTGATCTTGACCGTTATCAAGGTCAAATATTTTTTGGTAAATGGAAGGAATCCAGCAGAAGTATACACAGATGTAATATGAGAGGAATTGTGAGAAAAGTTCAAGAGTTACAGAGGGAGACATTCATTTTTCAGGTGGTGCTCTGAGATGCATGTTCCTTGACCTTTGACCCCATTCCAGGAGAACAATGCATGCTGGGACAATACAACTTGCAGATATTGGTTACTATGACAGCCACTCCATGGAACATTAAAAATTATCTGCTAGCTTCCTATATTTAGCTTGTAAAATAAAGTGGAACATGGTCGTATCGTAAATTTCCAGTAATTTTAGTAGTTTTTTATTCCATTTAGTGACCTTGACCTTGACCTATGACAAATGCATGACAACAGAATAAAGGACTCCTTAGCTGCTAACTACATACCAAAAATAAAAAAGATCGCTGCATATTTCACCAAGCTACAGCAAGAAAAGTCATTTTTCACATTATCCTTATATTTTAGTGAACTTTGACCTTTGACCCCTGATAAAAGGTCAAACGGACACTTTTTCGAATGTAAGATCATCATACTTGGAATGTTCAGTATCTTAGCTTTCATTTGATATCAAAAAACCTTTGTTGTACTACTTTTCACCAAAACCCCCCTTTTTTTTTTTTTATTTTTGCAACAACCTTTATTTCTTTCACATGTTAGACAGAGAATCGATGGAATTTACATCTAGGATAAACTCTTTGTTTCGCTTCTATTAAGCTTCCTTTGATGGTATCTTGTCACTCTTTATATGAAAAATTTTCTACCTTTTGTTGTTTTTTCTCATCGTTTTAATCTATCGATAAACTCATCTATGTCAACCTTTAGGTTAGACCATATTCTGTTTTGTTCTTTTCTATTTTCTCCTTTGCTCGTATTAATGATTTCTAAGGTAATTCTTGATCTTAGGTCGTACAGTATTGGGATGATATTGAGCTCGCCATCATGGAAAAGCTTTTGTCTATGTATGACAGCTTTGACTTGGAGAATAAACCAATTGATGATTTTTGACTGCACATTATTTACTTCAATACCAAATAAAATATCTTGTACTTTGTACACGACCCTGTTTCTTTCCTTGTGGAAGAATCTTTCACCATTTGGTTTTATGTTAATGTATTCCAGTTCGTACAACCATTCTATTACCGTTGACCAGGTCTTTCTGGTTCCTTTACATTCCACTAGAAAGTGATTTAGGGAATCTTCTTTCTCGCAGAAGTCACATTTTGGTTTGGTTTTAATACCGATTTCACTTAACAGTTTGTTTGTGGTCAGAGCACCGTGTAGGATTTTATATTGCAACACTTGCAATCTAGTCTCCGAAGAGCATTTATACGGTAATGTAAATATTTTCTTCCATGCTATACCTTCATACTGTTCATCGGATAACCTTAGGATTTGTTTCCACTTTAAGAACTTCTCCCATTTTGGTTTTCTCTTTTGTATTAGACTCAAGTATATCATTTTTGCTGGGCACCTTATTAGGTTTAACATTTTTCCTCCAACATTAAATTCTATATCATTATTACACCTCTGAGGATTCTCATTTGCTATTTTAGCCAACCATTGTGTAGGGATTGCTTTTTCTAGCGCTCTAATTTCATAGTAGGATGGTACAAAATTAATGGTCTCTAAGAATGTCTCGTTTGGTAAAAGAGAACCATTTTCGCCGAATATATCTCCTATTACACGTATACCTTTGTCTATCCAAGGTTGCCACCTTAGCATTACTCCCTTGTGTTTAATATTTTTATTAGTCCATATTCTCTCTTTAAGGATTTGTTCTATCGTTTCAGGTGATAGCTTATAATAACATTCATTCCATGTTTTAAAGAGATTCTTATAGAATGTATTCAAGTGGTAACTAGGTTTAAATCTGGCAAGTAGAATATCTTCCTTCGGTCTTTTATGGAAATTTTCTAAGACATCAAACCAATTTTTGTTTCCACACAATAAGATTCTTTCAACCCACTTGATTCTGTTAGTATCACATATTTCTCCCAGGAGCCTTAGGCCCATGCCACCTTTTTCAATACACTGGGTTAAGAAATCCGCACTGATTCTGTTCGAACCATTTTTCCATACAAATTTTAATATTATATCGTTAACCCTTTTAACTGCAGCTTGATCTAAAAACACACAAGACAATACATGTTGGAACACTGGTAGTAGAAACGTGTTGCATACAAGAATTCTGCCTTTCAGGGTAAGGAATCGATTGTTCCATTGGTTTAGGGTTTTTTTCACCTTTTCTATTAATCCATCGATATTAATTTTAAGAAGTTTGTTTTCATCTCTTGGATACAATAGTGTGATTCCTAGCACTTTCATTTCATTTCTCCAGTTAATTTCCATTAGCCTGGCGTTGGTAATGCGAATATCACCTATAATGAAACCATTTGATTTAGAAGGGTTAAGCTTTAAGCCAGAGGCTGTTGAAAAACTATCAATTGTTTCAATCGTATTTAGTAAGGACAGCTCATCCGCACAAAAAACAGTGACATCGTCTGCGAATTGCACAAGCTTTGCTTCGCTCTTTTCTAAGTTAACACCCCTAATCTTTGAGTCAGATCTAATTTGCTCTGCCAGTTTTTCAACAATAATTAGGAATAACGAGGATGAGATAGGATCTCCTTGTTTTACCCCGTTTTTGACTTGAAACCAACCAGCTGTGTACCCATTGTTACAAAATGTGGCCTTAGAATCAACAAATAGTGTCATCACCCATTCAACAAATGTATTACTCATTCCATGCGATAATAATGCTTTTTTCAAGAACGTCCAATTCACAGAATCGTACGCCTTTACAAAATCTAAAGAAGTGATAATGCCATTTTCATTTCTATCCTCTAATAGGGCTATGATATCATCTATCTTCCTTATGGCGGTGCCTATAAACCTTCCTTTTAAGAAACCGAATTGGTCATCGTGTATCAAGTTGGGTAAAATAACATTTAATCTATTTGCCAGGGTTTTCGATATTATTTTATAATCTACGTTCAAGAGTGTTATTGGTCTGTAGTTCTTAATATATACCGGATCAGCTCCCTTTTTAGGGATCACGCTGATAATACCCCTTTTTTGATTTTCTGTCATATGGCCTGACTCCAAATATTCATGCATCATAGCCATAAATTTTTTCTGTATAGCGTACCAGAAATGTTGGTAGAATTCTACCGTAAATCCATCACACCCGGGGGCTTTATTTCTCTTCATGCTTTTTAAGTTTTTTTCTATTTCATGACTGGATATCTCTTCACTTAAAAAATTGTTATCTGCCTCGTCGAGTTGCGGAGTTTGAGATTTCCTTAAGAATTCTTCTGCAGCTTCACTTTCTACCTTACTCTCGGCATAAAGATTAGAATAAAAATTGCTACCTTCTCTGAGAATTTCTTTAGGGTCGGTGGAGAGGTTTCCTCCAATATTCAGCAGGTTAATTGATTTTTTCTCTGCTCTAAACTTCTCTAGCCCACAGAAATATTTAGTGGGTTTTTCCCCGTCTTTTACCCATTTTGCTCTAGATCTTATTAGTGAGCCTTCCGCTTTCTTGGTTTCTAAGCATTTAATTTCTTCCAGTATTTGGGTTTTCTGATTTCTCTCCTCTAAGGACAATCGCTTTTTTGAGTCTATCTTTTGTAGTTTTTCCCTTAGATTTCTTTCTATTTCTCTCCTTTTCCTAGCCTTTAGGCCACTTATCTTGATGGCTAGCTCTCTAATTCTTAGTTTTAAGAACTCCCATGCCTGCTTATGACAGGTGTTTTGTTCGCTATCTTGTGAGCACAATTCCTCTACCCCTTGGATAAAGGCTTGGTCGTCCAATAGGTTTACATTTAACTTCCAAAAACCAGCCCCTCTTTTATTTGCATTATTCAACATCGAAATTGAAACCTCCTTATGATCCGTATGTGGACTTGAAGTCACTGAGACTTCGCTTACCATATTTGCTATGTTCTCTGATACTAGTATATAGTCAAGCCTAGAATTTTGCTCGTTTCTTTGCCATGTGTACAGCGGAGGTCCCGAACATTTTGTTTGTACTATATCACAAAGGTCTAGCTTATTAACAAAGTCATTTAATATTTTGCTTGACGACTCGTCTGGTCTATAATATAAGTCAGCGTTGAGGTCACCCATGATAATTAGTTGATCAAACACTAGGTCTTCACTCTTTTTAACAATTTGTTCTAACACCGATTCTTGCTCTTTATACGAATCCGCATTAGGTGCGTACACATTGAATATACAAGTATTGGTTGTTTTTTCTCTAAGAATAACATATTGCCATCTGCCTATCTCATCTTTTCCAGATTCTACAATTTTTCCTGCTTGATTTTTATGAATTAGGAGTAGGACCCCTTTGCTAGCAGATGTACCATGAGAGTATAGGATTTTGCCTCTCCATTGAGAGGCCCAGATTTTCTCCTTAGTTTGTACCGAATGGGTTTCTTGCATTGCTATTATACCTGTATTCTTCTCCGCAAAATATTCAAACAGAGCTTTTCGCTTAATACCGTTATTTAAACCATTGACGTTTAGTGATATGAATTGTGTGGAACTTTTGGTACTATTCGTACTCGTTTGCTCCATTGTCAGTTTGTTAGGACATCGTTACATTGTCATAATCCTTAAATTCTTTTTCTTAAGCTTCCTCTTCTTTCTCAGCATTTCTTGCGATGTGGTCTTTCAGTTCTTGGCGAATTCTCATCCACTGGTTGCCCATGATGTTTCCATGAGGGGGCCACCACTGGGTGTTCAAGACGTTTGGGTCATCTAGCTCCATACCAATACCCCATTCCTTGTTTGTGGGAGAGGCCTCCCCCAACTTTCTCTCTCCAGTAAGTAGTAGGTAGTCTCTTACGACCTTGTGTGCCCTTGTCTTGGCTCTGAGTGCCCTTCTGACGATCTCTTCTCTGTGCTGTATCCATCTGTCTTTGTGGTTTGTGATCTGTTTCATCATCCTTTTACAGGCTATGGGGTCGGGGGTATCCAGGGCCAGGGCTGGTTTGTTCGGGTCTTCCCCTATTTTTGCACGATGGTAACACAGAAATTGCTCCACATTCTCGAACAAATGGCCGTCAATGAATATGGGTGCTCTATAATGATTTGAGAGTGGATTGTTGGACGAGAAGAACACCATGGCAGATTCATTCTGCCTTTTGCTGAGTTGGGAGAGCATCAGCTCCGTTGGGACTGCGTCTAGCCTATTATGTTTGTAGAATATCTTGTTGATGTATATTCCTGTGCCTTGTTTCTCGACTTCATACCCCCTTTTATCTGCTACCTCGGCTATGAGGTTTACTTTGGCCGTTCTTTGTCTTACGATCAGGGGGACATCCCTTTTGATACCCAGCTTATCTTCAGGCTTAACTACTCCTTCATTGAATTGTTTAAGACGAGACCTGGCGCCCCATATCACTTGTGCGTGCTGGACTGATTCAAAAACCACTTTCACTGGCCCATTTTTGTTCCATCCGACCCTGAAGGAGCTTCTATGAATCAGGTCTGGTATAAGGAGGCACTCCGCTATAAAGCATTGAACTTTTTCTGCCAGATTTATTTTGTTCTCATTTTCTGCAGCTTTAATACCCAAGAATAAGATGTTTTTTTCTAGCTTCTTCGTTTCGGATCTTATAAATTCCGCATCCCTCTCCTCAGCTTCTCTTTGACGTTGGAGGTAATCAGTGTCCTTGTTAATGTTCAGTATTTCTTTTACCACCTTCATGTCATCTTCTTGAGATTCTAATCTTTGATCGAACTCATTCATGGCGTAGCTTTTTTCCTCCAGTTCATTTTTTATTTCTTTAACCTCACCTCGTATTTCTTTAACCTCATCTTGTACCTTATCGACTTTCTCAATCCCTCCCATCAGCTGTCTAAAGTAACCAGCAGTTTCATCATGATTTTTCTGGTTCTCCTCTCTGTTTTTATCGTAAGCTGCTGCCATCTTTGCCATCACTTCCTTCAGCTCTCCTCCAGCCGCTTCATCAAGTTTCAGTTCCTCAGCTAGCGGTTTAGCTGGGGGTTCTCTCGTCTTTTCGTTCTCGTTGGTTTGGACCTCCATTTGTTCCAAGCTATTATCGTCATCTTTTGCTAATAACTTAGGTAACGGGACACCTTTATGTGGTTTCTTAGGTATATTATCCTTTGACATCTCTGGAGATGATAGTCCTCTCTTTTGTCCTCTTTCCTTCTCGGCAGCGGGCTTTTCCGTAGGGTCTTCGGCCTTCTTCATGCCTACGCGGGAAGCTAGGCGTTGTACCCGGGTCCGCGCGCCCTTTTGGTATGCTCTCAACTGAATGTTTACCTTTTTTGCCTTGAAACCAAGATGGCGACTACTCACTTCCGCCCGCTCAGTTTTCGAGCTTCGACAGAATTATTTTGCTTCTCTCGTTAATATGTTTTGGGTCACACTGTTTCTTTCGAGCGAATACTGTTTATATGTTTATTTTCTTCGTTGTCCTTGATTTTTAGCCTATGACACCCTTTGTAGCTCTCACACTCCTACCTTGTTGTTCATGTATGCAGTTGCGCGTGCTAATCCTCTCCGGCGGGGGAGTCTAGCGTGGCGTCTAGACTATACCGCACTTCTCCGAGGGTCAGATTCAAAATGGCCGAGGGGTGTCCGTTAATCCACCCGGTCAGCCAACTACACCTCTTTTTGATATATTTTGTCCTATGGACTCACATCCACTATCTGAACTTTTGTAGAGTAAAATCTGACATTTATATGTTATATTGTAGTAGATATCGCATGGGTGAACAGCAAGAAATTGTTCGTTGGCTCTTTACCTTTGGCGCGTGTTCTCCGTGTTTACGATAATCCTTATTTCATAAGAAGACGTCAACCATTAATTATGGCTGGCTTTGGTCCATCTCACGTCACTTGCAGGTCATTTTTACCACCAGTTATTCCTTATTATTTTTTCCCTTGTGTTTATCAAATTGTCTTAGTTCGAGTGGTCACTCTGATGGGCGATAATCCCCGTAATCCGGCTTGACCGTGGTCAAGATGGCGGTAATCTTACACTCCACACCACGCTATTAAAACTTCTTCCTACTGTCTATTTGTTTTGATGTTTAGTCCTTTTTCAAGCTTTTCTGGATGTTCTCTATGGTTTACCTAACAGGTCTCCTGTTATTTGTATACCGATCTTGCTTTTTTTCCGGAAAAAAAAGAGGTTAAACCCTGGAGCAATGCTCTGGCACCCTATTCGATTCAAGCGCGAACCGGAAGCTCCCAAAACCCCCCTTTTTCAAACCCGCTACAGGACTATATGCCCCAAATCGAAGATCTCTTTAGATATTAAGATATCCATAAGGCATGTTGAATGTTCTGGAATATCTTGGAAAAGGAAAGTGATATTCGAAAAAGAAAAGTATTGGATATTTACTTTTACAATTTGATATCCTTACCAAAACAATTTTTAAAAAACAAAAAACACAAAACAATTTAAAAAAAACAAAAACAAAACAATTTTACTAATTTTACAACCCACCCAAATATAGTTTCATTAGGCCCCTTGTTCTAGGTGTTAAAGGGGAACACTGGACTGTGTATAATGCGTTTTCAGATGTAGGAAAAAACTATAATATGATGTTCTGTACATTGTATTATGCAATTCACCCATTTATAAGTCACTGGGGAGTAATTGTTTGTGTTGTAACTGGCTATTATCCGGAATGCTGGCAGCTACCAAACTCCCAGAGACCTATGTGAGAGTGACGTCAGCGAAGCGCAGCTAACTTCCGTCACTCTGTAGGTAGTGTTATTGTATACAGGCTGCTGTACTTTAGGCTACTATTTTGGTGTACTCAAATCACTTCTTTTCAAGAATGCCTGCCTGCGAGGCCCATGGATATTACACTAGAACTAATGAGGAATGAAAAGACCCTATGGATCTCTTCTATTACATTTTCAATGGAAGGTAAATGAAGGTGCAAAGAATAAACTTCCTCCTCCTCATTCCTGATCACTACCCACTTGTTGTTGACTAGTCAGGTTGACAGCTTGCATGCATTACTATGGAAAGCTATATATATATACATAATATATGAGTTGGGTTCATTAACATATCCTATATTGAAAGATCTTTACTACCTTTAGAGCTGAGCTACCCCTATATTATATCATAAGGTCCTATCATTATTTATGTAATATTACCTCACAGGTAGACCTGGGAGTATGTTTGTTTATTTGGGAAGATCAGTCATGTGTTTGTAAATGGCTTTCCATACATACACTAGAGAGGGCACTGTTTACTGTAACAGTACCGGTAAGTAGACCGTGACCACAGACTGACCAGCAGATCGGTAGTTAGCCAGCCCATTTTAGTGTCATACATCTAGCAATATGGTAACACCCTGAGCTAGCTTTGGGGAGAGCGGGACAGAATTTACTTGATTGATTCTGGCAATATCATTGCATAAAAATGCCTAATATACTGAAAGATACCAGTTATTAATGATACTTGAACTGTATGGCCAGCAATTGTTCCAACCCAGTGTTTTACTTTAAACGAAATCATTGCCCTAATTATTCATTTTGGTGACTCACCGAAATACCACTTTTAAAATTTGGCTCTTGATCATTTTTTTTTTTTTTAAAAAACTTTTATTCAGTCTGTCAACAAATGGGCATCTTCACTATCGGGGTAGATAACACTATTTTTACATCTGACCCTCTTCTCATCTGTGTCTTATTCTGAAAAATAGATTTTTACATTTTTGTGCTACGAACATCTAGAAGGAGCTACTTAAAGTTGGGTTCATAATTATTTTGTCATTTGTTTATATAACTTTGGAAATCTTCAAAACAAGTCTTATTCAGGAGTACTAATATAGCATGGATATGGGGCTTGGATGGGTCCAGTCTTCCGCCTTCTCCTGAATTGAAAATGTTAGGATAGCATTGCCTGATAGATATATTAAAAGGCTAAATCAATTGTAGCCTACTATTGATTCTATTTACTTAATTACTAGAACAGCCAAATAAGGCCAACAAAAAAAAATAGGTGTGTTTCCGATTTATCTGGCTGAAAACTAGGTAGGGGGGGTGGTAATTTTTTTTTTTGTTAATTTTTTTTGTTTGGAAACCACCTCCCAGGAACTGAAAAAAATGTCTTTTTCATAACAATAATTGTTTTGAACATGGGAAATGTGCTTTTTGACAGTTTTGGGTTAGGAAAACCCGTTTTCCTGCTTTTATAAGCTTTTTTTGTCAAAAAATCCAAAAAAAGTAAGATATGATGGGGGAAAAATCAGGTACCGGTATGGTAAAAAAACTTTTAGGTAGGGTAAGGTTTTTCTAGGTAGGGGGGTGGGGGGGGGGGGGGGGGGGTAAATCGGAAACACACCTATTTTTTTAGGGAATTTTCTTTTTTTATACAAAAAGAAAAAAATGTTGCCCACAAACCGTTTGGGAACCACACCCACACCCACACAAAGCCAAAAGTTAGAATATAGTTGAAATGAAGAATTAATTGAGGAGTATTAACACCAAAACAAAGATCCTATTCTGTTTGGGAATTTGTAGTACATTTGTGATGTGTTTCAGGAAAATGAGTCATAAGTCGCAAAATTGATATTGTTCAAACTGTTTTTTTCACAGGATTACATTATTGGAATGTTCAAATTTTTGGGGAGTTTATTACTCATAGTCATATCAATTGATGTATCAAATTTCAAGACAATCCATGTAATATATCCCTTCGTTTTAAAGGTCCTCATATTGACTACATTTAGTTACTTTACTGTTTATTAACCCCCAGAAATATTGGAAACTTTTTTTTTCAAGAACGAAAATATCAAACTTAAAATCTAGAAATACTTATTAGATTATTTGAGTGTTTACTACCATTGAAATCGGCTTGATCTCATCTTTTCAAATATAATGATATCTCAAAATGTATTTTTTGCGACTTATGACTCATTTTCCCGGAACACATCACATTTTATTGACATTGATAAAGTTGAGGCCTAAGTGCTGTTTCTCTGTTTCGCAACCCCGATTATAGTGTAGGCCTACGCTCACGGCCAAATCATGGAATAAAGACCGATATCCAAGACAGTTCAAGACCGATTTTACATCTTCCCTCCCAGAATGTGGCGCCATCTTTTGAGGGCTGGCATTAGATGTAAAATACTAATTCCAATAGTAAGAAATTAAACGTTTTGTAGGAAAAGTTAATTATATAGATAGGACTAATTATATAGATAGGAAAACACGATGAGATAAAAACACACAGAATAAAAAATAGGCCATGCTTGAATCGTGTGGTATTCCGTTCCGCCCTTTCACTTAACGATTCACATTTTTCTAACTCTTCATTATCGCCCACCAGGAAGATGTCGGATGCTTGGCTTGACACGATCGAGCAGCGGCTAGAAATCCTCGAGAAGGGAGTTTTCGGGAATGAAGATAAAGATGCAGATTATCCAAAGGTATGGTTAAACAAATATGCTTTGATGTACATCCTAATGATCGCATGAGTTTTCCTGGCTGCTATATTTTTTGCCGTCCAACCCTCATCATAACTTTATTATTGATCTGTCACTTCACAGACCTCTGCCTGATTCTTACTACAACACAGATCATTGAATGTCAATTGTCATATTTGCATCTTTCTGATATGTTTTTTTTTGCATATTAGGCCTATGTTATATTGAAAATGATCTATGATTTATCTCGCAGATCGTATATCTTGATTTAAGTGAACCTCTGTCTCTAAGTCTAAGAGGCATAGTAAATTACCTAGAAAATAGGAGTCTAATCTAAGACTAAGCCAAGGATTTGTTTTGTTTATTATTTATGTTTATTGTTATGAAACTCAACCTTGTACGGTAACCCACTGGCCTGAATCAGAATTTGATATCGGTCTCCACGTTAAAGGCCTTATCATGCTGATAAAAATAAAGCAGCTGTTAGTGTTATTCAGTGTCAATATTTGCTAAATCTGAGTGCCAGATGGTAGTCCCCATTACTTATTGCCTCCCAAATATTGTGTGCCACTTATTTGCCAGCCCACATTATCAGCTACTGAACTTAGTGGAAGGTTTCTGAATCAGACTTGAATAGAAAAGCTAGGATTGAAGTTTATATTAGAGGTAGTCGCAGGTGGAGTTGTACAGTATTCTATAGTAGAGTGCCATAGACGGCCCTTAACAGCCCATAACTTCCACCAGGACCATACACAAACTACAATCAATCCCTCAAATTTATCTCCTACCTTTCAGCAATGATAAAACCTTACTTCATATTGTCATTGTGCGTTGCTCATACTGTAATATTAAATAAACTATAGACTAAACTGCTAGCAAGGCGATGGAATCGCCGCCATGAATATTTGAAGGAATGGCGCTACTTTGCTAAAGGCAGAAACTTACAAAACTCACAAAGGCCGGCAGAATGAAGCCACGCCTATCTAAGCTGGCTCAGCCAATCCGCTTAAGGGACAGCGAAAATGGTAAAACATGTCTGCAGTGTTGTAGCTGGTTATTGGTCACTAGGTATGGTAGGTTTCTGCCTCTTGCGGTCATGTGACTCCAGTCCAAGATGGCGCAGCATGGCATGGAGTTGTGCTTACCGATTCAGAAATGTATCAGACCAAAACAACATGTAAACTTCGACGGCGCATTACGAAATTGCGGCGAAATAGTGCTGGAGACAACATGTAAAAGGTGAACAACTTTGCATGTACCCATTGATCTTTGCCTTCCCAGTAGACTCACGCCCTCATTATTAGTATAAACTTCCACCCAACCCTGTCTGCGACAGGCGTATGCCTAGGCAATGTACAGGTGGTGGGCCTCCAAACTAATTAGAGGGTACCCAGATGGATTAGTCATAGCCTGTGGAACTGGCCTCTGTGTCCAGGACGATGCTCTGTCTAGATTAGTCAGAGCAGTGAAGTAAGACTGAGCTTTAATTAAATTTAGATTTTAGCTAGGGCCCTGTGGTTAATGCCACGAAAAGGGAGGTTGTATATTGTCGGTACGCGTATCTCAACCTGAGGACCTCATGGTCCTGTACCAGTTCCACGAATTCAAGGCAGGAAATTATGCATGCCTTGAATATTTAACGCCCTTCGTTACATCAGAGCTATACATGTATGTGGGTCAGATTTTCAGAAAATGTACAATTCACCTTCACCAATCCTCTCAAATAACCCACATTTAAGACAAAAATGAGCTTCAAAACGCAGTTTAACATAACAGAACTGATACTTTAAATCAATGCGATACCAAATATACTCAGATATACCAGGTATTTATCATTTTTCAGCTAAATTTAGCAGAATTTCCTAAATGTGTAGAACTGCCAATTGTACATTTTCTGAAAATCTGACCCATGTATAGCTCTGGTTACATGATCTTTTGGAATTCAAACCAGTGCATCTGACTATCGGCAAATAGTCTACATCCTTTAAATGCTTCCATTGAGACATAAAAACATATGGGTTTGGGTCTGGAATGTGTACAATATGTAATGTCACTTGCACAATAAATATTATATGTTTTTTTCCATTATTTTTCCACATTTATTTAATTATGTTCTCTTGGCTCTATATATTATCATTATTTTGATCATTGTTATCATTGTTCAACAAGGCAAATAGTAATTAGTATTAAAATACTGCTGCAGTATAATATTTTTTTCTCCAAAGTATATCACGAAAAAAAAAAATTCTGACTAAACTACTTTCTTTTTTGATATATCATTACATCTCATCCCATTCTTGGGTTGATAACTTTTAAACAATCTCCATTTCATGAAAAAATATCATCGAATAAAATGTATCACATCATGTGAAATTTTGTCGAATAAACATTTAAAAAAGAATATTAAAATACACATAAATGCATGTAAATCTTATTTAAAGAAATAGGTAATTTTAACTTTAGACTACTGGATCTACATAGTTACAATCTCATTCTCTTTGTCTGAAAATTGATGTACATGTATATAAAAATCCATGCACAACGCGAATACCTCTCCATCTTCCCATTATTTTTTTTATTTTCTTTGCTTGAGTAATGAATTTTAAATAATTTGCTAACCAAATTTTTATTTATCATCCATACACCCTCATAGAATTCACATCGAGTAAGATGTGTTCTTGCTTCCCATAATAGCGGAACTCCACTAGAGGAAAAACGGCGGCGACAAATTTTCTTGTTGCCCACTCACAACAGTTCCATTTCATGTTTGCAATAAAAACACACATGGAGGAGTGTCAGATGTGTTGCCACAGTCTCTGGGTACTGTTGTTTCTGTATTGATATGTGTTGCAACAAATTAGTGGGCAACAACAAAATTTGTCGGCGCCGTTTTTCTCTCTAGTGGAGTCGCCCCATAATGTAGACGTGTTTTTAGTAATAAAGTGTTTCGTTTTCTGCTCTTTATTTCTCTTTTAGGACGCCGATAAGGTTGGTATTGTAAACACGTGGTGAACCTCAATTCTTCTTTGTGCTTTGGTTAGTTTTTACTCGTAACAGCAGTTTCTTGCACTTTGCTGGGGTTTCCATTTCCATTTGTCACGACTTTCCCTAACCTCCAATAACAAACACAACACTTGGCTTTTAGGTTAAAAAGAAAAGAAACATAGGTCTTTGCACACTTGGCATTACGTTTCTCCATATCGCTGTATCACATCATTTTAACAAAATCAAAGGGCAGTTATTATTCCTGTACATACCACCTTGTTGAAGAAAAAACAGCAAAGCACTGAGAACATGGTTATCTTTTATTTTAAGTGTGCAATTAAAGAGGAGTTCTGTTTATCACCCTGATTATTTCGTTTCTTGGAAGTGTCAAGGTTTAGAAAAGATCTCTTGCCACCTGCACTTATTATTAACTTATCTTAGAACTCACAAGTATCTCATCAATGCAGCTTATTGTTTAGTAGGTAATTACATCTAAAGCCTCGTAGCCACTGAGCCGATTATCTCAAAGAGGGAAAGTCGGAGGAGAACCTGAGACACTCGGAGGAGAAACTGAGGGCAGCCAGGACAATGATGGCGCATGAAAGATGAAGGTAAAGCTGACTGTCGGCCGTCAGGGCAGTCCCTCCCGTCAGGATGAATCCAATCGTCAGGCTGTTTTCCAACCGTCAGCCGATTACTGCCCTTGTGAGAAAATCGGCTCAGTGGACAAGGGCCTTAATTAATCATGGTTTAGGAATACTCTTGGCAATAGGTAGAAGATTAGAACCAGTACACATGGCAGTTATTCATATGTATATCTACTCATTGTTTACAAAGGTGTATCAGACTAGTTTTCCATCGTCAGTGCTAGAGTAAAAGAATGGTGATGGTAACGGTGGTGGTGATGGTATGGCATGTTTCTATTTTATACATATCATAAATAGACATGAGAACATTTTCATAGACTGAGTTTTATTATGGTGTCCGCTTTTTGCTTTTAGTGTTGTCCAATATATATATTCAGATTCTCTGGTCGAAGATTATTTGATAAAACTATTATGGAATCTTCGAAGGTAAAAACGAAGTAAAGACGAAGTAAAGACGAAGAAATACACGCTTGCAATTTTGCGACACCAAGTTTAGTTTAGAATTGAGGGGAATTTATGTAATATATATTAACACTAAACAGTAAAAACTAACCAGGACACCTGTGTGAAACTTTAATGATATGAGACTACGTGTATCTGGAATTCATGTTCACCATTTGGTAAACAAGCTTTGATCAATTGCAACAAAAAACATGTACATATATGTATATCTTTGTATGACACCCAGATAATAATGTGTATCTAACAAAACCACACTCACATAAGTAAGGTAGGTTGTATCTTATTTCCTATGAGTATAGGAAGGTTTCGGGATTTTTGAGTCTTAATGTATAGGTGAATTGTAATCAAAATTCATTATTATCACAGCTGTGAAAATTTCTGACATAAAATACTTGATTTTATGAATATAAATATGATTGTTTTTCTTCCTGGCAACAGAAGTGGAGCTGCTTATTCTTAGTAGTGGTATTTCTTTTTCGCCTTTGAGTGAATATATATTTTTGTATTGGTCATGTACATTTATTTTAAAATGTATCGTACTTTGTGATAATCACATCGTTTTCCTAAACTTCCAACCCATTTTCAAGGTGATCGACACGCTAGCCAACCTTCATGGTCAGGTCAATGGTGCCCTCGCTGGTAGAAATAAGATTGAACATCTGATGAAAAGATGTAAGTATTTTATTCTGCAATATATAATATTCAGGGAGGTATAGGGAGTGGTCAAGGGGTTGATGCATGTCCTCCAAATAGTTTGGAGTATTGCCACTACTATTACTAGCACAAACTATTTATTAGTGTGTCAGTAGTATGCTGTTGCTGGAAAAAGGGCAATCAAAGCAACCTGTGCTATAGGTAGTACTATTGCCGACAACAGTACTGTAGTGTCACCTGGCATGCAGTGGCAAGACCATATAGTGGACACGCATCTGCGGCTTGAAGCAGTGTGCCGTGACTACTCCCTCTGTATATACCTCCCTGGTATATTGTAGTTTTATATATACAATTTGTCAATATAAACGGTCCTTTCCTGCTGTTAATAGATCTTCAAGGTCGACCCTGGCCAAAGTCACTATTCAGAACGGTCTACCACAATTCTGGTGGTAGACCTGCATTGAGACTTCTTCCAAAAGAAAAGTCCCTCTGCCTATCTCAATTAAAAAGAGTGACTAATATGATTGACTTAAATTACCTTAAATTCACAATATATATAATACGGTTAATGTTTTGAGAGTTGCAAAGTGCCAGCTAGAAATCAAGAATATATTCCCAAATTTTCCAAAAATAATAATCTCTGTTTTTTTTTGTAATCAAAATGTCTTTAAATCAGTTAAAATATTGTCTACAGATAGTAGAAGCCCCAAACATTAAGAATTCACTCTTTCCTCCCCCCCCCGTCTCTCTCTCTCTCTCTCTCTCTCCTCTCTCCTCTCTCTCCTCTCTCTCCTCTCTCTCTCCTCTCTCTCCCCTCTCTCTCTCCTCTCTCTCTCTCTCCTCTCTCCTCTCTCGCTCTCTCTCTCTCTCTCCTTTCTTCTCCCCCTCCCTTTCTCACATAATAAATCGTTGTTATTAATTGGTAAGCTTTGGCTGTTGTTAATTCATTGTTCCTCTATCACGCAGTGCCTGACTTAGAGAAATATGTGGACCCGGCGTACACGGAAGAACTCACTCTCTCCCAAGGGGCCAAAGCTGAGATCATCTTGGCAGGTATGTATAGAGGTGGTCCACACTACAGCTCATAGGGTCTTGCATTGAGACCAGTTGCGATTATTATTGCGTTTTGAGATTACGTATGAGTCATATCAGAAAGGCTCTGGTGGAAGAACTGCATTAATACTTCTTCAACAAATATGCGCATCACCAAGTCCCTCTGCCTATCTCAACTAATAATAGTGACTCTAATAAAGTTGACTTAATTCACCTTGGGCCATTAGAAATGTATGGAGAAATAGTTAGCGAGAAAGCGGAGCAACGGGTCCCTGTTCTGATATGTTTGAGTTTTAGACTTGCATAAGTCTATGATTAACAATGGTTCATCGCAATATTTACTCCAATTTCCAGTGACAATTGGTCAGATTCAAAGAATTATAAATACATTTTGGAAGAGCTGGGACTCTCCCAGAGGCCTGTCGGCCTGTTTGTCTACATCTCTTGTATCATTTGGACAAATACAAAATTATTCCATTCTATATTTTCCTACGTCCCAATTTTGTATCTTTGCAGAGGAGGATTCACTACGAAACCAGACAGAAAGGTTGGACAAAGTGGAAAAACTCATCCCTATACTAAACAGTGAACACATCAAAGGTATAACAATTAACTTTACCCTCATCTTATTTCCTATTTAACAACAATAATTAGGGAGATAGAAACACTAGCGGACTAAATTATTCTGATGTTGTGAGAGATCTAAGGCTTAACTTAACGACTTTTCGATACATTCCCATGTTGAAAATCTTCATGTTTTTATTCGTGGTTGTCTAAAAGGAAAAGGGAACCCACTAGAAGGTAGGTCACATGTAGCCTAAGTATAAGAGGCTAAGTATGACGATCGTTGCTGGTTACTATATGTTGTTGTTATTCATGTGTTGGTAAAGTCAGTGGTGCCAACCCTAACCATTTCATCGTAATGTTTACATTTTTCTTTGACATTGATTTGATGTTACGATGTGATTATTACAATTTCGGGTACATTGACAAGTTTTGAATGACTGAATAAGAAATGAAGCGAAAGTGACCTCAAAATACTCAATTTCCCCCACAAACTAGTATACTTACTATGTTTTTTTGTCATTACTCTTTAGTACTTCAAAATCATGTAATGCCTAATTTATTAATTCATGGTTGCCATTATCTCGGTCCTATTATATTGCATTTTTGCGATTTCACAGCCTCAAGAGGTTGGCACCTCACCTAAGTAAAACAAAAATGTACCCCCAAATTCAAGCATGTATTGAAACTGTTCCAAACATTCCGCAAAATTACCTACAGTCGCTGTTAGTCCTTTACCTATTAACATTATTACACGCACCGTCAAACTCATAGGAATTTCCTCCTGTTGTTCTCTGCCGAATAAACCCTTCTTAATTTGCGTTTCTCGTTTTTTTGTAGATTTAAAATCAAAGTACCCCGCAAGACATTGAAAACAACCTGTGCATTTTGGATTTAAATCATTTTGGAGCTCGAAAACAATTTTGGCATGCATATATGTAACGATACAAATGTTTCTAAATTAAAAAATGCTTATCTGAAAGACTATAATATATGTTAATTTTGTCAAACTCTACTCATAACGATTGCATCGTGTTGTTCCCTATCAATGTGGTTTGGTATAATATTCATCGTTAAAACCAAGAACGATCCTTAAAGGATTGGGAGGTTAACATTAATATTATATATCTGAATATGCAAGCGTACATTTATTGTATTGTAGACACCTGTTTTCGTTTGAGTTGAATATAATTCATTGGTTTATTTTATATAAACTCTAAGTATAAGTAGCACCATTCTCATTCGCACCTGGTATCTAGAGACCTTTGTTTGTCAATTTTTATATCAATAGGTCTAAATTAAGTGAAATGGATATCTTTGGTCGGATTTGGAAAATAGTGTTTTCATTTTGATTTCTGGTCGAAGATCAGTATAACTCATATTTTGTAAGATATTGTCTTCATTTCTGAACAGATTTTAAAAGTGTAAACTAATATATTCATCTTTTATTTTATCATGCGGAAAGTCTGTCCCCCTGTTACAGTATGTTTAAGTCTCTCAACTCCATTCAGACCTTGACAATCGCATATTTCCCTGCAAATGTTCACTCAACCAAAGTGTTAGTATCTGTTGTCGCTACGCTGTGTACCGACACTATGAAAGTTAAGAGAAATAATATAAATTCATAGGTCAAAACTTACCCCAAAGTTCTAGGGTAGTCCTGGAAGGAATGAAAATGTATTTGATTCAAATCCTGATGCGGCTGCAATTTTACTGCCTACTCCTACCCCCCAGCACTAGCGGTAAGCCAGAGTCTGACTTAACCGATGATAAAAAGATTATTTAAAAATGAAATGAAATCGTATTTTGGACGAAATTGCGATTGCTCAGTGGTGTTCACCTCATTTCGGAAACTTTTTTTTTTTTTTTTTTTTTTTTTTGAAGATTTTATTTATACTTGGTTTACCGACTCCCATTTTCGGGGTTAGTTCTGTCGGGCCAAGATAATGTGCAGATATATTATAGTTGAATTAGCATTGCATCATTTTGTCTATTTCAGTCGTACCATCTCTACAAGGACAGTTGCAGGCCCTCAGTACTGTACATCTGAAACACCAGGTAATCAGATCAGAAATTTCATTTTTGGTCTTTCCTAAAATATAGACATTTTAAATTATTTAATGAATGATAATGAAAGATATAGCATGTAACAAGTGAAATGTTTAACTTCTGGACTTTAATGGGGTGCTTTTATCAGTTACTGGAACATTTTATGGGCTTTTTTTATTTTAGAAAATTTCATATTCTCAGTCCATAATTGAGTAGAAATTTCTTAATTATTCATGTTATGTAGAATTTTTTGGAGGCAACGCGATAATACGTTAACTATGTTGACATGCGTCTTTTTTAACACTAAATGTTTGGCCTGAAATATAATTTTAAAAATATATTTGAGAGAGGTATGATAAATCTTTATTTTTTCCCCAGGACGATGCTAGTGAAGTCACTGAAGACATCAAGAATCTCTTACTCTACTACAACAACGTTGTATCCTTTTACACACTGAATGAGATGCCTTTAAGAAAAGTTGAGAGATGGTCACAATATAATTGTATTTATGGGATGGCCACGCCAACCTATTTGCCCGAGTCTGAGGCCTCAGTAGCTCTATTGCCCCATTGTAAATAATTGAGGCTCAATTCACTCCTTCCAGTAACACACTGCACCCACATGCTCCCCCTGCCCCTGATTCAATGAGCCTATGGTCTATCCGAAAAGTAGTTGAAACGTGATTCCTTGGGCCCTTTAAGGGGAGGGAAAAGGGGGAGATTTTGTATTTCTATTTATGACAAGGACCTGTCAAACCTTTGCCCAGCGAGTCGCTCATTGTAGTCAACCATGGAGTAACAGGGCCAGTATAACCAGCTCTTCCTTCCTTTTAAGCAAAACAACAGCTGCTGCAGATTGAACAGAGGCAGCGCAATACAATACAGCTGTATATTTGGCAATGGTCGGTCGCAAATGGCCATGGTCGGTTGCAAACGGTGATTCAGGGGGCAAAGGTTTGAAGTAAAAAATCCCCCACTTTTCCCTCCCCTTAAAGGGACTAAGGAATCACGTGTCAACTACTTTTCGGACAGACTATACTAAGCCTTGTCACCCTTTTCCAGTTGTGTTGAAGAAATTTGATTCAGCTGCTAGTGAGATAGAGTGACAATAATGAAATACGTATGGGAATATATTAACTTTTGCCCTGTTTTTTTTCATTTCATGAGGCCATGTAAGGAAAATAAAAGAAGTCACAAAAAAGTTCGGACATCTTTCTACTGAGTTTGAAATAGTAACTCAAGCAGAGTTTGACAGTAACAACAACGATTTTTTCATTTTCGTTATATTGCATTGATTAATGGCCTGTGTCCACTAATCGACCTCCAATAGCAGTAACTTTGTCCCTCCCAATCGTCAGACCGTTTTTTCCACCTTTCCATCCCGCGAGAAAATGGGATCAGTGGACCCGGGGCTTAACGTGATGCTTAGTCAATTGATTTTACTTTCTGCAATATAATTTGAACTTTTTAGTAAGTTATAATCTTTAATTGCCTCGCTTCTTTTTAAAATAAATGTATTCAATTCGCGGGACCATCGTTCAAACTTTCTCCTTTAATATGTGAATTATATGTGTATAATTCATTAATTTCTATTTTCATTAGCCAGCGGAACAACGCTTTGAACTTTCTCTTTTTATTTTTTTAATTTATTGTCTCCTTTAACTTTTATTTTATTTAATCATTGTTGATTATACCCTTAACTGTTAAACAGGTGGCTCTACTCTCCAAGCAGTTCGTACAATGGGATGAAGTCCTTACAAACCTTGAGGTATCTGCGCAAAGTAAAAAACTGGATCAATAAACAATTCTGTTATTATTAGATTAATCACGAACCAAATAACTTATTTATTGGAAGGATATTATTATTATTCTGTTAATTGCTTATACTCAAGTTATAGCTTGGTCTATTCCATTGGAAAAACCCGGGTAACTGGGAAATGTTTCCTCAGTTGAAATAAAATCTTTAAAAAAAGATAAAATTCATTTAGGGCCTGGTGGATGTCACTTTCTCTTTTAAATCATCAATGGTGCAAGAAATATAGTTATGCTTGTTAATAAAGTGAAATGTAATGAAAAGATAATGCTGATGGGATGAGTTTGTGTGTTATTAGATGCATACCAATAATTATATTTCAAATATTCTTTTTACGACTAGTAATTAAACTAAATGTAAGGAACGGGCGATCTTCCGCAGCTTGTACACGTGTATATATAAATTGTAGGTATCTGTTAGTTGTTAGTGAAGTACTGTCTTTATCGCGATAAATGCATTAAACAAAGTTGTGTCATGTCTTGCGATTCGCAATAAAGGATTCAAATATGTTCGTTGTTTTTACGTCTCTTTGCATTTGTATGTTATTTGAAGGAGTATTTTATGGTTACTACTTAAGTGAGCCGATCAATGAATGTTGCCAAATTTAGTTTTGAAAATCCTGTTTTTGAGTACAAAATATTTAAGCCTTGCAAGAACCTTATTGGCAGTTGTGTTGGGGTGGCACCGCAGTGGATGTTGCTGAATGTAGTGCAATACAATAGGGGGCGTTCGTGTACAGTGATCCATCTCAATCTCGGGGGCATTCGTGTACTAGCTTGTACTGTGTTCCAACCTTGCCCAGGCTAAGAACTGTCACCTGCTGCGAGCATCTTTCGCATCTTAACCTGAGCTGAACTAGAGATACCCTAGAAAATAAAGTGCACAAAAATCGGAATTCTAGCTGCTAATTCGAACTACCCATTTACTCCCTTCCATCTTGTCGAATATGCAGTGATATAGCCTTGCATGATAACTCCTAACAATAATATCTGGAATGTATCGAGTATACATAGTAACATACAGGCCATCCGTACAAACATGTTTAGTCCGTTAATACCCTAGAAGCCTAACTAATATGTTCACCACAAATATATTTGTAAGAAAAAATAGCCCTTGAAGGTGTCAATGGAGTTGGACGTAATCCAACTTCAGGTTTAATCTAGACTGAGATTAGATAAGATTGGTGTGCCAGTGATTGGACGCCTACTCTGTCAATGGTTTTCCTGACCCTGTAGTAGGCGTCCTAATGGAATTCTAATGGCATTTTTGCGGTTTGGAGTGGGGGTTTACCTCAGTTTTGAGAGACTCAACTCTAAGCCTAGACTTGATAGGTATGAAGAAAGTCGTATAGAAGGCCGGATATGACAGACTGACTTATATTTATAATTTGGGAATTGGTCAACTCAAAGAGAATCTGTAAAATATATTTATTAAAAAAAATATCGAAGGGAGGAGAAAGGGAAGTGTCAAAAGAAAATCAGAAATGTCTAAGAAAAAAGGGCGTATGCAACTGCGTGAAAAGGGGCAGCTAGGATCTAGGTAAAATGCACTCAACCAACACCAGATTAGATTTGTAAAAGCTCCGAAGGCAGGCCAACAGAAGCTAACAGAAGTAAAGATTTATGTTATCTCTAGTCTAGGCCTGCATAAACAACAGATCTACACTCTGATTTATACTCTATTCACTACAATTTGCCTTAAATTAAAGAAGTTTTAAAATTAAGTATATTAACTAGTTTTATCAGCAATGAATTATTACAAGTTTTCACTCAAGAAGTATTTGTATACGAGAAAATTATATGCCGATCTTTATGAATTATTGAACTTTTCCTCAAGTTTCACTTCTGAGATTGCAAATTAAGTACACCTCCCCATCATTATTGTATTCGAACAAATTTTCATCATAATTGAACTTTTCCTCAAGTATCACTACTGAAATTAAGCTAAATTACACTAATTAGCACTAATTAAACTTTTGAAAATGATATCATTATGGCGTCCAAAACCCAATCTCGATTCGAATCACCATAAATGCAGTTTTCCTAAAGTATCAAATGGCAAATTGCAGAGCCTGACATCTCAGGTAGAGTAGGCGAGAGCACTTTTGTCGTAGAACGTGGCAGCAGAGCCATGAGACGCGGGAAGCGCGCTGCCTAGCAGGTGCGTGACCTACATACGGGAATGGTTAATACGTCTTCCGGTTTCATTCGCGTCATCAGCAACACGGGGAGGACGCAGGAGTAGCGTTCGATGACTACTAGTCCCTTCCATTGATTACCACCGCTACTATAGCGTGAATATCACCTCATCTGTATCACCCGGTAACCATTTTATCTTTTGGAGTTATTTTATTGTGTTTTTAACGAGAAACAAGTTAGAAAATCGGGGAAAATGTTCGACATTTTCTCACCCGCTCGGCGGCGAGACGTCGTGCAAGAAACGACGACTGTCATGGCCATGACAGCATGATGTCATGCAACACTAACATGGCGGCACTGGAGTGGCCTTATTTTGCCCCCATTTCTCGTGTGCTACTGTCATATTCTCGATTGACTTTTACTAGCCAAGTGCTTCAGTTCATGTTATGAATGAATCGATGAGTGAGAACGTGTGTAAGAGCGCGAGGGAGGTCTGTGTTATGAAATGGTGGCAAGCTACTGTGTTGTCGAGGTTTTGTCAACGATGACTGAGGATGACAGTGCTGCGCTCTCGCTTCATGTCTCTCATTATCGGGGCCTTTAGTTTAGCTGTGTCGTGTGTGTGTGGTGGGGACTGACTCCATGTAGTCATTCACGTACAGATATCTTTCTTCTCCTTAGCTTTGTACACAGAGCGCAGATCGTCATACAGAAGACTTCTCCACGCAGCTATGTTTACGTGCATTAGGCCTACAGTGGTTGGCTTAGTGTTGTGTTTATTTATTCAGTGTCCTCGCGTGGTTATATTGTAAAATAGTAGAGCGTTCGCAGTGACTGGGTTGATCTCGGGTTGATCATTATATTCTCTGATCGCTTGATTGAAGTGAGAGTAAAGACGTTTTTCTAGGTCAAGGGCCAATTTCTTAGGTTGAAATTTGAAATATGCCCCATTGGCATTGATTAAAAATAGGCCAAGGGGAGGGGCGGGGACGCACACAAAATATAAAGAAATTTAATGCCAATTTTTGTTAATTTCATAGATAACAGAATTATCATTTACACAGAATGTGGGTGCCGCATAATTGTCAGCCAAGTGGTTATGTTTCTGAAAATATAACAATCAGTAGGCCTATTATGAAAACCCTGACGGTCTATACCGGTATTTGGGTCAGATTTTCAGAAAATGTACAATCAGCAGCTCTACATAGCCTATTTGTTAAATTCTGCTAAATGAGGCTGCAATTTGGCCAATACTAGGTAAATTCGAGTTTATTTGGCTTTGCATTGGTTCTTGAAATCCTTTTGATCAGGTTGAACTGTATGTTGAACTTTATTTTCGTCTGAAATTTGGTTTATTTGAGAGGATTGGTGAAGGTGGACAGTCTGTTTGGTTATGTTGAACTATATTTTGAACCTGATTTCTGTCTGAAACTTTGGTTATTTGAGAGGATTGGTGAAGATAAATTGTACATTTTCTGGCGATTTCACCCATAACATGCATGAGTTGTAAAGCAAGGCCTAAGCCCTGGCTGGGTACAGTGTTATACATGGGATTTGGTGATGCACCTCAACCAATGTCGTGTTGATGATGACAGAGAGAGGCAGGCCATGTTAGCATGCGAAACATTGAGCAAGACTGAGGTGAGGAACACATCAGTACTTCTACTGGTAAACAACATTAATTGAAGAAGTCTGTTTGCTTAGACTAATGTTGATACGCTTACAGAATAAACATCAGTAAGCTCAACTTGATAGGCCTATATCTAATATCCAGAAAATAATTTGAATCCGAGATAATGCTTTTTTGACATAGATGGAAGATGGTAACCGTAAATTACACCAGGGATGAAAGTGAGGCCATGGCAAAAATACGGAAATATTTCTGGCAAGGGGAAAAGCACCCATGATCGGGGGGGGGGGGGAATTAAAAAATGATTTTGATTATGTTAATCTTTGAAAATTTCAACGAAATTCGATGAATAAAATTTTGTGCGATTTCTGAAAAATTTAGATTTGTCTTTTGACATTTTTAGGGTAAAAATTATGGGGGGAAAAGTTCAACATTTTCCCTGATAACATGCAAAATTAAGACCTGACTCAAGTCAGATGTTCGCAACCCATTTGTACTCACAACTTGGGACAAATAAAAGACTATTTCAACTACTATCAAGACGAAGACAAAGGAATATACAAGAACGAGCTATCCCAAGTAGAATTATAGTGTACTTATGCTTAAAGTTAGTATAGTGTATGGCAGGATAATCAGAATGCGGTGATTTCTCTCTGATGTCGATGTGTGGAAGAAGGAATCCCATTATTCCTTGTTAATCACTTCACATCCTCATAAAAAAAACAGCTCGGCCTCGGCTCGCCTCCCTCGATCCAATTTGGCGGGGGGGGGGGGGGGGGTGAAGAGTTCCTCCTGTCTTAGATTTAATCCTCTCCCCAACAAACCAGGCCATAATAGCCCATATCAAGTAGGCGACGTTTAATGACACTTAAATGACCAAAGCATCTAGCCTCCCCCTCCCCTTCCATCTTCCCTATAAAGGAAAGAGTGCCAAACTATAGGAGGTTATGATATTTATTGCCGATAATAATCAAAACTATTACTTAGAGACTTCATTCCCATCCACTCCATGTGAATTGTATTTTCTAAATGATATCTAAATATGACAATCTTCATGACTGACATTCATAATCATTTATGGGACTGGGACCAATGAATTACATGCTATCGGATATAATAGGTCAAAGGGTATACCTCTATACTTCCACCCCTAACCCAATAGATTTCCTGAGGTGGAGCTATAAAGGCTAGACTAGTAGAGCTATGCAAAACTGACTGAAGTAGTCTCAGAATAATCTTGATACAATTACAACCAACTTTTGAATCAAGGCCTGGTGCAACCCTTATCAGTAGCGGATGTATAGGGGCCTACGGTATATCTATAGGCACATATAGCTACATATCTAGTTCTGTGATATAGGTCAGGGATTCAGTGGCGTTAGTCCTAAGCACCGTAATGGGAATTAATGTATCAATTCTTTTTACGAAGGTGGTGATAAGTCTTGACTATGTTGAAAACTATTAAATATGGGTACCGTTATCCGTTATTCGAATGATAACAGGGATTTGTGGTTTAGATGGGGTTCAATTTCAATCCAGACCCATTCAAATTTATTTTAGTTCATGCCCAGTGCCAGGCCAAGGGAAGCTAAGGAACAAGTCCGATCCACACTCGTGGATTAAATTTCCATTTAATGTATTAATTTCAGTGAGTGTGCGGGGGGGGGGGGGGAGGCTTGGTTACAAAAGTAGATCAATAAAAAGTCGCGAGAAAATGTACAATTCACCTTCACCAATCCTCTCAAATAACCCAAATTTAAGACAGAAATCAGGTTAAAAATATAGTTCAACATAGACCAAACAGACTGCTTGAAATCAAGGCAATACTACTCAGATAAACCTAGTGTTGACGATCTTTCAGTCTAATTTAGAAGGATTTACTAAATGTGTTGATCTGCCAATTGTGCTTTTTCTAAAAATCTTACCCTTATACTATAGGAGTTGCATGTGCATTATTTAATATTATAATTTATATGCAACCCAACATTTCATAGACCAAATATTATATTAAACATAATGTTCGATTTTTGTGGCCATCAACTCTGTCATAAGCTACCAGGTAAATCGATCACAAAATTTGATTTTTCCTAACAATCTTAGGTTCAGTTGGATGGCATATTATATTATAATAAGTAAAATCAAACATTTACATTGTGATATATATTCTTCGTAACATAACATGAGTATAAACGAGTTATTATATCTAGTAATTAGTTGCATTATTTAATCGGATCCCTCCAAAACAACCTTTTCAAAATCTCGGTACAGATATATTATTTGTCTACTGTACACAACTTTTTCTTTAATTTTTACCAACCCCAACTCAAAAGTTTGCACGACTTATTTAAAGAATTCCCGGCTTCCAGGACGTGCAGAGATATTTATCGGCTACACAAGTCAGTGGGTATCTTACCCCCTATGTCAAAAGTACATCTCTCTCTCTCCCCCTCCCCCTGCTCTCTTCACTTTCTCCTCCCTCGATTTCTCAGCCCTCTCCCTCTCTCTCCCTCTCTCCCTCTCTCCCTCTCTCCCTCTATCGCTCCCCTCTCTGCTTCCATTGCTGCTTGGTCCTGGGTAAGACCATGATGTGCCTTTCTGTCTCTTCTTCTCTATCCCTATTTCCTGGGTAAGATCATAAACTGCCTCCCTCTCAGCTCTCCCGCCCTTGATATAACCTTCAATGTGTCTATAAGGGCATAAAGCAACCTTCTTTATTAGGGCTAGCTCACAGGATGGTTACCATGGCAACGGGGCTGGTTGCCATGACAACGGGTAGCTGGAAGAATACATTATGAAGGTTGCATGTGGCTATAGATCCACACATCATAACATAACAGCTGCATCTGAATGGTCTCTTTAATCTTGCCTTAGTCTTTGATAGACCAAACCAGGCATGCCCTGAAAGGCTTTAATTAACATTGTTCAAAAGTGCATCTTTTCTTTGTCGGTATCCATTTGATGATAACTCATAATTCCTATAATAATAATGATAACATTTTTCCATTAATTGTGTATAACTGAATAATTTTAAGATCTTACATTTCTGTGTATACAGACTAATAAAAATAGAAGGCTCGATCTTTCGTGAATGCTGCCATTAATAACTATTGCAAGAGACTTGTCCGATGTTTCTGCCCTTATTTTACCTTCCTAGTTTTATTTGTGTAGTTACAATATCTGACTGCGTGAATGATAACTTTGAAGTCGATACCCATTTTCTTATTTCATTGTTTTGTTTTGTCTGTGGTCAGGTATCGGAGACAAAGCGTCTAATGGCCAAGAGAAGTCTCTCTATCTGGTCTTGTATTCATTAGTTATTAATGATAATAGAAAAGCCTCACCCATGTTCTATTGTAGGGTGAATCCCTTGATGTGAATCTGCATTGTGATAATTTATTCATTCACCCTATCTATCAATAATACAACATGTAGCACACCTGTTCCATTTGCCCTTATACCTAGTAGAAAAGAGTGAGTACAATTACTACGGCTGCGCTCACTAGCCATTTTATTACCTTAATTTTCTATCGTTCACACGAGTTTTATTGGCTATATGGCCCAAATATTGGTCTCTCGCTCGAGACTCTACTCTCATGTGCGATAATACATTGGTAGCATATACTAATAATAGTATGTATGGCAATTTTGGTCATTCTTTATTGAACACCAGTATTTCTTTTGTAAATATTTTTATTGGCCACACATTTAAACAGATTTCTTACAAAAGATGCATAACATTATACAACGTTTCCATGGTCATGGAATTAGTGATTTGGTTTTTCCAGGCCTGGAAAGTCATAGAATTCTGGACAGGTCATGGAAAATGAAATTCTGAATGTTAAAATTAAAATTCTCCATAATACCCCTGACAAGTTCTACATTTTGTTCAGCATGACGTTTGTCCAAAGTGGCCCTACTCCTCCACTGTTCCGACTTGTCCACCTCGCTGTCAGAAGGCTGTTTTGGCCTTGAATTTGTGTCTCCAGATTTTTACCTAGCGCCTCATGTGTGCCTCATCTCATTCCCCTCTCCTACCTCCTACCAGAAATGGGTGGATCAGAGAGCTATACTCTAATTATTGAGGGTCATTGAATTTTTCATTCAGGTCATGAAAAGTCACGGAATTTGAATCCAGATGTTCTGTGGGAACCTTGTTGATACATGTACATATTTGATTGTTTTCACGTGTTGCCATTTCAAAAAATAAACTATCAAATAGAATAATCTAGGTAAAGTTCCAAAGAGATAATTTAACATTTATATCCACTTAAACATATCAAATTCTTTAACATTTCATCTTATCGCTGTTATTATACTTCCATCTTGCAGCGTTCTTCAGGTTGGTGGTTGTGGCCGAATCAACAACAAGATGTTGGCAGACAGGGTCGAACAGGACCAAATAAAGGCCATCCTCGTCCAGTCGATGGCAAACATCCTGAGGAAATGCTTAACATATCGCCGCAACTTCAGTATAGAGGGCCTCATCGGCATCACCTTAGACGAAAGTGAAGTTTTCCTTGTCAACATCAAAGAAACTATCCACAACTCAGGCTACCTGGTGTCCAACTCTCTCCAGGCCCGTACAGCAAAAGCAGCAGCGATAAACCAACCAAGCGCATCAACCCCTAAGGAAACCATTCAGCAGCTGGGGCGGAGGAGGTCTCGGAGCGGCAGCACGGGGGTGCCTACGACCACCAGTCAAGATCATTCAATCACTAAAACAAAGGGAAAGAGAACGGCCAAACATATAACTGACGACCACGCCGAATCGTCGACGTCAGCGCCCTTAAAAAGGACCCGCTCAGCTACAGCCAAAGCTGAATTGGAAATAAAAGAAGAACCTGTTTCAGCTGGGGAAGAGGATGAAGGGGAAGAGAGCGACTCTTTTAATAACGGACTTGGGGACAGTACTGAAGGAGTGAATGAGGAGACGGAGACATACACTATAGTGCCCATTAGGCATAGGCCCCTCTACCACGCCATGGCCAGAACCAGGAAATCCAAACCTAGGAAGTCTGTCCCATTACGGGCTGTTTCTGCCATTAGCAATTCACAGCCAGTTTTCCCTGAACAGGTAAATATCTTTTATTTAAAAAATTATCATTATGACAAATTTCAAAAAGAAAGAAAATATAAACTACATCAATACTATATCCAAAAGTTACACTATCAATGTTGTTGGAAAGCCTAGTATCCATTATCACGTCAAAGCACACGTCAAAGTCCCCAAGGGGAAGAAGAGGCTTTTGCATTCGAACTAAAGCACATTTTCATTGACGAATATTGTTATCTGCATGTAGATAAAAGAAAATAGACGAAAATGAGCTAAACTATGAATACAAAAGCCTCCTCTTGCCCTTGGAAGTTCTGACGTGAGTTTCACCGGTTGCATGCTAAGGTTACCACAGGACAGGGAAAATGCTTCCAAAAAATTCACTGCAGCGAAAAATCAGGGAATTTGAAAATTCAACAGAATCTTGTTCTGTGAAATTCAGATTTGTATTTAATTAAAAAAATGGAAAATCGGGAAAAATATGCCACACGACATCCCCTGGATAATTATTTTTTTAAAAAATGAATAGATTCCTTAGCACTCACTACAGACCTGGCTCATCAGGGAATTTTACTTATAGTTTTCTGTGGTAACCCTGGCATGCCCGGCCAAAACAACTACCAACTATTGTAGAAAGCATTGTAATAAGGCCAAAAAAAAATAGGTGTGTTTCCGATTTACCCCGCCCCCCCCCCCTACCTAGAAAAACCTTACCCTACCTAAAAAAAATTTTTACCATACCTGATTTTTTTCCCCATCATATCTTACTTTTTTTGGATTTTTTGACAAAAAAAGCTTATAAAAGCAGGAAAACGGGTTTTCCTAACTCGGAACTGTCAAAAGGCACATTTCCCATGTTCAAAACAACTATTGTTATGAAAAAGACATTTTTTTCAGTTCCTGGGAGGTGGTTTCCAAACCAAAAAAATTAACAAAAAAAAAAGTTACCACCCCCCCAACCTAGTTTTCAGCCAGATAAATCGGAAACACACCTATTTTTTTGGGGGGCCTAAGTATGACTTGACATACATGTACTGTCGATATAAAACACAGCTATAATATTCTATGTCTAATGAAAAACTAGACGCCTCATACAGAGATAATCAATTGTAGTACTATAAATAAGGAAACTACTATAATTTAGCAGCTTGGTATTTTATATTATTTAGTGTAGTAGGCTCAATAAGAATGAGAAGAAAATACTGCCTTACATGTCTTCATTACTATTTCTAAGATTGAAAATTAAAGCTGTATTCTCGGCTAAATCTATAAAGAAAATCCTTTCTCATTTCGCCAGCTTTAATGAATGCAGAGACGTGTTACTGTTTTTGTCCATCAAAGTGATCACATAAATTACATTATTGAGTGTACAGTTCTGAGTAGGCCTACTTCATCAATTTCTAGTGTTTTTACTCACTTTACATCTAGATAGATTTAGCAAATTACTATCTATATATATGTAGGCCTAGAGCTGCTTCCATTGCTAGCCTGGGAAATTTAAGAAATAAATATAGTAAATTACAGTTTATTTAGCGCGAACAAACCCGGTTTTAATATTCAAGATCTTGCGAAATAAAAGAGAAATGAAAAAGTATATGAAAAAACAATAATATTATTTCTTGCATTACAGTCGGCGTCTGACCTTGGCCAATTCCTGAGCGGTATGAAGCCCATGCTGCGCGACATTGACGACGTCGCCTCAAACATGAGCCGCGACGACATCTCCAACCAATCAGCGGACGGTCTAAAAATAGACACTGGTAGCAACGACGAGGACGACGAGGGAGACGACGGCGAGCCCTTGGTCTACATCGACCACTGCATCGACGGCGAGCTGAGCGACAACCTGAACCTGACCTCTGAAAGCGACATGTCCTTCGGGCAGTTGGGAGGGGTGCGAGGAGGAAGGCCTGGTAGCGGCGTCGGTATGCTAATCTTGGACGAATCGGATGGAGTTATGTGTAGCATTTGCAACGAGATCTTTTCAGACCAAACAACTTGCCGGCGTCACATGAAAAACGCACACAAAGCTAAAGTGTCCTATAGGTGCGAGTTGTGCGGCAAGCGATTCTGGCATCATGGCGATTACACAGAGCATAAAATGGTCTTCCACGATGGACCCGGTGGTTACCAGTGCGCCCAATGTGGTAAAATGCTCTTGTCGAAAAGAGGACTCAAGGAACATATGCAACACCACACCGGTCAATTCCCTTACTACTGTTTCAAATGTATGAGAGGTTTCGGGCGCAAGTTCGAGTTCACTGGTCATATGAAAAAACACCACCCAGGCGACCCCATCGCGAATACGCCTATGAACGTGCAACAAATAATCGCCAGTCCTGAGGGTAGTCTACTGGAGGCAGCAGCATCTTTCTGCGACGAGGACCTCGCTGGACCTAGCTCTCCCATTGAAGCTAAATATATCGGCGATGAGAAAACGCTCACTATAGAAACTGTAACCGAGCGGGAAGGCCTCAAAGTCATCATCAAAAAACCGCGAAGAGATAGCGCGGCAGAATCTTCTACCAAAAGCGACGAAGTTTCTGCGTCTAAATCATCTGAGGACGGGAAGAAAGCGACGGATAATTCCAGTGACAAGTCCTCTTGAAAAGAAAATCTCTACTTTTTAAAGTTAATGAAAAGCAGAGGTTTTTTTTAAAACCTTATTTTCCTATTGATGTGGAAATATTCATGCGAAATTTGTCTCTCGGTATGTTTTAGACAGTTACGCAATTACCTATACATATTACCCATTCCATTTGATTTCTATTGATATGTGTTAATATTTACAGTCTATTCCATCTAACTTGGTGATGGGGCGGACCAAGATTGATTGGTGAACTTTTGTCAGCCACTTTGTGGGTCAGATCGTCAGAAAATATACCATCGGTTCCTCTACACATTTATCTTGAGGGAGTTAATGCGTATTTAGTGAATTCTGCTAAATTAGGCTGCAAAATGGTAAATACTAGGTTTATATCTGACTATATTTGACATTCTGTAGATTCAAACAATCTATTCGGTTATGTCTAATAGAATCTTATAGCTCACTTGTGTCTTAAATTTGTGTAATTTTAGAGGGTTGGTGAAGGTGAATTGTACATTTTCTGACGAGCTGACTCACGTACAGGCAATATCAGGAGGTCTAGGTGTTCCTCCAGGCATACGGTGGTCTAACGGGTTTAGAAGATCACATGTTTTCCTCCCTGTTTGGTTACGCCTTAGATGGCTGCATTTAAACACAATCCATAATTTGATTTAAAATTAAGATATTCCTATTTAATTCTCCATTGGAATATATATCGGACATGACAAGAGGTACTGGAATACTAGTGTGGAGTATAAAGGCCCTAGTCCACTAAGCTGATTCTCATGCGATTTTGCGCCGCAGAGGACTCTTTCGCACTATATTCTGTGAGAATCGGCTTAGTGGACTAGGCCCTTAAGTTCGTCACATCCAATGCTAAAGGGGACCGAGGGCAATACACTTACCCCAGTTGACCCTAGTGCCCACACCTTCTACGTGATTGGAAAGTTCAATCAGAGAGTATTGGATTACTCGACACCAAGTTATATAGAATAGACTGTAAAATAACCTGTAAATTTATTGCAAGGCTGTTTTTATTTTTTGCGGCAGGCCTTATTCTACTGGTATTGATGAACATATTTCTGTAGTATTCAGTTGTGAACGTAAGAAATTACCGATGTTTTGCTAAATGAATATTATACCGATTTTTACCATCACATGAGTAGGACCACCGAAATGTGTACGACAAACTTTTAATCTTCAAAAGTTGCTATATTTGGGGTATTTTGAATGGCAATTGTTCGTGTTTTGATGGTCTAATTCACAAACCAAGGTCCAGCGAGAATTTGGAAAAATAAATTCAAGGCATGGTACGTATGGAGTAGCCCTGAAAGTTATATTCGGGAATTTATTTGTTAAAAATGCACTCTAACTTACAATAAAGCATTTGTCGTCGTGCCCCGAATCACTTACCATTAAATATTTAGTCATTGGATACATTATAAATAAATACATTTACACATGTTAACAAATTCTACAAAACTTTTAAAAATTTTATAAGGCAATATTTTGATTGCATATGGACAGTAGCAGATTATCTTTCCGATGTTTCTGCCCTAAATAATTCTGATTAGTTAATTCCTTTAAAGCTCCTTGTTACGTAATAGAAACAATAATAATCTAACAAATAGTTGTGACGTAAGATTTTAGAGGCCTTTAAATGACAATCGGCTGAACGATCATATAATGTCACACTCTCGAAAAGCCTTGAATTTATCGTCACCAAATCTGCGGCGACTGTAAACATTGTAAAATACATTTTTTGCTTTGTTACTTTTTTACGTTACTGTTAATCAATACACATCAATGCTACCATTTTGCCGTACAGGTAAATCCATATTGGGATTGGATTTTAAATGTAATATTGAAGATTATTTAATATCAATCGCGACAGATTACTTCTATGTGAAAAAAAGTATTTATTAAATACATATCTATATAGTGTGTGTCGATTGTGACATAAATTGTCCCAGGTAATTTAATTATTCTAAAATATATATATATATTGTCTACATTTATTGATTCAGAAGTAACCAAACGAATTCCAAGTGGGTTTTCACATAGCCCGGTTGTTAAATTTAACCCTTTATACATCAACATTTACTCATTTAAAGCTTAGGGTTCAAATTGAGTCGCTCTTTGCCTCAGAGGTAATCAAGAATTGTGTGAATATGGTGTTTTTCCATCAATTTCACATACAAATATTCTGATTTATAACAAATTCCAAAATTAAAAGAATTCACCTTTTTGTATGAATCGTATAACTTGTGACTATAGTCTCAAATTTCTAGTCGTAGTTGACACATTGATCATTCATTGTACCAAGCCTACTGTGTAGGCGTATGGGTGTAAATATTTTTTCATTATTGATTAATATAAGATGCATATATTTGTGCCCTATTTATATACAGAAAAGTCCCTTCGATGTAAATATTATGTCACCACCATTTTGACCATATACTACTCGTACTTACATCCTTATTTTCCTTTTATATGAGACAGATTATAGTGGGTGTTACCAATTCCCAAGTCTGATGTATGTGGGGCTATAGTCTGTCCACATAGTAGTTGCTACGTGGTTCCTTTGTACCTTTAAAAGAGAAAAGGAGGGAACTTTTGACTTCAAACCTTTGCCCCATAGTCACCGTTTGCAACTGACCATGGCCGTTTGCGATCGACCATGACCAAATATACAGCTGTATTGTATTGCGCTGTCTCTGTTCTATGTGCAGCAGCTGTTATTTTGCGTAGATGGGAGGAAGAGCTGGTTATATTGGCCCTGTTTCTCCATGGTTGATTGCAAAGAGCGGCTCGCTGGGCAAAGGGTTGACAGGTCCTTGTCATAAAGAGAAGTCAAAAATCCCCCACTTTTCTCTCTCCTAGCGGGACTAAGAAATCACGTATCAACTACTTTTCGGACAGACTATAGTATGTACCTTGATGCATCTGCCCTATGTACTATGAAAAAAACTGTTTCCCTGGAATTCATCGAACTTATTATATTTTTCTGTATTCGGATAAAATCCGTTGCTCCATTTTCATGAATCTAAATCTTGTACTCTTTTTTTCTGGATTAAGATTTTTAAAAAAAACCATTTATTTCATTTTACGTTAAATCGATTCTTCCTTTTGCACTTTAATTGGCCGACCACACTTTTAGTGTGTTACCATCCAATGATTTAGTTTTTCACGCTGAACTGTTCTTCACTGTTATGAGTGATATGTCTAACTACATAGGTGTTACTCCATCATGTTGGACCTTTAACATGTTCAGTTATTCTCCTTAATGTGCGCATCAGGAAACACTGTACCGATTATTTTCTGATTTGGCGAACGCTGTGTTCAAGATAATCAGTACTAGAGGGTCAGATCGTCCAAAAATGTACAATCGGCAGGTCTACACATTTAATAATTCGGATAAATTAAGCTGATAAATTATAAATACTACGTATATTTGGTATTGCCTTGATTCAGACAATGTGTTTGGTTATATTGAAGTATTTTTAATCTCATTTTTGTCTCAAATTTGGGTTATTTGAGAGGATTGGTTAAGGCGAATTGTACATTTTCTGACGACCTGATCCACTAGCCCCGCATATCGGTGAAGACCCTCTTAACGGGAATACAGGTCTCATCAGTGTACCCACGAAATGGTGTTGGTTTTGATTGTCTTTGAAGCCATTTCTGACACAAAAATAGGATCATATTTATATCCCCAGTGCTTAAAAGCTTCCGTGTCCATATGAACGTCAAACATCATTCATTCATTCAGGATATACATTTATCAATTTATTCACATGATGGTAAAACTATCCACTAGCTATCTTCCTAGTTATTGTTGTGAACCATTAAGTCCCGAAATTAATTAAATACTTATTTCTAGTTTGTTGGTTGATCATCCACCAACTCGCAGAAACTTGTGGCTTGATGCAAATGTTTGGTTACTAGTATATCAGAAGGCAGAATAGGCGAGACAAATTGGGTGTTCACCAGAGCTAGAATAAGCCCAACTAAGGTGGGGTTTTTTGGGGTTTTTTTTTGCAACTGACTTTATTGCTGAAACCTGCCATCTGGGCATATACAGTTCTAATTTCGCGTGGCTGGAAGAGAACATAAGGAGAAATAAATCATTTTTTTAGCTCGATAATATGTTCCTCTATGTCTTCAGATATACGCCTCCATATTACTCTTTCGTTAGAGTTTATTTTTCTGAGTTTGAAGGAATACAGTACTACCTTTGCCCTCATTCTTAATTCATACATTGCTGAGAGACAATCAACTCTACCTTTGTCAAACAATTTTTGTCGATAGATGAATGACTTCAATTGTAGAATAAGCCAATTTACAACTAAGGTGGTTGCCCACATTGGTCAGATCGTCAGAAAGCGTACACTCGGTTCCTCTACACCTATATAAAGTTAGACTGAAAAATCATAAAAACTAGGTATATCTGAGTATATTTGATATTCTATAGATTCAAACAATTTTCTGTTATGTCGAATTGAATTAAAGCTCGTTTTTGTCTGAAATTTGAGAGGATTGGCAAAGTCGAATTGTACGTTCTCTGACAACCTGACCCACATATTGTTGAAAGATTTAAAAAAAAAGACTTATCGTTTCTTGTTTCCTACTGTTTTCTTTACGAAAAATCCTAATACACTTTTCAAAATATTGATTTCCACGTACCTTCTCTTCACTTGACATGTGATCTTTTGACCAAAATCTTTTTGAGAGTTTTGATCAAAATCTTTTTACCAAAATCCAGTTGCCTCAGTTAGTGCAACCATTCTAGTATTTTTGGACATTATTTTGTTGTCCGAACAACTTTTATAATTGTCCCTGAGACCTGATTACTCCATTTTCTTAAAATGTTGATTGGTACTGATAATTCGATACGTTCTCCTCCTTTCATGCCATCAGTTAAGTCTACTCTGCTCTGAGTATTCAGGAGTATATTTTGAGCTAAGGTGATGATTGGGAGGAAGAAATGAGGATGGGAGAGGAGATGATGTCTGATGAAATAAGTCATTCACTGAAACTGTTTAGCCTAGTTTTCTTAGATTAATTATGTTGTTAATTATCCTAATTAATATAATGTTTCTGGCAAGTATTTTGAGAGGCGGTGTAATGTGAGTAACATAATTCAACCCAATAAATGAACTCTTTCACATTGTATCTGCAGTTGATTAAATTTATTCTTTAAATGGTAAACAGACGACTACTTGTAAAACATGATTCATTGTGTTTTATGGTCTCAAAAGGCGACTGTAAATTGTTACAAAATGTAATTAAACTCTAATATTAAGTAAGTAAGTTCTCCATCGAATTACCAACCTTTAGCTTAGTCATGAGTAGTAAGCGTTCAGCAGTTTTCATGTCAGGTGATCATGTGACCAATGACTCATCTTTAAGGACACTCATTCAGTCTTCATCTCTCAAAGGTGTAGGATCATTCTTTTCATTAGCCTCTCTCCTACCCCCTCCCCCTTCCCCCACCCTCCTTTCCCCCCTCCCTTTCCTACCCTTTAATCCTCCCTCCCTCCCTCCCTCTCTCACTTCCTTTCATCCCCTCACCTCCCTCCCCTCCTTCTCCCCCTACCCACCCACCCCTCTGTATTGTTGTATAATATTAATTGTTCAAAGGCTTAAATAGGGCTAGAGTGGATCTTATAATAACAAATAATGATATGATTAATGACAGTGACTCATTATATGTCAATAAAAAATACATTACATATTGCACCACCCTCACCTCAAACTCCTTTTTTATATGTGCTCTCAACTGCTGAACGCTTACTACTGTCACGGTCTGTTACAAGTAGTATACGGGTCAGATTTTCAGAAAATGTACAATTGGCAACTCTACACATTTAGGAAATTCTGCTAAATTAAGCTGAAAAATGATGAATACTGGGTATATCTGAGTACATTTGGTATCACATTGATTTAAAGTATCAGTTCTTTTATATTAAAATGCATTTTGAAGCTCGTTTCTGTCTTAAATGTGGGTTATTTGAGAGGATTGGTGAAGGCGAATTGTACATTTTCTGAAAGTCTGACCCATACATGACCATTGATGCTTCTTTCTTTACTTTAATTCTGTTATACTGACATCAACCTTGGTATCACTTAGTTAAGGAAATATTTTTGTAGTTGTTGTTTCAAACTTCAGATTATAAGATCTTAAAACGTGCACTGCACCAAATTGTGTATTGTAAACAATCATTTTTCACATTTCCTGCGTTAAAATTGATATTTCTTGTCGTGTTTGTGATTAATTGAAGGACATCGGTTGACATTTTTTGATTTGGTGAATAGGTGATTGCAAGCGCTTGTGTATTTCCACCCTGTTCTCTTGTATCATATGTGAGAGGGAAACATGTCCTATAGGATTATGATACACTGTCTTTGTCTGGAGAGGTCAATATTTGACGGAAAAAAATCTTTATTTAAAGTATATAACTGATGGTGATCCTGCTAGGATTTCTTCCTCGTGGAATGAGGCTTATTAATATATGAAATATATTTAACAAACTCAAATGTTGGTCTCAAATGATATGAGTATATTATAGAAGTTATTAACTAACTGCTTTCCCAGTAAAGTGGTTGGAAATTTTCATTTTCCTTGATTAAGCCTGATTGAGCCTACTTTGAATTTTCCGAAAAATTACTGTAAACATATTTATTTTCGCGCAGATAAATTTTCGTGCACTAAGTGCTTTGACACATTTACACGCGGATTTGAATTCACGCAACAAGGAAGTCTCACGCATTGTTTATGCAATAAATATACCTTTTGCGCAGGATTTATTTTCACGCTCCAAGCACGGTGCACGAAAATAAATACTGCGCGAACATTAATACGTTTACAGTATATAGTAATTCTAACAATAGGGAATATCAATATTTCATTATTCTCAGATGTAGCGACCATTTTCATGATGTTTTCGACTGGTTCTCCTATTTTGATTGTTGTATACAAAAAGGTTATGATTTTTATTTGTTTAGGCAATGATACTCCTGATAGTGTTTTTTAATTAAGTATGAAACACATTACAATGAAAAAGAAAACCTTATAAATTTTCGTCGAAAATTAATTGCAAAATATGTCTTTGTATATCAAACATAGATAGAGTCACAAAAGAATTCTCTGAATTTTGAAAATTGTTGATATTTAAACTAAATTATAAATATCACTAAATCCAATTGTCCAATTAAGGGGGATATTTATCGCTGTTTCAAATTATTGATCAATGTACACCAGAACTCTCAATTTCCTATCAACTTCCATTTTTACTCATATGATTATTGTCCGATTTGGGAAAATGTTTACAAATTTCCACAAAGTGGTCAGCCCTGAAAGAGCTATTGGCTTTTTATATACATAGTATAAAATAAATTTTAAAATCCTTGTTGGTGATAGAAGAGATCCCTATTCCTTTATATGTCCTGGCATCATCGTATGAACTACTGTTAGTTACTCCATTTTTACATGTCCCTGAATTTCTATGGCATTTCTCTTGAGCAAAGCTTGACACTGTACTGTAATACGCAAATTTCTATGATTAATCTTACAGGTTGGAAATCGCTGCCAATAAAAGCCGTTACCAAACTATATTGTCTCAGAGTTCATTATTGCAGTTTCTTTTTCATTATAATCCTAGTACAAGAAAAACAAATTCAAGTATAAAGGTTTTGTGAGACTCAAAATGATTTATTATGACAACACTTGAACATTTAAGTGGTAGATTTATTTCATATGTGCTTTCTTCAACAATCGCTTAAGATCAGATCAATAAATACCTAGCATCACTAGTCAGAGTCAATGCTTTGCCAGAGGACAATTTGGCATCAACTTTTCATATTTGCAAGGCTTTCCAATCAAGTGACTAGGTGCGTGCACACTTTCTAAGTTATATGAGAAAAATTTCTTTCATGGGTTCACAGCTGTTTTCTAGCTCAATCTTAATCCTGAATGAGGAATGCGCTACCAAACTTTTGCCCTGAGTCTGGGGCCTCAGTAAGCTTGTCTATTGTCAATGGTCCCTGTCCACAGCTGTCCAATTCATCCAGTGATACACTTCAGTCTTTTCCACAACACCCTGCCCCTGAATCTTGAGTACCATGCCTTATCATCCTTTTTTTAAAAGAACCCATAACATCTGAACATCTTGATGCTTTACCAATTTAAAGTCAGCCAAGATTAAGCTAGAGGTTATTTTACCCATTATGTAAGATATATATAGAAATATTAATCTGATGTGATTGTTCCTTGCATATTTACACATTTTATTCCTTCGGGAGACCAAGCGCCTTATATATGGTTTCTGCGTCGATAAGATCTATCAGGGAGGGTTGAATCCAATTAAGCAACAATTTTCCACCTGAAAAGGAACCATAATGATACCAGGAATTTAAGATGTGTTTGACTGTGATGTCTGTGGGATAATCTTTTATTAAGGAGGGTGGGGGTTAAACTGATTTTCTGATGAAATGAAATCCCTCCTTTCGGGGTATAACAAGGGGAGATATAAAACCAGTTTAACAGTCCTACCTTATGCAAAAAAAAATCAGACTATATATATTATAGAGCATGTGATGGAGCACAGTGATTGTGTATTGGACTAAGAGGGGTGGGGGAGGTGGTCAATGATTGGCAGTTTGGGAGGGAGGGCTGGTTTAGGGGTGGGTTGCTGTAAGTGTAAAGTATATGACTGGTTTTAGGGTTTAATAATCAAGCAATAGTGAATTAACATTAGAGCTATAGCTGCCCTATCCAACTGATATTGGTATAGATATAGCATGTGACTATATATATGTTAGCTTGTTTTATCTCACTGACTTGACACAGCTGATATTTTGTGGACAAAATGGAAATATGCTATTGCTTGTAATAGTGTAGTAGTGATAACATCCATGAGGTGGTAGTAGTGTAGAGTGAGTTATGCAGACAGGTTTATAGTCGAGAAATCACTTACCCTTTTCGACAATAAGGACTCCCCCGTTTGTAGTCCAATCACCTTTCAGATTAGGACGAATCCCCTTTTCTTTGGCCTGATATAGATATGTTCAGAATATATATGAAATACATTAATCAGTTAATTAAATAAGCTGGACATACTTTAGATATAAGAATATAGCATTAAGCTAACATCTGCCATGCCCTATTTACGATCATATCTGGTGTCGTTTTTATATTTATCTCACATCTCAATTAAAAAGTATCGAACACCAATGCCAATACACCCCAGCTGCTATTCATTTATTACTTAGAACTTGCTGACTTTGGGTGCAGTATATTCAACTAAATTTATACAATGCCGCACTTCTATATCCCCGTTATTGAATCCATAAATGTGATGTGTTGTAGGAAAATGAGTCACAAGTCGCATACTTGGATATTTTTTAAAGTGTTTTTTTCACAGGATCTCTTTATTGAAATGTTCTAGTTTTTAGAGGGTTTAGCACTCATAGTCATATGAATCCATGTGACAAATTTTGGGACATTTTATTAAATAAATCCTTGCGTTTTGAAGGGCTTCATATGGAGTATTTAATTAGTTTACTGGTAATTTGTATTTAGTTAGTTTACTGGTAATTACTCATCCAGAAACATTGCGAACTTTTTTTTCAAAAATGAAAATATCAAACTTAAAATATAGAAATACTTATTAGGTGTCCTAGTGTTTACTATCATTGGAATCAGCTTGATCCCCTCTTTTCAAATATCATGAAATATGGTGATATCTCAAAATCCATATTTTGCGACTTATGACTCATTTTCCTAAAAACGGATCACAAATATGGTCTATATGAAAAGAACAGGTCAAACCTTTGCCTCGATCTGTTTTGAAGTTTCACTAACCAATTTCAATGCAATTATTCTACAATGGCTAGTTCTGAAAAGCAACATAGATTCACTATTAAATATCATGTTTTAAATGATCTGATTGCAAAGCCATAACTTTCATTGATAACATAAATTATACATCTAAAATGCATATATAAATCACATCTATTTTCCGTATATAATGGATCCTACCTAGTATAATTCATTGAATTGTAAATGCCTTGTGTGCTGTCCATGTATATTTCTGAAATTAAAATACAAATACAAAAAACCTCTTCCAAATACAACTAGTTTCCCTGTCAGTGGGTATAACACCTTGTGAATGAAGAACAATGGAACATTTTTTTATTTTTTTTTGGGGGGGGGGGGACAGTTTTATTCACATATCCTGCTATCGGCGCTACTACAATACTACAATATCTTAGTATCTGTTGATTCTTTTTATGTTCTTTTTGGATTCTTTAACAGACACAGACGCTTACAGCCATACGACAGTTGAACTAACATTAATCAGAAATATAACCAAGACTGCATGGATAGCAAATATCATTAAAAATAAAAAAAACACATCTAACTTCACTTTCTGTTGTATATAATTATTATTATCAATACATCATTATCCCTTCTAGCTCAGATGACACATGAATCCTGATTTCTTCTATATACCTTTTCTAACCCTCACATTTACTTTTAGCTCTGATCATCTATTTCTCTGATCATCTTGCATACTTTACTGTCCTTTTGATTTGGGCCACACTCTGAGGTAGTGACTATCCCAAACTTAGTGCAAACCACCTTTGGTTTTTTCTGTAATCGATCTTTTTTCTGGGTAAGGGATCCTTTTCTATTCTATGTATATAAATGGGCAAATCACTTAATAACTAGCACTCCTTAACTGCTACTCCAAAAAGTACGTTCCATTTGTGTATATGTGTGTACTCTTGGCTTTATCTTTTTTAAACTGGGCGCATTAGAAGAACCCAGCTGTCTGGGATAATGCCAACCCAGTGGAAATAAAATCTTAAAAAAAAAAAAAATGATGATTGTGACCTTGACGAACGGTGCCCAAGCGGAATGAAATTCTGCATAGAATCCTTTAACACAGCACACGGCGCATTTTCACTCTTGGTCTGGGATTTACATAGGTGGGTCAGATTTTCAGAAAATGTACAATTCACCTTCACCAATTCTCTCAAATAACCCAAATTTCAGACAAAAATAAAGTTCAAAATACAGTTCAACCTAACCAAACAGCTTGCTGGAATCAATGCAATGCCGAATATACTCGAATTTATCTAGTATTGACCAAATTGCAGCCTAATTTAGCAGAATTTAGTAAATGTGTAGATCTGCCAATTGTACATTTTCTGAAAATCTGACCCAGGTAGTCATTGTAGACTCAAACCAGTTATCTCAGAAAGTTCCCCCATAATCCTATGAAAAATGACCACCATTAGAAAGAGCATTAAAAACTGTATAAGAAAATGGCCTCACATGTATCTCTACCCCCCCCCCCCTAGAAGCATATAGATGTATATAAATGGGCAAATCACTTAATAACTAGCATGCACTCCTTAACTGCTACTACAAAAAGTGTGTTCCATTTATTTATCCGAGACAGCTGGGTTCTTCTAATGCGCCAAGTTTAAAAAAGATAAAGCCAAGAGTACACACATATACACAAATGGAACGTACTTGTTATAGTAGCAGTTAAGGAGTGCTAGTTATTGAGTGATTTGCCCATTTATATACATTTCATGAGAGTAGGAGGAAAGAGTGAGTGAGAGAGGAAGAGGGTAAAATATTCTAACAGGTCATCTTATATTTGAAACAAGATATCAAGTACAACAATGTATCAATGTACAATACTATTTAACCTTCTTACAAACCTCCTTCATAGAAGTTACCCTCTATGTAGTCCTGAACACTTGTTGAACTTTTCCCCATGACTATTAGGGAAACACCAGCTTCTTGTAGGCGCGGCTTGAGCTCAGATAACATTGTAGCTTGGACACGACTGTACATTCATTCAAATCTTCGAAGGAACAACATCACAATTGTTCTATCTTGCCATAAACTTCCGAAGCATATCATCTAGCAATTACATGAGTCAGATAAAAGTGACATTGATTTAGTTTATGAAAAGAATGGAATATAAAGCAAGGATAATGATAAGATATTCTTGTTGCATCAACCCCAATCATCCAGGTGCAAACAAGTGGAAAACTCTTCTTCAGATAATTAGAAACACTAACGATATTCCCTGAGCATAATCTTAAGTTTCAGAACTGTTCTGCACTAAATGACAAACAATATTATATGTTATGTGTTTCAGGAAAATGAGTCATAAGTCGCAAAAAATAGATTTTGAGATACCATTATATTTGAAAGGATGAGACCAAGCCGATTCCAATGATAGTAAACAGTCTAATAATCAAATAAGTATTTCTAGATTTAAAGTTTGATATTTTCGTTTTTGAAAAAAAAGTTTCCAATATTTCTTGGGGTCAATAAACAGTAAAGTAACCAAATATACTTCATATGAGGACCTTTAAAACGAAAGGGTATATTACATAGATTGTCCTGCAATTTGATACATCGATTGATATAGCTATAAGTGATAAACTCCCCAAAGATGAGAACATTCCAATAATATGATCTTGAGAAAAAAACACTTTGAAAAATATCAATTTTGCGACTTATGACTCATTTTCCTGAAACACATCACATATTAATCACCAGCTTCTTCTCCTTGTATTCGTTTAGTGTAATTTAAATAGAGAGAATGGAACAAGGTGTTAGTAATTAAATATTTATTAGACTTGATTGTGCAAATATTCAATTTCTAGTACTGAGTTCTATTATGTATGTTGAATAAAAGTTGAATATATTATATATATTCCAATGTATTATATGCCCCCTAGCATAGACGAATATTGAAATATCAACTTTTGGTTTTGATTTTGAATCGCCATAAAGTATCTAAAAGCAAATAGAATAACAAATTCAAATATTTATTGTACACATATATGGACAATAAACATATTGTTATCACACCTCTCTAGTGGAATGTGCATATAATAATAAATATCGTAATCATGTACATTCACATTTACAAAAGGAATTTAAAGGTTTAAAATATTAAGGGGAATTATGCAATGAGAAAACACCCTCCATTATATATATCAAATCCACAAACTTTCCAAAACATAATTACCTCATTTGTAGCTGCATTCATTATTCTCACTTTGCCAAGTTCTTCCAGATCGAGGAAATTTGGGTCCACAGCTGCTGTTGAGTTACAACAAAACATTTTCCCTTTATAAATCTGTAATGTAAATTAGTAAATGTAATTATTATTTTCAACACACTTTGGATCCGACCAAAATGAGCCTCAAAGTGTATATAACTGTGCCAAAGAGGCTGATATACTGTACACAATACAGTGATATTTCGCCCAAGTATTCGGTCTAAGTTAATGAAGAACGTCAGAGACTAGGTGTGTGATGTCAGCCAAGCCAAGGAGTGTCTTGATAGTGTGGCATATCTTTATTTATATCTGCAGTACCCACGCTAGTTAGCCCGTGCAATACAAAGGTAATGTGAACCCCAAATATGTGAACTCCAATTCTGCTGCCCCCTCCCAGCCGAATTTCCCCCCTCCCTTTGTGCTCCTCCCCCTCCCCCACATTACCCAAATGGAGCAGCTGGAATTAATTAGTGTATGGACAGAGTGGCCAGTGATACTGGGGGTTAATTAATCCTTCTCCCCCCCCCCCCCCTCCCCACTCCCCCTAGCTATGGAGACCCGCGGTGTGGGATTATTATTATAAGATTTTATTTCCATTTCACATATACAATCGTTGTCATACAAATTAAATAAAAGAATGGAAAAGGAATATTGTCTGTGACTGTCACAGCTCTTCCGAACACCCCTTAAATTATGTATTACATACTGATAGAAAGAATGGTACTAGGTGATACACTTAGCTAGTTAATTAATTATGCCAAAGATTGACTCAAAAGAATCCAATTCTTTACAATACAGTAGGACCAGTAGGGCCCCCCAAAAATAGGTGTGTTTCTGATTTACCCCCCCCCCCTCCCACCCTACCTACAAAAACCTTCCCCTACCTACATTTTTTTTTACCATGCCTGATCTTTTTTATTACCATATCTTTTTTCGTTTTTGCAACATATTTATTCAGGATCCCTGCCAGCTGGGCTTATACAATGCTAACACATTTTATAATACGAAGTGGTAGCGATCAAACAAAAGAGACATGCATAGCTTTCACACAGTTGTTTCGTAGATTCTATGTTGGTATTTCAGGAGTATATATTAGGTTTTCAACGAGTCAATCAACTCGGTGGCATCGTCTTTTAAGGTTCTCCATAGTCTTATTACCATATCTTACTATTTTTTGGATTTTTTGACAAAAAAGCTTATAAAAGCAGGAAAACAGGTTTCCTTAACCCGGAATTGTCAAAAAGCACATTTCCCATGTTCCAACTATTCCAATTATGAAATAGACATTTTTTTCAGTTCCTGGGAGGTGGTTTCCTCAAAGAGAAAATTAAAAAAAAATGTTACCACCTCCCACCCTACCTAGTTTTCAGCCAAATAAATCGGTAACAAACCTAAATTGTTTTACCTAGTCGACAGGTGAGAGTTAGGTGGCTCGATGACGCCGATGCTGATGCCATTACAGACTGAAAAGACACCGACAATTTCTCCATTCAATCCATCATGACGTCCAATTGCTTAGTTTGGACATCAAAGCCATTCTGCCACTGAATAAAGGTTTCTGATTCATGTTTCTCCTCATTCTTCAAGACACTCAGCGAGTTAGGATCTAGGGTTTCCTTGGGATAAACAACTTGTCAACGTTGAGGTAGGCTTTCCAAGAGTCAATACTACCTGTATTATCTCTAGATTGATCACACGCATCTCTATAGTATTTGCAAGTGGACTTGGTGTAACATAAAAGGTAATGAAGTAGTTGTAGTATAAAGATGTATCTGGGTCAGATTTTCAGAAAATGTACAATTGGCAGCTCTACACATTTAGTAAATTCTCCTAAATTAGGCTGAAAAATTAAGTATACCGGGTATATCTGAGTATATTTGGTATCACATTGATTTAAAGTATCAGTTCAGTTATGTTAAACTGAATTTTGAAGCTCATTTTTGTTTTAAATGTGGGTTATTTAAGAGGATTGGTGAAGGCCAATTGTACATTTTCTGAAAATCTGGCCCATCTATTCATGGTACAGGTATGTGGTGTGGTGTAATACTTGATAGTTGAAATACGTCAGGTAACTAATTAACAATGCCCTTTATCAAGGATTATATTCTTCACTTGATTATGCCCTCTCCGGTATACAAATGTCCTTTCTTGTTGCCATGGAGTTGAAAATACATAAATATGTACTATGGAGGGGGGGGGGGGAGGGGATATACACATTATGCATGGGCCTAACAGTATATTTCTGTCCTGAAAAACCTGGGTACACCTCAAAACATCAAAACAAAAGGCAAATCTAATTCGGAAGGAGGAATATAAGGAATGTTTTTTAATTTATTGTGTGAACAAAGGTGTCAGAAGGTTCCAAAAGGTATGTGTGTGTGGTGGGGTGGGGGCGGGGGGATCCTCATGGAATTTATCATAACTTAAATTAATGTATGATATGACAACTTAAGAACAATACAAGAGCTGGAGAAGGCCTATTTGTGGCAGATTAAGGGAACTTTCCTCCTTGATAGCTACCATGCAAAAATAAGATTAAGGGAATTATGTGTATATATCCACAGCAATATGATATATTCACTCTTATGCTTATAATTCTAAAATTTGTGGGGGTTTATATTCACTTTGTGACTTTTCAAACATTGACAGCTGGCAACTTTGGAGGGACAGCTTTGCACAATCCAAGCCCATAAGGCATGGTGTGTGGGGCCCGCATAGTCTTTCCCTCGGCCTCTGGTACATTTTAAGCATTTTTAAGCATTCCTACATTGGGATGTAAAGTGAATTGTTATCTTTACATATTTTTAAATATGGTGAGATGTTTTAGGTTGAAGAAAAGAATACTTGAAGCCAAATCTGTTGGGTACGTCTGGTGACTACTATCGATCTTCTTTATTTGTGTGTATTTGTGCTTTGTTTTTTAAACTTAGATCCAAATTAAAAAATATATAATTATTACTTATGAAAACATTTTAATAAAATTATTTTAATTGGCCATATAAAGCCAGTATGTAACATTCGTACTCATTATAAATATATGTTCTATTTTCACACAACCATCTGGGTAAATAGGAGCATAATTTAGGAGGCAGTGCTTCCACCTGGTGGAGGTTCAGTAGTGACCAGTGGCCAACAGTGCTCCGCTGGTCACTTGCTGCTATAGTCCACCACCTTGACAGGTTCAATTTTGCCTGCCTGCCTGACTGCCTGCAAAATGAATATTTTTCAAAGTGTGAGGTCCCTGGTCTGGTTCCTTAATTAATTGTCCTAATTAATTACTGATGATGGAGTTGGAACCATTCCAAAGAACTCTTGATACAATTGGGTCAGATATGCATGACAACAGGATAAAGCTTTTAGATCTGTTCAAACTTGTCCCCCTCAAACCGGATGGAACTCTCACGACGTGTTGAAACTTGTTTCTTAAACCTTGTTATTATACACGCATTCAATACTGAGGCCCCGACAGCCGCACATTACTTGGAACGTGGTATTGGACTAGTACATTACCGGCGCGTTGTCATGGCGACGCAAGTTTGGTGGCGCAAGATTGCCTACGCAAGTTTGCCGTGTGCGAGGGCTTTCTTTCTCCAACATTTCAACTGTTTCTATAGTTATATTCCTCTCGTACGAACACCAGATATGGCAAATTATGTTAATGTATCTTTAATTAAGCATGTTTTGCATGCAAAACTAGGCATGTATAATAATCAACTTATAGGACGAGTTGCCGCACGGAGCGTAAATAAAGGACTCGACCTGCGGTCTCGTCCTTTATTTACGCTCTGTGCGGCAACTCGTCCTATAAGTGCTAATTAATGGATTGATAGTCCCATTTGCCAATGTATAAACACATTCCAACGTTAAGTGCATATCCCTTAGTAAAGGTAGGCTATTACGTATAGACCAAGACAATAGTGGCTCATTTAATATGTTTCCATTATCTAATCATATCTAATCACTACAGGTCTATCCCAATTACCTAATTAACAATCAATTAGTAATCTATTAATGACCTCCATACTTTACAAAGTGATTTATTTTTCTTTGTTGGAATACTCTGATTTTTAGGGTGCTCAATGCTGCTAGTGACATTAATTCAAGGCAATGTATTAAATATGTCTATGAATTTCTTAGGTCATCTTATGGAGTATATTTAGGTACTTTATCAGTAATTATCCACCCAAAAATGTTAATAACTTTTCAAGAATAAAGATATCAAACTTAAAATATAGAAACACTACTTAGATTTCCTATTGTTTACTACCATTAGAATCCGCTTGATCTCATCTTTTCAAATAATTATAATGATATCTCAAAATCTTCCGACTTGTGACTCATTTCCCTGTAACACATCACACATAGCCACCGTAGTACTGTATATATATATATTATATCAAACACTGCAGACTTGGGATTGTCATATTAGTCTTACAAAACCATCAGTGTGTGTTAATGGTGGCAAATTGATTGTAATATTACACACTAATCTTTTAATATATAATATAATATAATTATGGCCTGGAAGGCATTTGTTTAACGATGCTGGCACACCACTATTTGTGGACATAGGCCATAGGCCTTTACAATTACAGCTTTACGTCGGGGACCATGAATTTGGAATTTGGAATTTCGAACATTTTCTGAATGCCTTTCAAGTGAGAAACCTTTGGGAGAGACCCAGGATGAAAACTCGCTCTACTCGGCACCGGCCTGGGCTTGAACCCCAGACCTCCCGCTCGCAGGGCGTCATTGCTGAGAGAGAGTCCCACGCTCTCCCAACTAGGCCACCGCGGCGGTTATACACAATAATCTCCCTGTTGTTATAATCACTGTATTGAGTTATTGTAGATCCATGCATCAAGTACCCATACTTTGGAAGAACATCCCAAACCATATTAAGATGTACAACTTGAAAGAATTTAAAACATTCTTGAGAGTTTAAGTTTGAGTCAGTCCTTCCTCCTAGTTACTATTGTGTGGCAAACCCTTCACACTTATGTAAACATGTAAGACTTATTCCAACAATAAATTGTGCAAACTTCAAGGCTACATAGCACCCCCGCCCCCCACCCACCCTCACCAATATCCATGGTAACTACATGTGTTTACTTCATTTTACTTTAATGTATTTTATTATGCTCTACTATGTTGTGTACTAGACATATCTATGAATGTTATCAGTTCTAGATATTATTTATAAACAAATGGAAAAGTTTCACTAATAATAATTATTTTTGTTTTTACCTTTCTTTTTCATTATAATCCTTGTACAGAAAAAAAAATTCAAGGAATTAAAGAGCCTGGAAAATTGGCATTTTGATTGAGAGGCCTGGAAAATCATCATGTTGGGCTTGAATTCCATTGAAATTTGCAAAGATTCTCAGTTTCTTACTGTACACGTTCACCTGACACCATGCACTTGATCAAACTGTGATCAAATTTTAATTTATATAATTTTCTAAGTAGTGATAACACCTAAAACCCTTTTGCCTGCCCAGATGGGTTTGAGAAAGATGTTTTATTTCTTCAGATGTTGTACATTATTTTGAATCCAACATTTCGGCGATGTTGTGGTGCCTTCATCAGGGATTGTCTATGCCTCCAAATTCATGAGGTATATTAATAATGTGTAAGATTGAAAAATAGGACCGTTGTCAAGGGTACGTTGTCTTGGTTACCATGTCACAAATATCGAATTTCCTTATCGTGATGTTTAAATAGGGTGTTACCTTTAGATAGCTGTAGTTTCGTCGTGAGTGGGTATTTTTAGATGGGATAAACGGTGTTTCGATCAGGGGGATTAAGAGAGGTTGTTACAAACGAAGTTTGCAATACAGTTTTTAATTTATATACTTCTCAAATACATCATTAGTGCAGAATCAGAATTTACACAACAATTTGAAATTGAAAACCAAGTTAATATTGACTTCTGAAGAGATAACAGTGAAGTCATTCATCTCGACTGTTAAGGAGCTCATGTTTCTGTGTTAAAACGAATGCTGTACACTTTTTTAAGTTTAAGTTTAAATTTAGTCCTTGTGAACATAACACTTGACAATTGATTAAAGTTTGGGATCAAATTGAGTGCAAGGGGGCATGTACCTGTTATGTAATACAGATGAGACCAATTACCTACCACTGCCACACTGGACTTGTTTATGTTTACTCTTTACGTAAGTTTGGGGAAAGCTTTTGCCTTGCTCGTATAAATGTTTTATTTATATATTTTATTTCTTCATAAGTTTGACAAAAAGGAGACATCTTTCTGGAATTTGTATCCAGGTCTTCCTGGACAATATCAATTGTACAAGTTTCAAGTATAAAAGTTTTGTGAGACTCAAAAGGATTTATTACAACAACACTTGGACATTTAAGTGGTAGATTTATTTCATATGTGCTATCTTCAACAATCGCTTAAGATCAGATCAACAAATACCTAGCACCACTAGTCAGAGTCAATGCTTTGCCAGAGGACAATTTGGCATCAACTTTTCATATTTGCAAGGCTTTCCGATCAAGTGATCAAAAGTAACTCTAGTTGCACACTTTCTAAGTTATATGAGAGAAATAGTCTTTCATTGGTTTACATTAGTTTTCTAGCTCAATCTTAGCTGAATGGGGTGAATGACCCCCAAACTTTTGCCCTGAGTCTGGCACCTCAATAGCTCTATTGCCAATAGTTCCTGTCCACAGCTGGCATCCAGTGATACACTTCATGTTCCACAACACCCTGCGCCTGAGTCAGTGAGCCTACCAAGCCTTGTCAACCCTTTTTTTAAAAAAACCCATAACATAGATCTGAACATCTTGATGGTTGACTACTTTAAAGACAGCTAAAATTGGGCTAGAGGTTTTTTTAACCCATTATGTAAGATTTATATCCTTGTTCCTTGCGTATTTTATTTCTCCGGGAGACCAAGAGCCTTATAAATGGTTTCTGTGTCAACAAGATCTGTAGGGTAGGGTTGAATCCAATTAAGCAACAATTTACCTCCTGAAAGGAACCATAATATTATTAGGAATTTAAGATTAGTTTGACTGTGATGTCTGTGCAATAGTCCTTTATTTTATCTTCACTAAATTGGCACAGCTGATATTTTGTGGACAAAATGGGAATATGCATTGCCTGTAGCAGTGACAACATCCATAAGGTGGTAGTAGCATACAGTGAGTTATGCAGACATTTAGTTTTATAGGCAAGAAATCAGACATTATTAAGACAAATATGATATTAATATGTAAACCTTTGCAAGACTTACCCTTTTCGACAATGAGGACTCCCCCATTTTGACTTACATCACCATTTCCATCGATATCAATCCCCATTTCTTTGGCCTGATATAGATATTCCAGAGTAAATGAAATACATTAATGTGTTTTTTTTATATTAATCACACATCTCAATTTAAAAGTATCTAAGGCCAGTGCCAATACACACTGGCTGCCATCTAGTTAATATTTCGAACTTGTTGACTTTGATTCAACAACATTATACAATGCCACACTTCTTAATCCCCCCGTCATTAAATCCATAAATATGTGATGTGTTCCGGGAAAATAAGTCATAAGTCGCAAAAAATACATTTTGAGATATCATTATATTTGAAAAGATGAGATCAAGCCGATTTCAATGGTAGTAAACACTCAAATAATCTAATAAGTATTTCTAGATTTTAAGTTTGATATTTTCGTTCTTGAAAAAAAAAGTTTCCAATATTTCTGGGGGTTAATAAACAATAAAGTAACTAAATGTAGTCAATATGAGGACCTTTAAAACGAAGGGATATATTACATGGATTGTCTTGAAATTTGATACATCAATTGATATGACTATGAGTAATAAACTCCCCAAAAATTTGAACATTCCAATAATGTAATCCTGTGAAAAAAACAGTTTGAACAATATCAATTTTGCGACTTATGACTCATTTTCCTGAAACACATCACATATGATTTATATGAAAAGAACAGGTCAAACCTTTGCAATCTGCTCTTTTGAAGTTTCACTACACAACAACATGGAAATAAGACTACAAAGGCTAGTTCTGGAAAGCAACATTGATTCACTATTAAATGGTCATCACTCAATATCATGTTTTAAAAGACTTGATTGCAAAGTTGTAACTTTCATTGATTAGATATTAATTGCATATAGAAATTACATTTATTTTCCATATATAATGGATCCTACCTAGTAAAATTCATTGCATTGTAAATGCCTTGTGTGTTGTCCATGTATATTTCTGAAAGTCAAATACTGAATTAAAGTCAATACATCCCTCAGCGAAAAGTTCACAAAATGCAAAGAATATAAGTAATGTAAGGAATCGAGACATTTCAAATTATGTTGTGGTTCAGAAGAACTGTCCGTGACCGAGAGCAAACACCTATTTCCATGTAGAAACCTGCTATCATTGTTTGTATACTACAATGGATAGAAAGTTTCTTATATATGTAGTGATTCCGGCCTAGCAACACACTTGCTCACTAAGCCGATTCCAGTTTATCAGCCTCAGCATAGGGGAAGCAAAATCAGACTCGAAGCTATTAATATCTTGGGCTTTATTCTGCCACACAAATATGTCCAGAATAGCATGTAGCACATGATGGGGTTATATATCGTTTGCCTTCCCACCCACCCTAAACAGTGCAACCCCAGCCCCTTCTGCCTGCTGCGTAGACACAGTATCCACGCGGCCAATCAAGTAGAGGTTGAAAAATAAAACACTGGGAGCGCGGCCGTGATTTGACCCTGCTGATAGGTATGAAGAAATAGAGAACTCGTGGTTGACGATTCCGTAGTTTATTGATGAAGGTATATATGAATACTGATGAACATGGGTACATGTGAAGCTTATATAGTATGGTAAGTATGCAACGTCCATGTGACGTTTGGAATGTTCCTGAAGGATCTGGGTCTATCATGTGGATCTTTCTAGTTGGAAAGATCCACGTGATAGATGATGCAATGTACATGAATGTTCTGGATCCTTGATGATGCAATGTTCTAGAGGGTTCTAGACAGTGCCAATATGTAGGTTACCTTAGGCTCACATGTTATGTTTACATTATGGAATTAATTAACTATTATCATTCTCATTAACATTATAATCATGAATCATCATATTCATAAACATATTAATTAGGTTATGCCTTATTACATAATATTATAAGGCCGGATATGACATAATACCCCCCCCCCCCTCGAAAAATCTTGCGATTCGAGAAGGTGGGACACCGGAAAGAATCATCCTATATTCTGTTGTAGTATAATACCTATCTCTAACTTGACATATCTACTTTGAACTAATACTATGTTCAGGAAAAGTAGTGACTTTTCTCTTTGGAGCTAATTGCTCGTCATATCCGCCTACACTAATACACATATATATATATTTTTTGTTTTTGTATATGCTAACATAATGTCTACCAATTCTATGAACTTATAAGAGTCTTTGCTTGTCTGTGCACATGTACTTGTGCATTTATTTCTGTTTCCATTGTTCTGCTGCTTGGCCTTTTTAGGCCTGAGTTTGTGTCCGTTTTTTCTAGTCTTATAAAGAGAGTCATTGATTTTATCTATTCCAATTTCTGCGTCTGTTCCTTGGTGAAATGTTGTTATAATCAAATGATGCCGGTCTCCTGATGATGCGCCTTATTGGTTGGTAGCTGTCGCTTGGTGAATCGGATGTTTCCATCGAGAGTGAGTTCATAGATTCTAATGATGGAGAGTCCATGGAATCGTAACTGGTTGAGGTTACTGAGCTCATTGATGGGTAGTCCATGGAGTCCGACGATGGGGAATACATTGATTCCGTGGAAGTGTAGTCTGAAATTTCCCGAGGTGGTGGAGGTCTGTAGAATCCTACACCCTGCTTCCTGATTTGGGGTCCTCTGGGGCCCCAGCGACGAGTTCTTGGTCTGTTGTCGCATGGGAATATGGATGCTACTGGTGGTTCCGGCTTTCCTAGGGGTGCATCGCATTTCCTACACTTGAAGTCGATTCTCACCATTTTGACCAGGCAACACTGGGTTGTTTTGTCTGTAGACATGGTATGAACAAGACACATGAGTAAAACAGGGGTTGATGTTAATACTCAAGCACATATAACAGTTATAGTTTTTAACGTGGTACAGACATAACAGTCAAATCGATTCAGGCAGCTTCAATATGGTGATTATGTTAGTTGGTAACAGGTTTCATAACACAGCGTCTTATTATAGTATTTTTACACATGCGTTTTGGGTTTTAGGGGATTGGATGGAAAATAACTTCACAAGCACACACAAACTGAATGTTTTATCGATGTTTTTCGGTGAAAAACCTCGGCTTCTTAATTTAGTACACACAAAAGAAACGGCAAAAGTGGTAAAAAAATGGTAGAAAAACAAAGATAACGTAAAATATTTGCACCTTAACCGTCACGCCATTAGTTCATATGTTTCCTGACCTTCTGTCTCCACTGATCGGTCACGCTTCGTTTGGTCTGCCCAAGGGATCTGGGCAGCCCTTCCTGAGTGGTCCATAACTGAGAGTGCGTATTTGGTATCTGGGCTTTGCACGGCCTCGGCTATGTCATTTCTGTGACGCCATGGTAGGGGAATTACGGGGGGCAAATTTACTTTTTCTTCCAAACCTCCTACTGATAATTTTAGGGGACCATTCCATTGGAACAAAACATTTGTCCCTACACAACCTGTAGCTGCTGCCACTTGGCCATTTAATAGCGTGGGAGCTGTTGTCGCGGATAGAATGTTGGTCTCCCATAGGATTGGTTTTAGTTTGAGGGCAAATACGCTGTCATGATGCTGAATTTTGAGAATAATCCACGATGCTGTATTGTCTACGTGTGGTGATGTTTGGCATAAGAAACATACGTTCCTTCTTTTCACACATTTTGCTATTTTGATAAAGATCAATATTACTAAGAGAACTAATAATGTTGGGATCACATAAGCATTCCATGCAACTGCCGCCGGTTGTGCGTCATGACTCGGCCGCGGGGGCTGGGTGGGTGGGTGGGTGAAATGGTTCACCCAGTCCTCGTCCAGACTGGACTTGTCTAGTGCTACCCCCCTGACGGCATGGATTGTAGCCATCAGAGTTGCGATTGCGTGCATCCTATATAATAAATAAAAACACAATACTGTGTTACATATTGTTAAGACCATACCTAAACTAGGTAGGGTGTGTGGGCTGTATAGGATGTCCTGAAAATCAATTGTATTATTGCCTATCCTTTCCTTTTCTTCCTGATCTGCTCTAATTAGTTCATTCATAGCCTTTACTAATCTTCTCCCCTTCGTTAACCTGATAGTCTTTAGCTTAAAGTGCCTAGCTAATGTCTCTGCTGTTGGGATATGTACTCTTACTGGTCTATCATACATTGAGCTTCCCGTTATATTGGGTAACGGAACTTGAAATGCCATAGAAAAGGGTAGATTGAACCCGTATTTTATTTCAAGTTCGTTTCTCATGCATTTTGTGCCTGCTTCCAACTGAAATTGTTCTGCTATAAGGCTACATTCGCAAGGTATGGTTATCAGAAATAGGTTTGCTCTGTTGATAATTCTGTCTGTTACGTTGGTACATTTTAGTGAGAAATTTGTTTTTGCGGTTACTAGAAGATGTTTGCTATCTGAGATCTGAAGGTGGAAAAAGGATGGCTTGACGTCTAAATATGTCTTATGCTCACAAGTTTCTTGCACGACCAAAGGTCTGTCAAAGAATAGTGCTGTCATGCACTCGGTCGGGTTATCGTTCTGTTTTAAAAATACTGGTATAACCGATGTGCATAAGATGACGTCCAATTTTGTGCATGATTTTAGCTCTTGTTCTGATAATAGGCTTGATAAGTTGTATTTATTTACTGCTATATGGGTTATCCTAGACATTACTCGTGTGAATCCTGTGGCTGTTCTATTGTCATGGTGTAATGGGTTGCCGAACGGTATTATTCTAAATAGCTGGAATTCGTTGTGTTTCTGTATTAACGGTACAGGTACCCGTATATCTATGTGTGTGCCATTAAAGGCGTAGGTCACGCCTGGCTGGCTATAGTAATGTTCAGGTCGTGTGGTAAGCACGTGGTTTGTTGCGCTTGCTAATTTCTGTGTCAATTCTGCTAAACTCTCCCGTATCCTACTAATCTCTACTAGATAAGGTGGTAACTTTCCTTCTGCCAGTGTCTGTAATGCTCCTATGAGCGCTAATGACTTGGTGTGCATATTACTGATGGTTAATACTTCTAATGTTAACTCTGTGATTATCCCATTAAGACTTGCTTGCGTGTTTAGACTGTCATATAGTATATTTATTGATCTTGAAAGATTACGCTCGATTACTGATGCGTTATAAAATGTGTCTAACATTGATTGTTCCACCGCCATTGCGTTATTGTTGATAATTCTTGCGAAATTAATTTGCTGTTTAGCTAATTTCTTGATTCCCTCGTCTCTCACAACATTTGCGTTAACTGTATTAATTTTTACATACTCGAGTGAGGATACCCTCGAGTTAACATCTCTTAACTGTGGGTCTGTGGCTAAGCCAAACACTGCGTGCAGCAAGTTGCCGCCGCCCTGAAAGAAAGCCTCTCTCTTTGATCTTCTATCTGCCGTCCTATATGACAGTATCTGTTCTTTTATCCGTTCTGTGTAATTCTGAAGTGACCCGTCCAGTATCTGGAACTGCTTTCTAATGATTGTATCATTTGTTTTCTTGATGCTAAGTGCTCTCTCCGCTCTACTTGCTAATTCAAACTGATATTCTTTAGAGATATCTATACTAAATTCTAATGCCGCTCTCTCTAAGGTTACTACCAAGGGCGTATCTAGGGGTTTAAATGCTATCCCATAGTTTTGTCTGATAATCATAGTCGAGGCCTGAACAAGGAGTCCAAGCCACACATATACCCTATAAATAAGATTTTCAACGAATAGTATGAGAGAAGAAAAGCGTTGGTAAGTTGGTGATATTCCGAGATAAAATCCATTTTGTAAGTCCGTGTTGTACATATAAAACACTGATATCAATTGTAAATTCTGAGTCCATACGGTGATGGAGCTCTATAAAACTGTTTACATACCAAGTCCAAGTCATTTTGTCCAAGACAAAGTGTCGATGTCGCTTGTGGAATATAGGAGTTCTTTTGGTGTTGATTCTCCTAGAAGAGTGGTCAGCATACGTCCCGTTTGCTATCTGCTTCTTAATTGAGTTAAGCTAATTGACCAATGGGTGGTCGTTTCGGATGATGCTTGACGAAACCATCCGTGTGGGCAGTCATCCATGCATGGTGATGCTGGACTTGTCATGTTGGGTGGGTGGGTGGCTTATTCTTAGCCGTGCTTTACCAGGTGCTAGGTGCTGTCTGCTTGCCCCCTATTTGGTCGTTCCTTGCCGGAGGGCGTGGCTTGAAAAAGCCCAGACCATCTCAGGTGTGTTTGACTGACCGAGGACAAGCCCCTCTTCACAGTTCACGTTCACGCCCAAGTGTCCTATGTACAAGTGCTTATTGACACCTTGGACCCGAAGTAATGTGTAAAGTGGGGTTAGACTCTGGTATAATTTACAGTAATCCAATTATGGGTCCAGCTTTCATGCGGGGTAATTGCAATTTGGTATTTTACCCTTATTGCCTTGATCAGGGGCCTGCTTTCTCTTGTTAATGTGCGCTTAATTCTATTATATCTAATTATACTCTTCTTATTTTGCACTTGTTAATTTCTCTCGGTTAATCCACAAGATCCATCCATCAATTCGGTCTGAGGTATAACATCTGTCAGTCCGATTGAAGTTTGTGCCAGCTAATTGTTATTAAGTTAGTATCGTTTGTTGTTCTTTTGTGTACACAATTATTCTATTCCTGATTTTGTTTCTGATTTTTCATCGATACTTATTGTCAAACTATGTTTTAGACTTCTTTTTATTTTCCAATATATATATTTTTGTTTAATTTTCCTTTCTTTTCTTGATTTTTGCACAGCTTCTTGGTTTTATTTGCCCTAGTTCACCTAGGTGTTTTTAATTTTATGCTGTGATTTTTCTGTTCGGATCTTACTGTTTTGTTCCAACTGTATTTCTGATTCTCTCATTATACCATAATTCTAGACAGGAATTTGCTATTTTTAATTTCTCGCAAAGGCTTTAATCGCGAGAGATGTACTGATCTTGGTAGATCGTACCCGTCTGATAATCTTCTCAGAAATGCTGTGAATGGGGATGGCATATCAGTTATTAGGTATGGTCCTGAGAATTTGATTTGCAATTTCTTGGATGACTTTTTCGTGAGCAGATTGGGTACATCCATGTATACTATCTGCCCTGGGTGTATATCTTTATGCTTTATATTCTTATCATGGCTTAGTTTCATCGATTTCTGATTTTTCTTTAACGTTGCTTGTGCTTCTGTAATTGCTTTATTTTGCATTTTGGTAATTTCTACTAGTTGGTCCTGTATTGGTTGGAAATCTGCCGCATCTTTTAATGGGGCTTGTGCGGGCGTACATGCATATTTCCCATGTACGAGCAGATATGGGTTCCAACCGATGGACATATTATCGCTAATGTTTATTGCAAAAGCAATCGGTTGTATGTATAAATCCCAATTTGTCTGGTTTTTGTTAACAAAGTTTCTAAGGGCCTGTACAACCGTCTGGTTTTGGCGTTCTGTAATTCCTTGGCTTTCAGGATGATATGTTGAGGAAAATACTTGCTTTATGCCCAATGATTTACACATTGCCTTGAACGATGTGCTTTGGAATGATGGGCCATTATCTGTAAATAATTTTGATGGTACCCCTACCCGGCAAACCACATTGTTGAAAAATTCTGTGGCCACTGTCTTGCTGTCCAGTGTATGTGAAGGCCAGGCTATTAAATAATGTGAAAAGAAATCCATGCAACATTGAATGTAGCGATTCCCTCGACTTGTCTCATGAATGGGGCCTATCGTGTCAAGGCACAAATGTGCGAATGCTGCTGGTGCCTCGTCCCTTATTGTCAATGGGAGTTTGATCTTATTTTTATTTGTCTTTGTTTTCATGCAACTCGTACAGGTATTAACATAATCATGGATGTCTTTGATCATGGCTGGCCAATAAAACCTTGATCTCAGGGTTGAAATCATTTTGGCTGCGCCAAAGTGTCCTGCTAGCGGGCTGTCATGAAATATTTCTAATATCTTGGGCGCCAGATTCCCTGGTACCGCTAAGATCGGGGTTGGATTTTCTATCCCTTTAGTGTTATGTGGGAGTCTATACAGCAAACCCTTAAGCACAACAAATTGGTCCTGTGACAACAGGATTGTCCGTGCTATTGCATTGTCTACTGGGAGTTCTTTGCTTGCTATATATCTCATCATGGTATAACAAAATGGATCGCTATATTGATCCTTTTTGAATGATTTTAGATCGTATGGTACATCTGTGAGCGACACTAGATCAGAGAATTCTTCAGAGGTGATGGGTGTTAATTTAATTTGCTTTGGTCTTGGTCTTGGTATCGGCTTCGGTGCTTTACCGGTCCGCTTGGTCACACGGACCTTGGGTGTTCCCTTTGACTTGCGTCCCTTTGTTGTGGCCGCTGGGGATGAGGTAACACTTTTGGTCGTTGCCTTTGAAGTCTCCTTCCTAGGCTCGTCCACAGGGCTAGATTCCCTGGTGGCGGACCGTGTGACTGCGCATATACTGAGGCTTTTGATGATCGGTTTTGGCCTGAATACTCTAATTGGATTGTTCTCTACCCTTTCATCCTCATGGAATCTTTTTACAAAATCTATGCCATTAAATCTGACAGCTCTTGCTGTGATCTTTTGGGTGGCTGTGTCTGACTGATCTTTTTCTTCGCTCTGATATTCTCTTCTAGATAATGAGTCTGGGATTACGTTGAGTTTTCCTGTCAGATGTTTGATCTCGAAGTTATATGTATTGAAAAACTCTAAATACCTCGCCATTCTACCTTTGAGCTGCTTTCTTGATTTTAGTGCGGTTAATGCCGCATGATCGGTTAGTACTGTGAATTTTCTACCGATGACATAGTGCTCGAACTTCTCAATGGCATATTTAACTGCTAGTAATTCCCTGTCCGTTGTGCTGTAATTGACCTCGGATTTGTTAAGGCATCTACCTTGGAAGGCGACTGGCCTTAAATTCCCGTCCTTGTCAGCTTGATTGAGACAGGCTCCCAAGGAAAAATTACTTGCATCACAGCTTATTATGAAAGGTTTCGAATGATCTGGTTTGTGTAATACAACATCTGCCAGGATTGACTGCTTGATTGATTCGAATGCCCTTGTACATTTTTCATCCCATATGAACTTTGTTTTTGCTTTTGTTAGTTTGTACAATGGTAGCATTGTTTCTTGAAAATTTCTAATGAATGCTCTATAGTAGTTTGCTAGCCCATTGAATGCCCTTAACTGTCTCAAATTCTTTGGTACTGGATATGATTGCAATGCCGCCACCTTAGCAGGGTCTGGGGATATCCCTTCCTGATTGATGATAAAACCCAAAAATGGGATGCTCGTCATGCCAAAATGACATTTTTGTCTCTTAAATTTTATGTTTGCATTTCTAAAAGATCTGAAGATAGACTTCAGATCGGAGACATGTTGTCCCCAATTCTGAGAGGCGCAGATCACATCGTCCACGTAGTGGGCGACGTTGGGGCACTTGGCCAATATTATTTGCAGTACATTGTGAAAAGCCTTTGGGGATGTTTTCAATCCCATTGGCATGACCTTATATTGCATTGTTCCGAATGGGGTGGCGAAACTGGTTAGGATTTTGTCTTGATCTCTGATTGGAATTTGGTAAAATCCTTGATACATATCTAGCTTTGAAAAATAGGCTCCTTTCATTTCGCCTACTCTGTCTATTGTTTCATCAGCTCTTGGGAACGTTCTAGCCTGGTCCTTTATCATTTTATTTAGGAACCTATAGTCCACGACACAGCGATATTCTTGCTTATTCGTGTTTTTGGTTGATGGTTTGACCACTAGAAACGCTGGGGATGCCCATTCGCCTGGTGACTTGCAATCCTCTATTATACCCTTTTCTTTCTGATCGTCTAACATTTCTTTAAATATCCTAGTTCTTTCTGGATTGAGCCTGTAAGGTTGGCTATTCAATGGTATATAGTCACTCTTCAAATCGATTCTATGCTTATATATGTTTGTGATCCCAATACTAGGATCACCGTCATTTACAAAACAATCGTTAAATTCTTCGAGAATATTTGTGATATCCATCTTTTGCTCTTCTGACAGCTCTTTGTTTATAATTGCTTCTTTCGGCTTGTGAGGCCTGTCGTCACCTTGGACTGACAGTATCTCGGCAGTGGGTAGCGCGTCCTGTACGCTTGCCACCACTGACTCACTTGCCACAGGTGTGCATGGTGTGAGCACCGCTATCACCTCGCCTACCTGTAAGTGTATGGGGACCTTAGATGTATTGAACACGGCTATGGGGACTATGTTTGTATCTTTCTCTGGACTTACAGCTGATCTTTTGATAACATACGGAACTGGATTGGATCTAGCCAAGTTCTCTGTGACAAACGTTTGATTATGCAGTGATTAATGCGCCAATGCAGGTAGGAAAAACAGGTGTTCCGTCATTGGGGCAAGAATAACCTTCTTGTTTAATCTGACTGTATATAGGGGTCTGCCAACTCCAGAATAATCGATAACCGCCTTAGAGGCTTTCAGAAAATCTGTGCCTAGTATGGCTGACCTATGCGATTTTGGTAGTACAAGAAATGGGTGCTGAAATTCAATATCGTTTACATAGAACTTAAGGGTAACTGTCTTCCTACAAATGTGTTTTTCCCCATCCGCTGTAAAAACTCTTACGTGGCACCTATTTACTGAAACAAAAGCTGGGTTAGTTTTTAGTGCACAATAGAATTGGGGGCTGATTACACAACATGAAGCGCCTGTATCGATAAGAACTGGTATTCTGTACTCACCAAACCTAACCGTCAATGCGTTGTCTGAGAGCTTTGTCTGTATCTGTAATTCCTTAGTTGTCAGCTGCAATCGTACTTTCGTCGTGCTATCTTTCCTGCTGTCTGGGGCGTTTTCCTTTGAGAAGATTGCCGTATCGATATTGAAGATATACGGTAAGGTCTTCCCCACACTTTTAGCGTCGCAAGAAGTACGCCTTCTTTTCCTGCGACTTCCTAGTTTGGGTGATTCGATGAGTTGTTACTTTGAGATTTACTATGGGGCGATTGGCTTCTGTTATAGTTCTTATAACCTCCACGGTTATAGTTAGGGTCGTAATTATTTCCCCTGTATCGTCCTCTGCCATTTCCTCTGCCATTATACCTCTGGTTGTTCTGGTTTCCTCTATTATGTTGTCTGGAACGATTGTAATACCCACCACGATTGTTGCCATAATTGTTTTGCCTTTGTGGCTGTTGGGAAGCGATTTGATTGACTTGCTGGGTCGACTTCTCTACCTTATCATTTGTACTCTGTATTTGCGTCAAAATTGCATTGATCGCCTCTGTTTGAGCCACTATCACTTTTGAAAAATCACTTCCCTGTTTGGGTGTGATAAGCTCGGCCTTAAGGGCCAGCTTCTTTGCCGCGGATAATGACTTTGGGTTATCCGACAGGACTACTTTTGATAGGTGTGGCTGCATGTTCATGAGATATATATGCACTTTCATTGTTTCTTCCATGTCTGTTTGGTCTAACATTTTAAACAGATCTTCACTATAGGCTTTTATGCCTTCTCCCTCTGTCTGTTTTCTGAACATATATCCTGACATCATCGCATCATGAGTCAGGGCGTCAAATTCTGTGTTAAACTTCAAAATGAATTGCTTATAGTCTGGGGTTGCATTGTCTCTCATATATCTAGTATAGAATGCTTTTGCTCTACCATCTAAGAATTTTAATATTGATGTCAGATATAGTGTCTCAGGTGCTTGTAACGCGACCATATATGCTTCAAAATCTACTAAGAATTGTCTTGATGACTTATACGCGGTAGGTTCTTCGAATACCTCCGGTACAGATGCTAATGTTCTTCTTAGAGTGCTTGATACATTCTGCACCGATTGTTTCTTAATTTCTGTAAATGATTCGGCAATTTTGTTCGTGAATTCTTCCATTTTCTCTGCTGTGGGGGCCTTGTCTGCCGACCGAGTTATTTTCTCCAGCAAACCTGCTGTCCCTGTCTGGCATTCTGCCAGCTTTTCAACCAGCTCGTCTAAATTAACAGGCATTTTGGCAGGTGTGTCACCTATATGATCGTTGGTGGTATTACTTACAATCGACTCTTCGTCGTTGTTGTCTAGATCGTCCTGGTCCTCTTCTTCTCCTGATTGTGATTCGTCCCCAGATGATTCTGTCTGGGCCGACGTCCTATCTTCACTTGTATCTTGGGTGCTATCCTCGCTTATTTCTGGGCTGCTGACTCCGCTTGTTTCTGGGTTGATTGAGATGTCCTTTGGCTGTAGGTTGACTTCGGGTTCTTGATTAACCGATAAGCCTGCCTCCTCTTGATGGGCAAGACCGAACTTCTCTGGTTTTTGGCTTCCTGGTGGGTTCAACAGCTGGGGCTTCTTGGATCTTGTATTCTGTTGGTTCTGCGTCGTCATAGAGGCACCTAGATCGGGCCTGTTCTCCGCCAGTGATAGGTATGAAGAAATAGAGAACTCGTGGTTGACGATTCCGTAGTTTATTGATGAAGGTATATATGAATACTGATGAACATGGGTACATGTGAAGCTTATATAGTATGGTAAGTATGCAACGTCCATGTGACGTTTGGAATGTTCCTGAAGGATCTGGGTCTATCATGTGGATCTTTCTAGTTGGAAAGATCCACGTGATAGATGATGCAATGTACATGAATGTTCTGGATCCTTGATGATGCAATGTTCTAGAGGGTTCTAGACAGTGCCAATATGTAGGTTACCTTAGGCTCACATGTTATGTTTACATTATGGAATTAATTAACTATTATCATTCTCATTAACATTATAATCATGAATCATCATATTCATAAACATATTAATTAGGTTATGCCTTATTACATAATATTATAAGGCCGGATATGACACTGCGACACCTCTCCCTACAGTCTGAAACATAAGGACAGAAATACTCCACCTGTAACTTGTTGTTTTCAGTGGAGTCCTTAATCTCTCTTTATTTATTTCTCAGATCAAAGGTGTTTTTTTATTATGAAGTACTTTTCATTTTTGAGACATGCTATAAAGATATATAAAGGTCACTGGGCAATGAATCTAGGTCTTTGTAGTCATAGCTTTCGTGCATCAGCCCCATTGTTGATTTAAAGAAATTTGATTATTAAAAAGCATTTAAAATGCACAAAGAATAAATCCCTTCTTTAACAGTTTTTTTTGTAGCATTATTGAACATATGTTCAATAATGCTACAAAAAAAAACTGTTCCGAAGCATTGTAATTTTGATTTCATTATTTTCTCTGACCAAGATATTTGCTGCTTTTGCACAAGAGTTTAGGTTACCTGCCCTGCTTTCCCAGTCGAGACCCTGAAGCGATGAATTACAGATATGCTTGCAATTCACAAATAAATAACAAATATTATCCTGCTGTTCACAAAATGAGCACTTGCCACTTTCCCGGATCCTAATATTTCTTATATAGGTGTTGCAAGTAACAATCCTATCTATGCAGAATCCTGTATTGGAATGCATGCAATATTTTGGATGATTTAGTTTTCTCTTGGCAATAAGAGCTTCATAAAACATTTTACTCAGACAGTCAACTATGTCCAAGTTTTTATTGCCTAATGTAAAAATTAACCTAACCCTTAACTGGGGTATTGCTACCATTTTTAACTTCCATTTCCCTTCACAATGTCTCTCCACTACCATTACACCTTTCTCTTTCCAAGATTTCCAATGCAACATTCTATTTTAGAACTTAATCAGCTTATTTAGCCATAATCTTTCTCATTATTTGGTTAACACTTTCTGGTGCATAGCTGTAATATGACCTTGATATTTTAATTTATATTAGGCTCAGGCCGTAGTATCTGTTCCATTGAGTGGATCTTCCTGCAAATACCTGCCTAGCAAAATATCATCAATCAGATCAAAGGTTTCTATAGAAGATAAAACTCAATTTCTTTTATCAATTCTTTTCTCAGTTTTTCCTGCAAGAATGATAGCAAACATGGACAAAACTGTTTTAGAGGTATTTTTGTTAGATGAAAAGGAAAAGAAGGACCCTGAGGATCCTGTATCATCAATATTTTAAACTTCCAAGAACATGAGGATCATCTAATATTTGAAACAGGATATCAAGTACAATACTATTTAACCTTCTTACAAACCTCCTTCATAGTAGTTACCATCTATGAAGTGCTGAAAGCTTGTTGAACTTTTGCCCATGATCATTAGGGATGCACCAACTTCTTGTAAGCGTGGCTTGAGCTCAGATAACATTGCAGCATGGAGACGACTGAAACATCATTCAAATCTTCGGAGGAACAACATAACAATTGTTCTATCCTGCCATAAACTTCTGAAGCGTATCATCTAGCAATTACATGAGTCAGATAAAAGTGACATTAATTTAAATCATGGAAGGAATGGAATGTAAAGCATGGATAATGATAAGATTGCTGCATCAACCCCAATCATCCAGGTGCAAACAACAAGTGGAAAACCCTTCTTCAGATAATTAGAAACACTAACGATGTTCCCTGAGTGTAATCTTAAGTTTCAGTAACTTAAATGTTAAAACTGTTCTGTTCTGAATGACTAACAATGTTATAATAATCACCTAGCTTCTTCTCCTTGTATTCCATTAGGGTAATTCAAATAGAGAGAATGGAACGAGGTGCTAGTAATTGGATATTTATCAGACAAGATTATCCACTTGAGTTCCATTCACTTTATTATTCATCTAGTATATTCCCCCTAGAATTTACATTGTACACGTATATACAATAACAATATTTTTATCACATCTCCTTCATCCCATCTCTCAAGTGGAATGTGCATATAATAAATATCGTAATCATGTAGAAACAGCAGAGAAGTCAATATACCTTGTTTATTTAATGAACAAGGTATCTGTAAGAACAACCTTCTAGAAACTCTTATAGACATTTAGACTTGGTAATATTAATAATTGATATAGGTCTAAGCTCTTCAAATTCTTTTGCATTTGGTTTCTTGGAGAGTGCTGTATCTGACAATCTTAAATTTGGTTACAAAAAAAGAAGAAAATTTAACAATAAAAAAAGATATTATGGATGATTTATAAAGGAATATCAAGGTTTAAAATATTAAGGGATTTTATGCAATGGGAAAACACCCTCCATTATCAAATCCACAAAGTTTCCAAAACATAATTACCTCATTTGTAGCTGCATTCATTATTCTCTCTTTGCCAAGTTCTTCCAGATCGAGGTGGTTTGGGTCCACAGCTGCTGTTGTGTTACAACAAAACATTTTCCCTTCATAAATCTAAATTATCTATGTAAATGTTTCAACCAGAATGAGTCTCAAAGGATAATATAACTATGCCAAAGTGGGCCAGCTCCCAACTTATATATGTAAACATAGTGGGTCAGATTGTCTGAAAATGTACAATTCACCTTCATCAATCCTCTCAAATAGCCCGACTTTAAGTAAAAAAATAAGTTCAAAATTCAGCTCAACATTAATCAACAGATTTAATCAGCTCAATACCATATAAACTCTGATATACCTAGTATTTCTAATTTTTCAGCCTAAATTACTAAATGTCCACTGCTGACTGAACATGTTCTTACAACCTGACCCAATGTAAGTCTCCCTTCCCTGTCAAATACAGTAAAGACTAATTGATGATCTTTGAAACAATGTAGATCATACATACAAGGACCACCTCTTTTCTATTCTCTTTGTCAGGCCATCAATGTTTGATTCTCTGAGTGCATATGAGGTCATATGTGATCTGAAACTGAGTTTACTTTTCAGATTATTTTCCCTGGTTGACTGATGTCAGACGATATTGTCCAACTGTGCGTGTATGTGTAGCCTATATTGGTTACAAGGTCATCACTCTCTTATAGGCTCTTTGATAGTTTGCATGATATGAAATGTGCATAAGCCCCAGGCACATTCAGTGCCCTCTGTTAGCTGCTTTTGTAAGTGGTTCTAACATAACTTTAAGCACTGCATAATTTTTATTTTTTTCAAAAGCACTGCATAAATTAACATCAACTTTCATAAAGTTAAATAATAATAGCTAGGTACATTCAACCATAGAGGAGAATTAAACATAATAAGCAATATCTTCTGTACTCTACTGTAATACGCAATTTCTATAATTCTTGAGGTTTGTTTATTGGGGGATATGACGTTTCGGGTGCATTAGGCCTTTATCAAGGAGAATTTTATTTTTCATTTGATCATGCCTTCTCCGGTATGAAATTGTGCTAGCTTGTTGCCGTGGGGACCATTGTATAATGATTTTTAGAGTTTGGAAATAGCTGTTACCAAAATATGTATCTGATTGAATTATTGTAGCCTACTTTTTCATTCTAATAGATGTAGATCTAGAACCGAGAAAATTCACTGCACAAAAGATGAGAATCACATATGGCTGACTTGTTGGTTCTTCCAAAGGGACTTCCTACATCTAGTAACATTAATAGATAGTTCTAGTATACAACATAGTAGCACATAATAAACTACAATAAAGTAAAATAAAGTCAACACATGTAGTTACCTTGGATATTGGTGTGTGTGTGTGGGGGGGGGGGGGTCTGTAGCTCTATTAGTTCGCACAATTTATTGTTGGAATATGTCTTACATGCATACATTTATAAGTGTGAAGGCACACAATAGTAACTAGGAGGAAGGACTGACTCAAGCTTCTTCTACTCTTATAACAGAAACTCTCAAGAATGTTTTAAATTCTATGGGTACTTGGTATATCAGGGTTCTTTTGATTTTTTTTAACTTCTATGTTTTGGCACTAATAGTGATTTTCCAGAAGAAAAACTTCTATAGGTCCTTGTCCACAAAGCCGCTTGTTATGGAATTTAGTGGAAAAGGGTCCTCTGCGGTGCTAAATCACATGAGAATCATCTTAGCAAACTATATAGGGCCTTAATAGGCTAATACATTATGTATACATACGTGGTCGAATCCCACCAAATGACCCCAAATCGTTATTTTTTTAAGTTTATTTGTTTTCTTAGATACGTTGTGGTTAGATGGGCTATAGGTTCTAGATTGCAGAAATCATTTTTCTTTTCTTATTCTTTATTTATTTTACCACACTCGTCCACAGTGAGTCATCAAATGGATTATTGTACTAAAAGTGTTAGTTCCGAACGCTATAGCCAAATAACATATTTCCTGCTAATAATTAAACCCAATTTGGTCATATATAGCTCCATGGGTACTGGAATATCGAATAACCATACAGGTTTTAACTTAAATAGTATAATTTAATTATCTGAATTCATATCTATACTTGCATATTATCAAAATTTTAACAGTTCTTTTACTAGGTCTTCTTTCAGGTGCTGTTAAAGATTACCATATGCATGATAAAATATGGGAAAAATATGTATAGGGAGCCACAGTATCAGGCTATTTGAAGGGACAAGAATATTTTGCCTATCCCTATTATAGGTGTCATGCCAAGGCGTTCGGAACTAACACCTTTTTGCGTTCGGAACTAACACATAGCGTTCGGAACTAACACCTTTTCTGCATTGTTTGTCATCAAGTATAAGCAAAGAAAAATGTTCCAATATGTTTTAAATACAGTTATATAGTGTGCTTTATGTCAGAAACATCCAATTGATGTTTTGTAACCTCGCCAGTCTGAATAATTATAGCACAATTGATAGCGTTCGGAACTAACACATAGCGTTCAGAACTAACAGGTGATTCTTTCTTTAGAGGGTAATTCAATCAGAATGAAATATAATCTTTCTTCTTTATCAGGACTTACTCCTCAGGAATAAAGTAGATTAGGTTAGGTAAATAAGTGCATTATTTTTGTCTTCATAATTTCCATTATACATCTTATAGGATTTTTGTTTCAATTCACCTATGTATATAGTTTCTTATCAAATATACGCCTGAAAAAAGTTAAACATGTTGCAAATACAATTATATGTTGGCCCTGATGTTAATAATATCGATTGCATGGCTTGTTTCCCCATCCAATAGTTTGAGATATGGGAGAAATTAAGGCGTTCGGAACTAACAATTTTTGTCAAATTTCCATTCAATTCACTTCTTTGGATCGACTCCATTTCATGGAATATGTGAGCATAAATAGGAGCCTGAAGACAGCCAATTAGTTGTTCTTAACATACAAGACGAAATATGGATATATAACAAGCTAGACCTAATAATGTAATCAATCATGTTAGGTTTGGGATGCTGTTAGGTTCCGAACCCTGTTAGGTTCCGAACGCTGTTAGGTTCCGAACGCTATATGTTATTCCTTAATAAGCATATATCTTGAATTTAGCAACACTTAACATCATTCCTATGCATTTATCATTAATCATTTACATGTATTTGCAGCTAACATTTAGTTCCAAATACTAACATGTAGTTCCAAATGTTAGTTCCGAACGCTTGTTAGGTTCCGAACGCCGCACTTTAAGCCAATATATAAATAAGAATGGTTGCTCAATGAAACCAATACATTATATTATCCTCTCCGGAATGGTTATAATGATGCACAATGAAGATATTTCATGCTAACTTTGAAGATAACAATGATTTATTTGGGGATCAAAAAGTTAGACACACTTTGTGAATAAATATCATACACCAGATATGTGCTGTAATTAGAGAAATAAGACCTATCAATTTTCTCATCAGATCCAGTAAATAGCTTCAATTTTGGGGTTAGAGTATTGTTTCTCTCCAGAACACTGAATAGCTGCATAAAGCAATATAGCATCATATAGGCATGTCGACCTTTTTGTCTCTATTCTTATTTTATACATTTGTATCTCCTCTGTACAATTGACTACGACAAATAAACAACTCCTTATCTTATCTTATCTTAGGTGATCCTGGTTTGGAGGCGTTCAGAACTGACAGGTCTATTGGCTTTCCCTGTGTCTTTGTGGACACATATCTTAGTGGAAATTGAGCCAAAGTTGTTAAAAATCGGTGGACATTTGTATAGGGTTATGCCTAACCTCCTACTAAAGAATCCTTACTTAATTATTGTGGAAATAAAAGTGGCACTGGTTTGAAAGGCGTTCGGAACCTAACAACTTTAATCTTGAATGGTGAAACATGAAATGTTTTAATTTCTCATTCCAGGACTATCAGAACCATGTATTTTGTCAGTCCTGTTTCGTATTCTATATTATATTAGCTACAGATGGAGCCTATTGATAGTTTAAAAACATTCATTCGAAGATCTGATATCTATACCAGAATTAAGCATTTTGGAAATAAATTGAAAACAGTGAAAAATAACAAATTTGTCTCAGGAAAAAATGAATGCTCAGATTTCGCTGAAAATTTCAACATACATTCTTTATAATGTTATCGTTCATCCCAACTCAAAAAATGAGGGATGACCTTGATGGTTTATATTTTACAGCATTCTGCAGAATAAAAACATTTTTGGGGTCATTTGGTGGGATTCGACCACGTATACATTTCAGTTCTGTCAATCTCATCTGTTCATATATAAATTTTGTTCATTGTTCTTCTTCTTTCTTTATTTCTTTCTTTCTTTCTTGATGTTGTCATGGACATAATTTAACTTTTCCCAACATCCAAAGAGATTTTGTTGGATCTTGTTGGATATTTGTCTTTGCTATACCTCTACCCCTATCTGATGTATATATATATCATTGTGTCATCTGCAAATAGTTTGGATGCACAGTTCTGAATGACCTGTCATATTAATGTAGGCCTATAGCAAATATACTAATGGTCCCAAAGTCGTCCATTTCTACAAAATGCGCCCATGCTCTTTTCCCCTACCTTTGGCCCTTCTATGACTGAAATTTCAGTGTAATATTCATTGATATCAAAACAAAACAACAGTTTCCTCTTGGCATGAGAATTCCTATGATATATATAGAGAGAATGGAACAAGCCGGCAGTTATGCCAACGGCATCATGCTTACACTATTCTCTTGTTGTCTGTGCAACATAAATGGTCTGAACAGATATGCCTTGTGAATAGAGAGGGAAAACATGTTTTTATGCCGCATGTTTTTACGTTGCATGTTTTTATGTCATAACATTTGCTTCATAAAGGCAAATTTATTTGGGATAGAAAATTGTAACATATACCAAACAAACCGCACCAATGTAAGCTTTCTGCTGATATATAATCACCCAGATCCATTGAATGGTCTGAATAGAAATGCCTTTTGCATAGAGAGGTCTGTTTTTATGTCACACGTTTTTACGTCGTACATTTTATATATCGCAAAATTTGCTTGATACAGGCAAAACTATTTTAGATAGAAATATATATAATATATATATATATACCAAACAAACCACAATAATCTCAGCTTTCTGCTGATGTATAATCATTCTTTAGTACAAGCATAAGGATTAACATAGGATTGGCCACACATGGGTCATAGCATAGACTGGCGTACGATAAATCATCAGCAGTGGTACAAGCATAAGGATACAGTAATTCATCATCAGAAAAACAATAGCCACTCTCACTAAGGTCAACATATAAGTCATCGCAATCAAATTCATAACAAGTACAGGCCATATATTCTTCAAGTGTACAGAACATTTTGTCAGTGACATCGGTAACATTACTGCAAACAATAGCATCAAGACAAGTCTCATAGCATTGAGGTAATACAGAAGAAGTACATGGGTATGATTGAATGACAACAGTATCAACAGAGCTTTCTGGAATGTCAACAGGCATAGGAGGCCGAGTACACGAGGCCAAGTCATTAGTAACACTAGCATCGCCAATACAATGTCTAAACTCACACAATGAAGGTGTGGGGTCATCCGAGGTAGGGAAGGCTTGATGATGAAGAGAAGAAGGCAAAGCATCCATAGCCATGGACGATGATACAGGCCAAGTTTGATCGTCAAACTCATCAGCAGGCCAAAACACAACACTATCACCGCCATGACAGACCTGGGGAAATCCCACGAGATCACAGGTGAGAATCTGACGTCACTGGGCATCCCTGGGGGAAGCCTTCTTCTGGGGACACCCCAAAGCCCGATGATCCTTTTTACAGAGCTGGCAGTGGTGACTGCGGGTGCAATTGGTATTGGTACATGCAGACTTGTAATTCCAATCAAAGCATATATCGTCCGGAAAGTCAGCAGGCACAGTTTTACCTCCACAGTTGTTTTTGCGAGCACTAGGTACCGAAGCACTCTGAGTAGCGGCAGCCGCCTTAGGGGATTTCCTGAATGAAGGGCTGAAACCTGATGCAACACACGGTGCGTCACCCGTCATAAAGGTCGGGAGTTTCCCTGAAGAGACCTTATCGACCATTCTGTGGTTGTAAATAGCATAGGCTTTGTCAAGAAAACAATCATTCAGTGCTTCTTCCGTGAGAAAACTCATGTGCTCTAGGTAACTGGCTAAGTCCCCGTCAGTTTCAAGAATATGCGTAGCCACCTTAACCATACCATGTATAAGCTCACGATATGACATTTTATTGTGATCTATGCTCTTAACAGGCACTTTGTTGGTATGGTGTTGAACATATAATTCAGGGCGAAATTTCAAACCTTTATCCTTGACCGCTACCGCTGGATCGATCGACAAGGCTACCTCGCGGAGTGCGGAGGTCAGGGCGGGGTCGAGAGCACCGGCAGCCGTATGAGTTTCCGCGTCACTATCCTTGTCTGGGTCGGATTTCATTTTCAACACAGCCTGACAATCCACGGCTAAACAAGACATTTTAACATCATGGCATCGATGTGTACCCTCTGTTCCATGTTAAGGCATCTTAGTTCCACCACATCGACCTCTGACTCAGCAATGTCAGTCTGGTCAAACTGGTTTAGAGCGGCCATATCCAAATGTTTCTCCCAGTCCTCCGCCTCATCACCGGCCGTCTTAGCCTTTTCCTTGGCATCTTTACGGTATTTACAAGACCTCATACCAGGCTTAGGGTGGTGATAACCACATCCACCACACTTCACCATAATGCAAACACACCAGTCACAATATAACGAAAGTCCAACAAGAATTTTTTTCCCGGTTGGGAGCAAACAAAACTTGTGTGCGTGACCAGTGAGGTGGTGAAATGAAGTGAGAAACCAACACCTGAGAGAGTGGTAGTTAAACAAACATTGCCAAGGGGGCGCCAGCGCTGCAACCCTTCCCTGGTGATTTATATGAACATATATCAAGTAATATATATCATCAGATACATGTAACACAAGTTCAATTCTAAGATGATTCTGTTCTTTTAATGGAGACTCTGCTCCTATAATTATATGCTCAATCATTAATATGTACAGGTAGAGAGATGGAGGCCAGAATGGGTGCATTGTTAGAAGTTGTTGGCATATTATAGAAATAGATTACAGATGTAAGATATATTTTATGACTAATTTGAATCTGACATAGGGGACTTCATGGATAATTTATTCTTCCCACTCTCCTCAATCACCATGAGGAGAATCAGGGATTAAAGTAAAGCTAAACTGTGATGCATGAATGTGTATGACTAGTGTTTAATAAATAAATACGCATGTGTAGTGTAATTTGTGATTGTAAATTGTAGAGTCTATAGTATTAACTTCGCATACGCTTGGAACGCAAACACCAAAACACATAATCCAGATCTTTCAGTCCTTGCTAGCCTTTTCTCTTTATTTCACAAACTCTCTCTGTACCAAGGATGGCTACTGGATGACCAATGCTGACACCAGCCAGTAAAAGTGTAAAAGCATAGAGTATATACGAGCACAAGGGTGTAAGATAACACAATATAATTGAAAATCATGACAGACAAAGCATATAATGACACCTTGATTAGAATGGCTATAAAATCAAGTAGAGTGACCTGCAGCGGCATAAATATGAACTATATGAAAAGAACAGGTCAGACCTTTGCCATCATCTGTTTCGAAGTTTCACTCCACAACAAGTCAAGGGAAACATACTACAAAGGCTAGTTCTTAAAAGCAAAATTGATTCACTATTAAATGGTCATCACTCAATAATCATGTTTTAAAAGATCTGATTGCTAGAGAACAAACCTGTGCATAGCTCAACTGACCCAGAAGAGGAGCCAAATGTCTGACAAGCAGTGCTGACACAGAGTGGGGATTTCTGACACCACAATGCCCAGCATCACACATGCATAGTCAGCACCAGTGGTCCAGTGGGTAAGGCATCACACTTCCAATCAGATCATTGTGAATTTAAATCCCAGAGCAGGCAGCATTTTTACATTTGTTTCGTTTTGGGGTTAGCTTTTTTTTGCTAAAATCTCCACATTTGAGCCTTGGTTTTCTTTTAAACTCTCACATTTAGCATTTGATGTCATTCCCTTCCGATTCGAGAAATAACCGGAGGGGCTAAGCTAAATGGGGTTCAGGGATACTATGGTTCTGAGGTATGGGTGGCGGTACTGAGCTTGTGTTTATTTGCTACGAAAATCTTTTTTGCATGGGGCCACAATTGTCTAGAATAGCATGCAATACCAGTGACATGTGTGACTTATATGCTTTTCCTAGGCGTATATCATTCTGTTGTCATTGTTTATTCCTATGCACATAGCCATGATGTTGATATTTTAACAAACCCATCCGTCCTCCCTGCCCCATAGGCTGTAGGGGGTTTACATTGGTTTCCTGTAATTAAATGAGGCAGTGTAGTGTTTGTATTCATGTTCATTCCAGTGGTGTGGTCCTGAGATTGAGTTTAACCCTTACGGCTTGTCAACCGGAAACAGCACCCATTCATCCAGGAGAGCGTGTCCCACCAGAAAGTGCATGGTGGCTGGCCGTAATAGGTTTGAAGCCCTTATAGAACTCTTTAAATTAACTAGGATATTATATTATTGAGTGGATAATGAAACCTTAGGCTATTTAAAAAAGTTCCTGCCTTCCCCACACCGTAGGTAGGGGCCTACATAGAGCCCACCCACCCACCTACCAAGCCATGTAGGCGCTACTGCCATATTGCCTACATGGCACCCTACGCAAAAAATGTAAGGCCAGCTGTGAGCTGGTTTTGAATGTGCGACCTTCCGTGCAGGAGGGGGATGCTCTGCCACAGAGCTAGTTCCCAGGTTGGCTGGCCTAGGCTTCATTCTACTCCTGGTCTAGAGTGTGTTTGAAGGGACGGGTAGGCGTAGGGCTGACTGTTGATGTGCGGGACAAGATGCGCACAGGACTGGACTAGTAGCTAAACGAAATGTTTGTCAGTGTTTATATCCATTGGAATAATGTTACTGTAGGTTTTGCCGGCATTATTTAGTGAATTACCAGAGGTATGCAAGACCTAGTATGTGTCTAAAGAAAAGTATCATAGATAATTGTTGCTGGACAGGACAAGTGACTTCACATGGTGTTTTTAGGCTGTAGGAGGTTTACATTGGTTTCCCGTAATTAAGTGAGGCAGTGTAGTGTTGAGGCTTTCGTTCCCGTGGTGTGGTCCTGAGATTGAGTTTAGCCCTCATGGCTCAGCCGGACATGGCACCCGTTGGTCTAGTCAGGCAGCTTAGGCATAAAATCGTGACCCGCTGGATAAAAGCACCAAATTTGGCACAGAGGTAGGTCTGCGGGTACTAAAAACATTTTTTGTAAAATTCCAATATGGCTGCCCAAAATCGAACATTTTCCAAAATGGCTTCCATTTGTAACGGAATCCTGTCTCCTACTACAAGACTGTATTTAAGACAAAAATCAGGTTCAAAATACAGTTCAACATAACCAGACAGATTCATTGAATGAATACAATACAGAATACACTCAGATATACCTCGTATTTATCAATTTTCTCTAATTTAGCAGAATTTGAGAGATGTGTAGAACTGTAGATTGTGCATTTTCTGAAAATCTGACCCAAATATATTCATAGGTATGCATTATCCCTTCCAATGTGAACTCCGACTGACCTGGCATGACCCCCACTACACTGTTGGTCACAGATGACTGGTTACTCTGGGCCCGTTCATCCCAAAGTTACTCTAAGATAGGTTCAATAACAGAGTTCGTTCCTATGGTCAGCTAATCAGGGGTAGTGCGGCAGCTAATGCAGAAGAGGGATATAGTGATCTAAGTAATTTAAGGGAGAAGGATCACTTAACCACAAAGATTTCACAGGCCTCACACAGATTAAAAGCAATAAGAAGAATACATCGATCATTAACCTCCAAAAATATTCTTAAACTTTATAAGGTTACTTAATTACGGTATTGCATTTATAACATCGCACCTCAGACCCTATTGGGGAAATTGCAAGTTATTCAGAACTCGTTTATTAGAGTACCTTTTGGCCTTGATAGGAGAACAAGTGTATTAAACATTCAAAATGAACATGATATAGAGTTATTAGATATCAGAAGAAAGCATCATATATATGCTGGAATTATCATATAAACTAAGCCAGGATGATATACAGGTAGTAGAAACTTGAACCTCAGATCACATGGTAGGGGGAAGATAATGAAAGTACCTCAGCCACATTTCAAGAGCGTTAAAATATCAATTTATTATCAATTACCAGTTATGTGGAACGACTTATCTGTGTAATGGTTAAATCTATTCCATCACAATTTCCAGTTTCTTATTGTACACTTTCGCCTGACACCATACACTTAGTGACTGATGAACATTAAAAAACTGTGATTGATATCAAATCTAATTATACTTTTTAAACACATCATTAGTGCAGAATCAGAATCTATACAACAATTTGAAATTGGAAACCAAGTTAATATTGAATTCTGAAGAAATAACAGTGGAGTCATTGATCTTGACTGTTAAGGAGCTCATGTTTCTGTGTTAAAATGGATGCTGTAGACTTTTTTTAACAACTTTAAATTCAATGCTTGTGACTTAACACTTGATATTTGATTTAAGTTAGGGATCAAATTGAGTGCAAGGGGCCAAGTACCTATGTTATGCAATACAGATTAGACCTACCACTGCCACACTGGACTGGTTATTCTTTACATAAGTTTGCGGAAAGCTTTTGCCTTGCTCATATAAATGTTTCATTTATATATTTTATTTCTTCATAAGTTTGACAAAAAGGAGACATCTTTCTGGAATTTTAATCCAGGTCTTCCAGGACAATATCAACATACAAGTTTCAAGTACTTTTGTACAAGTAGTTTTGTGAGACTCAAAAGGATTAATTACAACAACACTTGGACATTTAAGTGGTAGATTTATTTCATATGTGCAACAATCACTTAAGATCAGATCAATAAATACCTAGCATCACTAGTCAGAGTCAATGCTTTGCCAGAGGACAATTTGGCATCAACTTTTCATATTTGCAAGGCTTTCCAATCAAGTGATCAAAAGTAACTCTAGGTGCACACTTTCTAAGTTATATGAGAGAAATAGTCTCTCAAGGGTTCAAAATTGTTTTCTAGCTCAATCTTAGCTGAATGGGGTGAATGCCCCACCAAACGTTTGCCCTGAGTCTGGCACCTCAATAGCTCTATTGCCAATAGTTCCTGTCCACAGCTGGCATCCAGTGACACACTTCATGTTCCACAACACCCTGCCCCTGAGTCAGTGAGTCTACCATGCCTTGTCAACCCTTTTTTAAAAAACCCATAACATAGATCTGAACATCTTGATAGTTTACCAATTTAAAGAAAGCTAAAATTGGGCTAGAGGTCTTTTTAACCCATTATGTAAGATTTAGATATGAAAGATTAATCTGATGTGATTGTTCCTTGTGTATTTACACATTTTATTTCTTCGGGAGACCAAGCGCCTCATAAATGGTTTCTGTGTCAACAAGATCTGTAGGGTAGAGTTGAATCCAATTAAGCAACAATTTACCACCTGAAAAGGAATTGTAATATTATCAGGAATTTAAGCAAAAATCCTTTATTTCATCTGCGCTGAATTGAGCTGATATTTTGAGGACAAAATGGGAATATGCATTGCTTGCAGTTGTGATAACATCCATAAGATGGTAATGTACAGTGAGTTACGCAGACATTTAGATTCATAGGCAAGAAAACAGAGACAAATATGACATTAATATGTAAACTTACCATTTTCAACTATGAGGACTCCCCCATTTTGACTCCAATCACCATTTGTATCACCAATAATCCCCTTTTCTTTGGCCTGATATAGATATGTTCAGAATATATATGAAATACATTAATCAGTTAATTAAATAGGCTGGACATACATTAGATACAAGAGAATAGCATTAAGCAAACATCTGCCATGGTGCCCATATGTGATGTGTTTTAGGGAAATGAGTCACAAGTCGCAAAAATGATATTTTTTAAAGTGTTTATTTTACAAGATCAGTTCATTGGAATGTTCTGATTTTTGGGGGGTTTATTACTTATGATCATATTTCAGGACAATGTACGTAATATATCCTTTCGTTTTAAAGGTCCTCATATGGAGTATATTTAGTTACTTTACTGTTTATTGCCCCCAAGAACTATTGTTAACTTTTTTATTCAAAAATACAAATATCAAACTTAAAATCTAGAAATACTTATTAGATTATTAGACTGTTTACTATCATTAAAATCGGCTTGATGTCATCTTTTTAAATATGGTGATATCTCAAAATCCATTTTTTGCGACTTATGACTCATTTTCCTAAAACAGATCACATTTCTGTTGTCTTTTTCATATCTATCTCACATCTCAATTTAGAAGAATGAAAGACCAGTGCCAATTCACACCCCAGCTGCCATCTATTTAAAGATATATGCGGGTGTCAACACACACGCCACCTAGCGGCTCCTATTTTTCTTTGAAATATTTCATTATCATCATAAGTTGAGAAGTATCTGTGCACCATTTTCAATATCTACAGGGTTTGTTTTTATTACAACAGTTTGGAGTCATGTTTTTTAGGATTCATTTTCATTGATTATGCTGCTTGATTACTAAATTTGGGTGATGTGGTCAATTTCAAATGACCACAACTTTTTTTTAACCACGTCAACCTAGTGTTTTTCTTTGGTAAATCTGTAGCATAATATACCAATTATATGTGTAGAAAGTTTTAATGAAAAGTCACCGATCATTATTTTTTTATATAATGAAATGTGAAAAAAAAACACATTTTTCCATAGACTTCAATGCTAAAGCACTGTTATTTTCAAGTGGCTGTAGAAAAAAAAATAAGTCGATGAGATGTACTTTTTTTTGTATTTCTTGCTTTCTTATGTAGTCAGGAATGATCCCTGAACGTTTCATAAAAAAGTCACTGACCAATCTTTTTTCCATTGAACACCCGCATATACCTTTAACATTTCCCACTTGCTCACTTTTTGTGAGGAATATTCAACCAAATTTCTACAATGCCACACTTCTATGTCCCCATTATTTATTTTATTTCTTTTTATTCATTTCAAGGCCAAACATTTATTATATACAATATGAAATTTAAATGTTAAGACTTTATTAAAATCATAAATATGATCTATATGAAAAGAACAGGTCAAACCTTTGCCATCATCTGTTTTGAAGTTTCAGTGCACAACAAGGCAAACATACTACAAAGGCCAGTTCTGAAAAGCAACATTGATTCACTATTAAATGGTCATTTCTCAATATCATGTTTTAAAAGATCTGATTACAAAGTCATTCATACTTTCATTGATAACATATAAATGATACATCTAAAATGCATATAGAAATTACATTTATTTTCCATATATAATGGATCCTACCTAGTAAAATTCATTGCATTGTAAATGCCTTGTGTGTTGTCCATGTATATTTCTGAAAGTAAAATACCGAATTAAAGCCAATACATCCCTCAGCTAAAATGTCACAAAATTCATAGAATATTAGTAATGTAAGTAATCAAGACATTTCAAATTATGTTGTAGTGTTACTGAAACATAAGGACAGAAACACCCAACCGCCTAAGTCATCATTTTCAGTGAAGTCCTTAAACTCCCTTTATTTATTTCTCAGATCAGAGATGTTTTTTTATTATGAAGCAATTCTTAATAACTTTGGTCTCTGTAATCATAGCATCAGCCCCATTCCTGATTCAAAGAAATTTGATCATTGACAACGCACTGAGAATAAATCACTTCTTCAACAGGTTTACATGTTCAATGATGTCTACAAAAAAAACTCTTCCGAAGCATTGATTTTGATTTTATCATTTTCTCTGATCAAGATATTTGCTGCTTTTGCACAAGAGTTTAGTTTAAAACGAGATCTCACTAATGTACAAAGCGAAAAACTCACTCACTTGTTTCTGAATTATTTGACTTTGAATCACAGCCAAGAGCCCCCAAATTTGCTGCTTTCTAAGTGTTCTACGTTTCCTAAACATGTCTATTTCAGACAGCTACAATTATCTTTTTAAAGTGATGACATGTATTTTCTTCTTTCATATGTGTAGAATATAACCTGCACTGTGTGTAGAAAATTTTGGGACATTATATATATATTTAGGAGTTGCCATTTTTGTTTTATTCCCCAAAACGTAAAAGGAAAATTCAGCATTTCCACATAGACTTGCATACTAAATGGGTACAACTGAGAGTGCCCACACCTAGCTCTGTTTCCTAAACATATCTATTTCAGACAGCTACATTTTTTTCTAACGCGATGACATATATCTCTTTTTCCTTTACAAGAGTAGAATAGAACCTGCACTATAGGTGTAGAAACTTTTGGGACATTAGGAGTTGCCGTTCATTTGTATTATCCCCTAAAATGCATTTCTCCATAGAATCCAATACCCTTATTTATATACTGCAGTCAATAGTTGCGTTTGCCTTAGTACAAAGCCCACCAGCTCTGTATAAAACTTGTAAGCCGACCCCAACCATAGCTCCTCAACCTTTATCTGGGGTATTGCTACCATTTATAACAGCAACTTCCATTTTTTTTCACATCTCTGACTACCATAACACCTTTCTCTTTCCAAGAATTCTAATACAACATTCTATTTTAGATCTTAATCAGCTTATTTAGTCATATTTTTCATATTTAGGCATCTTTCTCTCATTATTTTACCAGTTTCTGGTACCCTGCTGTAATAGTATCTGTTCCAAGCATGTGGTCAATAACACCCTATAGAATTTTGTTGAGTAGATCTACTAGCAAAATGTTATCAATCAGATCAAAGGCTTGTACAAAAGTTAGAACTCAATTCTTTTTCTTTGTTCCTGCAAGAGTGATATCAAACATGAACACCAATTGTTTTAGAGGTATTTTTGTTAGATGAAAAGGTATGGAAGGAAAAAGAAAAGAATAAGTATCCCGTATCATCAATATTTTAACCTTCCAAGAACATGAGGGTCATCTATTATTTGAAACATAATATCAAGTTATGTACAATACTATTTAACCTCCTTACAAACCTCCTTCATAGTAGTTACCCTCTATGAAGTGCTGAAAGCTTGTCGAACTTTTCCCAATGACTATTAGGGACGCCCCAACTTCTTGTAAGCGTGGCTTGAGTTCAGATAACATTGCAGCATGGAGACGACTTATTAATCATTCAAATCTTCGGAGGAACAAGATCACAATTGTTCTGCCTTGCCATAAACTTCTGAAGCGTATCATCTAGCAATTATATGAGTCAGATAAAAGTGACATTAATTTAATTTATAAAAGGAATGGAATATAAAGTAAGAATAATGATAAGATAGTCTTGTTGCGTCATCCCCAATCATCCAGGTGCAAACACCAAGTGAAAAAACCTTCATCAGATAATTAGAAACACTAACGATGTTCCCTGAATGCAATCTTAAATTTCAGTAACTTATGTTAAAACTGTTTTGTTCTGAATGACTAATAATATCACATTAATCACCTAGCTTCTTCTCCTTGTATTTGTTTAGGGTAATTTAAATAGAGAGAATGGAACAAGGTGCTAGCAATTGAATAATTATCTGACAAGATTGCACAGCTGAGTTCCATTCATTTTATTATTCATTTATTAAATGCTCTCTAGCATCGAATTTTATTATACATGTATATGCAATAACAATACCTCCTTTATCACACCTCTCTAGTGGAATGTGCATATAATAATAAATATCATAACCATGTAGAAACAGCTGAGAAGGGCAAGATACCTTGTTTATTGAATGAACAAAAAATTGATAATTAAAAAGTAAAATATCATGGATGATTTACAAAAGGAATTTAAAGGTTTGAAATATTATGGGGAATTATGCAATGGGAAAACACCCTCCATTATATATATTACATCCACAAACTTTCCAAAACATAATTACCTCATTTGTAGCAGCATTCATTATTCTTTCTTTCCCAAGTTCTTCTAGATCGAGATGGTTTGGGTCCACAGCTGCTGTTGAGTTACAACAAAACATTTTCCCTTCATAAATCTGAATTATCTATGTAAATGTAATAATTATTCTTCAACCAGAATGAGTCTCGAAGGATAACTGTACCAAAGAGGGCCAGCTCTCAATTTATATGTGAACATAGTGGGTCAGATTATCTGAAAATGTACAATTCACCTTCATCAATCCTCTCAAATAGCCCGACTTTAAGTAAAAAATCAAGTTCAAAATTCAGCTCAACATTAACCAACAGATTTAATCAGCTCAATACCATGTAAACTCTGATATACCTAGTATTTCTCATTTTTCAGCCTAAGTTACTAAATGTCTGCTGCCGACTGAACATTTTCTTATAACCTGACCCACTGTCTCCCTTCACTGTCAGATACAGATAAAGAATAATTGGTGAGCTTTGAAATAATGTAGATCATACACTACATACAGGGACCACCTCTTTCCTATTCTCTTTGTCATCACTTGTATACAATCTGTAACCCGAAGGCTCTTTGATAGTTTGCATGATATGAAATGTGCATAAGCCCCAGGCACATTCAGTGCCCTTTGTTTCTTTTGTAAGTGGTTCTAACCCAAGTTAAGCACTGCATAAATTAACATTAACTTTCATTAAATTAACATTAACTTTCATTAAGTTAAATGGCGGGGTGAGGGGAAATTTTCATAAGTATTAAAGGGAAATCAAGTAGCATGCAGATAGAGCATGCTGTTGTTTCATATATCCTCAAGTTTGGTGGTGATATTAGATGTTTTTCTCTAATACCTTGGTAGTATTTGGGACTATAATAATAGCTAGGTAAATTCTACCATTGGGGTAAATTGGACATTATAAGCAATATCTTCTGTACTCTAAATTTCTATAATTCTTGGGGTTAGTTTATTTGGGGTAATGATGTTTTGGGTGCAATTATTAGGCCTTTATCAAGGAAAATTTGATTTTTTATTTGATTATGCCTTCTTTGGTATGAAATTGTGCTCTCTTGTTGCCGTGGGGACCATTGTATAATTATTCTTACACGTTGGAAATTCAGCACCTATAAAAGCTGTTACCAAAATATGTATTAGTTCAATACATTAATACATTAGTATTAATTCAAAAGAATGAATTATTGTAGACTACTTTTCATTTTAATAGATGTAGATCTAAAACCGAGAAAACCCACTGCACAAAAGATGAGAATCACATTTGCTAGACTTGGCATTCTTGCAAAGTGTCAATTCTATTAGTTGATAAGAATTAATCTAATTGTAGACTTTAGTTGTAACTTCTAGTTCTACTGCAGAGACATAATGCTGTGTCCAAAATGATGATTTTTGCTGCATAAAGGAGTCAAAGTAGAGAGGTGTTGATCGTTTCACCTATGGAAGTCCAGTGGTCTTCATTGAGTACAAGATCTAACATGGAAGCTCGTATAGACAATTGTTGAATGTACAATTAGTGGACACAACGTGCTGGGTCTCCATTCTTAGAACTTATAGCCTGAGGGCCTATACTTATAGACGGTGACCGCACAATATGACAAAAGCCTGAACAATGAACAATGAGCATATTGAGGAAAAAAATATTATAGATTTAAAAAAAAAATTTTTAGGATAATTTTATGAACTCTCCTGAAGATTTGAGATAAATTTTGCCAATTTTTTCACTTTATACGAAACTAAGAGAAAAAGACAATGGACCCAAGATGCTAACTTTACTTAATTCATACCAAACTAAGACGAAACCATAACTTTACATGTTGATCCAATTTGCTCATTTTTTAATATAAGCCACTATTTGTATGCAACCCTATGCGCACACCCATTCTGCTTCACAGCTTTTTAGCCCTATATAAAGTGTATGCCCCAGTGCGACCCGCACATAAAAAGCAGTCCACTCACTGGTCAAGCTACAAACTTTCCTGGAGTGGCATAGTGCGTGACTGCGTACTCCACACACTGTCAATAACCATAGCTTTTAATTTGATAAGTAAAGCTATATAAAGGCATTTACGCCCTATGTACCTATATCTTGGATATTCATGCAATAAGGACTTTTAAGAACTGTAAATTATAATCTTCATTATGAAAATAATCTTCACATCAAGCAGTTGTTTGTACTGTACTGTACATTCCCAATGGTAAAACATATATATAATTTACATCTTACAGTGCAATTCTGCAAAATCCCAATAGAAAGTATTAGGCTGTAACAAATAAATGGTATTTTTAATTAATTCAGCAACTGTCAATAGTCTGGTCACCCAGATATTATATGTAGCATAATATAAGTTCCCAGTGCTTCCTTAACAGTGCGTGAAAAAGCACCACAAAGCTACAATACATGACACTTCACTCCCCTATCTATAACTGGCATTTCACACTCACCTGTCGCTCATTACACCCACCTCTCCCTCCCTGTATTCATAAACCCCACTGCGCTAAACCAAACAGTGTCAATTGTGCATTTTTTAGCACTAGAGGGTGCTACAGGCAAGCCTGTCATTATTACTAATTCTTTTATATTAAAAGCACAAACCATTGTAGTATTTTGACATAATATGCACTATTGAAATTAGCCATTATATATCTTGAATTGTTTTCGGTGATATTCTTTCATATTTTGTCTGTGTAATCAATTGTGGGCAATTGTAGAAGATGTGTAAAAACAAAACACCCCCAATCATTTACATATGTATGTACTCTACCCCAGTGGGTCTACCAACTCCACAACCAACAACCTACACCACACAAAGGGAGAATGATAGACACCTACACTCATGTGGACACTGGGGCAAAATGATGAATAAATGAATGTGTTTCCAAGGATGCTCTATCACTGTTTATATATTGTCAATTGTTGGGTTACTCAGCAACTTTATTGGATAATCATTTCACATGAATGTTCATAAATAACTATTCATAACTTAATGAAAAGTTCCCCTAAATCGAGCTAAATATCATGCAAATAAATGAGCATTTTGATGTGCATACTGTATTGAATCAGATTGCTATAGATATATAGCTTTATGGTACACATAATTATTACTTATTAGTACTGTGTTTTGAGGCACTACATTGTAGTGCTTTTTGACCTGCTACACTGTTGCCTGTGAAACAGTGCGACAAGTTGTAATCAAAATAACTTGTGAAGTGGTGCATTTTCATGCGCAACAAGTTGTGCATTAAAATGTGGTGGCCCAGTGCGAATGTGCGCAACGGGAAATAACCATCCTCTGATGAAGCCCAAGAAAGGCGAAACGCGTCAGGAACGCCAATAAACCTACAAAATACCAACTTGACTCGTTCCCATGACTGTTTTTGTTGAGTTGCTTTTCCATCAATTTTTTAATTATAGATTTAAGTTTAAGAAATCCAGTAAGCATGTAGAGCTAGAGACTCTCGCATTGTTATAGGCCAATTATAGAAATAGATGCAAGATATAATTTCATGATTATTTTTAATCATTGACTTAGTTTCCCCATTCTCCTCAATCACCAGTAGGAGAATGAGGGATTAAAGTAAACCTGAAATGTGATGAATCGATGTGTGTAGAGTTTTTATGCATGTCCCCTATAGTCCCCTATTGTCCCCTATAGTCAAGTGGTTAGAGCGTAAGGCTTCCAAACAGGACATTGTGAGATTGAGTCCCAGAGCAGGCAGCCTTTTTACATTTGTCTCATTTTCGAGTCATCTTTTTAAAAAAAATTCACTAATATCTCTGCATCTGGGGCTTGGCTTTCTTTTAAACTCATACATTTAGTTGTTGATGTCATTCCCTTTTAATAGGGGTCTTTTGAATTTCGCCATTTGGTTTGAAATAGGTGCAGCTGACACTGATTTATGACAGGAAGCAGGGCCTGTCTGAGTGTGGGGGAGGCTCTGACCACAGCTGTAGCACACCCCTGCTGATACACAGTGCACCATGGCTGAACCTGCACCTACACATGCCATATATGACCTGTTGATGGGTTGTTTTGGTATTTGTTTTCCATAAATATTAAAGGGAAATGAAGTAGCATGCAGATAGAGCATGCTGTTGTCTCATATATCCTCAAGTTTGGTGGTGATATTAGATATTTTTGTTCCTCTAAAATGACTTTTAATTGGGGGCCTTCTCTGTGTCCATTGGAAACTGTACTCCCATAATTTAAAAACAGGTGGCTCAGGCCCCTCTTCTGGTCATAATTACCTGTTACCTTCTACTCTGGCCCCAGTCCACCAGTCACCTCATCCTATTTTGGATCTTCCCTATTGGTGATCTTCCCTATTGGCGAATTGAATTAAGCAAGTTTAATCGGGTTCTGGGTGATATAGGTTCTCCGGACCAGAGTGTTGGGTTGCAGTACTAAGCTTGTGTTTATTTTTTATGCAAATCGTTTTCGCACCGGGTTGATAGATCGTTCTGTAGAATTGGTATGAATCACTATAAGAGACAACGCTTAACATGATGTTCACTTCCTGAGTGCCAAACTAATAGTCCTCTTTATTTATATCTCATCCGTTGAAGTCCATACATTCCTCGCGTCCGCCCTGTGGGGCTCACCAGAACTACATACTAGACTTGTCGACATCTCAGGGTCACAAATCATCTAGCAAATAAGAGAATGTGAAGGAATGTCACCCCTAGGACAGAAAGTGTAAAGAATCGATTTTATATAAGGTTCTGTTTGTCTGGAATAACATGGACACCACAGGTTTTGAATGCAAAACCAGAAACGAATGGCAAACATTTTAAATCATTGTCTACCTACAAGAAGTGTAGGATAAGTAATTTGTTAGTTTCATCTAATCTAGGTTTAATTGTTTTATAGCGTCTCTGATTCCTACTGCACGGAGCAATGCTGAACTGCAAGCTGATTGTGCAGTAGGTATATGGGTCAGATTTCCAGAAAATGTACAATTCACCTTCGCCAATCTTCTCAAATAACCCAAATTTCAGACAAAAATAAAGTTCAAAATACTGTTTAACATAACCAAACTGATTGCTAGAATCAATGCAATGCCAAATATTCTAGAATTTACCAAGTATTGACCAAATTGTAGCCTAATTTTGCCAAGAACCCATATAAGGCTTATTTTCATGAGCAAGGACAACCTTGATGAAATAAAACTCAAAATCGGATCTCTGATGAAATAAAAAAAGCCAGAGCCATGACAATGATCATGATAACAATAATGCGAATCTAGAGTGATGGGTTAATTATCATATTATCGAACACACAATGTTAAAAGTACTGTATATATAATATTATCAAACACTATAGACTTCAGATTTTATAACAGAACCATCAGTGTGTGTTAATGGTGGTGAATGGTGATGATTTGGCCGTGTGTATATCATATCATGACCAGTGCAATCATAAAGTTCATCGTTTGATTTTGAATTAATTCAAGCGCATCTACTTAAAATAATTAGTCAAATGCTTAATTTTGTCCACCCCTCTATGCAGCCTCTTGGCTTCCGGGCTTACTTGACGCGTATTGTCCACTTCATACTTCACATTATGGTAATCTTTAATACTATATCATCATTTGGGCCAACCTGAAATATCTGCCTTGCAGAGGTCTCAGCACTTGTTCCTGTAATTGTATTCCGGAAATAAAAACTACTTATATTTCATATCGTTTACCATAAATGATAACCTAATCTTTCACTAAACCCTAAGGAAGCGGTCACTGTCATTGACAGAGGTTAACCCTTCCTTTCTCAAAAACACCACCAAGTGTTCTCTTTATTATATTGCGTTAAAATTGTGAACCATGTATAATACAACTGTTATGCGATGTACATATTGAAAAGGTGGGTCACACTAGTAAAAGTGGCTACCCTACCTGACCTAATATCAAACTTTAAATCAAATTTAAACTTTACTTGTACACTCTGAATCTCAGAATATGGGCATCGTCTTGGAGAAGTACATATATCTCCAGCAGCCATGCATGGACGTCTGCTTATTCTTAAACCCCGATTGCAGTATAAATAACAGGTGTGAAATATACACATCCATCCATGATGCGTCTACGTCTTTAGAGTGCTTTTTGCTATTACGTAACAGGTCAACTAAGGTTAGGTGGCTTTCTAGCAGCCAGTAGTATCTAGGTCAATGAGGCCTTAGCTATGTTTAGCCCACACCCTCGTTCTGGATGGTCACACACATGCAGATTTATACTGACCAGAGAAATGCAGGTAGTTACAAGCCAACTCTGTATGCATACACATGTACATTCTACAATGAGCGACAATCCATCCAACCACCAGAAACAGCTGGACATCTTAAACTGCTAGAGTATTGAACTTTGTCTGTTTAAATCTAGGTTTACAATATATAAATAGCCACCTGCTTATGAAAGTGCATTAAGACTTGCTAGACATTTACTAGTTCAGGTTTTTGATAAGATAATGCCCCGATTTTTAGACTATTTCATTACTTCCTACATGTATTTCTCTAGGTTTACCATTTCCTTTTTTTCTACAGCGTTAACTCTGAATGGCCAAAATATCAGGACAGATGGCCTGCAACCATCTTGTGGTCGGTCTGATATGTTAGTGTGTGAATATGGATTTCGAAATAAGTAATAGAAATATTTTATAGGTTAAGGGGGTGGTTGCACGTGAGTCAATCAGCTGGGACATTTTCGAAAATCTAAAGAAATGGAGGGAGATGAGGGGGAGACATTGAATTCTATTTTATTGATAGTTATTTTCTAAGATGTCCGCGAATGTTATTTTCTAAGATGTCCGAGAATATATGGCTTATACTAAATATTCAGATGATTTGATAAGCGATAGTGTGGCAAAGGCATTAAAGGTATAACATTTGGACTCAGCCCCCTGTCTGCCCCCTCTCCCGTGTTATAAACAACTTTTACACCCAGTCGGCCGCCACCCCTTGACGGGAGGCGGCGGGCGGAGGTGTTTATTTAACACTGGATTAGCTAGTGGGACATTGGGGCCAAGAACCTCATCTTTCCTTTTTCCCTCTCCCACCATCTTTCTCTTTCAAGTTGTCTCTATAACTTAGTAGGCCTATCTGTATTAACATCATACCAAAAATGGAACCCTGTTTAGATTCTTTTTCTCTGTGGTCGGGTAAATCTCTGAGTTTACCTGCTCTGATTTCACCCGCCAACTAAGTTTGAGAAAAAGGAAATGTCCCTCTGGAATTTTGATACAGGTCTTCCAGGACAGTATCAATCGTAGAAGTTTCAAGCATTAAAGTTTTGTGAGTCTCAAAAGGATATATTACAACACTTGGATATTTGATAGGTTTATTTCATATGTGCTATCTTCAACAATCACTTAAGATCAGATCAATAAATACCTAGCATCACTAGTCAGAGTCAATGCTTTGCCAGAGGACAATTTGGCATCAACTTTTCATATTTGCAAGGCCTTTCAATCAAGTGATCAAAAGTAACTCTAGGTGCACTCTGTTTAAACTACTTTAGAGAAATAGTCTTTATCATGGATTCAGAGTTTGTTTAGCCCATACTATTCTTTTTCATGTGTTCAGAGTTCTTTTAATTTATACAAAATACCATAGTGACTTATGGCTTATTATGTATGATTTATATAGGTCAGAAACTGTAATTAATAAGTAATTAGCCTTTACCCGATGTGCATGATTACAATACTGACCTAGTTTTGACCTGGAAATTTTGACCTGATTTTGACCTGGTGCTTTACTGGTGGAAATCGTAAACGATTTTGAGGGTCAAACTTGATTTTACAATGCTCTATGGACCCGATTTATGAATACACATCTAATGCTCTCAGAGATGCACAATTAACCAGGTTATAAAATGCACTTTTGAAGCAGTCAACGATGCACTACTGACCAGGCTATAAAAATCAGTTCTGTTGCACTAAGTGAGAGCAGTTTCATACCTCTGAATCTCAACAGTATTGAGGCTGGTGAATTCTTCACAGTAATATTCCCCTCTATAATACAAAGAGTGTATATCAAGGTATGTTGCCTTGTCTTTGTATGGAAATACATCAATTATTTCATCATTATTTCCATCCTGTTAGACAACCCCACAGGACTCTGTGTATGAATCATATTGGTGGTTGGTGAGCTCAGACACTCCCAGCTGACTAGGCACAATCATATGTACAGTTATATGGGTGTTTTGGATCAGGTTGATTCCTAACATCATACATATATATATGTTATACATATAAACTCTAGAAGAACATCATCATAATATTCATGAGTATTTGTTGGACAATATCAATAGTGTATAAATGCCACATTAGTGTATTGTTAGCGTTACTTTTATTGTTAAAGAAATTATAAATACAATGCAGTGACCTGTCACGCCACCTAGTGAAAAACAAGTACCGCCACCTGGTGCATGTTCGGCCATGCTATTTCTTATTATTCTCCAGCAAAAGAAATAAATGATTATCTTTAGTAACTACTCTATCATATTAAATATTCTTTAACATGGACACACTTTATATCTACAGAAAGCTGAGGAAATAAGAAATTCAACTATATGCATCATTATGATCTCACTATAGTAGCACGCGTGCGTTACGGCCGCGCGTAATCGTTACGCATTTTCATATCATTTCGTCAAACTATTTTAAGCAAGGTTATCTTACAATATAATAATTACAATTCAAATAAAAAAATTCTATTTGGATGGAATCTAACATTATCACTTGCTCATCTCCTTCACATTTTCATTCCCACCTCTTGAAATGTTATTAAGATAGAATGACTATTTTTTCATCACTCATCATTTCTCTACTCATATATCCACCTTTAAAATAGATAGGTACCTTACTTTATGGTACAATAACCTGTATACAATTCTAGAGGACTCTAGAGCCCAAAACGCGAGGAAAGGTCATATATACATCCATGCAGACACCCAATATGACATTGATGTGCCTTCGCAGCTATACCAGACTATACCCCAAAACAATGCTCATGATTTTGTATTAATAATTGTTTTAAATGATCGTTTCATTGCTGTTCCAAAGGTAAAACCCATGAAACACATGCAGTCAAAAGAATATTTATTCATCTCAACACAAAACTCTTCCCAGCATCTCCGGCCCCTCCCTCTCTGTCTTTCAATAAATAATAGATGTTTAATTATGAAAGTTTAAGACAACCCAACCTCTGCTAGCGCCGCCTCCTCTTCTTCCTTCTCCACACCTCTCAAAGTCTCTTTCCCACTGTCCCCCACCTCTTTCTCCCCCTCTCCCCGCCTCCCTCTCTCTCTCTCCCTTTACATCCTACAGCTGTTCAGTAATCCTAAAGTTATTGTCGTTTTTGTGACAATTAGAAGCTACAAAATATCATTTCCCAGCTCCATCTTGTTCATAAGAACCCTTCGTCAGAATGTTTTCACTTTTAACATGCACAGTGCCTCTTGTAGCATAAATGCATTTTAATATGCAGGTGCCAGACTGAAAATAAGCATTATGTTGGCCTCATGATTAAAAAAATACTTGTAGTAACGTAGGATACATCCCACTGGGCGATGATTCTCCCCTCACTCCAAAATTCCGCATTATAAACTCCGATTCAGCTTTTATTTCTGAACATAAAATATTGGATTTGGGACGAAATAGCTCATTATATATGAGCTATTCCGCCCTAAATCATATTATAGCAGCTTACATTTTATTATTTCATCTTGACAGATATACGCTATCTTTGTGTGTGCCTAAATTCAGGCTTCTGTGAATACACTCTCCTAGTATTGCATCAACATATCGCACATTCAACACTTGTGAATACCATATGCCACATGGCACATTTCGCTCACCCATAGTCATTGAGGTGTGGCATCAGTTTCACACCTCTGAAAGCTAATGCAAAACCTAGAACACAGGTAATAGTGTGTTCCATAATTGCTGCAATTAGAAGATGAGTCTTGTTTAGACCAAGTTGTTAACAGGCAATAATTAAGTAACAACGGTTAAGAGGGATGAATGGGGTTTTATCTTTGATAGAATGGGAATCATTAAAATATTGTCTTGTGATATATGTTTTGCATTTGTGTATAGCAACCAACCCAACAACGATCTATTTTTCGTAATACATAAAAGCAAGCAATTAAGGTTTGGATATGATGAATGAGGGTAGAAATGCTGTACAAAAATAAATATAAAAAAGAGAAACATATTGCCATATTCCAAGTAGTCATTCAATTTCAGATATGGAACGGGTGGAAATTAAGAGTCTTATATTAATACTATTGCGGTGATCTAGTCCTGGTAAAGAAAACCTATATTATTTGTTTTATCCATCAACCTATTTATCCTACATGTATTATTGAATAAGAATACACTGCATATAACAGTTCTTGCCATTCTACCTGACTTGCCAAAGTGGTGGGTCTCTTTAAGGTGGAAAAGCCTCACAGAAAGCTTGTGTATCATTATATGAGTGAGAGCGAGGGTTAGCTAGGGTTTGGGGTGAAGAGACATAAAGATAAACTAAAAGAATTTAGTTCTGTACCTTTTAGCATCCTATTATATAGCCTATCCCTTACTCACAATGTATCTGTCTCCCAAATACGTTTACATATTATGAAGTGCTTACTATCAAAATGAACCTCAGATTCGGGAGTATGCAAAGTTCTATTTAGTCCATTTTGAGCTATCATTAAACTTAAGAGTGTGATCAACGACAGCACGTGATTGTCAACAAAATACAAATTTCATATAAATCTTTGTATGTTTATCACTTGTTAAAATAATTTAACTGCATGCAGCATGTGCATTTACACCCGATTTAGATTCATAACTTTGATACACATTTTGAAGTGCATGAGATGATGCATGTTTCACCAGGTGCCAAACCAGGTGCATAACTGCTTTTTTGAGAGGATTGCACTTTTGTGACTGGTCAGTGGCACTTTTGCATGCACTGGTGGATTTTCCAATGCACATAGGGTACCAATCCTCCCAAATTTAAGACAGAAATGAGTTTTAAAATTCAATTCAAAATATCAGATATACTCAGATATACCTACGATTTATCATTTTTTAAGCTTAATTTACTAATATATATGTAGAGCTTCCGATTGTATATTTTTAGATGATCTAACACTTGGAACTCAAGAGATTATTCCTTGTGTATAATTAACACATTTTATTCCTTCGTGAGACCAAGGGCCTTATAAATGGTTTCTGTGGCAGCAAGATCTGGAGGCGATGGTTGAATCCAATTAAGCAACAATTTACCACCTGAAAATGAACACAGATTTAGGATGTGTTTAACTGTGATGTTATTGTCAGTAGGTGAAATCTATTGAACTGAATTGTAATATTCATATATGTGTCACCCAAAGCCACAATACACCATGAATGTGTCCATATCTATGTCTCTGTAATAATCCTTTATTTTATCTTCAATGAATGTAGCTGATGTTTTGTGGACAAAACTGTATTACATATTGGATTACCACTCACTCAATAATATAAGAGAGTCTGTGCTGACTAGTTTAGGATTGGGTCCTGACCAGGTTGTAGTACAACCTGATAACAGTCACTTGAATGGGTTGTATGTACAGCTAATCCCTTTCTCATATACTACTGTCAATAGGTCTGCATGCTACTACCAATGGAATCTTTAATTCTGGGTATTTGGGATTGGCACCTGACTAGAGATATAGCTACTCAGGGTTTACTGGGCAAACAATGGGATGGGCAAGTGGTCTTGTAGAGGCAAGCAGTGAAGGAGAATTATGCACTATTTAGTTTTATAGGTGAGAAATCAGACACAAATATGACATTCATATGTTAACTTTGGCCTTACCCTTTTCGACAATAAGCATTCCCCCATTTTGAGGCAGATCACCATTGTTATCACCAATAATCCCCTTTTCTTTGGCCTGTGATAGATATTCAGAATGAGGGTTCTGTATACATCATTATATTATAACAAAGGAAGTGATGTTAGACCCATGGGATTAGTATTGCAAACACAAGCTCTCTCTCCATCGTCTCAGCAAAGGTTAAAGGTTTTGGTGGTAAAATAATGTCAAGGATATCGCGTGCTCTATGTTTTGTTAGATGTTTCTTAGAAAAGTTTGTTGAAGTGTGGGTTAAAGAAGTCATGAGAGTTGATGCTTTATATATAAGAATCTTTCTTTATTCTGCTCTGCCTCATGTTGGTACATGACATGTCTGACCTCTGCCTCCCTAGTGATGCGCTCAGGAATCAAGATTGAAAGCATTTGGTAAATATAAACATCATAATGAAACACTCTAGGGCACCCCATATCCTTATGTTAACACTATCTCATGCAACACCTGCAAATGTCCTGCTACAGACCCCAGCTTCCATTTATTTATTATTTAACCAAATTGATACAATACCACACTTCTAGATCCCTGTTATTAAATTCATTAATATGATCTATATGAAAAGAACAGGTCAAACCTTTGCAAACATCTGTTTAGAAGTTTCATCACACAACCACACCGGAATCATAGTACAAAGGCTAGTTCTGAAAAATATAATTGATTCACTATTAAATGGTCCTTACTGCATATCATGTTTCTTAAACACTAAAAATGTGAAGCCTATATGGCAACCGCCTGGTATAAGGCGAATCAATGGGTATCTTCGGTACTTTTGCCATTTTCTTTGTCACCCTTATTTCTGGTCGACTTTGGTTGTAGGCTAATTGAAAACGTTGCTCAAGGTCTTGATATTATGTTATACCGTCAGGTGATGGCAAGAGTGGCCGCTACACCAGGTGGCGCCAGGGGTCTCAGTAGGGACCCTGGAGGAGAGATTTGGAACTATTAATTAAAACACAGAGCGAGGTCCTTACGGATCTCACTCCAGCATTGAAACTTATCCAGACACCAGACACCAGTTTCCAGGCACCCAAGACCTACCTAGACTCCTGTCTATTTAGAATGTTGGATCACCTTTACTGTAAAGACCATCTGTTGCAATAAAAGAATTCTTGACTACTTGTGTCGTCCTTGCATACTCCAGACTTTAAAACTTTTAGATTAATTATAAGTTACAGTTAACAATTACATTTAGGAAGATTATACTCCCCAATGGTATAACATTGGTGGAGAACAGGGCAAATTTCATCTCGGGAATCATTCTGCCTACCTATAGTAAGGTGATGTGAATGTTTTTCTCAATGATTAAGCTCCTTTAAATGGAATGAGGTTCATTTATGTTTACTGATCATATAAAGACTGGGTAGTCATATGCTATAACATTGTTATGATGACTCCAGCATCCATATGCAATTGCCATAACCGTCTGGTGTCAGTCAATGACACAAAATGGGATGAGTGAATTAATTAATTTCTATTTGTCATTTATAATGGACCCTACCTCGTAAAATTCATTGTCCTGTAAATGGCTTGTGTGTTGTCGATATATATTTCTGAAAGTAAAGTACATAATAAAATACATTCCTTAGAAGTAAAGTCCACAAAATGCAAAGAATATTATTAATGTAAGTCAGTTTCAAACTATGTTGAGGAAAAATTAAAAATTAAAGTACATGTACCTGGAAACTAGGTAGTCAGGATTGGTAGTTTAGGAAACCACCTTTCAGGAACTAAAAAATTGTCTATTTTATTTAGGCAAATAAATGTACCCTTTACGATGTTTTCTGGTTAGGAAGACTTAATTAGCTTATTTGTAAAATAGTGTAGTAGAGGGATCGGGGAGCGGGGGGACGAACGGTGTATACTGGGTACGTTCGTCCACCGCTCGGGGCGCTAGGGTTTCGTACTGTGAGCGAGGACGGGTCTATGGGGGGAGGGAGTATAAATAGGGGTGGGAAACGGGGTAGGGGCAGTTGGTGCCCAGGCAGGGAACGAGGTAGAGCCCCTTTGATTATCCAGAGAATAAATACAGCAACATCGCTAAGCCTGTACTTTGACTTTGAGTCTGCTTCATCGGAGATAGACGCCAACCGACCCTGCTGAGCAATTCGTCCCAACCCGACTCATTTATTTAACTATCACAGAGAGCCCTGAGTGTGTGCGATCCCCACCAGGAAGGCTACAGCCTCTGCTAGGTCCCCATACCCCCCACATATTTAGTAATTCTGCATCAGATATCAGTAACTATTTTGTCGAGACGAACGCGGACGAATTCAGACGAATCCAGAAACCACAATAACTCAACATGTCTTTCGGGTTGTTTAATAAAAGCTCTGACGATCGAGACGGTGACAACAATATATATATAATTGTTGCTGGCGGTATGTTGTTGTTCTGTATACATGTGTTGTCTGTTTGACTGTCTTCATTGTCGGTGGAGAGCTTGACCAATCGGATGGAAACTAACCAAGAAGCCATACATGCAAGCGTATGATGCTCATTAGTGGGTTAATAACCCACATACAAATATTATATTAATATATTCATCTATGTTCCTCAGGAACTAGCTCTACCAACATCCAGATTATTCAGAGCTACTGTATATCAAGGTTTATTACACCCCGTAAATAAATGAATAAAAATAAAAGAACAAATTTAACCTCTTTTAGTATGTTTTTCGCAAAACATGAAGAAAATAGTCCCTCAGCTGCAGTGATTTTATTTTCACTGCCAGACCTATATATGCCTATAGGCATATTTGTCAGACATGCTACTTGTCAGTCAGACCAATAGATGCTTATTTCTTAGTTAATTCATGCCACAAAAAGTCTGAATCATTCAAAATACCAGGAGTAGAACCTTATCATGCTTACAAAGGTTTATTGGGATTTGATGGCATCTAGAAATAAACCTTACTAAGTTCCAACTTAGAAGATTAACTGAACATGACATTTTCATTCTACAACAATTATCATGTAAAAATTAGTTAGGTAGGGGCTTCTGGTGCAGTGGTGTAGGAGAGAAGTTTAATCAGAAACACAACTATTTTGTTTTTGCCAAAAGCATCCTACCTCCTTCATAGAAGTTTCCATCTACAAAGTCCTGAAAGCTTGTTGAACTATTTGCCATGATCATTAGGGACACTCCAGCTTCTTGTAAGCGCGGTTTGAGCTCAGATAACAGTCCCACATGAACACGACAGTATATTCATCCAAATCTTCGGAGGAACAGGATCACAATTGATCTATCTTGCCATAAACTTTTGAAGCGAATCATCTAGCAATAACATGAGTCAGGTAAAAGTGACATTAAACAAACAATGAAAGGACATTATCTTGTGATTTCATGGATGTCGCTTCTTTTTTTAAAAAAAAGTCATGGATATTGATATGGTTGGTACTTAAAACAAATAGAAATTAGCATGGTATACTATCAGTAAATCCTTACATGACATAATGAGGCATAACAATATATATCTTAATCATGTAGAAACAGCTGACAAGGGTAAGATTGCTTGTTTATCTAAAGTATGTACAATAATGACAAGAAATTATGCAATGGGAAAACACCCTCCATTATCACATCCACAAATTTCCAAGATGTTTTCAATGGCAAGATAGATGGCTTCGGCAATTAAAGCAAAAATGCAAAGATTCAAAATCTTTATACATAATTACCTCATTTGTAGCAGCATTCAGTATTCTCTCTTTCCCAAGTTCTTCCAGATCGAGGTGGTTTGGGTCCACGGCTACTGTTGAGCCACAACAAAACATTTTCACTTTATAAATCTCAATTATGTAAATGTAAAATAATCATTTTCCACACAAGGATCTGACCAGAATGACTGTGCCAAAGAGGACCAACTCTGAATTTATATGTGAACATGGTGGGTCTGATCATCTTGATATGTACAATTTTACAACCAGTCCTTTCAAATAGCCTGCCCATAATTAAATTCAACATACTACTTACCATTAACCAACAGTTTTTTTAATGAACACAATACCAAATAACGTCAAATACACCTAGTAGTACATTGTACGTATTTAACTTACTAAATGTCAGATGCCGATTGTGCACTTTCTGATGGCCTGACCCACTGTATGTGTGTCTCCCATCCCTGTCAGATACAGAGAAAGGCTAATAGGTGACCATTGAAATACATATCTATCATACTTTTAGGAACCACCCTTTGAAAGCCAGCCATATAGCTGGGCTGTAGAGCAGCGTTAGCGTGATATGAAATGTGCATAAGCCCCAGGCACATTCAGTGCCCTTTGTTAGCTACTTTTGAAAGATGTTCTAATCCAGGTTAAGCACGGCATTAATTAACATTAACTTTCACAAAGTGATGGGTCAGTTTGTCAAAAAATGTACAATTGACAGCTCCACACATTTATTAAATTCTTCTAAATGATAAATACTAGTATCCCTTATTACTTTTTTATTACTTTTTACTTTCCAATGTTTGCATTTAGTAAATTGAATTTGTTCTCTTGTGAAGTATTAGAAGACTTAAAACTTATTCAGTGGTTGTATTTATGCATTATCGCACCAGTTGTTTTGAATAGGACATTACTGAACCCAACACCTGTATAACCTAGTAGGGGAGGCCTGAGTTTGGGAATGCCTATGGGCAAAGAGCGTAAATATCTTGCTATGGGTGCAGGGAGGCCAGCTCAATGATTCACGGGAAATGTTAGCAACAACAGAGGCCACTTCCATGGTTTGTTTACTTCCGCCCTTTAGCTCTCAATGGAGGCTGGGAGAACTTGTCTTTTAATTTTGATTTAACTGAAGTAATATTGCTTATATCACCACCAAACTAAAGGATATTGAAGAGGAAATGATGCATTTTAATTCTGCTGTCACTGGATGTCATACATGCTCCAGGAAAATCAACAGATTGGAAAAGTATCCATAAATGGCAGGCATCGAGTTCTTCTACTTTACACACAAAACAAGGGAGAGAACGATTTGGACATACTTGATTAGGTGTAAAGATTCTACACCTATTAGGTTCACTAAAATATGTTCAAGACATTTTAAGGATATGCATCCAACAGCTGAAAACCCACATTCAATTTTATGTTATACCATCATAGAACAATTATTGTAAACAGAAACAAAAACAACCTCTGCCCTCTGCAAACTTTGCGTCAGCTGTCATGGCCATTGTAACGTTTAATCAGCACGTGGGTGGTAGCAGCAAGTCGGCTCTGTATTGCCTTGTGTCAATAGGTGTTAAATGTCGTAAAGGATGTAGTAATCATTACAGCCATTATGCAGAGCGTGGAGGACCAGGAGAAGATGCCAGAGGCATCCCCAGAGTGACAGCCAAGTGTCACGGTAGATACCCCAACCCCTCTATTGCTGCTCCTAATTGCTACCAAAACATCAACGCTACCAAATCCCCTATGGCTACTCATTGATGTAAGGCTGTGTATATATTTACATTAATGATTAAGTTAGTGTTTATTTATTTTCTGTTCTATGCATATTGATGAGGTCCTCATACATACAAGTACAGAATATAGAATATAAAATCTGTGGTACTTTAACACCTTTTCACGTGGATTTTATACCTTTCATGCAGGATTTATTTTCATGCACAGGACGTAGATGTTGGGCTACAGCAGGAGGTACAGGAGGAGGTACAAGAAGGGGTACAGGAGGAAGCACTGCAGGGGGTACAAGAAGAGTACTGCAGGTGGTACTGGAGGAGGCAGAGCAGGAGGTACCAAAGGAAGCACTGCAGGGGGTACTAGAGGTACATAGGGACTTTCAGGAGGTGGTACTGGGGAAGGTACAGTAGGGGGTACAGGAGGAGGCAATGGAGGAGGTACAGGAGGAAGCACTGCAGGGGGTACTAGAGGTACATAGGGACTTTCAGGAGGTGGTACTGGGGAAGGTACAGTAGGGGGTACAGGAGGAGGCAATGGAGGAGGTACAAGAGGAAGCAATGTAGGGGGTACAGAGGTACATAGGGACTTTCAGGAGGTGGTACTGGGGAAGGTACAGTAGGGGGTACAGGAGGAGGTACAGGAAGGGTACAGGTGGAGCTACTGGAGAAGGTACAGGAGGAGACACTGCAGGAGGTACAACAAGGGTACAGGATGAGGTATGGGGGGGGGCGAATACAGGAGGAGGTACTAGAGAAGGTACACAACCATGTACAGCTATGGTATGTTACCATGTTCCTCATGATAGCTGGTAGCTGGGTGTAGCCCCCAGTCCTCTCAGCCAATAGGAATAGTCTTAGCCATGATCTAGTGCTGAGTAAATAAAAGCATCCAGTGGAGACATTCTACAGCATAAGGACGTTTTCACATTATTGTCTATAATACTAACTCTATTATAGAACTCATAAACAACATGAATATATAACATCTAGGAGTAGTAATGGAGAAGGATGTGGAAGAGGGACAGGGCCATGTACAGGAGGAGTACTTGAGGAGGGACAGGACCATACATGTACAGGAGAGGAATTGGTGGATGTACAGAATGAGGCAATGTGGGGAGATAGAGGAAGACAATGGAAGAATTCCAGGTGAAGTACAGGAGGATGTACTGGAGGAGTTAAAGATAGAAATACAATAATATCTCGATCATGACAAGTATGAAGGGTAGGGGCTGAACCCACACCATGCCGGAACAGTTGTGTACAGGGAGTGGTATGGAGGAGTTACAGGAGGAGATTCAGAAGGAGAGATAGGAGGTGGTAGGTAGTAGAGGGAGAAGATAACTTGCGACCTTAAATGTGGATATTCAAATTTTATAAACTGAAACATTTTAGGGAAGGGAGGATGAGAGAGTGGAGAGGAAAGAAAGAGACAGAGGGAGCTAGAGGGAGGGAGATTCAGAAGAGAGAGAAACTCCCCAAAGATCTGACCACCGGCAAAGAAATTATGACTGACAGACCAACAGTTATGACAACAGGCCCATGGTCAATTTGTGTGGCCTATTTATTTATTTATTTATTTATTTATTTATACACACATATATGGTCGATTCTAATGAACTGTCCGCTTTGGGTGTTCAGGGCTATAACTTGGTTAGCATGATAGATATAGAAATGTAAATAGTGTCACTGAATCCGCCTCGTCGAGACCTTTCGTGGGATACCTATATTTGTATACCTGTGATGGGAACTTTTATTTCTACAGGCCAAAAACATGCCATTTTTCACCATTTTTTAAAAAACTTTCCTCAGTTATTTTGGATAACATGCAGTTTAAAAATTGGAGAAGCTCCCACGAACGATATTTATGTCTCTATATATTACCAACAATCTACCTTTTGCTATGATTTCTTTTAAAAAAGTCACTTCTGGTTTTTAAATATTCTGCAAATTATTTTGTCATTGTGTAATTATGTGTCACCGTGATTATGACAAAATTGCTGGCCTTATACCTTTCTTTTAATGTCATCAGTTGAATAATTTGTTGTGTCCAAAACTATCACTTAACCCTTTATTAACCATTACAAAAACAGAAATAGCAGTCAGATATCTGGCATCATCCCTTTTCTATCATTCTGTAAAATAAACCAGATTTTGTGTAGTTTTTAGGTCACCGTGATTATGGGTTTCTCTCAAGGGTTGCATAAAAACAAAAAAAGAATAAGACATCCCTTTTTGCATATTAACACCTTCATGTTTCTTCTAAACTCATGCATAATCTTAGCCTTACTAGTATCATTGTCTAGAAGCTATATCAAGTTTGATAAATATGTCACCGTGATTATGCTGTCACCGTGATTATGACACATATCCAACTGGTTTCTTCAAATCAGTACAGGCTTCAGTTTTATTAGACATGCAAACAACAGATATCATTACATTCATAGGAGACTGCAGTAGCAACCAGTGTCGTTTGGGAACCTTATTGAGACTTTGGAACATTTTTATTACACATTTTCATTTAACACCAAATATGAGCAGTATTTTACATATTAAAACAACCTTCAGGAAATATTCAAAATTATGAAATAAGCATCAAATCAGTTTGTCTAGCATAAACAATAACCCATTGAACAGGATAGACCCTCCCCTGACAACCAGGGGTTTCTTGTTAATTCATAATTACCAGTTGTAGTCATGGTGACTGCAAAAGCATAGTCACGGTGACATATGTCACCGTGATTATGCTTTGATATTGAGACTTCTTTGAGGCCCAGTAAGATCGTTTTTAACTCATTTTTTAAATTGCTATGTACACAGCTTGTGTTTCTCCATATTTTAAGGGTAGTAATGTTAATTATTATTGTGAATATTTGCAGTTGTGTAAGCCAGAAAAACATTAAAAGATTGAAATATTGCCAGATCAGGACTTCCATGAATAGGGACAATACTAAAGGAGTTATTTTGCCCTTAGTCCCAACTGAATTATATCTAGTGTATACACCAAAGCCGGAAATGCTTTAAATTTGATTAAAAAATAATTATAGGGCAAATTGCAAACTCTATGCAAAATGTGCATATATATGTCACCGTGACTATGCATTGCTAAACCATATCTTCTTGCTCTATGAATGTATTTTGATATGATTTTCCTAACTTTATTGGTTTGGATTATATTCCAAGTTGTATGTACTGTATATTTGCTATGAATTAACCTAGTAGGTGGTCCTTGGAAAATATGGAAGTGATACCACCTGGGTGGAGGTTTTTAAATTTATAATTCTTATTTTTATTATTTTTACATACATATATAACATTTCTAGATCAATTGTATTACACATTTCATTGATATGTTCAATAGCTGCTAGGACTGAGAAAAATGTATAGTCGCATAATGTTTTCAGCTGAAAAAATATATTTAAAACCAACAAAACATGCAATAACAGTATGTCAAATCAAATCAAATCAGATCCTCTTGCCTCAACCCCTTCTCACTCATACCCTTCTCCTTTACACCCTCCTACCGCAAACATTGTCCCTCACACCCTCCTACCACAAACTGTTCTCCCCGACACCCTCCATCCTCAAACCCTTCTCCCTCACACCCTCTTCCTTCACACCCTTCTCCCTCACACCCTTCTCTCTAACACCCTTCTCCCTCAAACCCTTCTCCCATAGACCCTCTTCTCTCAGACCAACTTCCCTCACACCCTCCTCGCTCAAACCCTTCTCCCTTAGACCCTCTTCCCTCAGATCCTCTTCCCTCACACCCTTCTCCCTCACATCCTCCTCCCACATACCCTTCTTCCTCACACCCTTCTCCCTTAGACCCTCTTCCCTCACACCCTTCTCCCTCACACCCTCCTCCCTCACACCCTTCTCTCTCACACCCTCCTCCCTCACACCCTTCTCCCTCATACCCTTCTCCCTTAGACCCTCTTCCCTCAGACCCTCTTCCCTCACATCCTCCTCCCTCATATCCTCGTCCCTCATACCCTTCTCCCTCACACCCTTCTCCCTTAGAACCTCTTCCCTCACACCCTCCTCCCTCATACTCTTCTCCCTCACACCCTTCTCCCTCAGACCCTCCTCCCTCACACCCTTCTCCCTAAAACCCTTCTCCCTTAGACCCTCTTCCCTCAGACCCTCTTCCCTCACACCCTCTTCCCTCACACCCTTCTCCCTCACATCCTCCTCCCATATACCCTTCTCCCTGACACCCTTCTCCCTTAGACCCTCTTCCCTCACACCCTTCTCCCTCACACCCTCCTCCCTCACACCCTTCTCCCTCACACCCTTCTCCCTTAGACCCTCTTCCCTCACACCCTTCTCCCTCACACCCTCCTCCCTCACACCCTTCTCCCTCACACCCTTCTCCCTCACACCCTTCTCCCTTAGACCCTCTTCCCTCACACCCTTCTCCCTCACACCCTCCTCCCTCACACCCTTCTCCCTCACACCCTTCTCCCTCAAACCCTCTTCCCTCAGACCCTCTTCCCTCAGACCCTTCTCCCTCATACCCTCTTCCCACACAGCCTTCTCCCTCACATCCTCCTCCCTCAAACCCTTCTCCTTCACATCCTCCTCCCTCATACCCTTCTCCTTCACATCCTCCTCCCTCATACCCTTCTCCCTCACATCCTCCTCCCTCATACCCTTCTCCCTCACATCCTCCTCCCTCATACCCTTCTCCCTCACATCCTCCTCCCTCATACCCTTCTCCCTCACATCCTCCTCCCTCACACCCTTCTCCCTCACACCCTTCTCCCTCATACCCTTCTCCCTTAGACCTTCTTTCCTCATACTCTTCCACCTCACACCGTTTTCCCTCATACCCTCCTCCCTCACACCCTTCTCCCTTACACCTTTCTCCCTTAGACCCTTCTCTCTCACAACCTCCTCCCTCAAACCCTCCGCCCTCACATCCTCCTCCCTCAGACCCTTCTCTTTCACACCCTCCTCCTTCATATTCTTCTCCCTCACACCCTTCTCCTTCACATCCTCCTTCCTCATACCCTCATCCCTCACACCCTTCTCCCTTAGACCCTCTTCCCTCAGACCCTTCTCCCTCAGACCCTCTTCCCTCATACTCTTCTCCCTCGCACCCTACTCCCTCAGACCCTTCTCCCTCAAACCCTCTCCCTCACACCCTCTATCCTCACACCCTCCTCCCTCACACCCTCCAACCCTCCTCCCTCACACCCTCCAACCCTCCTCCCTCACACCCTCCACCATCAGACCCTCCTCCCACAGACCCTCCTCCCTCCGACCCTCCTCCCTTAGGCCCTTCTCCCTCACAACCTCCTCCCTCAAACCCTCCTCCCTTAAAAAATTGTCCCTCAGACCTTCACTCATAATAATCTCCTCCCTGAGTCTCTCCTCCCCTTCCCTCACAACTTCTACCTCAAACTCTCCACCCTCAGACCTTTCATCTTCAGACCCTCCTCCCTCAAAACCTCATATTTTGTTTGTCATTACCTATTAGACAGTTACAGTGTTTATTCTTGGGGTGGGATCACATTCATTCACAGTAATATGGATCAAGGTCCATGTTTCACATAAAGGTAAAGAAAGAATTTAAGAAGGATTTTTTTCCCTACCTTGAAGTTTGAAGGGGAATAAAGTGCACATAGTTATAACAAAATGTGTTATAACTATGCAGAATCACTATTCAATAGTGATTCTGCTTTGTTGGGATTACCCTTTAAAAATTCACTTGTGGTTTAGCAATATCCTTGAAACAGGATTAATTCTGTGGGTTACATGTCACCGTGACTATGCATGTCACCATGACTATGCTCAGGGCTATGTAAAAGTTATAACTAGAAGGTAACTATATCAATTGGTATATAAATTAGGAACAATGGGCAGTATACTATGGTGGATTTAACGACTTATTAAGAAATACTGTGGGGTGGGGGGGGGGGGGGGGGGGAAGAAACTTTGGGGAAAACCAGAAATGACAGCAAAATGTTTCCTTAAGCATAACTCAGGTATCAAGGTGATATAGTGGAAGAAATCACAGTATGATCATCTACAACACTAGCACAAAACAGTAAACGGGGTCACCAAACTAATAGGAACATTTTATACCCAGTAATAGAATTAGACATGTTTAATACTAAATGAGGTATTTTTGGAGAATGTGTCACCGTGATTATGCAATATGTGTTTGGGCTCCTGCTCAGATGATGAAAAAAAAACTTATTATGCTGAATACCATTTGAAAGAGTGTAATTCCTACCAGCAGATTCAGTAATATGCAGGAGTAGGAACTTCAACAAAAGGAATTACAATAGTTGATATGGAGTCATGTCTAAAAAAATTAGGGGCCTCAATATGCTCATTGATTTTCAATCACATAAAAACTTATAATTACACAATGGTAAAATTATCTTTTGTAGTTGTGTGGTGTTATTGGGTTTAGGTGGCCGCTGAGGGTTAGTTCGTCCGAACCTCCCCAGTGGTCACTACTGGTCCGTGGGACTTTTTAGTCTAAATGATATGTTTTGCCTGTCGCCTTTTATATATTTAACAGCAGCCAGCTGTTGGTCGATAATAACCACGACCTGGGTTTCTACCATTTAATGTAAGCTGTAGAGGCCATGATAAACCTCTCAGTGCGGATAGTGTTACTTATACCTCTGATTGTGTAATGTTGATTGTTGTTGTATAGGTCTGATAGACACCTTTGGATGAGGGTTACCTGGCTGGCCAGGTGATCCGAAATCCGCAGTCTAGTCAGGTCTGGAAGCGAACTGATGCCAGTTCCGAACACCTCACAATAAAACCCAAGTGAACAGGTAGCGCCTGCCTTTGTTCCTTTTGTTCTATATAAACTCTCGATTAATAAGCTTCGGATACGCCAAGGGAAACGAACCTGCGACACAGATTCACTACAACTGGTGCCGTGACCAAACTTGGCTTTCTGTCTTATCGATTGAGTGTTGGGCTTATAGTTTAAACTTTGCTCGAGATTTTGGTAAATCTTTGAGATGGCTACCAATGCAAATGGAGTCCAGGTGGCGGATGCAGCCTACTCCTGGCTCTGGTGCAAAGAAAACGAATCCGAAGGTAAAAGTGACCAGTCCGAAGTTGACTCTACAGCCGGTTGCCGCTGCTGGAGGTCAATGGACTGAATTTCGAAGGAATCCTGCGATAGCAGATTCCTTTGAGGAGGAAGAAAAGGAGCAGTTGAGGACTGAAGTGGCCTCCTGGCGCCATGCCTATTCTGTGCAAGGACAGTCGATGCACGATGCCCGTGGAACTATTGATCAGCTCATAGAGCAGAATCGAGACCTCCAGAGCACGTTGGTTCAGGTAACCGATGACTGCCATGCCACTACACGTCTGCTACGTGTAGAGAATGAAAAATTACGGAATGAGGTAGCCAGGGTGGATGATATGTCACGAATGAAAAACATGTTGGATGATTCTTCGGATGTTGAGGATACGGATCTATATGGTTCACCTCCTAGGATAGGAGGAGTTTCTCCGCCATTGGGCGTAGAGAGACCTACATATCCTAAGGAAGGTGGTGGATCATACATCCTCCTCACTCCGAGGCATTTTTCTGAAGAAAAGGCTGCTCGGACACCCGTGCCCGAGCATCTAAAGTTGTCCGAAGCGGTTGGTGGACAGGCTGTAGGCGAACCTGTGCAACATGCTACTTCCAGCGGAGGGCGTGTAGCAGGTTCTAATCAACCTAACCAAACCCAGCAAGCTTCTCCTCCACGTGGAGGATCCAGGACACCTAGGCAAAAAGATACAGTGACATTCACTGCCTCGTCTCCTCTTCACGGAGGGGGAGGGGGTAGGCCTTATGTTGGAGCGCACTCCAGCATTAAAAGACCAACTGCTTCCACAACGTATGTGCGTGGTCATGTTGATAATAGCCAATATGTGAGGAATGCTGGTCGGCAATGGACTACAGTCGGAGGGTTGCCAGATACTTCTGGAATCCAAATACCTGGCGTTCATGCGATTGACAATTCTCCCATGCGACATATGACTAACCAAGTGTCTACTTTCGGGATAAGTCAGTGGTGCAGGGCCTGAAGTATGAAGGCGCTATAGGCGCCGAACTCACCTTCAGGTATCAGTTTGTGGCAACGAATGTTAATCATGCCCCTAAACCGGCGATTATAAGAAACTGGGATCCTAAGGATTCCTGGCGGACACATCTCGGAGAGATGAAAGTGCTAGCCGAAGCGCATAATTGGACACCAGAACAGTTCCTTATGCAGCTTAAGTGCAGCTGCCGCCGTCAGCTAGGCGAAATGGGAGATTTGCCCCCAGGTTTGGATCTTATTGGTTTTGTAGACCATATGGATGCTAACTTCGGTGAGCATTCTCTTGAAAAGAAGCAGTCCGAATTCTATAACTGCAGACAAACCCCTAAGCAGCCGAGCCGTATGTTTGCCAATGAGGTAGCCAAACGTGCTAGACATGCTTTCGGAATTAATCTGGACAATACTCTGCGTACCCTCTGCTTGAGAGTCTTCTTGAAAGGCTTGATCAACCAGGAGAAAGCTGCGTGGGTGAAGCTTAAACAGCCGTTTGACCTTCTCCAAGCAATTCACTGGGCCGAGGTATGGGAGAGTTGTCATATGGATTTCGCGAACGCTGCTGTCTTGCAAGCTGCTGCTATAGGTCCGTTGGCTGTTGCTATCCCATTGGAGGGAGCGGCGGCCGAAGGTTCCCAGCCGGGGAAGAGCAAAAAGGCAAGTGCCAAAGAAAAGGCCATGGTACAGGTTAGCCAGGCACTGGCATTGCAGGAGTCCAACGATGATGATCAGTCCGACGATCCCGGCAATGCGATAGTGCAAGCTTTCCAAGCATGGCAAGAAAAGCAAGGAAAGACGAATTCCTCAGCCCAGCAGTATAAGAAGTCTGCTGGCGGTAGAGAAAGAAGAACCTGGCAAGTTCGGAAATGCTATTTTTGTAGTGAGGAGGGGCATTTCGCCTCGGCTTGCCCCACTAAAAAGGCTCTACTCGAACTAGTGAAGAAGCAAGGCGCTCCAGGAGGGAAGCCGGCTTCGGAAAACTAGGTTCGGCTCCTGTAGTAAGCGATACGGGAGCCTCGGACAACACGCTTCTTAGTACCACAGTCCGCGAGGATCTTGGTAGTAGTCTAGAAACTGGGAAATCAGCCCAGGCACCGGTGTGTAAGATAGGGTTAAAGCTTAGCGACAAGAAGCTACCCGATCTGATAGCTGGAGGTCCTAGGCCGTTGCCGGACGGTGATTTTCTCTCTGAAAAGATTCAGGGATGCTCGGACAAGAGCCCTGGCGTGCGTTGGGGACAGGCCGAGTACCAAGCTGAGTCAGGTCAGGTTGTCTTGGTAGAAAAAGGCCAAGAGAAGTCTGCTCGGATTCAGAAAGTTTCTGTTCAACAGCTGGAAACTCTGGAGATCCCTTCTAAATTACTAGTGAGGGAGAGATGGTATGCCCCTGTAGGCATAGGTGGGAAGAGTGGTTATTTCTTGGTAGATCCAGGCGCAACGACAAGTTTGATTACCAAGGATTTCTATGAATCCCTTCCACATGCGCCGCCTATGATTTCGGTGCGTATGGCGTGCTCGATGGGTAATGGAACGCCTATAACTACATATGGGAGCGTGCTCTGTCCATATGAAGTGTCGGGTCGGACATACATGATGACATGTCTGGTAGTCAGCGGTCTGAAGGGCCCTGAAGACGGGATATTAGGTGCAGATTTTTACTATGTGCACCGTTGTTGTTTGGATTGGTCAGGAGTGTTTTATTTGGAAAACTTCGGACATTCTGTTGTATGTAAACAGTGGAAAAAGAAGTCCGAAGGTGAAGAATTTTCCCCTATAAAGACCATGACTGTGAGCAAAGTAGATACTGGAATAGCTGTGACACTTAGGAAAGCGGTGATCATGGAGGCCAAATCTATTACACTTGCAGAATTGGACTTTGATAGTGGCTCAGACGCATCGGATGCTTGGATGTTCGAGCCAGACCAAGGATTGCTAGAAGACTTCGCCTTAGGGAGCCTGAATACATATGTTTCAGGTGGAGGTTCAACCGCTTTGGTAGCCTTCAGCAATCCGTCCGACCGCCCAATGAAAATTGGCAAACGGAGAGTGGTGGGCAGATTAAGTAGAGTTACTCTTGTGGCAGAGGATTCCGCTTTGTCTGAGGATGACGGTAGCAATATTATCAGAGAGGCAATCATTAATTCTATACAGGTTACAGAATCGCCTGTGGCGGATGATGATCTGATACCTCCCGACATCTTAGTACCACCGAGTGCAGAGTGCCCGCTGAAGAAGCTGGTCAATGATTCGGATTTGTCCGAGAAAAACGAGAAGAACGTTGCTCTGTCTTTGCTGGAAGAATTCCGTGATTGTTTCTCTCTTCCAGGTGGCAAAGCCCTTGGTTGTACTGATAAAGTTCGCCATGTGATAGACACTGGAGATGCTTGCCCGATCAAACAAGCATACCGGCGTATTCCTGTGGCGAAGAGAGACAAGGCAGAGGCAGAGATTTGGAAAATGTACAGAGAGGGTCGAATTGAACATAGCAGTAGCCCCTGGGGTGCTCCTATTGTCATGGTGGCCAAGAAAGATGGCACACAGCGTTTTTGCGTTGACTATCGTCAGCTAAACTCTGTCACTATAAAGGATAGCTTTCCACTACCTCGGATCGATGAGTGCATAGAATCACTTGGTGGAAACCAGTGGTTCTGTACTTTAGATCTTGAAAGTGGGTACTGGCAGGTGGCGATGGATGAAGATAGCAAGTCAAAGACTGCATTCTTATCCAGTGTAGGGTTATTTCAATTCAAGGTTATGGCCTTTGGATTGTGTAATGCCCCCGCTACCTTCCAATGCATGATGGATCAGATGTTGGATGGCCTTCGTTGGAAATCATGTCTGGTCTATCTGGATGATATCGTGGTTTTTGGGAAAACTCTTGAAGAGTGCCTAGATAACCTGAGACTCGTCCTTGAGCGTATACGGGATTATGGTCTTCGTTTGAAACCCAAGAAATGTGAATTTTTCCGCAAGAAAGTGGAATACTTGGGTCGGATTGTGTCAGGCCATGGCATTTCGGCGGATCCAAAGAAGATCCAGAAAGTCAAGGACTGGCCAATCCCCACGAATGCTAGGGAAGTAAGGCAATTCATTGGATTCGCCTCCTATTACCGAGATTTTATGAAAGATTTCGGTAAATTGGTGATTCCCTTGCAGGAAGTTGTAACCGCGGCAGGCAAGGATAAACGATATGCTAAACCCATAGAGTGGACTCCTCGTTGCCAAGATGCATTCGATACATGCAAAAATTTGCTAATCTCTTCACCTACTCTCGGATATCCTCAACCCTCGGGTAAGTTTATCCTTGATACAGATGCAAGTAGTTTTGGCATGGCGGGAATCCTGTCTCAGGTCCAGGAAGGAAGGGAGGTGGTTCTGTGTTTTGCAAGCCATAGTTTATCTAAGCCACAGAGGAACTATTGTGCGACAAAACGTGAGCTGCTTGCCGTTCTGACCTACCTGCAAAAATTCCGACATTACTTGCTGGGTAATAAGGATTTTATTGTTCGGACAGATCACGCCTCCTTGCGTTGGCTGCTCAATTTCAAGGATCCGACCGATATGTTAGCCCGCTGGCTACTCACCTTACAGGAATTCGGACTGGATCAGAGCATGATTTTGCATCGGGCTGGTAAGCAGCATGAAAATGCTGATGCGCTGTCGCGCTTGCCAACCAGAAAATGTGGAAGACCAGACTGCCTAGATTGCGGTGCGCATGATGCTGTTATTGCCACTAACGAAGTTTCCTTAGGGACTCAGCGGAACGTGTTGCAAGAAGCTCAGCAAGCCGACCCACTTGTAAAAAGGTTGCTGAAAATGTTAGATGGAACTGTGCCGATTCCTAGCAGAGAAAATCTTGCTGGTGAGTCTGATGAGTTTCGGGCATTTGTCAGACATCTTGGTAGTATGGAGGTCAGAGAAGGTGTGCTATGTCTGGGGTGGACAAGACTAGCCACCGGAAAGAAATACTGGAGGAAAATTGTCCCTGTTTCCATGAGGAAAGAGATCTTCCAGGGCATACATGGTGCCAAAACTGCGGGTCATTTCGGAACCTTCAAGAATGTCTGGTCAGCAAAGATGAGATATTTTTGGCCTGGTATGAGTTATGATCTGAGGCGGTGGGTACGAGCTTGCCCGGAATGTAATATGAGGAAGACTAGAGGTGGTGGTGGAATTTCTTACCTTAAGAAAGAAAAACATGGTGGAACAAGATGGAACCGAATATCGTTGGATATTCTAGGGCCTCTTCGGAGTACCCCTAGAGGCAACAGCTATATTATGGTTGTAGTAGACCATTTCTCTAAATGGGCCGAAGCCTACCCCATGGCCAATCACACTGCTGAAAGCTGTGCAGAAGTTCTTTTTCGAGAATGGATCTTGAGATTCGGATGTCCTGTGTCGTTGCAGACAGATGGAGCTCCTGAATTTCGGTCTCAACTCTTGAGATGTCTACTTGACATGCTGGGAATCGAGAAGCTAATTACCCTCCCATACAGGCCTATGAGTAATGGGCAGTCCGAGAGGCTTAATAGAGTTCTTGTGGAACAGCTATCTTGTATGACTGATTCGGACGAAGTAGATTGGGATATGCTGACCCCTTGCATTGCTCATGCATACAGAGGGACAGTACATGCTGCTACTTTATGCACACCTAACTCAGTAGTCTTCGGAGAAGAGTTGGTAACGCCCATGGACATAGTTCATGGAGTTGAAAGAGGAAGTCTTGATTTCCCTTGCAAGGTTGCTTTTGTTGAGAACCTGAAACAGTGGATGAGAAAGGGACACCAGTACGTGCGGGATAATCTCGGAATATCTGCGGTTCACCAGATTAGGGATTATAACAAACGTTCTAGGCCCCCCAGTTTTGAGGTGGGGGAGGTGGTATACCGATTCTGTCCCCCCAAAGCAAATAAGAAGCTCGGACCCAAGTGGGACGGGCCTTATAAAATCAGAAGGTTCATAGGAGGTACCACCTGTGAACTGGAGACAGCCGAAGGTCTAATGCGATACCATATTGACTATCTGAAGCCGGCTTTCGATGAAAATGGGCCGATTCAAGCAGTTAACTTGGATCGGGCTCCAGAATTCCGAAGGCAGGAACAGGCTGGTATGGAAATCTTTAGACTAGAGGCTGGGAGAGTGGTGCCAGGGAAAGATTGTCCAAAAATGGTGGAGAAAGAGAAAATTACTGTAGGCGTCAAGCCGAGAGGTAGACCTAGGAAGATCCGAAAGGGTAGTTCCAAGGAAACCTCCAGTAAATCTCTGCCTCTAAAGAAAAGAGGGGGTAGACAAGGGAAATCTGTTGCCAAACCTGACAGTTCCTTAGCAGACTCGGGACTTACGGCTACCCCGCCTGGGCTTTTGGGTCCAGGAAAGACTTTATCTAGAAAGGAGAAGTCTAAGGTAGCTACGGTCTGTCCGAAGAAGCGCGGGAGGCCGAAGGTTCGCACAGATACGTCCGACCAGCCGGTGGCGCCCCCGAATCGAATAGGAAGCGCGGAAGGCCTAGGAAACAGCTGGTCCAAGCTGCTCCTGTACCTCCAGTGCAGCCGAAGAAACGACCAGGTAGACCAAGGAAAGGAGCTGTGGTTAATGCAAAACCACCAGATCCTTCTTCTCCTGGCATAGCAAGGGCTAAACGTGTACGAAAGGCCCCAGTTCGGTTGCAGATGAGCTAATTATGGTACTGGACCGAGGGTAGGAATCTCCGAACTGATTTCTACCCGAACTAAAAAATCACACAACGAGAAGTCAGACGGGTGGTGGACCAAACTAAGAGCCGCCCTGTCCCCTATTGATAAGCAGTAAAAATGGACTTTATTCAGTTAATTCCATTTGTGACTGGGAGACGAACATGAGTCTCGGAAAGTACTTAACCTTGCCCTGGGTACCGCTTGTATGTTAAACTGGAAATCCAAAACGTCTTCAGTGGCCACGGACTTCAGTGTAAGCATCGGAATCTATTTATGGACGAATAGAGTGTTGCCTACGCCTGGGGTGGGTTTTGAGGAAATCAGGGAATGATTACACCTCTGCATCGTCTCAGCAGAGACCCGAATAGCTGAGTGGGAACACGCGCCCAAAGCTATTTTCAGGCTCAGAAGGTGAGCGCGGGAAGAAAACTGGCGCTGCAGTAGTGCGGCGACTGAATGCAACTCTGGCGTTGCAGTGGTTAAATACGCTGGTGTTTTACCGTTTCAGTCAGTCTACTTCCTGCTTCCGCGAAGCAAAGCACCGAGACTACCTCTTAGAAAGAGAACTGTGCAGTAAGTTTTATCAAGTGATGATCCTTGTGAAATATATTGCCCTGTGTTTGTAGTCCCTTTGCTCGAGTAGTCAAGTTGCATGAATGCTGTGGGTCGTATATTAACTGTGTTTGGGGCACGTTGATAATGCGCGGGCTGGCGTGGGACCTATAGCGGCCATGTTGTTTTCGCCATTGGGGTAGGAATGAATGAACGTTGCTATCCGAAGGTGTTAAACTAAACTTGAACAGCGTATCCGCTGCTGATATACCAATAAACGTTCAGTCTTTGTGTTTTGGAAGTAATCAACCAACTCACTGTGCCTAAAGCGTGGGTATATTCGTGTAGTGAAGGTTTGGATTTCTCGATACCACTACGCTCTATGTGTGTAGTAGCTGTCAGCCACAGCCGAAGCGTGTCCGAGAGGAGTCCGAACGTCCATCTGCAGCAAATAACAGGTATTTTCTGTACTTATTTCTACCCATACCATCATTATACTTTCAGGTACCGATTGATTAGTGATGTCAACTTCAGGAGAATTCGAGAATATGACCGAGGACCAGTTGGCTGATTCCCTCAACGCCAAGCTGTCCGAGTCTGATCTAGAGATGGATCTGGACGGTTCAGACTGTGAGGTATTGTCGGACGAGGAGGCTAAGGTCTTGGAAGGGTCTTGGATCCTTGTAGGCATGGGTCAGCCTGACGCAGGTGGCTCTGGGACCGGCACCGTAACTTGCTGGGGCGCAATTATGGAAGCCGAGGATGATAGGAAAGCAGCTGCTGAAGAGGAGGCAGCGTCGGTAGTAGACATGGCTGAGGTTGAGTCCGAGACTCCCGAAGCCAAGTCTGTACCTTCGGCTGGTACCTCTAAGCAGAAGCCTAGATCCCCCAGAAAACAGGACAAGCCGAAGATGAAGGATGGAGAGATGAACGAGTCCCCGCGGACTCTATCTCCAGATCCTGCTGATTCTTCGGCGGCAGTGACTGTGGAGCTCATGGGTTCACCGGCCAAGAGCACCCGGTCTTCTGCCCGTCAAATTCGCAAGCCCCGGAGTTCGGACCCCAAGTCGAACTCGAAAGGCAAGGCACCTGCCCCAGCGACTGGAACTACTAAGTTGAAGTTCCGGAAGCTGAAAAAGGTCCATGTGCATCGTGCTAAGGTGAGGGAGGATCAGTTGGCGCACTTGGGCTTGTTGACCAAGTTCAATGCCGAGTTGGACAAAGCCTCTGATATTGTCCCGCTGAACCCTAGGCACGATCGGCCAGGCTCACGTCATCTGATGGCCACAGAGTCCGACTCTGAAGATGACCATGGACTCATGCTCCGGTATGAATCCTGTCTCTACCCAGGGTTGTGTAAGGCGGGTAAAATGGAGCCTGGTACCAGTGAGAAGCTCCGACTGGTACCAACTCTGTGGGAGCCTGGATTTCGTTGTCCGTACTTGGTGTGTAGGCGAGTGAAGCTCAATGCTTCAGGTGTCCGAATTTTCTCCACCCGAGAAAGATTCTTCAGGCACCTGTGCGAGGTTCACACCCCTCAAACAGAAGTGTGGGTCTGTCCATACGAGAACTGTCAGCAGCAGCTTGACAGGAAATCGGAGTTGGTCAGCCACATCATGAATGGGGAGGAGCTGCTGCACAACCAGTGAAGGCCGAAGGCGATGGAGAAGGCGGCGAAAGTGAAGCCTGAATGGAAGCCCTTCGGAGCTTTCATTCGGACTACCCATCTTTCGATGGCCCATCTCCGGACCCTTCGAAAGGCTGGTGAGGTGGATGTTCCCAGAGCTGGTACTGGAAAATCCAAACCGACTCAGACCCCGGTAAAGTCTAGCACAGCGACTTCGGACAAGTCAAGTGCTAGTACTAGCTCGAAGGCCGCAGCCTCCAAGCGTCTGAGGACTGAGAGCCAGTCGAAGGCAGCTGAGTTGACTGCTCCTCCTGCTAAGAGGAGCAGACGTTCGAGGAAGGCCCAGAAATGGGTGGACACAACTCTGGCCGAACTGCCTTGTGCTTTGGAGACCGCTGCTCTGGTGGAAACATCAGAGACCGGCGTGAACCAGGCGTTGAAAGCCCTGCAAGTAGCTGCAGAGGATGCCAAGAGGCAGGTCAAAGTGACCGTGGCCGCTCTGGTGACTCCTCTGAAAAAGCTTCAGGCGGTGAGGGCGAAGGTGGATGAGGTAGGCACGCTGAAAGAAACGATCAGTCAGCAGGCTCTCCTCATCCGGACTCTGAAGGCATCCAATCAGGAGAAAGAACAACGCATCCTGAAGCTCTTGGAGGAGAATACCAGACTCCAGGGCTTGCTTTTGGATGATTCGGACAAGTCCAATCAAGGTGTGAGCAGGTCGGAAAGTTCCCTGGGTGGAAAGCCGACCTCTCTCCCTGCCAAACCAGTTGAGGAAGCTCAAGCCTTGCCTTCTTCAGGCTCGGGCGAGACTCCTGGTTTGACCGTGGTGTCCAGTCGAGCTGGTGGGACGTTGGAGGTTAACGACCAACAGATCCATTTCCTCACCAATCTCCTGGACCAGATGAAGTCCCAACGTGAGCCACCCCAGCCTCAGAGAACTGTGGCTTCGGCTGCGTTGGGCCGGGCGCCTCCCGAGCAAGGTATGTTCGGTAGTATGTTCGATACTCCGGACAGACCTTCTGCGAAGGACTCGCCCGATGGAACGAAAGACGACGATGGCAATGATGACTGAACGGAGGAAACGCATGGACGATGATGACTGGACCGCCCTTCGACCCGATTTAACCACCTCGGATGCTGTTCGGATGCCCTGGATCCTCGGATCATGACCCTGGTGTGTGGCGCCGACATTTACGTGAAGTCTACAATAATGAAAGTGATAGCCTTTTTCATAAATAAGTTCTGTAGAACAGATTGTTTGCTTGTTAGTGAGGACACTATATGCTCCTGCCTGTCAAACGTGAAAAGGTTTTTCATAAATTTTCTTTCTTACTTAGGATAATTGTTCACATTAGTTAGGACACAGAATGCTCCTATTTGTCGATTCCTGAAGTTTTCATAAGATTGATTTATTTGTTCATTGTAGAGAGGACACACTATATGCTCCTACTTGTAGACTTTTACTTTTCTTATACCCTATCGAGTTTTCAAGATTTTTCTTTTCAAACTCTTAAAAGAAAAAAGGGGGTATTGTGGTGTTATTGGGTTTAGGTGGCCGCTGAGGGTTAGTTCGTCCGAACCTCCCCAGTGGTCACTACTGGTCCGCGGGACTTTTTAGTCTAAATGATATGTTTTGCCTGTCGCCTTTTATATATTTAACAGCAGCCAGCTGTTGGTCGATAGTAACCACGACCTGGGTTTCTACCATTTAATGTAAGCTGTAGAGGCCATGATAAACCTCTCAGTGTGGATAGTGTTACTTATACCTCTGATTGTGTAATGTTGATTGTTGTTGTATAGGTCTGATAGACACCTTTGGATGAGGGTTACCTGGCTGGCCAGGTGATCCGAAATCCGCAGTCTAGTCAGGTCTGGAAGCGAACTGATGCCAGTTCCGAACACCTCACAATAAAACCCAAGTGAACAGGTAGCGCCTGCCTTTGTTCCTTTTGTTCTATATAAACTCTCGATTAATAAGCTTCGGATACGCCAAGGGAAACGAACCTGCGACACAGATTCACTACAGTTGTACCTTTTAGAATAAATGTTTTCTCTATCAAAATAGGATTGTTTCATAGAAATGTTCTTGCCAATAAATTCTAAACCATCAAACCCAAATTTACATACAGTGCATAATCACGGTGACAGGTATAAGACACTTTAATTTTCAATTATGCACCACAGGCTGAGTTTTAGAGATTAGTGTTCCCAACTTTCAGTAATAGTAGCTCAAAGTGTTTAGTTTAACATATTAATAGGATTAGAATATAAACTCATTCTGAAATTAGACCTAAAAAATACCCCAAAGCGGACAGTTCATTAGAATCGACCATATAGTAATTGGAATAGTTGGTTTGTCAACTTCTGTCCTATGTGGCAAGTGGAAAAGTTGCTGTTCAATATCTATTATATATACGTAATTTCAATCATATGGAAACTTTCATGATTTGATCCTGCTAATACTTTATAGTCTATTGAGAGTATTGTTATATTTATTTAAATCATATTATACACCGTATTCTCGCGCCTGCGCAGTTACCTCCTATGGCTGGTCAGAAAGTGACGGGTCAGAAAAATCTAGGTCAAATGACCGGCTATATGTTTCTACCAGGATGGCAGGATATCAGTACATTAAATCTTTATTTTAAAGAAAAATGCTTCTGCATATAATGACAAAATTCATCATTTCATATAGACCATACTAATAGTAACTAAGCACTTGAGTTATCTGGAGATTTGAATTTGGAGATTTGAATTTAGAATGTAACAACTCAATTGTGAATCGTCAGTGTGTCTCTGTCTCTCTACTAGGGATCACTAGGGGCATGTTGGCCGATGTGCACTAGAGCAGGGGCCGGGGCAGGGTGGACAAGGGGCAGGGGTGTTGCACTGGTGAGTGCATGGCTGGGGACGCAGCTGTGAAGGACAGGTAGCTAGAAGTGGTCAGCAGCATTCTTGCCTCATCTAAACATAAACTTTACTAGTTGGAAAGGAAATACCTAATATGATAGACATGAAGAGAGCCACAATACTTTTGAAACTTTTGAAACTTTTGGGGATTATGATAATGTACTGTATGTATATGTGTTGTGTGAATGAGAGAGGGCCAGGTAATCAATGAGTTCTCTTTTGCGTTCTGTTGCTTTCAACATAAAACTAAATTAAACAAATGAACCACTTTTCAAATTTTGTCCAACTTCTAGAGATGTTTGGAAGTGTTTTAAAACTATGTTGTCTTTGAGAACTGATGGGTTTGCAGCTATTTAATGTATTTAAATGTCTGGTTGAAAAGCAAACGTCTGCAAGGTTAGTCCAGTGCGTTTGACCAAAGTGATGGGTTTCTGACCTGTCACTTTTAGTTACTCATCTGCCCAATGGCAGTGCTAGTTCTCAGACTTCGGTGTATATACCATAGTTTATTAAGATATACCATAGTTTATTAAGAGTGTTGACCAAGTAAACTCGTTTGGTTCTCACGAAATGGCCACAATCAGGTTTAGAGAAGGGTGATGTTTAAAATGTTTAATAATATTGGTTCATACTTAGGTGAGAATCTTCAAAGCTTGGGATCAAAGTGAGTGAAAGGAGGCATGGACCTGTTATGCAATACAGATTACCTATTAATTACCAATACAGATTACCTATTATCAATACAGATTACCTATTACCAATACAGATTACCTATTACCAATACAGATTACCTATTACCAATAGGGGAGTTGCATGTCTCACGGCGCATGTCTACTGTAGTGCATGCTGGGATGGATTCTGTTGAAATCTGACATACAAATATTTGGTAAAATTTTTATCAAAAATTGCAAGTATTATTTTCACCATCATCTTAGCTTGTATAAATGATCTCTGAAAGCCCAATGCATTATGGGAAAGATGGGGACTAGTATTATGGAAACATGTATAACACATGGATATTGACATTAGAGCATTGATAATTATTCCATGCTGAACATGGCATGTTTTCTATAGATTTTAGACTGTACCATTAGTCCCATAATTCCATGCGAATCAAGATTCAAAATGGCGACTATGCAAATCCCCTATTACCTACCACTGCCACACTGGACTTGTTACTCTTTACATTCTTTACTGAAGTTTGGGGAAAGCTTTTGCCTTGCTTGTTTATTCACAAATGCTTCATTCCATAATATATATTCTATTTCTTCATGAGTTTGACAATAAGTTTGGCTAGAATTTTGTTCCAGGTCTTCCAGGTCATACCAATTGTACAAGTTTCAAGTATAAAAGTTTTGTGAGACTTAAAAGGATTTATTACAACAACACTTGGACATTTTAAGTGGTAGATTTATTTCATATGTGCTATCTTCAACAATCGCTTAAGATCAGATCATAAATACCTAGCACTGCTAGTCAGAGTCAATGTTTTGCCATAGGACAATTTGGCATCAACTTTTCATATTTGCAAGGCTTTTCAATCAATGATCAAAAGTAACTCTAGGTGCGCTCTTTCTAGAGAAATAGTCTTTATCATGGATTCAGAGTTTGTTTAGTCCATACTATTCTTTTTTATGTGTTCAGGGTTCTTTTAATTTATAAAAAATACCATAGTGACTTATTGGCCATTATGTATGATTTATATGGGTCAAAAACTGTAATTAATAATTAATTAACCTTTACGGATCAGATTTAAGAGAAAAATGAGCTTTAAAATTCAATTTGACATAACCTAACAGATTATTCAAACCCTCCAGACATGTGTATTATGTAAATTACATTCTACAGAATATCAGATAATCCCTTATGTATACCTAAGATTTATCATTTACTAATGTATATGTAGAGTTTCAGATTCCGATTGTACATTTTTAGATGATCTAACCCAAATATGAACTATTGATTTGAACTCATGTGATTGTTCCTTGTGTATAATTAATGCATTTTATTCCTTCGGAAGACCGAGGGCCTTATAAATGATTTCTGCGTCAGCAAGATCTGGAGGCGATGGTTGAATCCAATTAAGCAACAGTTTACCACCTGAAAATGGAACACAAATTTAAGATGTATTTAACTGTGGTGTTATGAGTTAGAATGCCACTGCAATGAATGCTACTAGAAATGTTTTAATCTTTTGTTTGAGTAGTATCTGTTTATCTATTGTTTTTCTAATAATTCCAATGCTTCCTTTGACTTAGATGTACAGCTATAACTGAGAACAGTGTGTAAATACTTAATGTCTGGCTGAATAAAAATACTTAAATACAAATACTAAGTGTAGATGAAATCTATAGAACTGAATGTGTCTATATCTATGTCTCTGTAATAATCCTTTATTTTATCTTCAATGAATGTAGCTGATGTTTTGTGGACAAAACTATATTACATCTTGTATTACCACTCACTCAATAATATAACAGAGTCTGTGCTGACTCATTTAGGATTGGGTCCTGACCAGGTTGTTGTACAACCTCATAACAGTCACTAGAATGGGTTGTATGTACAGCTAATCCCTTTTTCATATACTACTGCCAATAAGTCTGCACGCTACTACCATTGGAATCCTTAATTCTGGGTGTTTGGGATTGGCACCTGACTAGAGATATTTAAGAAATAATTTCCTCGGTTTTTTCTGATCGAGGGTACTATAGCCTGAGGGAAGTTCGAGGGTGAAGCCCGAGAACTTCCAACAGGCTATAGTACCCGAGATTAGAAAAAATCAAGGAAATTATTGCTTTTAGAAGAGATTTGATGAGATTCCCTTAATGGTAGAGAAAAAAAGATAGCCAACCTTACTTATTCCGTCGAAAAACATCAGCACACGCCATGAGAGTCACCATACTGTTTACGTGACCTGAACTAGAAGTCCGTGCATGGATCTGTATTTTACTGGACACGCAAAGAAGATGGAACGACTCTCGCGGCACGAAACTGACAGAAACCTCCAATATACATACACCAAAAAAAGAAAAATCCAAGACAAAGGTTTTCCACTGGTCCGATTCATTTGAAGGTCTCGTACTCACTGCCGGTCGTGGCCTATGAGCCTCTATATATATCCTAGGTGACGTCACATTTGCTGCAGATCGATATGACCATTTATAATTTATAACCATATTAAATTAATATCTCCCATCAAACTAGTATTTCATTTAATTAAGAACTATCTAAATGCTAGAATACAATACATTATCACCTTTTATCGAAATATAAGAGTTCAAATACCCGTTCCGTTTTGAAAAATTCCTTCCACTTTTACCGCGGTTCAGGGTGCGCACTTCCGCCTTGCTCACTTGTCAACAGACATCATGGCGGAGGCTACGGCTTTCAAATTATCCCCCGTATCACTAGCAAAATTCAGCTACGATATCACCGCCAGCTCCATAGCGCAGGGGTTAGAGCACTCGACTTCAGGGGAGAACGTTGAGGGTTTGAACATCGTCCAGGTCCGTCAGCTTTTTTTTTCATTCTAGGCCTATAGTCTATACTTGTTGGAGCTGTCACTCTACACACATACTCTGCTAAAAACGTAGTTATTTAAAAATCTGAATTGGGCAAACCTTTTGTTTTTTAATGTTAGCAAGTCTTTAGCCTTCGGAAACATGTATTTCATTTGATTACCAATGTTATCACGCTAAGCCCTCCCCGTCGCCGGAAGTTCTTGGACCTTCCGTCTTGAGGGATCAGCGGTCGGCCGGTTCCCTCGGGACGTTCCCTCAGGACGGAAGTCGTATACGGGAATCTATAGAGAAAGAAAACCTCCCAGAATCTCATCAGATCAATTCTAAAGCTACTCAGGGTTTACTGGGCAAACAATGGGATGGGCAAGTGGTCTTGTAGAGGCAAGCAGTGAAGGAGAATTATGCACTATTTAGTTTTATAGGTGAGAAATCAGACACAAATATGACATTCATATGTTAACTTTGGCCTTACCCTTTTCAACAATGAGCATTCCCCCATTTTGATTCAGATCACCATTGTTATCACCAATAATCCCCTTTTCTTTGGCCTGTGATAGATATTCAGAATGAGGGTTCTGTATACATCATTATATTATAACAATGGAAGTGATGTTACACCCATGGGATTAGCATTGCAAACACAAGCTCTCCCTCCATTGCCCCAGGAAATGTTAAAAGCTTTTTGTGGTAAAAAAGAGGTAAAAAATGTCTGACCTCTGCCTCCCTAGTGATGCGCTCAGGAATCAGGATTGAAAGCATTTGGTAAATATAAACATCATAATGTAACACTCTAGAGCACCCCATATCCTTATGTTAACACTATCTCATGCAACACCTGCAAGACAAGGATGTCCTGCAACAGACCCCAGCTTCCATTTATTTATTATTTCACATTTGCAGACTTGAGGTGTAGAATGTTCAACCAAATTGATACAATACCACACTTCTAGATCTCCGTTATCATTATATTAAATTCATAAATATGATCTATATGAAATGAACATGTCAAACCTTTGCCATCATCTGTTTTGCAGTTTCATCACACAACACCACAGAAACCATACTACAAAGGCTAGTTCTGAAAAATAAATTCGATTCACTATTAAATGGTCCTTACTGAGTATCATGTTACTTAAATATTCAAATGGGAAATTATAACTTTCATTAAATCATACATCTAAAGTGCATATATAATTAATTCATGTCTATTAGTAAAGGACCCTACCTCGTAAAATTCATTGTGTTGTAAATGGCTTGTGTGTTGTCAATATATATTTCTGAAAGTAAAATACATAATAAAAGCCAATGCATTCTTCAGCAATATAAACCACAAAATGCATAGAACATTATTAATGTAAGTAGGTTTCAAATTATGTTGCGAGGTTACTGAAATGTAAGGCCAACAATTATTTCATTTATTTCTGATTTATAGTACCTGGAAACTAGGTGGGCAGGGTTGGTATTTTAGGAAACCACCTCTCAGGAACTGAAACAATGTCTATTTTGTTTAGACAAAATGTACCTTTTATGTTTTTTTTTGTAAGAAAGACTTGTGTTTCTGCTTTGATTAGCTTATTTGTAAAATGTATATTGTTGCTGTCTGTATGTTGTTGATCTGTGTTGTCTGTTTCGCTGTCTTCATTGTCTGTGGAGAGCTTGACCAATCAGATGGGAACTAACAGAGAATCCATTCCATGCAAGCTTATTATGCTCATTAGTGGGTTAATAACCCACATACATCACGATACATTGTTACATATTGATACGGTATTATACTATGTCTAAGTTTATTTTTGTAATTACGGTAGTATACCTCCCACTATGTCTATAGCAGGTGGTATACTCCCACATGATTGATATAACGCTACCCTTATCTATGTAACCATGGGAGCGTTAACGGGTGTGTCCGATAGGACACGCCCCCATTTACAACATGAATAAAGATCATTAAGAACTGGGACTCAGGTGTGGACAGTTGTCATTAATATTCCTCTAATATAAAACATAATAATATAACAACATGTATACTATATTAATATATTCATCTCTATTCCTCAGGAACTAGCCCTACCAACATCAACATTATCTAAAAATAGGCCTACTCTATATCAAGGTATACTCTAATACTTAGCGACTATCAATAGGGTGCAATGAATCATTTAAGGCTGATATCTTTATTGGTATCTTTATTGGTCAATGACCAAAAGTAGACTCAGGTTACTATAGCAACAGTACCTGTATATACTAAAAGTGGGGTTCCACTGCTCGGCTACTTCTCCCGTTTCTTCTCCCGCTTCTTACTTAAAGAATCGGGAGCAGAAGCGGGAGCAGAAGCAGGAGCAGAAGCGGGAGAGTAATGCGGATGGGTGCTATTGGGCCCTGCTACAAAGCCATGTTACTTCCTGCTTCTTTTGGAGCATTTTTGAAGCATAGAGTGCTCCCACTTCTATCAAACATATTTGATTTGAAGCAGGCGCTTGATTTGAAGCGGCTCCCGCTTTGTAGCGGGAGCTGAATCGGGGCAATTGCACCACTCTATGTTGCCTCTCATGTCTTCTAGAGAAGCGGGAGCAATAGACTGTCAAAGTAGCAGGAGGAGTAGCAGGAGGAGTAGCCAGCCAGTGAAACCCAGCCTTAATGGATGACATAATCATTCCAATGTTTTTCAATGATGCCAACCCATCAACTTGCAGAGTAATGGGAGTAATCAGGAACACACCTACAAAAGCATCCTACCTCCTTCATAAAAGTTGCCATCTACAAAGTCCTGAAAGCTTGTTGAACTATTTGCCATGATCATTAGGGACACACCAGCTTCTTGTAAGCGCGGCTTGAGCTCAGCTAACAGTCCCACATGAACACGACAGAATAATCATCCAAATCTTCGGAGGAACAGGATCACAATTGATCTATCTTGCCATAAACTTCTGAAGTGAATCATCTAGCAATAACATGAGTCAGGTAAAAGTGACATTAAACAAACAACAAAAGGACATTATCTTGTAATTTCATGGATTTCGCTTTTTTTTTAGAAAAAAAAGTGATGGATATTGTTATGGTTGGTAATTAAAACAAATAGAAATTAGCATGGTATACTATCAGTAAATCCTTACATGACATAATGAGGCATAACAATATACATCTTAATCATGTAGAAACAGCTGACAAGGGTAAGATTGCTTGTTTATCTAAAGTATGTACAATAATGAACAAGAAATTAACAATAGAAAAAGAAAATATTATTCATGATTTACAAAAGGAATATAAAGGTTTATGATATTACAAGAAATTATGCAATGGGAAAACACCCTCCATTATGGCATCCACAAACTTTCCAAGATGTTTAAAATGGCAAGATGACTTCGAAAGCGAAAATGCAAAGATAATTACCTCATTTGTAGCAGCATTCAGTATTCTTTCTTTCCCAAGTTCTTCCAGATCAAGGTGGTTTGGGTCGACGGCTACTGTTGAGCCACAACAAAACATTTTCCCTTTATAAATCTGTATTATCTATGTAAATGTAATTATTATTTTCCACACACTTCGTATCTGACAAGAATGAGTCTCGAAGTATGTATAACTGTGCCAAAGAGGGTCAACTCTCCATTTATAAATATATGTGAACATGGTGGGTCAGATCATGTGAAAATGTACAATTTACCTCACCAATCCTCTCAAATAGCCCGACTTAAAACAAAAATGAAGTTCAAAATACAGTCCAACATAAACTAACATATTTATTTTAATCAATGAAATTCCAAATAAACTCAAATATACCTAGTACCTAATTAACGTAATGTCAGCTGCCAATTGTACACTTTCTGATGACCTGACCCACTGTATGTGTGTCTCCCATTTCTATCAGATACAGAGAAAGGCTAATTGATGATCTTTGAAATATGTATCTATCATATTTTAGGGTCCACTTCAAGGGTCTTTGAAAGCCAGCCATAGAGGACCATAGAACAGCTTTAGCGTGATATGAAATATGCATAAGCCCCAGGCACAGTCAGTGCCCTCTGTTAGATACTTTTGAAAGCAGTTCTAACACAGGTTAAGCACGGCATTAACTTTAAGTTACTTGTACAGTGAGTTATGAGTTATGAGTCAGGTAGTGCAAAAATATACAATCAATAGCTTTAAACATTTAGTATATTCTTTTGAATTAGGCTAAAATGACAAATACTAGGAACAGCTTAGTTCTTATTTTCATTGTTTTGATTAAAAAGAATCTGTTATGTTGAACTATATTTTCAACCTCGACTTTATCTTAAATTTAGGTTATTTATTTTGAGAGGATTGGTAAAGGCAAATTGCACATTTTCTGACGACTTCCCCCTAACTGTTGAAGTGGTCTACTTTACTTTTGATGGCCTTGACTACTAAATGAAGTTTGCCAAACTTTGGTAGTATTTTGGATTAATAATAGCTAGGTCTACCATTGGGGAGAATAAGAAATAATAAGCAATACTCTCTGTAATACTCAATTTCTATAATTTTAGTCTTACAGGTTATAAAAGTTGTTACCAAAATATATTGTATCCGAGTGAATAATAATTTTCATTTGAATCCTTGTTATGTAACTTTGATCCATGCCCTAGTGTAGTGCCCTAGTGCCTTAACTAAATATCATATCAAGATTCAATTCAATGTATTTCTTATTCATACAAAAGAGTTGTACAAAAAGGAGACCCGCGTCTGAATTTCAGGTCTTCCAGTGGGTTCTTAACTAGTTGGGACTTATAGAATAAATTTTGATTTACATCATTATGCCAAAAGGGATTTGAGGGTTATTTTTCTAGATGTCTAAACTAATAATGTTTGGTTGAGGGGAGACATAGATTATAGTACACAATTTCAATGACCTCCGAAAATTTATGAAAAGTACCTGTAAGATACTTGAAAGCCAAACTTCTACGGCACCCCCAGAATATTAGGGAGATTTAGCAACCACAATGCACCAACACAACACTAACGCATCCACTAACTATTTGTACATTATTACAGTTTTGGGGATATCTCGAGAGGCCTGCAATGCAGATGCCCTCAGCTTAGCACCTCTTGAGATATCCCCACAGGGAAAAGTTGCTGTTCAATATCTATTATATATGTATCTATAATTTCAATCATATGGAAACTTTCATGATTTGCTCCTGCTAATACTTTATAGTCTATTGACAGTACTGTTATATTCATTTAAATCATGTTATATACCATAGTTTATTAACAGTGCTGACCAAGTAAACTTGTTTGGTTCTCATGAAATGGCCACAATCAGGTCTAGAAAAGGGTAATTAACAAAGTTTAATAATATAGGTTCATACTTAGGTGAGAATATTCAAAGCTTGGGATCAACCCGAGTCGCACACCCAGATCTGGAATGTGCATGGAAACCATCACTCACTGCGTCATCTCTGCGGTCCCCTTTCTCCGCGCATTCACCGCTCTTATAATGCTCTGCCTCTGTGGGGGTCGCTGCAGCAGAACCAGGAAGCCGTGTGACTCCCTGACTGCAGTCCTATACCTACCTAGTAGATATATAGGAGTGCAGTCAGGGAACCACACAGCTTCCTGGTTATACTGCAGTCACTGAAACTTTCTTTTTCTGGGTAAAATGATCATCACAATTTAAATGATTTGTTTGATAATGCTTGCCATTAGAATAAACCAATTGATCTTTAATATGTGATGATATGTTGTATAACATCATCGTCCCAGTCAAGATTATTAAATCTTAATTACAATTTTATTTTAATGATTTCTTTTATTTCCAAGTAATTCCATATTTTAAATTTGATATTTTTAAGAAGAAGACCTTAATAATGCAAGGGTTTAATACACTGTCTTGAAATTTAGTAAGTATGTATTCATGCACTGTCCAGCATTAGGCACACCAAGAATGAGAATTTTCGTACAAAGAGATCTTGTAAATGCAACACTTTGAAAAATATCAATTTTGAGACTGGTGACTCATTTTCCTGAAATACATCACATATATATATATTCCTGCATATTATGGAGCATAGAACAGGGAGGGAAGACTGGGTGGAGTGTAGGGGGCAAGGTGGTCTATGGCAGTCAGCGTTGCGAGTAGCAAGACTGTTGAAACACTACAGGTGGGTGGGTGGGTGGGTGGGGGGTTGCCATGGCAGGGAGTGAGGCCAGTTACATGGGCTAGCAGGGGTGCAGTCTTAGAGCCAGCCCCTCCACTCTACTAGATGAAGCCAAACGGTCAACAGGACATTCAAAGTGGCTGTTATAAGAGTTGAGGTGAGTTCATATATTATATTACAAACTTCTAGATGACTGGAAATTACACAGATAACGGCTACTTATTAGTATACATGTATTTTGTCTACTTTGTTACTTGTTGTCTCAACTATTTCAGATATGCAGAATATTCACTGGGAAAAACGTGTTTGCACATTGTATTATGGACGGAGATCTGCCTCATATCTTATTTCCACACTGTGTGAGTATACTTGTGTATCCTCGTTATTATATTTCTTTATAACGTTGATGTATTTAGCCATAATCTGACATGTTTTTCTCTATGACATTGTAGTATATAGATCTACTCTAATAATTTCCTGATTAATGTACTAACTATATTTCTCCTCATGTTCTATAATAGTTCTATCTCTTTGTTTTAACAGGAACCTCTAGAGCAAGCCCCTACATAAGAACCCCCTCCCCTCTATATGATGTCCCAGGAAGCTTGGGTAATGCCAGGCCCACATTGGAGAAATCTGTTGCGTCCTGTAATAACATGTTCTAGTTTCTTGTGTTGACAGCAGTAACAATCCAATTAACCATGGGCTTATGAAAGACAAACCCTCTGACTTTTAGACATCCTGGGACCAACTAAATTGCACCAAATATAGCTGTATTTTATTCTTTACATTTTACGACTGAGAATTGGACAACCCTTCAGAACCAATTGGTAAAATATTAATATAACATGTCAATCAATGTGCTACCATGACATTTAATACCTGCATCACTCTTACAAATAAAATGATTGTCCTTCACATATTGTTAAAATTTAATACATGTTGTTACTTAACATTTTCAAATTTATATTCTTCTAGAGGAGATGAAGGATATACTACGCTTGGTCACACAGGAGAGGCATCCACACTGGAGTTTGACGGAGTAGTCCCGCTCAACCACCACGGTATTCGAACGGCGATTCCCCACAGAGCAGAAAATGTTACTTAAGATCTAATAAAACAGGAAGAATGCTTAATATATACCGAGCATTTCAGTTGTTTCAGCTTTCTAGGGCAAATATTAGTCAAATTATGCATACTAGGCATCCAGAGCTGTAGGCTACTACAAGAAAATGATGAACCAAAATGATGAACTGATGATTTACTGAATAAATAATTAGTAATAAATAATAATTAGATAAAAAGCATGAATTAGAATTAATATTGTGCATTTCCTGCACCCCCCCCATACATTAAGAGCAGTCCAACAGCAGCATATATGTGACGTCCGTATAGTGTTATACTGCAGTCACCGCGTTCACATGTTGCCACGGCGATAAATGCTTCATTCCATAATATATATTCTATTTCTTCATGAGTTTGACAAAAAGTTTGGCTAGAATTTTGTTCCAGGTCTTCCAGGACAATATCAATTGTACACGTTTCAAGTATAAAAGTTTTGTGAGTCTCAAAAGGATTTATTACACTTAGACATTTAAGTGGTAGATTTATTTCATATGTCCTATCTTCAACAATCGCTTAAGATCAGATCAACAAATACCTAGCACCACTAGTCAGAGTCAATGCTTTGCCAGAGGACAATTTGGCATCAACTTTTCATATCTGCAAGGCTTTTCAATCAAGTTATCAAAAGCAACTCTAGGTGCGCTCTTTCTAAACTACTTTAGAGAAATAGTCTTTATCATGGAATCAGAGTTTGTTTAGCCCATACTATTCTTTTTCATGTGTTCAGGGTTCTTTTAATTGATACAAAATACCATAGTGACTTATGGCCCATTATGTATGAATTATATAGGTCAGAAACTGTAATTAATATTTAATTAGCCTTTACGGATCAGACTTAAGAGAAAAATGAGTTTTAAAATTCAATTTGACATAACCTAACAGATTATTCAAACCCTCCCAACTTGTGTATTATGTACATAACATTCTACAGAATATCAGATATACCCAGATATATCTAAGATTTATCATTTACTAATGTATATGTAGAGTTTCAGATTCCGATTGTACATTTTTAGATTTTCTAACCCATATATCAACTATTGATTTGAACTCATGTGATTGTTCCTTGTGTATAATTAACGCATTTTATTCCTTCGGAAGACCGAGGGCATTATAAATGATTTCTGTGGCAGCAAGATCTGGAGGCGATGGTTGAATCCAATTAAGCAACAGTTTACCACCTGAAAATGGAACACAAATTTAAGATGTATTTAACTGTGGTGTTATGAGTTAGAATGCCACTGCAATGAATGCAGTTAGAAATGTTTTTATTTTTTATGTTTGAATAGTATCTGTTTATCTATTGTTTTTCTAATAATTCCAATGCTTCGTTTGACTTAGATGTACAGCTGTAACTGAGAACAGTGTGTAAATACATAATGTCTGGCTGAATAAAATTATTTAAATACAAATTCTAAGTGTAGATGAAATCTATTGAACTGAATGTGTCTATATCTATGTCTCTGTAATAATCCTTTATTTTATCTTCAATGAATGTAGCTGATGTTTTGTGGACAAAACTATATTACATCTTGTATTACCACTCACTCAATAATATAACAGAGTCTGTGCTGACTCATTTAGGATTGGGTCCTGACCAGGTTGTAGTACAACCTGATAAACTTTGGCCTTACCCTTTTCAACAATGAGCATTCCCCCATTTTGAGCCAGATCACCATTTGTGTCACCAATAATCCCCTTTTCTTTGGCCTGTGATAGATATTCAGAATGAGGGTTCTGTATACATCATTATATTATAATAATAGAAGTGATATTACACCCATGGGATTAGCATTGCAAACATAAGCTCTCTATCCATCGCCCCAGCAAAGGTTAAAAGTTTATGGTAGTAAAAAAAAGACAAGGATCTGACATGCTCTATGTTTTGTTAGACCTTTCTTAGACATGTTTTTTGAAGTGTGAGTTAAAGAAGTCATGAGAGTCGCTGCTTTATATATTAGAATCTTTCTTTATTCTGCTCTGCCTCATGTCGGTACATGACATGTCTGGCCTCCCTAGTGATGCGCGCAGGAATCAAGATTGAAAGCATTTGGTAAATATAAACATCATAATGTAACACTCTAGAGCACCCCATATCCTTATGTTAACACTATCTCATGCAACACCTGCAAGACAAGGATGACCTGCAACAGACCCCAGCTTCCATTTATCTATTATTTCACATTTGCAGACTTGGTGTGTAGAATGTTCAATCAAATTGATACAATGCCACACTTCTAGATCTCCGTTATTATTATATTAAATTCATAAATATGATCTAAATGAAATGAACAGGTCAAACCTTTGCCATCATCTGTTTTGAAGTTTCATCACACAACACCACAGAAACGATACCACAAAGGCTAGTTCTGAAAAATAAATTTGATTCACTATTAAAGTGACACTTCTCACTGTTGAGGGCTAGATTATCGAATAACGGAATTTCTACTTCATTTTCTAGTATTTGATTCACCTTACCCTCCGAAATAACTCCTGTGGATATCAAAACTCTAACATTCATATTATATCAGATATGTGGTAAAATAGAGAGCAAAATCGTTTTTGCTTTCCAATCCAATATTCAAACTGTCAGTTGGGATGACATCTGGAATTATGTAACACCCAGGTCGGCACTGGTCAGTACAAAGGGCATTCTGCCACTAGGGCTAAATCTGGCAGTACCTCCTGGTCTCCAAAGCCATTTCCTCATGGATTTGACATGGGTTTATGTTCTGACCCATTCATTACACATATTCACTAATCATTGAATGAAAACACAATGCTGATACTCAATACTTCAGATATTGCTATACCTATCAAATATGATTACACTGACAAAGTTTCACACGATTCCATGACTACTCATTTTAACTATCTTAGCCACTTTAAATGGTCCTTACTGAATATTATGTTACTTAAACATTCAAATGGGATATTATAACTTTCATTAAATCATACATCTAAAATGCATATATAATTAATGTCTATTAGTAATGGACCCTACCTTGTAAAATTCATTGTGTTATAAATGGCTTGTGTGTTGTCGATATATATTTCTGAAAGTAAAATACATAATAAAAGCCAATACATTCTTCAGCAATATAAACCGCGAAATTCATAGAACATTATTAATGTACGTAAGTTTCAAATTATGTTGCGAGGTTACTGAAATGTAAGGCCAACAAACACAGATTTATTTCATTTATTTCTGATTTACAGAAACCGCCTTTCAGGAACTGAAACAATGTCTGTTTTGTTTAGACAAAATGTACCTTTTACATTTTTTTTGGTAAAGAAGACTTAATTGTGTTTCTGCTTTAATTAGCTTATTTGTAAAATGTATATTGTTGCTGTCTGTATGTTGTTGATCTGTGTTGTCTTCATTGTCTATGGAGAGCTTGACCAATCAGATGGGAACTAACCGAGAATCCATTCCATGCAAGCTTATTATGCTCATTAGTGGGTTAATAACCCACATACATCACAAAACACATATTATATCAATATATTCATCTCTGTTCCTCAGGAACTAGCTCTACCAATATCCACATTATCTAAAGATAGGCCTACTCTATATCAAGGTATACTCTAATACTTAACGACTATCAATAGGGTTCAATGAATCATTTAAGGCTGATATCTTTATTGGTCAATGATCAAAAGTAGACTCAGGTTACTATAGCAACAATACCTGTATATATACTAAAAGCTGGGTTCTACTGCTCGGCTACTTCTCCCACTTCTTACTTCAAGAATCGGGAGCAGAAGCGGGAGCAGAAGCGGGAGAGTAATGGGGATGGGTGCTATTGGGCCCTGCTACAAAGCCATGTTACTTCCCGCTTCTTTTGGAGCATTTTCCAAGTGTTCCCACTTCTATCAAACATATTTGATTTGAAGCGGATGCTACTTTGTAGTGGGAGCTGAATCGCAATGGCACCACCCTACGTTGCCCCTAACATTTCTGAGTATCCGGATAAGTAGCGGTGGAAGTAATGTCCCAGTAGCACCCATTCCGGTTACTTTCAGTTGCTTGCTCCCGCTTCTAAAGAAGCAGGAGCAATAGACTGTCAAAGTAGCAGGAGGAGTAGCGGGAGGAGTAGCCAGCCAGTGGAATCCAGCCTTAATGGATGACATAATCATTCCAATGTTTTTCAATGATGCCAACCCAACAACTTGCAGAGTAATGAGAGTAATCGGGAACACACCTACAAAAGCATCCTACCTCCTTCATAGAAGTTTCCATCTACAAAGTCCTGAAAGCTTGTTGAACTATTTGCCATGATCATTAGGGACACACCAGCTTCTTGTAAGCGCGGCTTGAGCTCAGCTAATAGTCCCACATGAACACGACAGTATATTCATCCAAATCTTCGGAGGAACAGGATCACAATTGACCTATCTTGCCATAAACTTCTGAAGCGAATCATCTAGCAACAACAGAGCAATAACAGAGTCAGGTAAAAGTAACATTAAACAAACAATGAAAGGACATTATCTTGCGATTTCATGGATATTGCTTTTTTTAAAAAAAAAGTGATGGATATTGTTATGGTTGGTAATTAAAACAAATAGAAATTAGCATGGTATACTGTCAGTAAATCCTTACATGACACAATGAGGCATAACAATATACATCTTAATCATGTAGAAATGGCTGACAAGGGTAAGATTGCTTGTGTACAATAATGAACAAGAAATTACAATAGGAAATTAGGATGGTATACTGTCAGTAAATCCTTACATGACACAATGAGGCATTACAATATATATCTTAATCATATAGAAAGAGCTGACAAGGGTAAGATTGCTTGTTTATCTAAAGTATGTACAATAATGAACAAGAAATTACAATAGAAAAATATAATATTATGGATGATTTACAAAAGGAATATAAAGGTTTAAGATATTACAAGTAATTATGCAACGGGAAAACAATCTCCATTATCACATCCACAAAATTTCCAAGATGTTTTCAATGGCAAGATGACTTCGGCAATTAAAGCGAAAATGTAAAGATTAAAAATTTGTATACATAATTACCTCATTTGTAGCAGCATTCAGTATTCTTTCTTTCCCAAGTTCTTCCAGATCAAGATGGTTTGGGTCCACGGCTACTGTTGAGCCACAACAAAACATTTTCCCTTTATAAATCCAAATTATCTATGTAAATGTAAAATAATTATTTTCCACACAAGGATCTGACCAGAATGAGCCTTGCAGTATATCTAACTGTGCCAAAGCGGACCTCTGAATTTATATGTGAACATGGTGGGTCCGATCATGTGAAAATGTACAATTTACCTTCACCAATCCTCTCCAATAGCCTGATTTAACCAAAAGTGAAGTTCAAAATACAGTCCAACATAAAGTAACATATTTTTTTTAATCAATGAAATTCCAAATAAACTCAAATATACCTAGTACCTAATTTACGTAATGTCAGCTGCCAATTGTACACTTTCTGATGAGCTGACCCACTGTATGTGTGTCTCCCATTTCTATCAGATACAGAGAAAGGCTAATTGATGATCTTTGAAATATGTATCTATCATATTTTAGGGTCCACTTCAAGGGTCTTTGAAAGCCAGCCATAGAGGACCATAGAACAGCTTTAGTGTGATATGAAATGTGCATTATAAGCCCAAGGCACAGTCAGTGCCCTCTGTTAGCTACTTTTGAAAGCAGTTCTAACACAGGTTAAGCACGGCATTAACTTTAAGTTACTTGTACAAAGTTATGAGTCAGGTAGTGCAAAAATATCTATTATACCAATAATCATATTGATGGGTAGCCTTAAATAAATATCATATAAAGATTCAATTCAATTCAATGTATTTTTTATTCATACAAAAGAGGTGTACAAAAAGGAGACCAGCGTCTGAAAGTTAATTTCAGGTCTTCCAGCGGGTTCTTAACTAGTTGGGACTTATAGAATAAATTTTGATTTACATTATATATATATAAAGATTTTTATTTCGATTGTTTTGATCATACATATAACATTTGACATCATCTTACATATAGGATCAGAATAGAAATCAGGAAATGGGCATTAACAATCATCTGAAATCAGGTCTTCCAGATCGCCCAACATTATTATGCCAAAAGGGATTTGAGGGTTATTTTTCTGGATGTCTCCACTAATAATGTTTGGTTGAGGGGAGAAGTAGTTTTTAGTACAAAATTTCAATGGCCCCCGAAAATTTATGAAAAGTACCTGTAAGATACTTGAAAGCCAAACTGCTACGGCACCCCGAGAATATTAGGGAGAGTTAGCAACCACAATGCACCAACACAACACTAATGCATCCACTAACTATTTGTACATTATTATACACGCATTGCTCTGAAAACAACATATCTAGAGTGATTTACGCATAGTGCGTATATCACTAGTGATTTACGTGGGGTTGTCATGGCAATCTGTTTTTTTACTAAGATTACTGGTAAAATTCAAATTTATGACTCGATTTTTTTTCTATTTTCATGATTGAAAGCATGTATAATAAATCGGTATAGGAATAGCATAGCATTCAGTATATCACATTCACTACAGATGTTCTTCTCACAAATAAACCTGTAAAAATAATGAACATAGGGTTAACCCTATCAGACCTAACAGCCCTCGCCATGCATGCAGTAGCCAGTGGTTGCTAACGTCATTGTGGGGGGGGGGGGGGGGCAAAATCACCACCAACGTCACGATGAGCTGGAGATGAAGGCTGTAGAAAATGGATCCCAACACAATACCGGTATATGCACTTCATCAGCACATATCCTAGGAAGTGCATGAATGCAATGGTATTGTAATAGTTTAATTCCGATTGTATATTTACATTTCATATTTATATGAAAAAAGGACACTCTATTCACCTTTTGTGAAAACACAGTTCTTCCTTTTAAGGATTTCAGACAAATTTTGTTTTATATATGTAATAACTCTCAATCCAATATTTCAATTAAAATTATTTATATCCAATGCAATTATGGATCTTGAATGCAATAATTATGTAGGTTTGATAGGGTTTTGAAAATAACTGTAGTCTTGCGAGATCCGAACGGATCAGGATAAATACAAATTCTCCATGAGTCTGACAGTTATGCGTTTTTACGATCACTTTATAACTTCAGAAAACCTTTGTGTTACACGATGCATATAATTTCCAAAAATTCCATCTTGTATCATGACCGTTTTGTATAGTGACATTTTCAACTGTTTCTTCATATGGCGGGCAAAATAATAGAGGCAGAACTAATTTGCATACCTATTTTGAAATGGCCTTGATAGACCTACAAATCCACATAATTGAATTAATTCTATATTTAATAATAAACCCTGCAGGGGATGTCGCATATCATGACATACTTAAAGAAATGGTTGGCCTACGTTTGTCCTGCCTTCAAGCCCCTACTACTACTAGTCCTATGATTATTACAAGGAAGATCATTTCCCAATGAAAAGTAGCCTACCATTTATATGGAAACTGTGGCGAAATAAACACGTTTAAAAAAACATAATCATAAGAATACGTTGATGTAAGGAGGCTTAATTCTAATAATTGATTTTAATTCATTCGATAGTCTGATATGTCCCCTTGAATACTCTAAAACCGTAGGATCATACAGTTATTCATTATCTAATTTCTGTTACATTCACTGTCTCCAGCTCCTACATGCTAGACCTACAAATGTGAATCCGCTTGGCTTGCCCTATGGCTATATGGCTATGAGCTAGAATCAAGGCCAGCTATAGTCTGTCTAGAAAGTAGTTGACACGTGATTCCTTAGTTCCTTTAAGGGGAGGGAAAAGTGGGAGATTTTGTATTTCTATTCATGACAAGGACTTGTCAACCCTTTGCCCAGCGAGTCGCCCATTGCAATCAACCATGAGGAAACAGGGCCAGTATAATCAGCTCTTCCTTCCACCTGAGCAAAACAACAGCTGCTCCACATAGAACAGAGACAGGGCAATACAATGCAGCTGGATATTTGGCCATGGTTGGTCGCAAACGGTCATGGTCAGTCGCAAACGGCGATTCAAGGAGCAAAGGTTTGAAGTCAAAACTCCCCCACTTTTCCCTCCCCTTAAAGGGACTAAGGAATCACGTGTCAACTACTTTCTAGACAGACTATAAACAGACTATAGGCCCCGATGTTCGCTACACAAGGTAATAGGGTCTGTGTATGATTTATAAGTCAAAGTAACTTACATTGAGTTTCACTTGATGCCCTTTGTAGGTCCACAGCATCTATTTCGTTGCAACACACACTCTCTCTCTGTTTGAAGAGTACGGCAGTGACCACACCCGGGACCACACAGGCACCAGTTTCCTGGGGCTTGGTGAATTCTCCCAGCGGCATCATCCTCTCTCATCCCTCCTCCACTCTCCTGACTTTCTTCATTCTCTGTTCCCCATTCTAATTCCCACAACTCTTCAAAATCGGCCCTCCTGGGTTCAAAGGCAAAGGCATCCAAACCTGATAGTTCTTCATAGTCAGCTGATGATGAAGATGACGAAGCTAAGGGGGACGTCGACGACGACGCCATTTTGTCTGTGCACATGTCATGCTCAAAGGGCAGAAGTGACGTCATGACTTTTTAGTTTATAGCTTCCAGGTGTCATGGTAGCATAAAATGGCGCACTAGCACATTCGCAGAAGAGCTTTTCAAACACCGCTAAATGCCAAAATGTTATATTTTGCAGTAGGAGAAGTCAGTAGGAGAAGTCAGTTTAATTTAACTCTTATTTATTTTTAAGACTGTTACCCCTTTAACTAACCCGTTGGTTTCAGTCGCTTAAGTGCGATATCCACTTGGCCGACAACCGACAACCGACAACCGACAAAAGTGTCCAAAGGTGACCGACAATCGGTTCCCTGCCATCGTCGGTCACCTTCGTCGGTTCCCGGTATTTACTTACACGACAAAAATGTCACAAAAATGTCACCGACAATCGGTCACCTAGGGGTGACCGATCGTCGGTCACTGGTATCCACTTGTACGATAATCGTGTACCAGGCATTTATATTATATTTTAGTTGTGATTTCCTCAGATATTGTTTCAAACGAAGGTCGGTATATTTATCCTACTCTAATTTAATGTTATTTCTCATTTGGTCTTGCAGTACCCATGTCTTTAGGTACCAAATGATAGCAAAAAGAGTTAATTTATTCATATATTTAGTTTGATTATATGCCAAAATGTGTTGTTCGTACTTAAATATCTGATTAATTATCTGTTTATTTGCTTTAGATATATAAGATAAAATAAGACTATTCTGAGAATATTTGTACTATATGTATACAAATGTCTCCGACCTGAATAAAATATTTTTCCAATCAAAAATCAAATTAAATCAAAATCAATGACTATGGAAAAATCTCGCCTTAACACTAAGATCAACGCAAGTTTGGGCAGGGTTGTAGAAAAAGATTAGAAGATTAGAACAGGAGGTTACACAAGCAACCAGAAGGCTGAAACCGGGGGGGGGGGGGGGGGGGGTATACACATTACCTTTTCAAAAAAGACCACGGAAAAGAACGTTTCATGCTTAGTTGGAGATTCTTATTTCTTGAGGCTGTTGATTTTCTCCATGAGATCCTTAAAATGCCTCCAAGAGAGGGAAATCGTTCTACTCTGTCTAAAAATGACCAAGGAATTAAAATAAAACGGTTATATTCATGTATGATAATCCCAAGTACAGGTTGTAGACACCCTAGGCTGGAAAACCAAATGATGCTCGATTGGGAGAATTACTCATAATTATTAAGTATGGAATTAAATATATTAAAATTTTAAAGAAATATCAAGTTAAATAAGTATGCTACAACGTGGTGTAATATACTGTACTATTGGGAGTCTTTTGAAGTCGAAATAGTCAAAATAATCACCCAAAAATACAAATAAATAATTATAATGAATGATGGAAATGATAAAAATAAATGTACAAATTAACTCCAAATAACACTATTCACCAAAACCATACAAAAGAATTAATAAGAGGAGAAATGCAGAAAAATGTCTTAAAAAGACCAATATAAAATATAATCAATTTGAAATAGTGACAAAATTAAAGGGGAAATGAAATAAAATGTCGATCCAAATGTAATTGGGGTGAATCCCAAAGATAACCTACATTGATATGGCCATACCAGCCAAAATTAACGTAGAAACCAAAATAAATACCAGAAAAATAAATCACAATGTTAAAATATTGTACCAATAATATGGCTCTATATAATATCTAATATAAGCAACTGTTAGGAGGCGGTAATAACCATAATAGATAATAAATAAGCGGAAAAAAGTGAAAAAATCAGGAAAAATGCCTTAAAAAGTACTTAAATAACATATAATCGACACAAATATTGACTATATTGAGGTGGAATTGAAGTATAACGTCGATGCACATGTTATTGGGGTGTTTCCCATTCATAACCAACAACGATATGGCCATACAAGTTGAAAAACCAAAAAACCAAAATTTTTTTGCAGGGGTGACCGATGTCGGGACCCCCTCCCGACAAAGTTAGAAGATTCTAACTTTGTCAGGAGGGGTCACCGACAAACATGACCGACAAAATGCACCAGGTGACCGATTGTCGGTCCCCGGTATCCACTTGTGCGATTGTCGGTGACCCCCTGTGACCGATTGTCGGTGACCGCTAGGTGACCGATTATCGTACAAGTGGATATCGCACTTTAGAATATTGCACTCGTTGCTACGCAACTCATGCAATATTCACACTCATTCAACCAACTTGTTAGTTAACCTGTATATATTACCGCTGTGGGGATATCTCGATGCCTACAATGCCGATGCCCTCGGCTTAGCACCTTTTGAGATATCCCCACAGCGGTAGTAGAAGTACTAATAGTAGTAGTACTAATGTACAAATAGTTAGTGGATGCGTTAGTGTTGTGTTGGTGCGTTGTGGTTGCTAAATCTCCCTATTGCCAGTTCTGCCGTTACATATTTCAAACGTATAAGGGGCAGATCTTCAGAAAACGTACAATTGACCTTCACCAATCCTCTCAAATAACCCAAATTTAAGACGAAAATCAGGTTCAAAATACAGTTCAACATAACCAGACAGATTTATTGAATGAATACAATACAGAATATACTGAGATAGCCTATACCTAGTATTTATCAATTTTCACTCTAATTTAGCAGAATTTGATAGATGTGTAGAACTGTGGATTGTGCATTTTCTGAAAATCTTACCCATAAACTCCTTCCATAGTAAATGTAGTGAAGGGGGTCTGGTTAGGGTAAGGAGACACGCCAGATGGAGGGTCCCTCTATCGGCTAAGTGCAGAAGGATTAGCTCGCCACACACGGACCCTCCATAGATGAGCTTAGTCAACTATGGGACGCCAAGACTTTTTAGTGTCAACCAACCAATTTTGCACATAATTCTACAATTCCCAAGTGAAAATTGTTAATTCTGTATCAGATTTATTTCCGCTCCAGACTTTTTTAGAATTTCAAAAAATAACTATGAACAGGTGGAATTAAAAATTGTGGAGAATAATCTAAAATTGTGATGCTAAATGAACTTGTAGAATATGAGCGAAATTCGGTGGTTGACACTTGGTGCCCCCCATATAGCCTACGTGGAACCTTGTCGTTTTTTTTCTTTCCTTTACTCTGTATTTGTGTAATAGATTCAAATAGAGAAAATGAAGAAAAATTTATATTTCCTCGAATTTCCGGTGTTTTTTCAGGAATACATGGCTTTTTCTAAAATATTGTTATGGTTTTACTTGGCTTCTTCATATACCTCTCTAGCCAGTGTTATCCCTAAATTTTCTATTCCAAAAGCAAAATGGGTTTGTTTAATTTCAGACTTTTAAAAATGGGATTATGGTCGAATTGATGGGAGATTTAACAATTTTGGAAGTTTCCAAAATACAGAATTCATTAGAAACACTGAGGTCTTTCATCCACCCCACCCTGCCCACTGTATGATGATCCCCAAATGACAATGAAGACAGGTAAGACTAGTGTTTTTTTAATTTCAGACTTTTTAAAAATGGGGCTATGGTCTAATTGATGGGAGATTTAACAATTTTAGAAAGTGAAAGTTTCCAAAATTACTGATTTCATTAGTAACACTGAGGTCTTTCCCCCACCCCACCCTGCCCACTGTATGATGATCCCCCAATTTTTGTTTTAAATATTTTTTATTGGCCACATTACATGACAAATATTTAATTCCTTAGTCATATTCAAAAACGCATAGCAGACCTCGCGGCTATATTTCATGCGTTGCCCAATTGCAGAAAAGAAGAAGAGAGAAATAAGCTATTGATATGATGGTATACGATTACAAACTCCAAATATCTGTTGTTTTTACACATACGATTACAAAATCACAACATTGAAATATATATATACGGATATATTAATATTAATATATTGTATTAGTGCCATACGGTACCATCTCTTGCCGAGTAAACCCTGTTTAGTGAAGACCAAGTGTCTTTACTCTTTTCCTGTCACTGTCATTTTATCATATTTATTAAGTTTCATATTTGCTTTTATTTAATTATTATTTAATTTAAATCTATCCACATAAACTGTTTATATTACAAATTTCTCAAACGAGATGGTAACGTCTGGGAGAACTGGATCTAATTTAGATGACTGTATACCTATTTGTCTATTTTTTATATGTGATTATTCTTGTAATGTGAGTTCGATGAATAAAGTAGTATCTTATCTTATCTTATCTTATATCAAATATCAAATAAAGACGAGTAAGACAGTAGTGTTCGGAGTCTGCTTCTATCAAGGTTTATTCTCACAAATGTAACTGACGTGCACATCACAGGTTAACCACTCCCAGCTTCAACCAGCAACACTTCATATCGACACACGCCCAACAAAGCCGGCCAGTGCACCACCGAGATTTTTTTTTTTGATTTTATCTTTTTTTTTCAGATCAAGATGTTAAAACGTGACCATGGAACTGAAAAAATATAAACTGGATATCAAGATATACTTGACCTTAACGTGTCTCTTGATTTGTATTATTTTTTTTTCGTAGAAATTAAAATATTTAGTGAACTTAGCAAGAAATTAGTAGTTGGGAGTTTTACTAATGGTCCTTGGCGAGAAGCTTCGAGTAGGAATCAAGACTTGAAAACTCAAGCTAAATCGCAATTTAGAATTGTTAAGGAATGGTGAATATAATCTTTTATTTAAAGTTTTCTGGTCACGATTTAAGACATCGATCTTTACAGTATTCAGGGGAATCCAGGGAGGCCAACAAAATCAATCCAATTCACAACAGAGGACTAACATAGAATATAGATTATATTTGAAGTACCCGAGATAAATTATTATAATGCCTTCTGACATGGAATGTGCCTTTCATATAGATTAGATATATAATACAATGAACACAAGATAAAGACTTCAACCAAGTCAATTTGTAGTTAAAGTATTTCATTTGTTTTTTTTGAAGAAGGATGGGGAATGAGTTATTTATTTATTTATTTGTTGAGGTGAGGATTTTGGTCAAGCAAAGCACCCATTCAGCAGGCCTAAAAACTGATATGTTTAGTATTTCTTGTTATAAAAACTATTCATATACAAACCCAAGGCAGGTATGAGTGACGTTGGGACAAACGCTGGTATAAGAAAGGACCAACCCCCTTGTTGAAGTTTGTGAGGCTCCCCCAGATGTATACATACCCCTTGACAAAATGTCATAGAAGATAAAATAGGGACTTCATTAATTAACTAATTAATTCCTTTTTGCTCCATTTGACCAAGTTATCAAACAATTAAATTTGAAACATTTGCCCATGAAACATTTTCTAAAAATCTTAGGATGATTCGATCGACTTCTTGTCGAAAAGCATTATGAGGATTTTTTTTTGAATAAAAACAAGAAGTTGTACATCTCATGAGCTTTATGATCATTAAGAGCCAGTTATTTAGATTTCATAACAAGAATAGTTGGATAAAATTGATTTCATATCAATGGAAGGGCCATATAATGCCTAGATGATGCTTGGGTTAGCTTATGACCGTGAAATTTCAGAGCTTTCTAAATAATTGACAGCATAGCATTCTTTCAACACGTTCCCCACAGACTGATATGACACCCATAGGATTTTGCATTAATGACTAGAAAGAATACGCATTAAGTGAGTTAGCATCACAATATAATTATTAATCATAATGTTTATTAATGTAGGTTGCCTTTGTATACGTTTTTACTTCTTCCCTCCTTAAGCTGACAACCAGGAAATCATATTTTCAAATTGCATCAAATCTTTTTTGTTTCAGAGAAGGAGAAAGATTTCACTAATAGGGCCAGCCATCAGTGGAAATACCTATACACACATATATTTATTATATGTTTAACAAATTGTTTAACAATTATTGGAGATAATAAACCACCACCGAGCAACAAATACCTTTTTCTCTTCGCCTTGATATATCTTAGTCAATGTAAGTTTTTAACAAAGGGACTTTTTTCTCCAGCAAGTTTTAGTCAATGTAAGTTGTAACGACGGGACTTTTTTTCAGCGAATAAATTCGTGAATTACCTATTATGCCACGAAGCGTCAATTAAGTATTTTTAAGAGAGAACAAATTATCACTTTTCCTTAGAAAAAAGCGAACATTGATTCTATCATATATATCACATAGAAGTCTGCAGTGCCAGTGAAATTCAACAAAATGTAACGAAACGAAACTGCCAGATTTGTCTATCATGTGTGTTTCTATTCATATTGTGCGAATATGTCTATATATAAATGGGGATATGACACATTATGTTGTTTTAAGCTAAGTGTATTCCCAACAATCTGCGTACATATTATCATTTACATCCATTAGATATAATTATAATAACGGTATAACTGGTTGTATTATAAGAGCAAATACAGATAGATGTAACTATTTGCGTATCACGGTGTCCCTAATTACAATAATGGATTTAAAAAATAGTATTTTCTTCTAGAAAGAAACAACTTTTATTATAAACCTCAAATATTTCCCACAACAGTAACCTTCATACCCAAATCCCTACATAGCAGTAATGATGCATTATTGATTATAACAATTCCAAAGGGATTACAACTTAGGGGTTACATTGCGCAGCGAAGATCGTTTTATTAGGGAAATATAAATATCCACCTCCTTTTCCCTCCAAAACAAGCTATTTCTCCTCCTACTCCCCCCTTCTCTAACTCCACACTAAAAAGATATCCACCTCGCTGAAGCAATCACCCTCTTCATAACCAGATTGCAAAAATACTCTTGCTCCAAAGCAAAGACTTTTTACCAATAAATATATATAATATATATGAGTGACTGTGTTTTTATGATAGCCTCTAACGTAGCATACAGATGCTGGTGTTAACTTGTCCCCAAATAATAAACATCCGAGTGAGAAGAGATACATGTAATATATATATATATAGAAAATTAACCGTGTGCACTTGAGATGGTGTTGATTCTGATTCTTTGTTTTTGTTGTCGGTGAAAGGGACGTTACTATGGCAACAGAAGGGGACACAGGGACATCGGACAACTACGCGGTATTTAGTGTTGTGCCTCCTTAAAGAGGAGCTGCTGACTTCCGGTTCTAGGGGGCGCTTCACTTCCGGTCGGTGCCAGGAACTGTGGGGGTGACCGGGGTGTCCTCGGAAAACAGAGGGTTCTTTACTTCCATTTCTCCCGTCTGGAATAAAACAAAACAAGTTATAAATATTAGATTTTCAGAGGGTTAGATTTTCAGAGGGTTAGAATTGATAAATTTGACAAGAACTATGTTGAGGAGTACTGAACAAAGCCAAGTCTTATACCATTTCTGATGTGTTTTAGGAAAATGAGTCATAAGTCGCAAAACATGTATTTTGAGATATCACCATATTTGAAAAGAGGAGATCAAAGGGGATTCCAATGATAGTAAACACTAGAACATCTAATAAATCTTCTATATTTTAAGTTTGATATTTTTATTTAAAAAAAAAAAAGTTTGCAATTTTTCTGGATTTTTCTGGTAATTACCAGAAAAGTAACTAAATATACTCCATACGAAGGCCTTCAAAACACAAGGATATATTTGATATAATGTCCTGAAATTTGGTACATAGATTCATATTACTATAAGTGCTAAACCCTGCAATAAGGAGATCTTGTCAGAAAAACACTGAAAAATATCCATTTTGCGACTTGTGACTCATTTTCCTTAAAAAAATTTCTCCTTCCTTAAAATTTTTTTTATTTTTTTTTATTCCCAGTATTAAACAGTAACATTATTTTAGAAAAGGGGATACAGAAAGTAATCTCCGTACGTCCATGACTTCTTTACTAAGTTTAAATTCATATTTTGGGGACGTATCTTCATTCTAAGTTGGCCATGTTTGGGGTCAAGTTAGATGGCTATATATGCTGCGATACTTGAAAATATCGTTTTCTGGCTGTTTTAACCTTTACCAGTTTTAATCTGCCACAACAGAATTGAATTGAATTGAAGGTGTTAAAAAAGGCCAATTGCACTTACCGGAGCCAGGCCTGGGCATTCATATACTGTATAGTCACCCTCCTCGTTCTCTTCCTCAGAATCGTCCTCAGAACCATCTTGTTTCATTTCACTGTTAGCTCTGAAACAATAGACAAATAAGTGAATGTCCCAGGAGAGGCAGAGAGGGGCACATGACCTATAGCAACCCATACAATCTATATACATGTTTTCATTTCCATTTCAAATACAGTTACATAATCAAAATAGCTTTATAATAGAAATAGGCTACAACTTTCTTTAGGCTACAACGTGTTACCACAGTTCTTCCATGAAGACCTTTATAAGAAGTGAACGATCTCTACGTGGGTCAGGTTTTCAGAACATGTACAATTCGTAGTTCTACACATTTAGTAAAGTCTGCTAAATTACGTTGAAAAATGATAAATACCGGGTATATCTGAGTATATTTGGTATCACATTGATTTAAAGTATCAGTTCTGTTATGTTAAACTGCATTTTGAAGCTCATTTCTGTCTTAAATGTGGGTTATTTGAGAGGATTGGTGAAGTTGAATTGTACATTTTCTGAAAATCTGACCCATATGTTCACCTCACTTTTCTCATATAATACAACATACAGTTTCATAAGATCACCTCTTTTCAATACAATGTCTTAATACCTTAACATCTGTATCATATATTATTTTCTCTATACAAATGTCATAAGATCTCCTTCAATTATTATTTGTCTACAAGTCTTACACGCTTGAATTTTGACCAGTCATGCACATTATTATTATACCTGATTCATTATACAATATCCAATCACCTCTGACAAAGGCCCCACCAGGTCCCAAACATGTAAGGTTGTACCAACAGTAAAACCACATAAAAACAACAGATCAACTCTGGTTTCTGTGGTTATTCGGTCTCTTTACTTACTTTAACTACAATGTATAGTCTGTCTAGAAAGTAGTTGACCCCCACTTTTCCCTCCCCTTAAAGGGACTAAGGAATCACGTGTCAACTACTTTCTAGACAGACTTTAGAAAGAAAAGAAAGATTGCTTACTTCTCCATAGCAATCATCTGTTGTTTTTGGTGCTGGTAGTGGTACATCTGCGCGCTCTGGGCCAGTTTACGGTCCCCGGGCGACTGCGCTCGCTCCTTGGTGGGGCCGGTGATACCATAGGCCGGATATTCTGCCTCGCTGGCCGCCTTTACATTCTTTTGTAATCTGTAATGAGAAAGAATTTCATCTTATTATGAGGGGAATTAACAATTTATTTTCTAATGCAGTTTAAACAAATTAAACTTTTTTCTTGACCGTTAGCCTGATGATCCATACCTTCCTTCCAGTTTAAACTAGTTAGAACTGGTGACCCCTGATATATAGATGGAACAAAGCTCGGGTGAAGTCTGTACACTTGTTATTGACCGAGGGAGCGCGGGAAGATAGAGGGCATTAGCCCGAGATCTTCTGCGCTCCCGAGGTCACTATTAAGTTACAGACTTCACCCGAGCTTTGTTCCATATTTATTACACCCCATTAATAAATAAAAAATATAAATAATTAAAAATAAAAGTTTTTGGCGGACCTACTTGTTGTATGCGCCAAGGGTGACATAACTCACATGTTATGCACCACTTTGACCAAGTGTGACATACAATGCTGAAGGTATAGGAAGCAACAGCACAGGGGTGTAATAAGACACCTGTTTCTCCTCTGGACTGGTAAAAAATATTGAATACTCATTGTGTTTTCTTAACATCATTAATGTTGTTGTTGTTGTTGTGAGATCTATTGATCTACAATTTCGATATTATCAGTGGGTCTAAGCTCCCTAGTGAAGGGAGGATTTCAAGCCCTACCGGATTCTATAAGGATACAAATGATGTAAGTGAGGTTAACAATACATTATCAAATCAACAATTTGACGACAGTCCTGACACAAATCTAAATGTTAATGAATTAACGCACAGAATCAAGATGTCCGCCAACTTTACAGTGGCGTCGAAGAAGAACAATAATTGTTTGGTTTACTAATTACTATACTCACTTCCAACTACAACTAGTATTATATGTGGTTAAGTTCATTATTGATATACCTGATTCATGGTACAATACCCAGTCACCTCTGATATGAATATGGAAATAGCCAGTAAAGCTAAAGCTCCAAACCAGTATTAATACTATATAACAAATTATAAACTTGAGAAAACCGACAAAGGCCGGACAGGGTGCTTGCACGCCTGCCCGCCCATGTATATATACGTACACTTTTGTACGCCTTATCCATTGATATTACGCATAGTCAACTAGTCAACTGTATAACTTAGAACTTCTTATATGTTCCAAACGACGGGGTACTCGGAAGAGCTGTGAATAGCACAGACTGTATTCCAATTCCATTACTATCTTTTGATTTAATTCATATGTAACTGTGAGATGGAAATAAAATCTATTATTATTATTAAATCAAACCTAAGATTCGCTTGTGGCCACGCCACTCACTAAGATACACCCATTTTCACTCCTTGTCCAACAGACCCACTCAAACCAACTTATCATTGCATTCTATATCTAAGTACATGTATGTCAGAGATGTCCACCTCCTGACCGCTCCATTGAGCTTCGGCCTATATACCGACCCTGCCTACATCCAAGAGTCCCCTGCATAACCCCACCTATGACGCAAGCCAGGTCAGGCATGTGTTACACCAGCAGTTGTATTTACCTTTCTTATTTATACATCCACATTTAGCTGCTGTAGAGTGGGTGGCTTATGCTGTAATGCAACCAGACACACGACTTGTGTTTAGAGGCATTTACACCTACACTTATAAATAGCATACTCCATATTTGGGTCAAATTTTCTGAAAATGTACAATTCACCTTCCCCAATCTTCTTAAATAGTCCAAATCTAACGGAAAAATTACGTTCAAAATGCAGTTTAAAACTAAGAAAGAGATACTTTTAATCAACACAATGCCAAAGATACTTGGATATGCATAGCATTTGAAATATTCCACTTTAATTTGCCAGATGTTACCAAATTTGTAGAGCTGTCGATTGTACATTTTCTGAAAATCTGACCCATTTCATGGTTTGTGCTCTCAGTTTGTTGCTATTGAAACTATTGCAATTATGAAATGTTTCTGATTTTTTTCGCCAGGTTATGTTAACAAATTTAAGTCAGTAATTTGTATTCGGCCAGGTCGTCAGAAAATGTACAATTCAAGGTGGTAATGAGGTGTAAGATTCAATTCGACATAACCGAACACATTGTTTGAAGGTACCCTATATACTCAGATACACCTAGAATTCATCATTGTTCAGCCTAATTTAGCACAATTTACTAAATGTGTAGAGCTGCCCATTGTACATTTTCTGACGACTCTAATAATATGAAACCCCCTTCTATATATGGGTCAGATCATCAAAAAATGTACAATTCGCCTTCACCAATCCTCTCAAATAACCCACATTTAAGACAAAAATGAGCTTCAAAATGCCGTTTAACATAACAGAACTGATACTTTAAATCAATGTGATACCAAATATACTCAGATATACCCGGTATTCATCATTATTCAGCCTAATTCAGTCTAATTTCCTAATGTGTAGAGCTGCCAATTGTACAGTTTCTGAAAATCTGACCCATATAGACGTTTAGTCCCATACAAACAATACCTTATTGTTTCCTCTTCCATGAGTGGGTGGTATCGTTCCGCTAGTCACAGATCATTAAGTCTCTAATATTAGTAACTGCACGTGTATTTACATTGCTGATGTCCACACTCTGCACTGGCTGCAATAATTGTAATCCAAATGCTGGGTACAGACAGGTAGATGGCGGTGGGGGTAGGGTGTAGAGTGTAGGGGGGTAGGGGGTAGGGGGGATCAGGCCTTCAACCTTTTGGTATAGGCAGAGGGTGAAGAGAGCGGTATAAAGTCATTCACCCATTTACTCAATGCTATGAGCAAGTACCACTGAGTGGTATATAGTCATTCACTCATTTACTCAATGCTATGAGCAAGTGCCACTGAGTGGTATATAGTCATTCACTCATTTACTCAATGCTATGAGCAAGTGCCACTGAGTGGTATATAGTCATTCACTCATTTACTCAATGCTATGAGCCACTGAGTGGTATATAGTCATTCACTCATTTACTCAATGCTATGAGCAAGTGACACTGAGTGGTATATAGTCATTCACTCATTTACTCAATGCTATGAGCAAGTCCCACTGAGTGGTATAAAGTCATTCACTCATTTACTCAATGCTATGAGCCACTGAGTGGTATATAGTCATTCACTCATTTACTCAATGCTATGAGCAAGTGACACTGAGTGGTATATAGTCATTCACTCATTTACTCAATGCTATGAGCAAGTGCCACTGAGTGGTATATAGTCATTCACTCATTTACTCAATGCTATGAGCCACTGAGTGGTATATAGTCATTCACTCATTTACTCAATGCTATGAGCAAGTGACACTGAGTGGTATATAGTCATTCACTCATTTACTCAATGCTATGAGCAAGTGCCACTGAGTGGTATATAGTCATTCACTCATTTACTCAATGCTATGAGCAAGTGCCACTGAGTGGTATATAGTCATTCACTCATTTACTCAATGCTATGAGCAAGTGCCACTGAGTGGTATATAGTCATTTACTCATTTACTCAATGCTATGAGCAAGTGCCACTGAGTGGTATATAGTCATTCACTCATTTACTCAATGCTATGAACAAGTGACACTGAGTGGTATATAGTCATTCACTCATTTACTCAATGCTATGAGCCACTGAGTGGTATATAGTCATTCACTCATTTACTCAATGCTATGTGCAAGTGCCACTGAGTGGTATATAGTCATTCACTCATTTACTCAATGCTATGAGCAAGTGATACTGTGTGGTATATAGTCATTCACTCATTTACTCAATGCTATGGGCAAGTGCCACTGAGTGGTATATAGTCATTCACTCATTTACTCAATGCTATGAGCAAGTGCCACTGAGTGGTATAAAGTCATTCACTCATTTACTCAATGCTATGAGCAAGTACCACTGAGTGGTATAAAGTCATTCACTCATTTACTCAATGCTATGAGCAAGTGCCACTGAGTGGTATATAGTCATTCACTCATTTACTCAATGCTATGAGCAAGTGACACTGAGTGGTTTATAGTCATTCACTCATTTACTCAATGCTATGAGCCACTGAGTGGTATATAGTCATTCACTCATTTACTCAATGCTATGTGCAAGTGCCACTGAGTGGTATATAGTCATTCACTCATTTACTCAATGCTATGAGCAAGTGCCACTGAGTGGTTTATAGTCATTCACTCATTTACTCAATGCTATGTGCAAGTGATACTGAGTGGTATATAGTCATTCACTCATTTACTCAATGCTATGAGCAAGTGCCACTGAGTGGTATATAGTCATTCACTCATTTACTCAATGCTATGAGCCACTGAGTGGTATATAGTCATTCACTCATTTACTCAATGCTATGAGCAAGTGCCACTGAGTGGTATATAGTCATTCACTCATTTACTCAATGCTATGTGCAAGTGATACTGAGTGGTATATAGTCATTCACTCATTTACTCAATGCTATGAGCCACTGAGTGGTATATAGTCATTCACTCATTTACTCAATGCTATGAGCAAGTGCCACTGAGTGGTATATAGTCATTCACTCATTTACTCAATGCTATGAGCAAGTGCCACTGAGTGGTATATAGTCATTCACTCATTTACTCAATGCTATGAGCAAGTGACACTGAGTGGTATATAGTCATTCACTCATTTACTCAATGCTATGAGCAAGTGCCACTGAGTGGTATATAGTCATTCACTCATTTACTCAATGCTATGAGCCACTGAGTGGTATAAAGTCATTCACTCATTTACTCAATGCTATGAGCAAGTGCCACTGAGTGGTATAAAGTCATTCACTCATTTACTCAATGCTATGAGCAAGTGCCACTGAGTGGTATATAGTCATTCACTCATTTACTCAATGCTATGAGCCACTGAGTGGTATATAGTCATTCACTCATTTACTCAATGCTATGAGCAAGTGACACTGAGTGGTATATAGTCATTCACTCATTTACTCAATGCTATGAGCAAGTGCCACTGAGTGGTATATAGTCATTCACTCAATGCTATGAGCAAGTGCCACTGAGTGGTTTATAGTCATTCACTCATTTACTCAATGCTATGAGCCACTGAGAGGTATATAGTCATTCACTCATTTACTCAATGCTATGAGCAAGTGCCACTGAGTGGTATATAGTCATTCACTCATTTACTCAATGCTATGAGCAAGTCCCACTGAGTGGTATATAGTCATTCACTCATTTACTCAATGCTATGAGCAAGTGCCACTGAGTGGTATATAGTCATTCACTCATTTACTCAATGCTATGAGCAAGTGATACTGAGTGGTATATAGTCATTCACTCATTTACTCAATGCTATGAGCCACTGAGTGGTATATAGTCATTCACTCATTTACTCAATGCTATGAGCAAGTGCCACTGAGTGGTATATAGTCATTCACTCATTCACTCAATGCTATGAGCAAGTGCCACTGAGTGGTATAAAGTCATTCACTCATTTACTCAATGCTATGAGCCACTGAGTGGTATATAGTCATTCACTCATTTACTCAATGCTATGAGCAAGTGATACTGAGTGGTATATAGTCATTCACTCATTTACTCAATGCTATGAGCCACTGAGTGGTATATAGTCATTCACTCATTTACTCAATGCTATGAGCAAGTGCCACTGAGTGGTATAAAGTCATTCACTCATTCACTCTATGCTATGAGCCACTGAGTGGTATATAGTCATTCACTCATTTACTCAATGCTATGAGCAAGTGACACTGAGTGGTATATAGTCATTCACTCATTTACTCAATGCTATGAGCAAGTGCCACTGAGTGGTATAAAGTCATTCACTCATTTACTCAATGCTATGGGCAAGTGCCACTGAGTGGTATAAAGTCATTCACTCATTTACTCAATGCTATGAGCAAGTGCCACTGAGTGGTATATAGTCATTCACTCATTTACTCAATGCTATGAGCAAGTGACACTGAGTGGTATATAGTCATTCACTCATTTACTCAATGCTATGAGCAAGTGCCACTGAGTGGTATATAGTCATTCACTCATTTACTCAATGCTATGAGCAAGTGACACTGAGTGGTATATAGTCATTCACTCATTTACTCAATGCTATGAGCAGGTGCCACTGAGTGGTATATAGTCATTCACTCATTTACTCAATGCTATGAGCCACTGAGTGGTATATAGTCATTCACTCATTTACTCAATGCTATGAGCCACTGAGTGGTATATAGTCATTCACTCATTTACTCAATGCTATGAGCAAGTGCCACTGAGTGGTATAAAGTCATTCACTCATTTACTCAATGCTATGAGCAAGTGACACTGAGTGGTATATAGTCATTCACTCATTTACTCAATGCTATAAGCAAGTGCCACTGAGTGGTATATAGTCATTCACTCATTTACTCAATGCTATGAGCAAGTGCCACTGAGCGGTATATAGTCATTCACTCATTTACTCAATGCTATGAGCAAGTGATACTGAGTGGTATATAGTCATTCACTCATTTACTCAATGCTATAAGCAAGTGCCACTGAGTGGTATATAGTCATTCACTCATTTACTCAATGCTATGAGCAAGTGCCACTGAGCGGTATATAGTCATTCACTCATTTACTCAATGCTATGAGCAAGTGATACTGAGTGGTATAAAGTCATTCACTCACGTTTATGAACAAGCGTATGGAGTGAGTAGTATCAGGCCATTCCTTTAATGCCTCAAACAACGAGGGAATTGAAACTGAAATCACTGAAACTTTTGATTGAATAAAATCCATGAAATATCTCAGTATCCAGATATATATGTCCACCATACACTCCGGAAAACTGTACAATCCAACCATGAAGTATTCATAAACATCCAATTTGAAATACAACTCGGTTGCTATATATAATCTGTTTGCGTGGCAAAATGTCAAGTTTAAATGAATGAATCCATAGAATATGTCTGCCAGTCTCAAAATCAATTACCGAAAATGTTAGCCATATTCATTCCACGCCAATATTTATATCAAAATCGTGTCCAAATGTCGATTTATAATACATTCACATTTCAAAATAGCAAAAATAAATGCCATATAGAAACCTGCCAATGTCCCCATATATGGGTCAGATTTTCAGAAAATGTACAATTCACCTTCACCAATTCTCTCAAATAACCCACATTTAAGACAGAAAAAAAGTTCAAAATACAGTTGAACCTAACCAAACAGATTGCTAGAATCAATGCAATGCCGAATATTCTCGAATTTACCTAGTATTGACCAAATTGCAGTCTAATTTAGCGGAATTTACTAAAATTTGTGTACAGCTGCCAATTGTACATTTTCTGAAAATATGACCCATATAGAATTCCTTCCATGATACATTGGTTAACAAGTCCAAGATTGAATGTTATTGAATCAATCCAATGCAGCAAATATCAAATTCTGTCAATCATCCAGGGACAATACCTGGTTTAAATATGCATGACTGGTGTGTACCAAATGCTCCCATTGTCAATTTACTGCTGATGAATAAATGTACAGAAAGCCCTGCACCAAGGAGCTTCAATGTTTAGCTCTATTGCCTCTAATAACAAATATATATTCCTATTTCCATGTATTTCTTGTGAATTTCTTGTCAATTATGGCTGAAGGATGTGTCTTGTATCCCACGAGGGGAATAACATACTGTAAAGAATTGGAATTCTTTTGGGTTAGTTTACCAGCTAAATGGCCGTCCCTGCCCCCTCCCTCTCCCCCCCTCCCCTCTGCCTGGGCCTTGGCCGCCACGCATGACCTGGGTGGAGAGGGGGAGGGAGGTAATGCTGGACACCTGTTGTTGTGTGTATACATGCTTGATTGTCTAGCAACCAGAAATAGAATTACCTAGTGTTCTCTGTGCTAACTCATTAGTGGGTGGGGGGAAGGGACTGGGGGAGGGAGGGGACGCTTCATGCTTGGGTCAAGGGTAATGGGAGGGGAGGGGGGGGCTGAGAGCAAGGGGACCAACTATCATGTGAACAGTGCATGGCCTTGGCATGGGAGAGAGCTGGGAGGTCAAGTTCATGGGGTGGAGGGATCCCTCTCAGCCAATCATGAGGGTAGACGCCAGAGAAAGCATTGCTAGGACCCATTGTTACTGATGAATCAATTAACATGTTTGACTATAAATAAAGGCCAAGCCAAAGCCATGGCATCTATGCTTTAGACACCTTGCTGCCTGGCCGAAGACTACTATCATCCGACTTCTCTGACTTCATCATTTTGCATACCGAATCTCTGGGCAAATTGCCATTGATATTTCACACTGGCTGACCACTGAAGGGACGAATTTGCTAACTAGCAATTCCTCAACTTTAGAAGTCAGAGATAGCCTAGGCAGGCACAGAAATGCTATAGCTAAAACCTAGATCATTTAGGTTGAAGAATAGCAAGAGAAGGATGGGGCTAACTTCAGCTGGACTTGGAGCTGCCCTAATGCTAAGGTAGGTGGGAGGTTATGTGTGCATACTTTTCATCTGCTTATCACCCTAATGTTCCCATTTTCCTTCCCTCAAACCCCACTGATTAATGCGGATCTGGGTATTCCTCCTAATATACATGGAGGGAGGAATATCTCCAGTTACTTGGGGGAGGTTGGGTTGGTTTGTAATGTGGGGCACAAAGTCGGGTGATTTAAATCGAGTTGGCCGACTGGATGCGGCCGACGAAAATAATTATTTACGGGAGAACTAACAATCCGATTCTAAATCTAAAAGCAGGGCTGTCTTCCTGACAGTCTGGGGAGTTATGGGATATTTTTTATATTGGGATCGGATGGTTTTTAAGGGAGATATGAGCAATCTAGTGGGAAGCAATATTTTTGCGTTTGTGCATGTGGTTATGACTGCGGCGATCACGCGCCGTCGTCGATGCCGCTCTTATGGTTAACGCTATACAAACATGGATTACATAGGCCGCTTCGCCATGAGCTAAGCTCCGTTTTAATAGTAAACACTTTATATTTGGACGGATTTGAAGGGAAGGGTTAGTGCTTGAAATTCTGCAAGTTTTAGTAGAATGGCAGAATGGGTTTTTATTGGTTTTGGTGGGAAGCACAGACTCTACTGTTGGTTGCTTATTTTTCAAAATGGAGTATTATCCTGGGAGGGGAGGGTATGTTGTGAGGGGTGGGGATAGGCATGGATGGATGGAGGGGAGGCCACAAGAGCCTAGCTAACTTAGGCATGGTCATATAGTTTTGATTGGAACGCTAGTTTTATACTTTTGGAACACGACTATATGACTAGGATAAACAACCCCTATTCTTTTTGCTAGTGGGTAAGTTAGGAGATCTGATACCTAGTGCTGCAAGGCATTACCCCATCCTCCGGGCACTCCCATTCCCCTTACCCTATAACCCTATGATAAACAACCCCTTTTCTTTGTCTACTGTGGAATGGGTTTAATTGATTGAAGGGGTATATTTTTGGTAAATTACCTGGGATTTGCTTCTAGTGTTGGGAGATGATGCAACGGGGTCATATAGTTTTGATTGGAACGCTAGTTTTATACTTTTGGAACACGACTATATGACTATGATAAACAACCCCTATTCTTTTTTTTTCTTTATTGGTTTTGTGGGAGGCACAGCCTCTACTGTGGAATGGGTTTAGTTGATTGCAGGGGTATATATTTTGGTAAATTACCTGGGAATTGCTTCTAGTGTTGGGAGGGATCTTGATTAATTTGTATTCTGGCAGTAATGGAAAATAGTTACTGACCACCACTTTCAGTACCTCCAATGAATTGACCTGCAAAATGGTGGGATGGGGATGATGCAATGGGGTCATATAGTTTTGATTGGAACGCTAGTTTTATACTTTTGGAACACGACTATATGACTGTATACGAACACATTCCCGACCGAGCCAGCATCAATATATTATTGGCCTCAGTAAATTAACTTCAGATCTGGGATCTGGTCTGGGGAAAAAGGTCAAGATTGTGGGATGCGTCTTTATGTAACATTTTCAACCATTAACATCTGTTGGTTTACTTATTTTTCTGTTCTTTTTCAAACCTGAGTATTAGTTATCCTAGGAGGGGAGGGTGTGGTGTGGGTGGGTGGGATGGGCATAGACAGATGGAGGGAAGGCCCCAGGAGCCTGGCTAAATCAGGGATTATCCTACACTTATTTTCCCCAGTATCAATTTGTATTCTACTAGTGGGTAAGTTGGGTAATCTGATGATGGGTGACCTAGTTCTACAAGCCATTTCCCCGTCCTACTAGCACTCCCACTCCCCTTACACTATAACTCTATATATAATGGACAACCCCCATTCTATTTTTGTCCTGCAAAGCAGATGGATTGTGTGTGCATGTAATTCTTCCACAGCAGGAGCAGAGGGGCATGTTATACCATCTGCTGTGTGGCTGGTGCCCATCTGTATTACAACACCAGTTGCCACTGTGGTTGGTACTCTTGCCAGTTGCTCCAACATCTGCTGCAACATCTGCTGTGACATCTACTACTACAACCCCAGTTACCACTCTGGTTGCTACTCATGCCATCTGCGGTGACATCTGCAGCTGGACGACCGGTCACTGCTGACATCTGCTGTGGCATCTGCTGTGACATCAGCTGTGACATCTGCTGTGACATCTGCTGTGACATCTGCTACTGCAAGCCCCGTTACCACTCTAGTTGCTGCTCTTGCCAGCTGCTTCCACATGTGCTGCTAGACGATCAGTTGCAGCTCATCCCATCTGCTGCTGCACCATCTGTTGCAGCGAAACCAGGTAAACGTGCAGTTAGGTCGGCTGTGGGATCCCACACAACTCGAGAGGGATACAACCGCCATCTGGTCCCCCTAACTCCCTTACAGCCGAAGGACGATTGGAAGCCTGACTATTCTACCCATTGACGAGGTACTCTCCAGCATGGGCCTGGACGAGGTAGCAATGGGAACGAACACATAGGACACAGAGGGGAACCTATCTTCATTCGGAAAGGCTTCCATTCATCACCATGAACTTGCCAACAAGGGAAGAAGCCAGCTCCCTGTTCATTGGTGTATTTTTAACTTTGAAACGAACGATGTTTGGGTGTATTAGGATTTTATGACTTTCTTATTATTGTATATGTTCTCTTAGAGACGAGCCAGGGAAGGGGGTTAACACTCACAGTATCTGTAGTAAGTGCCCTTGGCAGTTAGAGGTGGTCCCCTGTTAGTTCAATAACTTAGAGAGAGTATTTTACATTTACTTAAGATCAAAACGAGACTTTTTATGACTGAGAACCGCTTGGACGTTTGTCCTTATGTATGTCTTTATTTTAAAATCTGCTAGAATAATAATAGAAGGCAGTTGTCCCCTGGTCTGAAAGGATTGGCGTGCCAGGCCATAAGTCCCATATAACCATCCCGCCCCTGAAGTTATGCCCCTGACGGTTTAACTTAACTTATGGTAAGATTTTCCCTGCAGTTATTTCCTTTATTCCAAGGCCTAAAGACTTTATCTGGGGATTAGCTACCCTTGTCAGTGTTGTTTAAAGGCCTATAAAAGGAAAGATCTCTCCCTTGGAGACCCCCCCCCCCCCCCCCCCCCCACTCTGCCCCCGAAAACCCACCCCTCCAATCTTGGGAAAGAGAGAGTGTCGGAGTGGCCACTCCCCGCTCTCTTGAATTCCAGTCCCCTGCCGCCCCCCTTTCCTCACCCTATTGCACTGCCAGATCCAGACTGACCAGAATGACGTAATAAGTTTTAAGATTTATTGGTTTCTCTATGTTTGACGCAATCACTTTATAAACTCGTATGTTGTATTTTTTTTCCTATACACTTTTAGATATTGTTTTGTAAGTATTTGTTCTGTAATCTCCTCGGGTGCGAGAAGAGATGTACGTGTATGAACAAACAAATATCCATACCTTGGGTAAAATCCATTTCCCCGTTTTGGAGACAATGGTGGAATCCGTGGACAAGGATCCAGCCCAATGGTTACCTTATCCAACTCTCTTTATGAGACGTTGTTTTATCAAACAGTTAGTTCGAGATAGAGAGGCCTGCAAAAAGCACCACAGGACCAGTGCTTCTTGTCTACTCTCAACTGCTGCTTTGACCGAAGTATTGTCCATACAGGAAGGAGGTGGTGAAACAATGCAGAAATGTCGACTTGTGGTCTGTTATTGTTCACATTATTATGGAAATACGGTAGTGTTGACTACCAACCTGTGCTTGCTCCAACACCTAGGAAAACGGGGCGAGACAGGTGTCTTGTCGGTCAGCGACGAGGTCCAGCGGGGGCCTCGGCTGGCCGGGCAGACAGAGGAGGAAACGGTGACGACCGTACAAAAGGACCTTTGTGTATTAAATTTCCTGCGAGAGGTTAAGACATTCAACGGGTGTTCAGAGGCACACCTCCACACAAGGACTTTTTCAACTTGCTTCACTAAAAGACTTTTTAGTAGCCGAATAATGGATTCACGTTAATGAACATTCTTTTGAATTGAGTCATTTTTATAGTTCTCCAGGCCAGTTGGTCCACGGAGCATTTTAGTTTGATAGGCTACCTCTTACCGTTGATTTCTGTAATTGTGTAACCTTATGTAATAATTTTACTATTTCTTATTTTTGGTTGGCAGGGTCGGTCAGTCAACTAATAATTTGTAGGGTTTTGTTTGAAAATTTATATATTTCAATCAAAAGAAAAAATATGGACGAATGTAAAGAATTGGAATTCTTTTGGGTTAGTTTACCAGCTAAATGGCCGTCCCTGCCCCCTCCCTCTCCCCCCCTCCCCTCTGCCTGGGCCTTGGCCGCCACGCATGACCTGGGTGGAGAGGGGGAGGGAGGTAATGCTGGACACCTGTTGTTGTGTGTATACATGCTTGATTGTCTAGCAACCAGAAATAGAATTACCTAGTGTTCTCTGTGCTAACTCATTAGTGGGTGGGGGGAAGGGACTGGGGGAGGGAGGGGACGCTTCATGCTTGGGTCAAGGGTAATGGGAGGGGAGGGGGGGGCTGAGAGCAAGGGGACCAACTATCATGTGAACAGTGCATGGCCTTGGCATGGGAGAGAGCTGGGAGGTCAAGTTCATGGGGTGGAGGGATCCCTCTCAGCCAATCATGAGGGTAGACGCCAGAGAAAGCATTGCTAGGACCCATTGTTACTGATGAATCAATTAACATGTTTGACTATAAATAAAGGCCAAGCCAAAGCCATGGCATCTATGCTTTAGACACCTTGCTGCCTGGCCGAAGACTACTATCATCCGACTTCTCTGACTTCATCATTTTGCATACCGAATCTCTGGGCAAATTGCCATTGATATTTCACAATACACCAAGGGATCCCTATATGTATACACCAAGGGGTCTCTATATGTATACACCAAGGGGTCTCTATATGTATACACCAAGGGGTCTCTATATATATGTATGGTATATGGGCCAGGGCATCAGATGTGTACAATTGGCAGCTATACACATTTACAGGCCTCATAACAGGGTGATGGTAAAATATAGCAACATTTTATAGGAATATTTTTCCAAATATAGTAGGAATATATAGGAATATTTTTCAAAATATAGGGGAAATATATAGGAATATTTCCACAAAATATAGGAGCAATATATAGGAATTTTGAGGGGTGAGAAACTGTCAAATATAATGTTTATTCTACATAAATAAGGGATAAGTGTTTTTAAGTCAACTAAAATTTCGAGCAATACAATATGGTGATAAAATAAGCTCGAAGGAAGGTGGCAAAAGAAAGAGGTGGGAAAATTTATAAACGATTTCACGATTAGATTATCATAATCCTGAAAGTATAAGAGCAGCATGGTGCTGAAAGATAGAAAATTGCTAGAAAAAAACTAAAAAACTAAAAAAGTGAGGAAAAGCCTCTGGTAAAATATTATTGTTCTTGAGAAGTTTATTCAGGCGTCGTGAGAGCGTTAGAGTTGTATGCCGAGTTGGCAGGATAAATGAAATAAAAAAAAAAAAAAAAAAAAGTCTTCTCAACTACTTTGTATCTTACTTTAAGTTATTATTAAGCGATTATAATCAACTGTCCGGGGGTTGAGGGAGGTAACATTTTAGAACTGATTTATATATGGTAATTCTATTATTACTGAGTAAATTCTGCTACATTCCTTTTATTATTTTCTTGAAACAATCAGATTTCTTGAATCAATGCAATACCAAATATAATTCGACATAATTTCCTTTATGTCAAATTATATTTGGTATTGCAGTGACTCAAGAAATCTGTTCGGTTAGGTTGAAATGTACTTTGAACCTGGGAACAGGAGTTGTATGTCTTGGTAACAGCTAAGTAAAATACTCCATGTTTATCATGGGATATTCGGGATTGTACAAATCCAAATTACTAACACAAGCCTTTATGTTCCCTTTCTTGCATTAGTTGTATATCCAGCTACAACATTGGCCAAACTATTCATGGAACACGATAGAAAAAGTATGGATTAAATTGCCGTTAGATATTCTAACTAAGTATTCAATATGAACTGAAATATGTAATGGGTTGCTTTTCTTTTCAGGGGAATGAATGAAAATGAATGAAAATAAGAGTACTTAAGGTACCTAACTACATATGCTAAAGGTACGATCCAGTACCAAGCTATAACATTGGTATAGGGTCAACACAAGGGATCGGTGCCAAGAAAACAATACACCAACTATACGACATAGCAGGCCAGTTAGCAGTCCAAGAACCGTACAAAAGCAGTCCATAGAGCAAGGTAACTAGGTAGGGATGCAAGGAGAGGGGAGGTAGGTAGAAATAGAGAGAGGAGAGAGAGGAGAGAGAGGGGGAGAGGGAGAGAGGGAGAGAGAGAGGGAGAGAGAGGGGGAGAGGGAGAGAGGGAGAGAGGGGGAGAGGGAGAGGGGAGAGGGAGAGAGACACACAGAGCAATCGAGAGGGCGAAAGAAAGAGAAAAAGATGGAGACAGAGATAGACAGAGAGAAATAAAGAAAGAGAGAAAGAGAGAGAGAGAGAGAGAGAGAGAGAGAGAGGGGGAGAGGGACAGAGGAAAGAGAGAGCGAGGAGAGAACGAGAGGGAGAAACAGACAGAGAGAGAGGAAAGATAGAGAGAGAGAGACAGGGGAGAGAGGGGGGAGAGAGAGAGAGAGGAGAGACAGACAGAGACAGAGAGAGAGACAGAGACAGAGACAGAGAGGGAAGAGGAAAGAAAGAGCGAGGAGAGAGATAAAGACAGAGATGGAGAGAAAAGACATTTTTGGAGTATTTTGAAAGCCAACATCCCTCACCACAAAGAAGTTTAAATACCAGCTGCAAGACAAGCGAATCTGTGGTCCACAAATAACTAATAACTCCACCCAGCTTCTAAAATATCAACCACGCAAGAATGAAAGGTGACTGAGCCAGAAATATCCCTCCCTCAACCTGTGCTTAACATTTCAAAATAGTCAGCACAAAAGGCTTTTCACCTTTGCCAATCAAACGCAAATCAGCTTTTTTCCCCTTTAATCTCCCACGTGTAAAGCTAAAAAGGGCTGATGCAGAGCTAGTTGGGAGTTTTTAAGGTGAAAAAACAGGTAATAGGGGATTTGCATGTGCCACTGCGCATGTCTGTCGCAGTGCATCCTGGGATGGATTCTGTTGAAATCTAAGATACATATTTGGCAACATTTGTTTTTCTCGAAAATTGCAAGAATGTTTTCACTCATTTACTCAATGCTATGAGCCACTGAGTGGTATATAGTCATTCACTCATTTACTCAATGCTCTGAGCCACTGAGTGGTATATAGTCATTCACCCATTTACTCAATGCTATGGGTGCCACTGAGTGGTATATAGTCATTCACTCATTTACTCAATGCTATAAGCAAGTGCCACTGAGTGGTATATAGTCATTCACCCATTTACTCAATGCTATGGGTGCCACTGAGTGGTATATAGTCATTCACTCATTTACTCAATGCTATGAGCAAGTGCCACTGAGTGGTATATAGTCATTCACTCATTTACTCAATGCTATGAGCAAGTGCCACTGAGTGGTATATAGTCATTCACTCATTTACTCAATGCTATGAGCCACTGAGTGGTATATAGTCATTCACTCATTTACTCAATGCTATGAGCAAGTGCCACTGAGTGGTATATAGTCATTCACTCATTTACTCAATGCTATGAGCAAGTGCCACTGAGTGGTATATAGTCATTCACTCATTTACTCAATGCTATGAGCCACTGAGTGGTATATAGTAATTCACTCATTTACTCAATGCTATGAGCAAGTGACACTGAGTGGTATATAGTCATTCACTCATTTACTCAATGCTATGAGCAAGTGCCACTGAGTGGTATATAGTCATTCACTCATTTACTCAATGCTATGAGCAAGTGATACTGAGTGGTATATAGTCATTCACTCATTTACTCAATGCTATGAGCAAGTGCCACTGAGTGGTATATAGTAATTCACTCATTTACTCAATGCTATGAGCAAGTACCACTGAGTGGTATAAAGTCATTCACCCATTTACTCAATGCTATGAACAAGTGCCACTGAGTGGTATAAAGTCATTCACTCATTTACTCAATGCTATGAGCAAGTGCCACTGAGTGGTATATAGTCATTCACTCATTTACTCAATGCTATGAGCAAGTGACACTGAGTGGTATATAGTCATTCACTCATTTACTCAATGCTATGAGCAAGTGACACTGAGTGGTATATAGTCATTCACTCATTTACTCAATGCTATGAGCAAGTGCCACTGAGTGGTATATAGTCATTCACTCATTTACTCAATGCTATGAGCAAGTGACACTGAGTGGTATATAGTCATTCACTCATTTACTCAATGCTATGAGCAAGTGACACTGAGTGGTATATAGTCATTCACTCATTTACTCAATGCTATGGGCAAGTGCCACTGAGTGGTATATAGTCATTCACTCATTTACTCAATGCTATGAGCAAGTGACACTGAGTGGTATAAGGTCATTCACTCATTTACTCAATGCTATGAGCAAGTGCCACTGAGTGGTATATAGTCATTCACCCATTTACTCAATGCTATGAGCCACTGAGTGGTATATAGTCATTCACTCATTTACTCAATGCTATGAGCAAGTGACACTGAGTGGTATATAGTCATTCACTCATTTACTCAATGCTATGAGCCACTGAGTGGTATATAGTCATTCACTCATTTACTCAATGCTATGAGCAAGTGACACTGAGTGGTATATAGTCATTCACTCATTTACTCAATGCTATGAGCAAGTGATACTGAGTGGTATATAGTCATTCACTCATTTACTCAATGCTATGAGCAAGTGCCACTGAGTAGTATATAGTCATTCACTCATTTACTCAATGCTATGAGCAAGTGCCACTGAGTGGTATAAAGTCATTCACTCATTTACTCAATGCTATGAGCAAGTGCCACTGAGTGGTATATAGTCATTCACTCATTTACTCAATGCTATGGGTGCCACTGAGTGGTATATAGTCATTTACTCATTTACTCAATGCTATGAGCAAGTGCCACTGAGTGGTATATAGTCATTCACTCATTTACTCAATGCTATGGGTGCCACTGAGTGGTATAAAGTCATTTACTCATTTACTCAATGCTATGAGCAAGTGCCACTGAGTGGTATATAGTCATTCACTCATTTACTCAATGCTATGGGTGCCACTGAGTGGTATATAGTCATTTACTCATTTACTCAATGCTATGGGCAAGTGCCACTGAGTGGTATAAAGTCATTCACTCATTTACTCAATGCTATGAGCAAGTGCCACTGAGTGGTATAAAGTCATTCACTCATTTACTCAATGCTATAATGAGCAAGTGCCACTGAGTGGTATATAGTCATTCACTCATTTACTCAATGCTATGAGCAAGTGATACTGAGTGGTTTATAGTCATTCACTCATTTACTCAATGCTATGAGCAAGTGATACTGAGTGGTATAAAGTCATTCACTCATTTACTCAATGCTATGAGCAAGTGCCACTGAGTGGTATATAGTCATTCACTCATTTACTCAATGCTATGAGCAGGTGCCACTGAGTGGTATATAGTCATTCACTCATTTACTCAATGCTATGAGCAGGTGCCACTGAGTGGTATATAGCCATTCACTCATTTACTCAATGCTATGAGCCACTGAGTGGTATATAGTCATTCACTCATTTACTCAATGCTATGAGTGACACTGAGTGGTATATAGTCATTCACTCATTTACTCAATGCTATGAGCAAGTGATACTGAGTGGTTTATAGTCATTCACTCATTTACTCAATGCTATGAGCAGGTGCCACTGAGTGGTATATAGCCATTCACTCATTTACTCAATGCTATGAGCCACTGAGTGGTATATAGTCATTCACTCATTTACTCAATGCTATGAGTGACACTGAGTGGTATATAGTCATTCACTCATTTACTCAATGCTATGAGCAAGTGATACTGAGTGGTTTATAGTCATTCACTCATTTACTCAATGCTATGAGCAAGTGACACTGAGTGGTATATAGTCATTCACTCATTTACTCAATGCTATGAGCAAGTGCCACTGAGTGGTATATAGTCATTCACTCATTTACTCAATGCTATGAGCAAGTGCCACTGAGTGGTATAAAGTCATTCACTCATTTACTCAATGCTATGAGCAGGTGCCACTGAGTGGTATATAGTCATTCACTCATTTACTCAATGCTATGAGCCACTGAGTGGTATATAGTCATTCACTCATTTACTCAATGCTATGAGCAAGTGACACTGAGTGGTATATAGTCATTCACTCATTTACTCAATGCTATGAACAAGTACCACTGAGCGGTATATAGTCATTCACTCATTTACTCAATGCTATGAGCCACTGAGTGGTATATAGTCATTCACTCATTTACTCAATGCTATGAGCAAGTGCCACTGAGTGGTATAAAGTCATTCACTCATTTACTCAATGCTATGAGCAGGTGCCACTGAGTGGTATATAGTCATTCACTCATTTACTCAATGCTATGAGCCACTGAGTGGTATATAGTCATTCACTCATTTACTCAATGCTATGAGCAAGTGACACTGAGTGGTATAAAGTCATTCACTCATTTACTCAATGCTATGAGCAGGTGCCACTGAGTGGTATATAGTCATTCACTCATTTACTCAATGCTATGAGCCACTGAGTGGTATATAGTCATTCACTCATTTACTCAATGCTATGAGCAAGTGATACTGAGTGGTATATAGTCATTCACTCATTTACTCAATGCTATGAGCAAGTGCCACTGAGTGGTATATAGTCATTCACTCATTTACTCAATGCTATGAGCCACTGAGTGGTATATAGTCATTCACTCATTTACTCAATGCTATGAGCAAGTGCCACTGAGTGGTATAAAGTCATTCACTCATTTACTCAATGCTATGAGCAAGTGACACTGAGTGGTATATAGTCATTCACTCATTTACTCAATGCTATGAGCAAGTGCCACTGAGTGGTATATAGTCATTCACTCATTTACTCAATGCTATGAGCAAGTGACACTGAGTGGTATATAGTCATTCACTCATTTACTCAATGCTATGAGCAGGTGCCACTGAGTGGTATATAGTCATTCACTCATTTACTCAATGCTATGAGCCACTGAGTGGTATATAGTCATTCACTCATTTACTCAATGCTATGAGCCACTGAGTGGTATATAGTCATTCACTCATTTACTCAATGCTATGAGCAAGTGCCACTGAGTGGTATAAAGTCATTCACTCATTTACTCAATGCTATGAGCAAGTGACACTGAGTGGTATATAGTCATTCACTCATTTACTCAATGCTATAAGCAAGTGCCACTGAGTGGTATATAGTCATTCACTCATTTACTCAATGCTATGAGCAAGTGCCACTGAGCGGTATATAGTCATTCACTCATTTACTCAATGCTATGAGCAAGTGATACTGAGTGGTATATAGTCATTCACTCATTTACTCAATGCTATAAGCAAGTGCCACTGAGTGGTATATAGTCATTCACTCATTTACTCAATGCTATGAGCAAGTGCCACTGAGCGGTATATAGTCATTCACTCATTTACTCAATGCTATGAGCAAGTGATACTGAGTGGTATAAAGTCATTCACTCACGTTTATGAACAAGCGTATGGAGTGAGTAGTATCAGGCCATTCCTTTAATGCCTCAAACAACGAGGGAATTGAAACTGAAATCACTGAAACTTTTGATTGAATAAAATCCATGAAATATCTCAGTATCCAGATATATATGTCCACCATACACTCCGGAAAACTGTACAATCCAACCATGAAGTATTCATAAACATCCAATTTGAAATACAACTCGGTTGCTATATATAATCTGTTTGCGTGGCAAAATGTCAAGTTTAAATGAATGAATCCATAGAATATGTCTGCCAGTCTCAAAATCAATTACCGAAAATGTTAGCCATATTCATTCCACGCCAATATTTATATCAAAATCGTGTCCAAATGTCGATTTATAATACATTCACATTTCAAAATAGCAAAAATAAATGCCATATAGAAACCTGCCAATGTCCCCATATATGGGTCAGATTTTCAGAAAATGTACAATTCACCTTCACCAATTCTCTCAAATAACCCACATTTAAGACAGAAAAAAAGTTCAAAATACAGTTGAACCTAACCAAACAGATTGCTAGAATCAATGCAATGCCGAATATTCTCGAATTTACCTAGTATTGACCAAATTGCAGTCTAATTTAGCGGAATTTACTAAAATTTGTGTACAGCTGCCAATTGTACATTTTCTGAAAATATGACCCATATAGAATTCCTTCCATGATACATTGGTTAACAAGTCCAAGATTGAATGTTATTGAATCAATCCAATGCAGCAAATATCAAATTCTGTCAATCATCCAGGGACAATACCTGGTTTAAATATGCATGACTGGTGTGTACCAAATGCTCCCATTGTCAATTTACTGCTGATGAATAAATGTACAGAAAGCCCTGCACCAAGGAGCTTCAATGTTTAGCTCTATTGCCTCTAATAACAAATATATATTCCTATTTCCATGTATTTCTTGTGAATTTCTTGTCAATTATGGCTGAAGGATGTGTCTTGTATCCCACGAGGGGAATAACATACTGTAAAGAATTGGAATTCTTTTGGGTTAGTTTACCAGCTAAATGGCCGTCCCTGCCCCCTCCCTCTCCCCCCCTCCCCTCTGCCTGGGCCTTGGCCGCCACGCATGACCTGGGTGGAGAGGGGGAGGGAGGTAATGCTGGACACCTGTTGTTGTGTGTATACATGCTTGATTGTCTAGCAACCAGAAATAGAATTACCTAGTGTTCTCTGTGCTAACTCATTAGTGGGTGGGGGGAAGGGACTGGGGGAGGGAGGGGACGCTTCATGCTTGGGTCAAGGGTAATGGGAGGGGAGGGGGGGGCTGAGAGCAAGGGGACCAACTATCATGTGAACAGTGCATGGCCTTGGCATGGGAGAGAGCTGGGAGGTCAAGTTCATGGGGTGGAGGGATCCCTCTCAGCCAATCATGAGGGTAGACGCCAGAGAAAGCATTGCTAGGACCCATTGTTACTGATGAATCAATTAACATGTTTGACTATAAATAAAGGCCAAGCCAAAGCCATGGCATCTATGCTTTAGACACCTTGCTGCCTGGCCGAAGACTACTATCATCCGACTTCTCTGACTTCATCATTTTGCATACCGAATCTCTGGGCAAATTGCCATTGATATTTCACACTGGCTGACCACTGAAGGGACGAATTTGCTAACTAGCAATTCCTCAACTTTAGAAGTCAGAGATAGCCTAGGCAGGCACAGAAATGCTATAGCTAAAACCTAGATCATTTAGGTTGAAGAATAGCAAGAGAAGGATGGGGCTAACTTCAGCTGGACTTGGAGCTGCCCTAATGCTAAGGTAGGTGGGAGGTTATGTGTGCATACTTTTCATCTGCTTATCACCCTAATGTTCCCATTTTCCTTCCCTCAAACCCCACTGATTAATGCGGATCTGGGTATTCCTCCTAATATACATGGAGGGAGGAATATCTCCAGTTACTTGGGGGAGGTTGGGTTGGTTTGTAATGTGGGGCACAAAGTCGGGTGATTTAAATCGAGTTGGCCGACTGGATGCGGCCGACGAAAATAATTATTTACGGGAGAACTAACAATCCGATTCTAAATCTAAAAGCAGGGCTGTCTTCCTGACAGTCTGGGGAGTTATGGGATATTTTTTATATTGGGATCGGATGGTTTTTAAGGGAGATATGAGCAATCTAGTGGGAAGCAATATTTTTGCGTTTGTGCATGTGGTTATGACTGCGGCGATCACGCGCCGTCGTCGATGCCGCTCTTATGGTTAACGCTATACAAACATGGATTACATAGGCCGCTTCGCCATGAGCTAAGCTCCGTTTTAATAGTAAACACTTTATATTTGGACGGATTTGAAGGGAAGGGTTAGTGCTTGAAATTCTGCAAGTTTTAGTAGAATGGCAGAATGGGTTTTTATTGGTTTTGGTGGGAAGCACAGACTCTACTGTTGGTTGCTTATTTTTCAAAATGGAGTATTATCCTGGGAGGGGAGGGTATGTTGTGAGGGGTGGGGATAGGCATGGATGGATGGAGGGGAGGCCACAAGAGCCTAGCTAACTTAGGCATGGTCATATAGTTTTGATTGGAACGCTAGTTTTATACTTTTGGAACACGACTATATGACTAGGATAAACAACCCCTATTCTTTTTGCTAGTGGGTAAGTTAGGAGATCTGATACCTAGTGCTGCAAGGCATTACCCCATCCTCCGGGCACTCCCATTCCCCTTACCCTATAACCCTATGATAAACAACCCCTTTTCTTTGTCTACTGTGGAATGGGTTTAATTGATTGAAGGGGTATATTTTTGGTAAATTACCTGGGATTTGCTTCTAGTGTTGGGAGATGATGCAACGGGGTCATATAGTTTTGATTGGAACGCTAGTTTTATACTTTTGGAACACGACTATATGACTATGATAAACAACCCCTATTCTTTTTTTTTCTTTATTGGTTTTGTGGGAGGCACAGCCTCTACTGTGGAATGGGTTTAGTTGATTGCAGGGGTATATATTTTGGTAAATTACCTGGGAATTGCTTCTAGTGTTGGGAGGGATCTTGATTAATTTGTATTCTGGCAGTAATGGAAAATAGTTACTGACCACCACTTTCAGTACCTCCAATGAATTGACCTGCAAAATGGTGGGATGGGGATGATGCAATGGGGTCATATAGTTTTGATTGGAACGCTAGTTTTATACTTTTGGAACACGACTATATGACTGTATACGAACACATTCCCGACCGAGCCAGCATCAATATATTATTGGCCTCAGTAAATTAACTTCAGATCTGGGATCTGGTCTGGGGAAAAAGGTCAAGATTGTGGGATGCGTCTTTATGTAACATTTTCAACCATTAACATCTGTTGGTTTACTTATTTTTCTGTTCTTTTTCAAACCTGAGTATTAGTTATCCTAGGAGGGGAGGGTGTGGTGTGGGTGGGTGGGATGGGCATAGACAGATGGAGGGAAGGCCCCAGGAGCCTGGCTAAATCAGGGATTATCCTACACTTATTTTCCCCAGTATCAATTTGTATTCTACTAGTGGGTAAGTTGGGTAATCTGATGATGGGTGACCTAGTTCTACAAGCCATTTCCCCGTCCTACTAGCACTCCCACTCCCCTTACACTATAACTCTATATATAATGGACAACCCCCATTCTATTTTTGTCCTGCAAAGCAGATGGATTGTGTGTGCATGTAATTCTTCCACAGCAGGAGCAGAGGGGCATGTTATACCATCTGCTGTGTGGCTGGTGCCCATCTGTATTACAACACCAGTTGCCACTGTGGTTGGTACTCTTGCCAGTTGCTCCAACATCTGCTGCAACATCTGCTGTGACATCTACTACTACAACCCCAGTTACCACTCTGGTTGCTACTCATGCCATCTGCGGTGACATCTGCAGCTGGACGACCGGTCACTGCTGACATCTGCTGTGGCATCTGCTGTGACATCAGCTGTGACATCTGCTGTGACATCTGCTGTGACATCTGCTACTGCAAGCCCCGTTACCACTCTAGTTGCTGCTCTTGCCAGCTGCTTCCACATGTGCTGCTAGACGATCAGTTGCAGCTCATCCCATCTGCTGCTGCACCATCTGTTGCAGCGAAACCAGGTAAACGTGCAGTTAGGTCGGCTGTGGGATCCCACACAACTCGAGAGGGATACAACCGCCATCTGGTCCCCCTAACTCCCTTACAGCCGAAGGACGATTGGAAGCCTGACTATTCTACCCATTGACGAGGTACTCTCCAGCATGGGCCTGGACGAGGTAGCAATGGGAACGAACACATAGGACACAGAGGGGAACCTATCTTCATTCGGAAAGGCTTCCATTCATCACCATGAACTTGCCAACAAGGGAAGAAGCCAGCTCCCTGTTCATTGGTGTATTTTTAACTTTGAAACGAACGATGTTTGGGTGTATTAGGATTTTATGACTTTCTTATTATTGTATATGTTCTCTTAGAGACGAGCCAGGGAAGGGGGTTAACACTCACAGTATCTGTAGTAAGTGCCCTTGGCAGTTAGAGGTGGTCCCCTGTTAGTTCAATAACTTAGAGAGAGTATTTTACATTTACTTAAGATCAAAACGAGACTTTTTATGACTGAGAACCGCTTGGACGTTTGTCCTTATGTATGTCTTTATTTTAAAATCTGCTAGAATAATAATAGAAGGCAGTTGTCCCCTGGTCTGAAAGGATTGGCGTGCCAGGCCATAAGTCCCATATAACCATCCCGCCCCTGAAGTTATGCCCCTGACGGTTTAACTTAACTTATGGTAAGATTTTCCCTGCAGTTATTTCCTTTATTCCAAGGCCTAAAGACTTTATCTGGGGATTAGCTACCCTTGTCAGTGTTGTTTAAAGGCCTATAAAAGGAAAGATCTCTCCCTTGGAGACCCCCCCCCCCCCCCCCCCCCCCACTCTGCCCCCGAAAACCCACCCCTCCAATCTTGGGAAAGAGAGAGTGTCGGAGTGGCCACTCCCCGCTCTCTTGAATTCCAGTCCCCTGCCGCCCCCCTTTCCTCACCCTATTGCACTGCCAGATCCAGACTGACCAGAATGACGTAATAAGTTTTAAGATTTATTGGTTTCTCTATGTTTGACGCAATCACTTTATAAACTCGTATGTTGTATTTTTTTTCCTATACACTTTTAGATATTGTTTTGTAAGTATTTGTTCTGTAATCTCCTCGGGTGCGAGAAGAGATGTACGTGTATGAACAAACAAATATCCATACCTTGGGTAAAATCCATTTCCCCGTTTTGGAGACAATGGTGGAATCCGTGGACAAGGATCCAGCCCAATGGTTACCTTATCCAACTCTCTTTATGAGACGTTGTTTTATCAAACAGTTAGTTCGAGATAGAGAGGCCTGCAAAAAGCACCACAGGACCAGTGCTTCTTGTCTACTCTCAACTGCTGCTTTGACCGAAGTATTGTCCATACAGGAAGGAGGTGGTGAAACAATGCAGAAATGTCGACTTGTGGTCTGTTATTGTTCACATTATTATGGAAATACGGTAGTGTTGACTACCAACCTGTGCTTGCTCCAACACCTAGGAAAACGGGGCGAGACAGGTGTCTTGTCGGTCAGCGACGAGGTCCAGCGGGGGCCTCGGCTGGCCGGGCAGACAGAGGAGGAAACGGTGACGACCGTACAAAAGGACCTTTGTGTATTAAATTTCCTGCGAGAGGTTAAGACATTCAACGGGTGTTCAGAGGCACACCTCCACACAAGGACTTTTTCAACTTGCTTCACTAAAAGACTTTTTAGTAGCCGAATAATGGATTCACGTTAATGAACATTCTTTTGAATTGAGTCATTTTTATAGTTCTCCAGGCCAGTTGGTCCACGGAGCATTTTAGTTTGATAGGCTACCTCTTACCGTTGATTTCTGTAATTGTGTAACCTTATGTAATAATTTTACTATTTCTTATTTTTGGTTGGCAGGGTCGGTCAGTCAACTAATAATTTGTAGGGTTTTGTTTGAAAATTTATATATTTCAATCAAAAGAAAAAATATGGACGAATGTAAAGAATTGGAATTCTTTTGGGTTAGTTTACCAGCTAAATGGCCGTCCCTGCCCCCTCCCTCTCCCCCCCTCCCCTCTGCCTGGGCCTTGGCCGCCACGCATGACCTGGGTGGAGAGGGGGAGGGAGGTAATGCTGGACACCTGTTGTTGTGTGTATACATGCTTGATTGTCTAGCAACCAGAAATAGAATTACCTAGTGTTCTCTGTGCTAACTCATTAGTGGGTGGGGGGAAGGGACTGGGGGAGGGAGGGGACGCTTCATGCTTGGGTCAAGGGTAATGGGAGGGGAGGGGGGGGCTGAGAGCAAGGGGACCAACTATCATGTGAACAGTGCATGGCCTTGGCATGGGAGAGAGCTGGGAGGTCAAGTTCATGGGGTGGAGGGATCCCTCTCAGCCAATCATGAGGGTAGACGCCAGAGAAAGCATTGCTAGGACCCATTGTTACTGATGAATCAATTAACATGTTTGACTATAAATAAAGGCCAAGCCAAAGCCATGGCATCTATGCTTTAGACACCTTGCTGCCTGGCCGAAGACTACTATCATCCGACTTCTCTGACTTCATCATTTTGCATACCGAATCTCTGGGCAAATTGCCATTGATATTTCACAATACACCAAGGGATCCCTATATGTATACACCAAGGGGTCTCTATATGTATACACCAAGGGGTCTCTATATGTATACACCAAGGGGTCTCTATATATATGTATGGTATATGGGCCAGGGCATCAGATGTGTACAATTGGCAGCTATACACATTTACAGGCCTCATAACAGGGTGATGGTAAAATATAGCAACATTTTATAGGAATATTTTTCCAAATATAGTAGGAATATATAGGAATATTTTTCAAAATATAGGGGAAATATATAGGAATATTTCCACAAAATATAGGAGCAATATATAGGAATTTTGAGGGGTGAGAAACTGTCAAATATAATGTTTATTCTACATAAATAAGGGATAAGTGTTTTTAAGTCAACTAAAATTTCGAGCAATACAATATGGTGATAAAATAAGCTCGAAGGAAGGTGGCAAAAGAAAGAGGTGGGAAAATTTATAAACGATTTCACGATTAGATTATCATAATCCTGAAAGTATAAGAGCAGCATGGTGCTGAAAGATAGAAAATTGCTAGAAAAAAACTAAAAAACTAAAAAAGTGAGGAAAAGCCTCTGGTAAAATATTATTGTTCTTGAGAAGTTTATTCAGGCGTCGTGAGAGCGTTAGAGTTGTATGCCGAGTTGGCAGGATAAATGAAATAAAAAAAAAAAAAAAAAAGTCTTCTCAACTACTTTGTATCTTACTTTAAGTTATTATTAAGCGATTATAATCAACTGTCCGGGGGTTGAGGGAGGTAACATTTTAGAACTGATTTATATATGGTAATTCTATTATTACTGAGTAAATTCTGCTACATTCCTTTTATTATTTTCTTGAAACAATCAGATTTCTTGAATCAATGCAATACCAAATATAATTCGACATAATTTCCTTTATGTCAAATTATATTTGGTATTGCAGTGACTCAAGAAATCTGTTCGGTTAGGTTGAAATGTACTTTGAACCTGGGAACAGGAGTTGTATGTCTTGGTAACAGCTAAGTAAAATACTCCATGTTTATCATGGGATATTCGGGATTGTACAAATCCAAATTACTAACACAAGCCTTTATGTTCCCTTTCTTGCATTAGTTGTATATCCAGCTACAACATTGGCCAAACTATTCATGGAACACGATAGAAAAAGTATGGATTAAATTGCCGTTAGATATTCTAACTAAGTATTCAATATGAACTGAAATATGTAATGGGTTGCTTTTCTTTTCAGGGGAATGAATGAAAATGAATGAAAATAAGAGTACTTAAGGTACCTAACTACATATGCTAAAGGTACGATCCAGTACCAAGCTATAACATTGGTATAGGGTCAACACAAGGGATCGGTGCCAAGAAAACAATACACCAACTATACGACATAGCAGGCCAGTTAGCAGTCCAAGAACCGTACAAAAGCAGTCCATAGAGCAAGGTAACTAGGTAGGGATGCAAGGAGAGGGGAGGTAGGTAGAAATAGAGAGAGGAGAGAGAGGAGAGAGAGGGGGAGAGGGAGAGAGGGAGAGAGAGAGGGAGAGAGAGGGGGAGAGGGAGAGAGGGAGAGAGGGGGAGAGGGAGAGGGGAGAGGGAGAGAGACACACAGAGCAATCGAGAGGGCGAAAGAAAGAGAAAAAGATGGAGACAGAGATAGACAGAGAGAAATAAAGAAAGAGAGAAAGAGAGAGAGAGAGAGAGAGAGAGAGAGAGAGGGGGAGAGGGACAGAGGAAAGAGAGAGCGAGGAGAGAACGAGAGGGAGAAACAGACAGAGAGAGAGGAAAGATAGAGAGAGAGAGACAGGGGAGAGAGGGGGGAGAGAGAGAGAGAGGAGAGACAGACAGAGACAGAGAGAGAGACAGAGACAGAGACAGAGAGGGAAGAGGAAAGAAAGAGCGAGGAGAGAGATAAAGACAGAGATGGAGAGAAAAGACATTTTTGGAGTATTTTGAAAGCCAACATCCCTCACCACAAAGAAGTTTAAATACCAGCTGCAAGACAAGCGAATCTGTGGTCCACAAATAACTAATAACTCCACCCAGCTTCTAAAATATCAACCACGCAAGAATGAAAGGTGACTGAGCCAGAAATATCCCTCCCTCAACCTGTGCTTAACATTTCAAAATAGTCAGCACAAAAGGCTTTTCACCTTTGCCAATCAAACGCAAATCAGCTTTTTTCCCCTTTAATCTCCCACGTGTAAAGCTAAAAAGGGCTGATGCAGAGCTAGTTGGGAGTTTTTAAGGTGAAAAAACAGGTAATAGGGGATTTGCATGTGCCACTGCGCATGTCTGTCGCAGTGCATCCTGGGATGGATTCTGTTGAAATCTAAGATACATATTTGGCAACATTTGTTTTTCTCGAAAATTGCAAGAATGTTTTCACCAATATATTAGCTTTTATAAATGATCTATGAAAACCAAATGCATGATGGGGAAAATTGAGGCTTTTTTTTAATATAAAACTTGGGATATTGACATTAGAGCATTAATTAATAATCCATGCTGAACATGGCAAGATGTCTATAGATTTTATACTGCACCATTAGTTCCATAACTCCATGCGAATCAAGATTCAAAATGGCGGCTATGCAAAATCCCCTATTTTTAGTTACACACATGAGACCAGAGTCTGGCTGTGTTCTCAAGTTGCCAACATGCTCAGACAACTATAGATAGATCTGTGTACGGCCAAATATAGAAATAAGGTGAATATTTATAGATCTGTCGTGTAATGTACCCATACTTTTTGACACCTTGCTTGAAACACTCATTGCAACCATGACACATTAACAGATTAAAAAATAAATCCTATAAGGATTGCATTCTCGCCTCTTTTCTAGAAAGTTATCAAAAGATTGTTATTGCATTTAAAAATAGGCGTGCTGCGCATGCGCCTACATCTTGTAGAGTCTTTTTGTATAAGTATAGTAACTATTCATTATTCCAATGGGGTGGCTTTTATATGCAGCCACTGTTTGAAATATCTGACGGATGTAAAATTCCAAGGCTTTTTAAGGCCTTCGTACCCAAGTTAAAGATTAAATTGGACAATTAAAATAATCTTAATTAAATTAAATTAAACTCAAGGATTTTTGTGGGGTCAGAGAAAATATGGGCCAATCAATGGAAGGGGAAAACCTTCTTCAGCCACGGTAGGTCTAATGCGAATGGGGTAATGTTGCTGATTTCGAATGATCTGGATATTAAAATAGTAGCTAAAGGTAGTGATTGTGAAGGCAGGTATGTGTATGTTATATTTGAAATGAATCAGATTAAATACTGATGTGTGTCGGTTTACCTCCCCACTGCATGTCATAAGGAGGAGCAACTCGCCAAGTTGGAGGCAGTAGAAAAATGTATATCGAATTTGGAGTTTGATACCTTGTGCATAGCAGGTGATTTTAATATTGATCTTGTTAATAAACAAAACAGTGTAAATTTAAAAAAAACAAAAAAAACAAAAAAAAACAAAAAAAACTCAAGGATTTCAAGGTTTTGTGTAGATGAGGCGTAAACTGTAGGTACGACTTGCTCAGTCACATTGAGCGGACGGATTTTTGTGAACCTGCATTTTTTTTTAATTTAAAGGCCACAAGTTGCTCTTAAAAACTGACGTGATGATTAATTAAGGTTTGCTTGTGGTGCAGGTGCAGTCTGACCCACTAACTAGCTTCCCTGGGCACCATGCCACTGGGTTGTGGCCAGGTCCCTCACCATTTGACATTTCATCTGAACGTAATGCAGGACACGGTAATGTGAAACTAGACAAAAACTGAGAAAGAAAGATTAATAAAAAGCATTTAAGGTAATTACCACAAAATGTCAAGAAATAATTACGATTTCATGTCAAGGAAAGAGCTTGAATTTTCTTAGAGAGAGTTTGGGTTATTTTTAACTGCCAATTTTAAGCCGGTAAATAGAAATAAAATTAATAAAAGTATGTATGGACACGCACGGAAGTTACGGTAATCTCTGTTGTTGTTGTTTCTTCTGCAAAATGGTAAATCCCAAACGGATTCGAATCCCATGAGCGCCTCACCAAAGCATCATTCCACCTCCCACCCAGTGCACACTGACTGAGTTACCCAAGCATCATTCCATCTCCCACCCAGTGCACACTGACTGAGTTACCCAAGCATCATTCCACCTCCCACCCAGTGCACACTGACTGAGTTACCCAAGCATCATTCCACCTCCCACCCAGTGCACACTGACTGAGTTACGCCTTACCAAAGCATCATTCCAACTCCCACCCAGTGCACACTGACTGAGTTACGCCTTACCAAAGCATCATTCCACCTCCCACCCAGTGCACACTGACTGAGTTACGCCTTACCAAAGCATCATTCCACCTCCCACCCAGTGCACACTGACTGAGTTACGCCTTACCAAAGCATCATTCCACCTCCCACCCAGTGCACACTGACTGAGTTACCCAAGCATCATTCCACCTCCCACCCAGTGCACACTGACTGAGTTACCAAAGCATCCTTCCACCTCCCACCCAGTGCACACTGACTGAGTTACCCAAGCATCATTCCACCTCCCACCCAATGCACACTGACTGAGTTACCAAAGCATCATTCCCCCTCCCACCCAGTGCACACTGACTGAGTTACCAAAGCATCCTTCCACCTCCCACCCAGTGCACACTGACTGAGTTACCCAAGCATCATTCCACCTCCCACCCAGTGCACACTGACTGAGTTACCAAAGCATCCTTCCACCTCCCACCCAGTGCACACTGACTGAGTTACCAAAGCATCATTCCACCTCCCACCCAGTGCACACTGACTGAGTTACCCAAGCATCATTCCACCTCCCACCCAGTGCACACTGACTGAGTTACCCAAAGCATCCTTCCACCTCCCACCCAGTGCACACTGACTGAGTTACCAAAGCATCATTCCACCTCCCACCCAGTGCACACTGACTGAGTTACCCAAGCATCATTCCACCTCCCACCCAGTGCACACTGACTGAGTTACGCCTTACCAAAGCATCATTCCACCTCCCACCCAGTGCACACTGACTGAGTTACCCAAGCATCATTCCACCTCCCACCCAGTGCACACTGACTGAGTTACCCAAGCATCATTCCACCTCCCACCCAGTGCACACTGACTGAGTTACCAAGCATCATTCCACCTCCCACCCAGTGCACACTGACTGACTTACCAAAGCATCATTCCACCTCCCACCCAGTGCACACTGACTGAGTTACCCAAGCATCATTCCACCTCCCACCCAGTGCACACTGACTGAGTTACCCAAGCATCATTCCACCTCCCACCCAGTGCACACTGACTGAGTTACCAAAGCATCATTCCACCTCCCACCCAGTGCACACTGACTGACTTACCAAAGCATCATTCCACCTCCCACCCAGTGCACACTGACTGAGTTACCCAAGCATCATTCCACCTCCCACCCAGTGCACGCCGACTGAGTTACCCAAGCATCCTTCCCCCTCCCACCCAGTGCACACTGACTGAGTTACCCAAGCATCATTCCACCTCCCACCCAGTGCACACTGACTGACTTACCAAAGCATCATTCCACCTCCCACCCAGTGCACACTGACTGAGTTACGCCTTACCAAAGCATCATTCCACCTCCCACCCAGTGCACACTGACTGAGTTACCCAAGCATCATTCCACCTCCCACCCAGTGCACACTGACTGAGTTACCAAAGCATCATTCCACCTCCCACCCAGTGCACACTGACTGAGTTACCAAAGCATCATTCCACCTCCCACCCAGTGCACACTGACTGAGTTACCCAAGCATCATTCCACCTCCCACCCAGTGCACACTGACTGAGTTACGCCTTACCAAAGCATCATTCCACCTCCCACCCAGTGCACACTGACTGAGTTACCCAAGCATCATTCCACCTCCCACCCAGTGCACACTGACTGAGTTACCAAAGCACCATTCCACCTCCCACCCAGTGCACACTGACTGAGTTACCAAAGCATCATTCCACCTCCCACCCAGTGCACACTGACTGAGTTACCAAAGCATCATTCCACCTCCCACCCAGTGCACACTGACTGAGTTACCAAAGCATCATTCCACCTCCCACCCAGTGCACACTGACTGAGTTACCCAAGCATCATTCCCCCTCCCACCCAGTGCACACTGACTGAGTTACCCAAGCATCATTCCACCTCCCACCCAGTGCACACTGACTGAGTTACCCAAGCATCATTCCACCCCCCACCCAGTGCACACTGACTGAGTTACCCAAGCATCATTCCACCTCCCACCCAGTGCACACTGACTGAGTTACCCAAGCATCATTCCACCTCCCACCCAGTGCACACTGACTGAGTTACGCCTTACCAAAGCATCATTCCACCTCCCACCCAGTGCACACTGACTGAGTTACCCAAGCATCATTCCACCTCCCACCCAGTGCACACTGACTGAGTTACGCCTTACCAAAGCATCATTCCACCTCCCACCCAGTGCACACTGACTGAGTTACCAAATGCCGGTCATGTGTATAGCTGCCGCATGGTAATATATGGGTCAGATTTTCAGAAAATGTACAATTCAACGAAATTGCAGCTTAATTTAGCATAATTTACTCAATGTGTACAGCTGCAAATTGTACATTTTCTGGAAATCTGAAAAAGTACAATTGGCAGATCAACTTATTTAGTAGCTACTGCTAAATTTGGACTGACAAATCATCAACACTAGGTATATATGGGTATATTTGGTATTGCCTTGATTCAAACAATCTGTCTGGTTATGTTGAACAGTATTTTGAACCTGATTTTTGTCTTAAATTTGGGTTATTTGAGAGAATTGGTGAAGGTGAATTGTACATTTTCTGAAAACCTGACCCATATATTACTCTATGATATGTACATGTCTATGTGGGAAAAAAAATAAAAAATAAATAATAAATAATGATATAAACGTTGCCCCCCCCCCCTCCCCCCACCTCCATCTCCATTCACACCGGAGCCAGGGTCAATGACCTCCCACGTGGGTCCCCTCCAGCCAATCCATAACTCGATAATATTTGTTCCTTCTCCTCTTTCATCCGTCAGGTGCACTCGTTACCGTCAGGTGCACTCGTTACCGAGCCCACAGCCTCATACATGACACCACAGTGTGGTTGTAGGCCCTACAGATTAATACCACCCCTATGACAGCTAATGCTATCATTATATGGGTCAGATTTTCAGAAAATGTACAATTCGCCTTCACCAATCCTCTCAAATAACCCACATTTAAGACAAAAATGAGCTTCAAATTACAGTTTAGCAAAACAGAACTGATACTTTAAATCAATGCGATACCAAATATACCCAGATATACCCAGTATTCTTCATTTTTTCAGCTTAATTTAGGAGAATTTCCTAAATGTGTAGAGCTGCAAATTGTACATTTTCTGAAAATCTGACCCATATGATGGAGTGGCTATAATGGTAAATGATAAACTATAGAGACCAAGTGTTTTAATAATCGCCCTGTATAATTGTTATGTTCGGAATCTCAGAGGAGATCCATTAATATAAGTATGCAATGCATGATTGAATTGAATTGAATTGAAAAAACATTTTATTGCAAGTTTTCATTGCCAATCAAAGGGGATCTCCTGCAAATTGGGAGGTTTCAACTCCCCTTCTGACTTGTCGTACATTCTTCTGAGGTAGAGTAACAATGTCATCTCAGTCATTGACTGCCGCTGATTCTCTACATGAGTGCAATAGTGTTATAAAGAAAATAGTCAATTGTAAGAAGGCGCAATATTTTCCCAGAAGTTACACTCGAGTAATTGTTTCTGCTTTTCAGTGCTTGGTTAACCGTTCTTTGTTGGTTGTTTAGCAGTCATTCATACTATACAGGGATCAGACACAACATGGCAATACAGGGCAACTTAGTGTGGTACAATATAATTGGCGTTACAGCAGTATGGAATAAGCGATATCCTACAATATAATATAAAATGATGATGATCAATTATAATCAACACAGGAACAAGGTTCACTAGTTAAGAGAGATCAATAACTTATGAGACCCGGAGGACTCAATTATTTGTTATTTTCGCAATAACACACAGAAACAATGGGATTAATTGCGTCCCATGTATTGGTATGATCGAGTGGGTATAATATCAGCAGTAAGTGCTTAATCGCTTGAGAAGGAGGGGAGGGGGAGAGAGGAGTGAGAGAGGGGGGGGGGAGAGGGAGAGAGAAAAGAGAAAGGGAGGGGGAGAAGGAGAGAGAGAGGGGTAGAGAGAAGAGAGAGAGAGACACTCAGAGAGAGAAGAAAGAGGGAGAGAAAGAGAGTGAGAGAGACAGAGAGGGAGAGAAGTGAGTGAGACAGAGAGGGAGAGAGTAACAGACACAAAGAGAAAAAAGAAAGACAGAGAGAGAGAGAAAGAGAGAGAGAGAGAGCGAGAGAAGGAGAGAGAGAGAGAGAGAGAGAGGGAAAGAGAGAGAGGGAGAGAGAGAGAGGGAAAGAGAGAGAGGGAGGGAGAGAGAGAGGGAGAGAGAGAGGGAGAGAGGGAGAGAGAGAGAGAGGGAGAGAGAGAGAGGGAGAGGGAGAGAGAGGGAGAGAGAGAGGGAGAGAGAGAGAGAGGGAGAGAGAGAGAGGGAGAGAGAGAGGGAGAGAGAGAAAGAGGGAGAGAGAAAGAGAGTGAGAGAGACAGAGAGGGAGAAAGAAGTGAGTGAGACAGAGAGGGGGAGAGAAAGAGAGTGAGAGAGACAGAGAGGGAGAGAAGTGAGTGAGACAGAGAGGGGGAGAGAGAGAGAGGGAGACAGAGAGAGAGGGAGACAGAGAGACAGAGAGACAGAGACAGAGAGAGAGAGAGGGGGAGAGAGAGAGAGAGAGAAGGAGAGAGAGGGAGAGAGAGAGAGAGAGAGGGAGAGAGAGAGACAGAGAGACAGAGAGACAGAGACAGACAGAGAGGGGGGGGGGGGGGGGTAGACAGACATAAACAGACAGACAGATCCCATTTCAATAATTAACTCCCAACATTCCCACATTACTCTCTTCCCATTCCTGACTATTCAGCTTAGAAACTACTCCTCTAATTGAAATCAACCTAATTCCAGAACCACTCCCCGCCCCCTCCCGGTTACTCTAACCCCACTACGTACGATCTGGCTCAGATTTTCAGAAAATGTACAACTCAACTTCGCCAATCTTCTCAAATAACCCAAGTTTCAGACGAAAATACAGTTCAAAATACAGTTCAACCTAACCTAACCGATTGCTAGAATCAATGCAATGCCGGATATTAACGAATTTACCTAATATTTATCAATTTTCACTCTAATTTCGCAGGATTTCCTAAATGTGTAGTTGTGAATTGTACATTTTCTGAAGATCTGACCCACCTATATCAGCCTGGCGTACCAGTAATACTAATCTATCACAAATAGGGCAGAAGGCTTTGAGGGAATTGACATAGAGTGAATGGAAGCAGGACTGTGGTGGCAGCTCAGAGATGTAAGAGCCTCTCAGTGAGGTGTTAGATGAGGCTGGAGATGATAAACTAGTTTCATTACCTCAGCTCCACATTACAGATGGTGCCGCCGCCATGAATAAATACTTACACCACTCACTGCTTGGGTCCTGGGTATGAACATAAACTGCCTTTCTCTCTCACTCTCCCTTCTTCTCTATCTCTATTCCCTGGGTAAGACCATAAAGTGTCTCTCTCTCTGTCTCTCTCCCTTCTTCTCTATCTCTATTTCCCGGGTATGAACATAAAGTGTCTCTCTCTCACTCTCTCTCTCCCTTCTTCTCTATCTCTATTCCCTGGGTATGAACATAAAGTGCCTTTCTCTCTCTGTCTCTCTCTCCCTTCTTCTCTATCTCTATTTCCTGGGTATGAACATAAAGTGTCTCTCTCTCACTCTCTCTCTCCCTTCTTCTCTATCTCTATTCCCTGGGTATGAACATAAAGTGCCTTTCTCTCTCTGTCTCTCTCTCCCTTCTTCTCTATCTCTATTTCCTGGGTATGAACATAAAGTGCCTCTCTCTCTCTGTCTCTCTCTCCCTTCTTCTCTATCTCTATTTCCTGGGTATGAACATAAAGTGCCTCTCTCTCACTCTCTCTCCCTTCTTCTCTATCTCTATTTCCTGGGTATGAACATAAAGTGTCTTTCTCTCTATGTCTCTCTCTCCCTTCTTCTCTATCTCTATTTCCCGGGTATGATCATAAAGTGTCTTTCTCTGTCTCTCTCTCCCTTCTTCTCTATCTCTATTCCCTGGGTATGAACATAAAGTGTCTCTCTCTCACTCTCTCTCCCTTCTTCTCTATCTCTATTCCCTGGGTATGAACATAAAGTGCCTCTCTCTCTGTCTCTCTCTCCCTTCTTCTCTATCTCTATTTCCTGGGTATGAACATAAACTGCCTTTCTCTCTATGTCTTTCTCTCCCTTCTTCTCTATCTCTATTTCCCGGGTATGATCATAAAGTGCCTCTCTCTCACTCTCTCTCCCTTCTTCTCTATCTCTATTTCCTGGGTATGAACATAAAGTGTCTTTCTCTCTATGTCTCTCTCTCCCTTCTTCTCTATCTCTATTTCCCGGGTATGATCATAAAGTGTCTTTCTCTGTCTCTCTCTCCCTTCTTCTCTATCTCTATTCCCTGGGTATGAACATAAAGTGTCTCTCTCTCACTCTCTCTCCCTTCTTCTCTATCTCTATTCCCTGGGTATGAACATAAAGTGCCTCTCTCTCTGTCTCTCTCTCCCTTCTTCTCTATCTCTATTCCCTGGGTATGACCATAAAGTGTCTCTCTCTCTCTCACTCTCTCTCCCTTCTTCTCTATCTCTATTCCCTGGGTATGAACATAAAGTGCCTCTCTCTCTGTCTCTCTCTCCCTTCTTCTCTATCTCTATTCCCTGGGTATGACCATAAAGTGTCTCTCTCTCTGTCTCTCTCTCCCTTCTTCTCTATCTCTATTTCCTGGGTATAGTGCCTTTCTCTCTCTTTTTCTCTATCTCTATCTCCTGGGTATGACAATAAAGTGCCTTTCTGTCTCTGTCTCTCTCTCCCTTCTTCTCTATCTCTATTTCCTGGGTAAGACCATTAAGTGCCTTTCTCTCTCTTTTTCTCTGTCTCTCTCTCCCTTCTTCTCTATCTCTATTTCCAGGGTATGATCATAAACTGCCTCCCTCTCAGCTCTCCCGCCCTTGATATAACCATATTAAATGTGTTTATAAGGGCGTAAAGCAACCAATCTCACTCACTCCACTCGCTGGTATTTGCGGTGTAAGGATTATGCATGCCTTGGGTAAACAATCTAGGCCCAAAGTTGATGAGAGAGTCCCTTCAAACGGAGGGAAAGCCTCTCTCTCGCCTCAAACCGCAAAGTGCCATTATAATTCCATTAAGACTGTACAACTGTCATTATAATCCCGCCTAGTCCTAGTCCAGGAAACTGATTAGTGAAGTAGGCGTCCAATCACTGACAAACCATTGTTATCTCATCTGAGGTTTTGGACCCAGACTGTAAACATAACTCTCTATTTCTGTATAGTACATGTCATGTATCACACAGAAAATTGAATCTAAAGTTGATTTTTCCCCCAGATGTTTCTTTCCACAAGATCACTTTGTATAAATGTTCTGAATTTTAAGATAAGATAAAATAAGAAAATCTTTTATTTGTCTTAGGAGTGATTAAATACATAAGAGAAAAGTGACAAAATAGGTTGACATGTCTATATGTAACTAGATTGTTCCATTTCTACCGACAGTTACCTTTAATTTGGATAGGTCTAAATCGCTTAAGGCTGAAATTTTAAGGGACAAAGTGCTCCTTGTCATATGAATGCATATATCACATTTCCAGACTCTGTAAGGCGATCCTAAGGGAGGAGTATATGTAACTGCTTTGCCCGCCCAGAAATGTCCACCCAGAAACTGCTCCCCCAGTGATTGTCCTCCAGAAATAACCTTTTTCAAACATATTTAAAACAAAATACTTATATAAGATCTACGGCCTAATGGAATCTCCTAGATCTCATCTCTTAAAGTAGGATGGTATCTCAAAATCTACATTTTAGCGACTTAAGATTTTTCTACGACATCACATAATTATATATATATAACTTTATATAATTTCATGGTATCTTTTCTTAGACTTGTACAACTATTGATTTTTAACGAATAACGATTTTTTTTTTAAAAACAAACCCCAAAACTATCAAACCTGGAAAAGAGACAATTGTGGATAATAATTGCTGAGTGATTTTATTATAATAATCACCACTTTTCTTTGATGAACTGGGAAAGTTGGAGATTCGTACAAGGCATTTTACCCGGACTGTTAATATATCTAATAGCCCGATGGAGATGTCAAATCGATCGAGACGGAGGGTCAAATCGGACGAAACCCCGAAGGGGTTGAGTGAGATTTGACCCGACGTCGAGATCGATTTGACATCGAACAGAGGGCTATTAGATATTCATTACATACCGATTTATCGATTTATTTGTTATATTTACCTTATTATCGCTGTATTTCTTGCCAAATTATCGGAACTTAGCTTGAAAACTTTCGAAACGTGCAAGGCAGCGCTACACAGCAGAGCGCAACGTCACCAAGTGCGCAACGTCGGCAAACCAATGAAATTGCGTCATATTGGTCACGTGTTAATGCCCCGCTCAAATAGCACACGTGTGCTATTTGACATTTGGAATAGCACCCCCGAATAGCACCCGTGAAATTGCACACGTATGTAATAAAGGATAGAAGATAACCAAACTAGGCTCACATACCGTTACCCGAAAACGTTGCTGGTAACGTGAAGAATCCTGAGTTTGACCTTCGTACGACCTTGACCGTCACCCAAGGTCGATCTATCTTTACCAGTGATAACTCCTACCACCGCTAGGGTGTGTGTGGGGCGTTATGAGGCCATCCCTGTTCTCATTTTATAGGATTTATTCCAAGTGAATTTCAGTTGCCATGGAAACATTGGTATTTTCATTATCCAACTCGCTGGCAGACATTACAAATGGTGGCATGAATAAATACAACTTACACCACTTGGTATTGTTTGGATAAGCAGAACTCTCTACCTTAGTAAGGTATATTCCATATGGGTCAGATTTTTAGAAAATGTACGATTCACCTTTACCAATCCTGTCAAATAACCCACATTTCAGACTAAAATGAGCTTCAAAACATAGTTTAACATAGCAAAACAGATACTTTAAATCAACACGGTACCAAACATACCCAGATATACCCAGTACTCATCATTTTTCAGCCAAATTTTGCCAAATTTCCTAAATGTGTAGAGCTGCCAATTGTACATTTTCTGAAAATCTGACCCATAACAAATGTTGCTCTTTAGGATCCTGGCTGCCCCAAAACAACAAACTTGAGTATGCATGGTCACAGCCTTATTAATAAGGCGAATCATCCAGCCTTAAGCGGTATAAATCTATCCAAATTAAAGGTAACTGTCGGTAGAAATGGAACAAACTCGTTTCATATAGACATGTGGACCTATTTTGTCATTTTCCTCTTATGTATTTAATCATTCCTAAGACAAATAAAAGATTTTCTTATCTTATCTTATCTTAACATGTGTTATATATGTAGTTGTATGTCTGGCTATGTATGTCGGGCTCTGTATGTCTATAGAACATGTGTTATGTTCAGTACCTATTTCAAAGAGCTAATCGTAAATCTAGCTACAAAATGGCGACATCACAACTGCCCTATCAGAGGGCCTTACTCTTTTAATGGGAGAGAACATGCGTGGGAAGGCGTTGCTAGGGAACATTTAATCAGTTCCCTTTCTCCAGTGATGAAAAACAGGTTTTAGTCAATTTAGAATTATGCTGTTAACAATTTACCTGTTCAGGGATTTGAGAGATTCGTTGGACCAATTAGTGGGGATTGTCTTTGTTCTTGGACAATGGTAATTTCTGCTGGAAATGAATATTTAACAATTAACTTTTTTAATGATATTAACAAAAGAGGCACTTTTATCTGATTTGGTAAATTAGCCTTAAGTACTCCAACCCATGGTCATTCACAGGGCTACTACTGCCTTGTCTCACTACCTCTATCACTCCAACCCATGGTCACTCACAGGGCTACTACTGCCTTGTCTCACTACCTCTGTCACTCCAACCCATAGTCACTCACAGGGCTAATACTGCCTTGTCTCTCTACCTCTGTCACTCCAACCCATGGTCACTCACAGGGCTAATACTGCCTTGTCTTTACCTCTGTCACTCCAACCCTTGGTCACTCACAGGGCTACTACTGCATTGTCTCACTACCTCTATCACTCCAACCCATGGTCACTCACAGGGCTACTACTGCCTTGTCTCTACCTCTGTCACTCCGACCCATGGTCATTCACAGGACTACTACTGCCTTGTCTCTCTACCCCTGTCACTCCAACCCATGGTCATTCACAGGACTACTACTGCCTTGTCTCTCTACCTCTATCACTCCAACCCATGGTCACTCACAGGACTACTACTGCCTTGTCTCACTACCTCTGTCACTCCTACCCATGGTCACTCACAGGACTACTACTGCCTTGTCTCACTACCTCTGTCACTCCTACCCATGGTCACTCACAGGACTACTACTGCCTTGTCTCACTATCTCTGTCACTCCAACCCATGGTCACTCACAGGGCTACTACTGCCATGTCTCACTACCTCTGTCACTCCAATCCATGGCCACTCACAGGACTACTACTGCCTTGTCTCACTATCTCTGTCACTCCAACCCTTGGTCACTCACAGGGCTACTACTGCCTTGTCTCTCTACCTCTGTCACTCCTACCCATGGTCACTCACAGGACTACTACTGCCTTGTCTCACTATCTCTGTCACTCCAACCCATGGTCACTCACAGGGCTACTACTGCCTTGTCTCTCTACCTCTGTCACTCCTACCCATGGTCACTCACAGGACTACTACTGCCTTGTCTCACTATCTCTGTCACTCCAACCCATGGTCACTCACAGGGCTACTACTGCCATGTCTCACTACCTCTGTCACTCCAATCCATGGCCACTCACAGGACTACTACTGCCTTGTCTCACTATCTCTGTCACTCCAACCCTTGGTCACTCACAGGGCTACTACTGCCTTGTCTCACTTCCTCTGTCCCTCCATCCCATGGTCACTCACAGGGCTACTACTGCCTTGTCTCACTTCCTCTGTCCCTCACATGATGTCACGCCGCAGACATGTTTCTTGTGATTCCTCCCACCACCTGGAACTCTTGGCCTCTCTCTCCCAGAGACTAAAACCCTTCATTAGACTAACTTCTACAGCTCACTAAGCCAGGCCTCAGGTCTAGCCATACTAAAGTGGACAAGGGTTGGGAGGGTGGGAGCGGGGGTGGGTTAAAGTATAACCCCTTTTTATGAACCATAACCATGTTAAAAGTGATACGAGGAAGGTATGAGAAACACACTCTCAAACAAGTGATCACCTACTGGTAGGTGTCTATGGTACAGAGTGGTAGTCTTGTCTACTGTTGTATTCAATTCAGTGGAAAATAAATATTCTATATATCTCTCTCTAAAAATGAACCTATTGGACGTATTCCCATTTCAATATAGTCTTTAAATTTACAAATATAAAGGCAAGTAGTGGGTGTAAGTCTCAATGATTGGACACAGGCAGTCATACTCAGTCAGGCTGAAAATAGATAGAACCTGATGAGAATGTGGTACAAGGGACACTATTGCACTGTGGGACATAGATAGAACCTGATGAGAATGTGGTACAAGGGACACTATTGCACTGTGGTACATAGATAGAACCTGATGAGAATGTGGTACAAGGGACACTATTGCACTGTGGTATATAGATAGAACCTGATGAGAATGTGGTACAAGGGACACTATTGCACTGTGGTATATAGATAGAACCTGATGGTGGTACAAGGGACACTATTGCACTGTGGTACATAGATAGAACCTGATGAGAATGTGGTACAAGGGACACTATTGCACTGTGGTACATAGATAGAACCTGATGAGAATGTGGTACAAGGGACACTATTGCACTGTGGTACATAGATAGAACCTGATGAGAATGTGGTACAAGGGACACTATTGCACTGTGGTACATAGATAGAACCTGATGAGAATGTGGTACAAGGGACACTATTGCACTGTGGTACATAGATAGAACCTGATGAGAATGTGGTACAAGGGACACTATTGCACTGTGGTACATAGATAGAACCTGATGAGAATGTGGTACAAGGGACACTATTGCACTGTGGTACATAGATAGAACCTAATGAGGATGTGGTACAAGGGACACTATTGCACTGTCCAAGATGTTTGTTTTTTGTTGTTATTTAGTTAGTTTATTTGTTATTACCACCAGAAATATTGCAAACCTTTTGAAATAAAAATAAAGATATCAAATTTAAAATATATGTACTTATTAGATTATTAGACTGTTTATTATCATTGGAATCTATTTGATCTCATCTTTTCAAATAATTATGATGATATCGTAAAATTCATTTTGTGGGACTTGTGGTTCATTTTGCTGAAACAGATCACATATATCACATATCATCGGGCTATCTAGCCTTCCGCCCCCTCCTGAGGTGTTGAAATGCCACCATTAGTACACAGATATGTGGTCCAAGTACCACATAGAGGGACGCTAGTAATACTGTGATGAGAGATGAGGACTGCACCAGTTATTCCCACCTAAAGCCCTTACACCAACGGTCGCCAGAATCCAAATAAAATACAGGCAGTATCCCCTGACCCTACGGTGCACGGTCAACGGTCACCCTTACATCATGGTAGGGTCAAGTCGCCTGAAAATGTACAATTCGCCTTCACAAATCTCAAATAACCCATATTTCAGACAAAGGTAAAATTAAAATGTTGAACATAACCGAGCAGATGTTTTGATACAACACAGTAGTACCAAATACACTCAGATATATATAGTATTTATCCTTTTATTCAGTCTTATTTTTGCTGAATTGACTAAATGTGTAGAGATGCCGATTGTACATTTTTTGACGCTCTGACCTATGAGCAACCCCTCCCCCTATACACATTTATAGGGTCAAATTTTCTGAAAATGTACCATTCACCTTCCCCAATCCTCTCAAATAATCCAAATCTAACAGAAAAATTACGTTCAAAATGCAGTTTAAAACTAAGAAAGAGATACTTTTAATCAACACAATGCCAAAGATTTGAAATATTCCACTTTAATTTGCCAGAATTTACTAAATGTGTAGAGCTGACAATTGTACATTTTCTGAAAATATCTGACCCATAACCACCCTACTCTTCCACCAACTTTTACAAATTCCTGGGTGGACCTGTAAAGCTTCAGGTCGGGCTATCAGCACATACTCCGACATGTTTTATGATGCCCCTATCCACATTTCATGTAGACCGGTACATCATTTTATTGATTTTTTGTAGGCGAGCGATACCATCCTCTGTATGTATCAACATGTATGTACATATATATCCAAGGTTATGTGAGTGTGGGCGACTGGACATGGGTCAGATTTTCAGAAATTGTACAATTGGCAGCTCTACACACGTAACGACCGTAATGGTACAATCAGACTAGCATGTAGTGAGTTACAGTTGTGGTATTAATCACTATAAGTATTATGGAAACAATGCCAAATAGTCATTATTGTTATATTGTTATATAAATGGAACTCTTTAGTTGCTAAAAACAAAAGTGACAAGTAAGGATTGGGGAGAGTTTCAACGAATGTGGATAACAGTGTAAATATTTAGATAAGACTTTATGAACATGGAGTACACCATGATCTAGTAGATTAGGTTACTAGTAAAGTCCAACTTGCTGATAAATAAAGATCAAATCTAGATGTAACACCAGCAACTAAGCATCGAATATCAGATGTCTTAAGCAAGGAAAACATAAGATCAATTCAAGGCGCTCTTGGAAGAACTATGTTCGCATAGAAAGTGACATGACCTTTTTTCAATGTAAATGTTTTGCATTTTGGAAATAAAAACACTTATATATAATCATTCATCCTATCACATCTCCTTCTACATCACTATCTCTTACCTCTAAATCATCATAATAACTCACAACCTTTTTATCAACTGTGTCTACACCTAGTCCTGATGAACAGGTACCCATCTGGTTTCTTCAGAATGGTTTCCAAATAAAAAAAAATTATAAGCATAGTCAGCTATACACCTGGCACTTCACGGGAATAATACATTTTTTTTTCATTTTTTGGGGGGGACAAGTTATGTTCATCATATCCTGCCTTCGAGGCGCATACAATACTAAAACATGTTATTAATCAATTTTTCATGAACTCTTTTCTATTTTTTTTTTTATTTTCTTATTTCCGACCAACTTCAATACAACCATATTTATTAACATGAATAGTTTACTCTATAAATGTTAGTAAAAATTCAGTGAGTGGAACATAAAGGCTCAGCCCCATTATCATCTAGTTGTACAGTGAAACAATTATGTTGATAAATAATTTAAACCAGAGTTCAGGAAAGTGGGTATGGACGATTGCCAGAGTTAATTGGCAAGGTTAGATGTGTGTGGGAGTGTCGATTACATTACAAAATGTGATGTGTTTCAGGAAAATGAGTCATAAGTCGCAAAAAATAGATTTTGAGATACCATTATATTTGAAAAGATGAGATCAAGCTGATTCCAATGATAGTAAACAGTCTAATAATCTCATAAGTATTTCTAGATTTTAAGTTTAAGGGTGAATAAACAGTAAAGTAACTAAATTTAGTCCATATGAGGACCTTTAAAACTAAAGGATATATTACATAGGTTGTTCTGAAATTTGATACATCGATTGATATATGTATAAGTGATGAACTCTCCAAAAATTAGAACATTCCAATAATGTGATCATGTGAAAAAAACACTGTGAAAAATATCAATTTTGCGACTTATGACTCATTTTCCTGAAACACATCACAAATAGCACCAGCGTTTGTTGTTGTTGAGGGATTTGAGTGTGTAATTGATGAGTATCTAGGGGTATTAGATGGCAACTGACTGCTGCCAGCTGATCAGCACATTGCATCTTGTTTGCAAAAACCACATGTGTTTTCTGCGAAGCGATGTGCTTCACAGACATCTGAAGGCATTTGTTAATCTTGGAGATGTCTGTAAACAATGTCAGGAGGGATGACAGAAAAAGGTAATTTCACCATTTAAACATGGTATAGTCTGTCCGAAAAGTAGTTGACACAGGATTTCTTAGTCCTTTAAGAAGAGGGAAAAGTGGGGTATTTTAGACTTCAAACATTTGCCCCCTGAATCGCTGTTTGTGACCGACCGTGGCCGTTTGCTACTAACTATGGTCAAATATGCAGCTGTATTGTATTGTGCTGCCTCTGTTCCATGTGCAGCAGCTGCTATTTTGCGTAGAAGGAAGGAAGAGCTGGTTATACTGGCCCTGTTTCTCCATGGTTGATTGCAATGAGCGGCTCGCTGGGCAAAGGGTTGACAGGTCCTTGTCATAAATAGAAGTAAAAAATCTCCCACTTTTCCCACCCCTTAATCATGTGTCAACTAGTTTTCGGACAGACTATAGTTGTGATATAAATAGGAGTGAGAATGTACATGTACCACTCACGATGATGTGTACATTTTCACTCCTCATGTGTCTGATATGCTATTTCAGAACAACCACTCATTGCATTCCATCTTAATATGCCATAATAGGTTGGTGTCCCCACAAACACGGCCAGATTAAACCCATTGTATATGCAATCAACACACTGCCAAAGATACTTGGATATGCATAGCATTTGAAATATTCCACTTTAATTTGCCAGAAGTTACTAAATCTGTAGAGCTGACGATTGTACATTTTCTGAAAATCTGACCCATAAAGTAGCTGCACTAAATGGGTCAGATTTTCATAAAATGTACAATTCACCTTCTCCAATCCTCTCAAATAACCCTCATTTAAGACACAAATGAGCTTCAAAATGCAGTTTAACATAACAGAACTGATACTTCAAATCAATGCTATACCAAATATATTCAGATATACCCGGTATTCTTCATTTTTCAGCATGATTTAGGAGAATTTACTAAATATGTAGAGCTGCTGATTGTACATTTTCTGAAAATCTGACCCAAATGTCTATTGTTCCACAAAAACAAAAGGCGCAATTGACAGGAGGCGCTATTATAAATTCAGACCCTCTTCTGTCCGTGAACAGATAGCAGCAGAGTTGATGAGGTAATATCAGATAACGGGGGATGAATGATGGGCAAATAATGCAAACCCATTACCATGGAAACTGAGAGGGCAGCGAGACACCACCTCCCATACTGGTTCAGTAACGGGTCAGATTTTCAGAAAAAGTACAATTGGCAGCTGTACACATTTAGTAAATTCTGCTAAATTAGGCTGCAATTTGGTCAATATTAGGTACATTTGAGTATATTCAGCATTGCATTGATTCTAGCAATCTGTTTGGTTAGGTTGAACTGTATTTTGAACTTTATTTTCGTCTGAAATATGGATTATTTGAGATGATTGGTGAAGGTGAATTGTACATTTTCTGAAAATCTGACCCTAATTCTTTGCCAATGCAATTCTTGTCATATTTATGGCGGGAAAAAATTCTGTTCACAATGCTTTGCGATTCATACAGATGAAGCCAGATAATATGATTTCATTTTATTGCATGGCTAGAATTTGAAAGGCCATTTCTAAACTCCATTCCAGTGGTCGGGAATGTAGTTCTTGTGATATTTATTGGAGAAGAGAATTTGATTCACCATGGTTACTGACGTATAGAGATAAAACCGTGATAATTTGATTCTGTTTTATCGTGTGGTTAGAGCAGCCGTTTCTAGATTCTTGTCCAGATTTTATGGGGTTTATTACATTTCTATTTCATACAAGTGGCATTGGTATTCAATTGAAGCCATTCCTGGCAAAATTTGGGAATAGCACGCTATATGGGTCAGATGTTCAGAAAATGTACAGTCCACCTTCACCAATTCTCTCAAATAACCCAAATTTACAAAAAATCAGGTTCAAAATACAGTTTGTATATCAGAGACACCAATACGTTTATGTTTACGTATACGGTACGTTAGACTGGCTGAACCTCCCTATTGTTTCTATTTGGGTCAGATTTTCAGAAAATGTACAATTGACAGGTGCACACATTTAGTAAAATCTGCTAAATTAGACTGCAATGTTGGTAATGCTAGGTAAATTCGAGTATATACGGCATTGCGTTGATTCTAGCAATCTGTTTAGTTAGGTTGAACTGAACTTTGAACCTGATTTATGTCTTAAATGTGGGTTATTTGATAGGATTGGTGAAGGCGAATTGTACATTTTCTGAAAATCTGACCCATTTGTAACTTAGAACTTGAGGTGGAAAATATATATATATAAAGATTTTTATTCCGATTTTTTTTATCATACATATAACATTTGACATCATCTTACATATAGGATCAGAAAAGAAATCAGGAAATGGGCATTAACAATCATCTGAAATATGCAGTGGCTAATGCAAGTGAGCTATTACCTCAAACTCCTTTACTATCTGTCACATGCGGAAAGAGCAAGACCGATTTAGACTGTTTAAAACGAGGAGTCGGAGCGGACGCGGCGCTAAAGAAATAATGTTTGCCAATGATAAGGGAAGTCAAGTGGAGGTCCATTTATCTTTCAGACAAGCCAATTTTGCTCCCAGAGAGCAGCAATAAATTGTAAGTAGATTCAAATCAATAAAGTACGTTTCCGAGCGGAAAAGAGTTTAAGAGTCTAAATGAAAATTGAGCATTTGCTTTACAAAAGGATGAGTAAGCCAGTTAAAATATCTGGAAATTTCACCAGTGAATATTTGTTGTCAATTATTGTGGATTTGTATGTGTTATGTTGAACCTATAGCTTCACATGGAGCTTCATATGGAGTGCGTAAGACAGAATCTAGGAATACATTCCAAGATTGTATGCATGCCATGTATGTATTATTTAAGAGGATTGGTGAAGGCCAATAGGGGAGTTGCATTTCTAACTGCGCATGTCTGCCACAGTGCATCCTGGGATAGAATCTGTTGAAATTTGACATACAATATTTGGCAACATTTTTATCAAAAAAATGCAAGAATATTCTCACCAATATCTTAGCTTTTATAAATGATCTATGAAAACCAAATGCATGATGGGAAAGATGGAGGCATGTGTTATGGAAACATATATAACACATGGATATTGACATTAGATCATTGATAAATATTCCATGCAGAACATGGCATGTTTTCTATAGATTTTATACAGTACCATTAGTCCCATAATTCCATGCGAATCTCGATTCAAAATGGCGGCTATGCAAATCCCCAATTGTACATTTTCTGGAGATTGGCCCCTACTATTGCTACTAATGTCTTTATCAATGAGATATGTAAGATAAACAAGAGGCCTTGTTGAACACCTTAAGGTAGGCATGTAAGCAAGCCTATACCAGAGGGTAAAATGCTGACAACTGCAAGGCTATCTAGCCCCCAAAACATTTATGCAAATTTATGTAGATATTTGTATGTAACATGTAATCTAAAACCTAGAGATATAGATAGAATAGTTCGAAAGAACTGTCATACACAAGGAATGCCGACCTATTTCCAGGTAGAAAACCTTTAACCGTTTCTGTTGTTGATTGCATGAAATAAAGGTTCTTAATCTTTGGTGTGAGCGGACAATGGGTCAGGTCACCAGAAAATGTACAATTGGCAGCTCTACACATTCATGAAATTCTGCTACATTAGGCTCAGAAATGATCAATACTAGCTATATCTGAGTATATTCGGTATTGTGTTGATTCAAAGGATGGGTTTGCTTATGTTGAATTGTGTTCTAAGTCACATTTTAGTATTAAATTCGGGTTGTTAGAGAAGGTTTCTGAATGTGAATTGTGCACTTTCTAGAAATTTCACCCATATGTCGGACAACCATATTTTGAAAGGTTCTGAGGATTCTTTTCAACGTTTCTCTGAACTAGTGGCAAGGTGTAATTTGATCAGGGCGTCAGAAAATGCACAATTCTCCTTCACCAATCAGCTTTAATAACCTAAATATAAGACAAAAATTAGGTTGGAAATATAGTTCAACATAACCAAACACATAGTATAAATCAATGGAATACTGGATTTATATACTCAGAGATATATAGTATTTATCGTTTTTAAGCCTAATTTAGCAGACTTTCCGAAATACAAATATTATTATATTTGAAAAGATGAGATCAAGCTGATTCCAATGATAGTAAAGAGTCTATTAATCTAATAAGTATTTCTAGATTTTAAGTTTGATATTTTCGTTTTTGAAAAAAAAAGTTTCCAATATTTCTGGAGGTCAGTAAATGTAGTCCATATGAGGACCTTTAAAACTAATAGATATATTATATAGATTGTCCTGAAATTTAATACACCAATTGATATAAGTCTAAGTGATAAAATCTCTCAAAATCAGATCATTCCATTAATGTGATCTTGTGAAAAAAACACTTTGAAAAATATCAATTTTGCGACTTATGACTCATTTTCCTAAAACACATCACATATAGAACGGAACAAAAAGTAGAAAATTGTTTTTTGTACCGATGTTGGCTGAGTGCAGCTGTAAATGGTAAAGTTTATTCACCCATAATCAAACCCGAATCCCAGGGTCTGCAGGGAAGACTTTCATGGTTCCTCAAATTACAAGTTTCACATTTCCACCTTTTTAATCATAGAAGTTGAAGCCAGTTCATATGAGCTATTCATGCAGCGCATTCAATTGAGAAAGGCTCAGGTTTTCAGGTTTGCAATTTGGACAACTGCAAGGAGCAAGTTATAATTACCTGCCTTTCAGATTGTCCTTTATATATGACTGATAGGCAATATGCATGTCTCTCCGTCTCATTGATTGACAAAGAATCAGGTTTCTTTTAGATCTTTATCGTTCTAGAAAGGGGCAAACTAAGGCTTGGCCTTTGCCAAACATGTTGAAACGAGGTTGTTGACCTCCCACCTGGCTTGGGTGCAGCTCTCAGATGAAGTCTCGGCCACCACGAGAGTGCATGGACGAGAATAAATATGGTTGTCCGACATATGGGTGAAATTTCTAGAAAGTGCACAATTCACATTCAGAAACCTCTTCTCAAATAACCCGGATTTAATGCTAAAATGAGACTTAGAATACAATTCAACATAGGCAAACCCATCCTTTGAATCAACACAATACCGAATATACTCAGATATAGCTAGTACTGATCATTTCTGAGCCTAATGTAGCAGAATTTCATAAATGTGTAGAGCTGCCAATTGTACATTTTCTGGTGACCTGACCCATATATCTCACAAACTATGTGGTTGTCCGCTCACACCAAAGATTAAGAACCTTTATTTCTGATTGCATGCAATCAACAACAGAAACGGTTACAGGTTTTCTACCTGGAAATAGGTCGGCATTCCTTGTGTATGACAGTTCTTCCCAACTATTCTATCTATATGTCTAGGTTTTAGATTACATGTATACACATATTCTACATTTGCATAAATGTTTTTGGGGCTCGGTGGCCTCTTACTTGTCAGCATTGTAATCTCTGATGGTGTAGGGCTTTACATGTCTACCTGAAACTGTATGGCAAATATGGCCAATTAATAAAGAATAATCAGGTGCAAAATCATAATTACAGTAATTAGGAAAGTTTTTAAAGCCTCCTGTTTATCTTACATATCTCATTAATAAAGACAATAGTAGGGTCAGATCTTCAGAAAATGTACAATTGGTCTTCACCAATCCTCTCAAATAACCCAAATTCAAGACAAAAATCAGGTTCAAAACACAGTTCAACATAACCAGACAGATTTATTGAATGGATACAATACACAATACACAATACACTCAGATATATCTAGTATTTGTCAATTTCCACTCTAATTTAGCAGAATTTGAGAGATGTGTAGAACTGTAAATTGTGCATTTTCTGAAAATCTGACCCAGTAATAATCCAGGTGGAACCTGGTTGTCAGCAGGACGCCCAAATATTCATTTTGGGTCAGTCCCGCCTGGCTGGTGTTGCAGACAGCCGGGACGCTGGATTTGTTCAACCCTGCTACCTATAGGACAAACTTCATTATTACACCCCTGTGCTGTTGCTTCCTATACCTTCAGCATTGTATGTCACACTTGGTCAAAGTGGTGCATAACATGTGAGTTATGTCACCCTGGGGACATACAACAAGTAGGTCCGCCCAAAACGTAAATTACTTCTTTTATTTTTAGTTATCTATATTTTTTATTCATTAATGGGGTGTAATAAATATGGAACAAAGCTCGGGTGAAGTCTGTACACTTGTTAGTGACCTCGGGAGCACAGAAGATCTCGGGCTAACGCCCTCTAACTTCCCGCGCTCCCTCGGTCAATAACAAGTGTACAGACTTCCCCCTTGCTAGGTTCCATCTATAACTTCATTACTCCACATTGGTGTATGTACCACATGCTATGTGTATGGGTGGGAGTAGTGTGGTAATCTTTACTGCACGTTGGTGTATGTACCACATGCTATGTGTATGGGTGGGAGTAGTGTGGTAATCTTTACTGCACGTTGGTGTATGTACCACATGCTATTTGTATGGGTGGGAGTAGTGTGGTAATCTTTACTGCATGTTGGTGTATGTACCACATGCTATTTGTATGGGAGGGAGTAGTGTGGTAATTTGCACCAGTTCAACGCGTGTGGTATGACATTGCCATTCCCTCTTCCTCCCCCCAGTACACAGCTATAAACTTATACATAGCAACATGGGCGTAAATATAGAACCTAAATTTGAATGTGGGACTATTGCACTGTGCTCGATGTTTGTTTTTGTTCATAACCCACTCACCTATCGGCTCTTGGGCCACAAACAGAGTCTCAGACAGTGTAATAGTGTCCCTCATACCACATTCTCATTAGGTTCTATCAATATATCCCATTCCTAGTTGAGTTCCCGGCAGAGAAATGTTCAGTTTCAGTGGAGCTCCAACAACTCGTTTTATTAAATGTTCTTAACATTTACGATACCCAGTTTCAAAATTACTTAACATTTTTATCTGACTCTAAATTACTTAGGAATCACTGTTTAAACAATTGTCAATTATTCCACTATTTTAATTATGAAAATAAAAACGTCATTACCATAAAATGTTAAACCACAAGAGTTCTCAACAATTACATTCTAATCTTCAAATCAAGGCAGAGAAATTGTACACTAGAAGTGCGTCAGAAGTCAACCTCTGCCCAAGGGACAATAAATATCAGTAATAATAGAAGTCCCTTGTATCGTATTACTATTGCAATTAAAAGATCCACCCCCGTTTCTACCTCCCCCACTGTCTCTCTCTCTCTCTCCCCTTCCCACTCTCTCCCCTCCTTCTTCCCCTCTGCCCTCCCTTTCTCTCCTCCAACTCCCTTTCCTCCCCCTCCCTCCATCTCTCTCTAACACCCTCTCCTCCTCCTTCT